>JANJGN010000240.1:0-600000 GCA_026770705.1 Isurus oxyrinchus
CCAGGACCTACTGGATAACCAGACACTCCACACAGGGTGGCCATTCACTCAGCAGTTTGGAGACCTTTAGAGAGTGATTTGAGTTAATGATTTCCAGCCTGTCTCTCTCCGTCTGAACCTCTCTCCCTCCCCATCTTTCTGTCTGTGTCTCTCTCTTTCTGCCTTGCTCTCTCTTTGTCCGCCTCTCTCTCTCTCTCTCTCCCTCTTTCCGTCTCTCTCTCTCTCTCTCCCCTGCCTCTCACACACACTCCCCCTCCTCTTTCTCTGTCTCTCTCTCTCACTCTGGCTTTTTATCGATCTCTCTCTCTCTCTGTCTCTCTCTCTCTCTCTGTCTCTCTCTCTCTCTGTCTCTCTCTCCTCTCTGTCTCTCTCTCTCTCTCTCTCTGTCTCTCTCTCTCTCTCTGTCCTCTCTCTCTCTCTCTCTCTCTCTCTCTCTGCACCAGCACGCTGTAGTTTAGTGTTGTATTGTGGGTGTCACACTTTGTTAAGATGCCAGTAGGTGAGTAGAGTTCCTGAGCTGCAGTCTGAAATTTCTAACTTATGCTGGGATTAACTGTTCAGACAGGGTGACTCACTGGGTACAAACCCGATTTGCAGCTAAACATCACTTGGAGGGAGGGACACTCTCCTGCCTGGGAATCAGATGCAAGAAGAGAGATTGTCTCCACTTCACCCTGGAAACTGAGAGGGGAGAACATGGCCTCAGTATTGGGGAGTTGAAAGTACTTTATTGCAAATCAGAGGGAGGTGGAATCAGTAGGAGAAGGCCACACTCTGTACACAAGGTGCTGATGTATTAACCACATCTGGAACTGCGGGAAACGTACAACGTTCTTGTTGCCAGTGGTTATCAGCAGCTCCTGAGTTCAGGTCAGGTTTGATGTAAAGAGCTGATCTTTTTGGCTCCTTTGCACAGGCCTTGACTTTTCCCAGCCCCTGGTTTACTTCCACTCGACAGGATTTTGGTGGATTTGCCGCAAATATGCTCTTGGTTTAATAGGGGCAGAAGGTGACTGTTTCCCCTCAATAAATCTGCTGGGTTCTAACATGGCAGTGATCCTGTGTGTTGTTTTTTGGGGACAGGTTGGGGAACAGGCAAGGTGGGCGAGAGGGCTGGTGATTGTTCAGGAGGGCAGGATGGAGGGGTAGGGACATGGAGAAGACAGACCACGAGGACCTGGGGGGTGGGGGGGGTCAGGGGTGTGGGGGTATTGGGGGTGGGTAAGGCAGACCATGAGGAACAGGGGGTGGGGGGGGAACAGGAGGGTGGGGGGGGTCATGAGGCTGGGGGTATTGAGGGAGGGGGGTAAAGCAGACTATGAGAAACGGGGGGTGGGGGGGTCAGGAGGGTGAGGGTATTGGGGGGTGGGGTAAGCCAGACTATGAGGACTTGGGCAGTGGGGGGTCGGGGGGGTGGGGGTATTGCAGGTGTCAGGGGGTAGGGGTTTTGGGGGGGGTAAGGCAGACCATGAGGAGTTGGGTGGTGGTGGGTCAGGGGGTGGGGGTATTGGGGGGGGTCAGGGGGTAGGGAATTGGGGAGGTGGAGTAAGGCAGACCATGAGGAGTTGGGCGGTGGGGGGCCATGGGGTGGGGGGATTGGAGGGGTCAGGGTGTGGGGGGTATTGGGGTCAGGGTGTGGGGGTATTGGGGGGTCAGGGGGTGGGGGTATTGGGGGGTCAGGGGGTGGGGGTATTGGGGGGTCAGGAGGTGGGGGTATTGGGGGGTCAGGGGGTGGGGGTATTGGGGGGTCAGGGGGTGGGGGTATTGGGGGGGTCAGGGGGTGGGGGGTATTGGGGGGTCAGGGGGTGGGGGTATTGGGGGGGGGTCAGGGGGTGGGGGGTATTGGGGGGGGTCAGGGGGTGGTATTGGGGTCAGGGTGTGGGGGTATTGGGGGGTCAGGGTGTGGGGGTATTGGGGGCGTCGGGGTGGGGGTATTGGGGGGGTCAGGGGGTGGGGGTATTGGGGGGTCAGGGGGTGGGGGTATTGGGGTCAGGGGGTGGGGGTATTGGGGGGGGGTCAGTGGGTGGGGGTATTGGGGGGGGGTCAGGGGGTGGGGGGTATTGGGGGGGTCAGGGGGTGGTATTGGGGTCAGGGTGTGGGGGGTATTGGGGGGGTCAGGGTGTGGGGGTATTGGGGGCGTCGGGGTGGGGGTATTGGGGGGGTCAGGGGGTGGGGGTATTGGGGGGTCAGGGGGTGTGGGGGTATTGGGGGGGTCAGGGGTGGGGGTATTGGGGGGGTCAGGGGGTGGGGGTATTGGGGTCAGGGGGTGGGGGTATTGGGGGGGGTCAGTGGGTGGGGGTATTGGGGGGTCAGGGGGTGGGGGGTATTGGGGGGGGTCAGGGGGTGGGGGTATTGGGGGGGGTCAGGGGGGTGGGGGTATTGGGGTCAGGGGGGTGGGGGTATTGGGGGGGGTCAGTGGGTGGGGGTATTGGGGGGGTCAGTGGGTGGGGATATTGGGGGGGTCAGGGGGTGGGGGTATTGGGGTCAGGGGGTGGGGGTATTGGGGGGGTCAGTGGGTGGGGGTATTGGGGGGGTCAGGGTGTGGGGGGTATTGGGGGGGTCAGGGTGTGGGGGTATTGGGGTCAGGGGGGTGGGGGTATTGGGGGGTCAGGGTGTGGGGGTATTGGGGTCAGGGGGTCAGGGTGTGGGGGTATTGGGGGGTCAGGGTGGGTGGGGTATTGGGGGGGTTGGGGGGTCAGGGGGTGGGGGTATTGGGGGGTCAGGGGGTGGGGGTATTGGGGGGCGTCAGGGGGGTGGGGGTATTGGGGGGGGTCAGGGGGTGGGGGTATTGGGGTCAGGGGGTGGGGGTATTGGGGGGGGGGTCAGTGGGTGGGGATATTGGGGGGGGGTCAGGGGGGTGGGGGTATTGGGGTCAGGGGGGTGGGGGTATTGGGGGGTCAGGGGGGTGGGGGTATTGGGGGGGTCAGGGGGGTGGGGGTATTGGGGGCGTCAGGGGGTGGGGGTATTGGGGGGGTCAGGGGGTGGGGGGTATTGGGGGGGGTCAGGGGGGTGGGGGTATTGGGGTCAGGGGGTGGGGGTATTGGGGGGGGTCAGGGGGGTGGGGGTATTGGGGTCAGGGGGGTGGGGGTATTGGGGGGGGTCAGTGGGGTGGGGATATTGGGGGGGGGTCAGGGGGTGGGGGTATTGGGGTCAGGGGGGTGGGGGTATTGGGGGGGTCAGGGGGGTGGGGGTATTGGGGGGGTCAGGGGGTGGGGGTATTGGGGTCAGGGGGTGGGGGTATTGGGGGGGTCAGGGGGTGGGGGTATTGGGGGGGTCAGGGGGTGGGGGTATTGGGGGGGGGTCAGGGTGTGGGGGTATTGGGGTCAGGGTGTGGGGGTATTGGGGGGGTCAGGGGGTGGGGGTATTGGGGGGTAAGGGTGTGGGGGGTATTGGGGGGTCAGGGGGTGGGGGTATTGGGGGGTCAGGGGGTGGGGGTATTGGGGGGGTCAGGGTGTGGGTGTATTGGGGGGGTCAGGGGGTGGGGGTATTGGGGGGGTCAGGGGGTGGGGGGTATTGGGGGGGGGTCAGGGGGTGGGGGTATTGGGGTCAGGGGGTGGGGGTATTGGGGGGGGTCAGGGGGTGGGGGTATTGGGGGGGTCAGGGGGTGGGGGTATTGGGGGGGGTCAGGTGTGGGGGTATTGGGGGGGGTCAGGGGGTGGGGGTATTGGGGGGGGTCAGGGTGTGGGGGTATTGGGGGGGTCAGGGGGTGGGGGTATTGGGGGGGGTCAGGGGGTGGGGGTATTGGGGGGGTCAGGGTGTGGGGGTATTGGGGTCAGGGGGTGGGGGTATTGGGGGGGGGTCAGGGTGTGGGGGGTATTGGGGGGTGGTGGTACGGCAGACCATGAGGAGTTGCTCTGAGCTCGACATGAGAGATATTGTAGAAGTCAGGAGGCAGTTGTTGTGGAACCCCCACCCCCGCCCAGCCTGAGACTTAGACACTCGCTGTATTAACTCTCCTCCAAACCTCATCCCTCCCCAAGATCTGGACATCACCCCAATTCTGCGGTTACTGACCTCGCTGCAGACTGGTCCCTGCGAGATGTTACCACCTTGAAGTGCATTATGTCGAATGGGTGGATGATGTAGTGGTTACTTGCTGCTACTTTGGGTTCACCAGCCTGTGCTTCACTGTTCCCAGCTCTGTCACTGGGTCAGTGCTTCACTGTTCCCAGCTCTGTCACTGCTTCACTGTTCCCAGCTCTGTCACTGCTTCACTGTTCCCAGCTCTGTCACTGGGTCACTGCTTCACAGTTCCCAGCACTGTCACTGGGTCAGGGCTTCACTGTTCCCAGCTCTGTCACTGGGTCAGTGCTTCACTGTTCCCAGCTCTGTCACTGGGTCAGTGCTTCACTGTTCCCAGCTCTGTCACTGGGTCAGTGCTTCACTGTTCCCAGCTCTGTCACTGCTTCACTGTTCCCAGCTCTGTCACTGGGTCAGTGCTTCACTGTTCCCAGCTCTGTCACTGCTTCACAGTTCCCAGCACTGTCACTGGGTCAGTGCTTCACTGTTCCCAGCTCTGTCACTGCTTCACTGTTACCAGCTCTGTCACTGCTTCACTGTTCCCAGCTCTGTCACTGGGTCCACTGCTTCTCTGTTCCCAGCTCTGTCACTGGGTCACTGCTTCATTGTTCCCAGCTCTGTCACTGGGTCACTGCTTCATTGTTCCCAGCTCTGGCACTGGGTCAGTGCTTCACCGTTCCCAGCTCTGCCACTGGGTCACTGCTTCTCTGTTCCCAGCTCTGTCACTGTTTCACTGTTCCCAGCTCGGTCACTGGGTCACTGATTCACTGTTCCCAGCTCTGTCACTGGGTCACTGCTTCACTGTTTCCAGCTCTGTCACTGGATTACTGCTTCACTGTTCCCAGAACTGTCACTGAGTCAGTGCTTCACTGTTCCCAGCTCTATCACTGCTTCACTGTTCCCAGCTCTGTCACTGGGTCAGTGCTTCACTGTTCACAGCTCTGTCACTGGGTCACTGCTTCTCTGTTCCCAGCAATGTCACTGGGTCACTGCTTCACTGGGAACAGCTCTGTAACTGAGTCACTGATTGACTGTTCCCAGCTTTGTCACTGGGTCACTGTTTCACTGTTCCCAGCTCTGCCACTGGGTCACTGCTTCACTGTTCCCAGCTCTGTCACTGCTTCACTGTTCCCAGCTCTGCCACTGGGTCACTGCTTCACTGTTCCCAGCTCTGTCACTGGGTCAGTGCTTCACTGTTCCCAGCTCTGTCACTGGGTCAGTGCTTCACTGTTCCCAGCTCTGTGACTGGGTCACTGCTTCTCTGTTCCCAGCTCTTCACTGGGACACTGCTTCACTGGGAACAGCGCTGTCACTGGGTCACTGTTTCACTGTTCCCAGCTCTGTCACTGGGTCACTGTTTCACTGTTCCCAGCTCTGCCACTGGGTCACTGCTTCAATATTCCCAGCTCTCCCACTGGGTCACTGCTTCAATATTCCCAGCTCTCCCACTGGGTCACTGCTTCAATATTCCCAGCTCTCCCACTGGGTCACTGCTTCCCTGTTCCCAGCTCTTCCACTGGGTCAGTGCTTCAATGTTCCCAGCTCTGTCACTGTGTCAGTGCTTCACTGTTTCCAGTTCTGTCACTGTGTCCCTGCTTCACTGTTCCCAGCTCTGTCACTGATTCACTGTTCCCCACTCTGCCACTGGGTCACTGCTTCACTGTTCCCAGCTCTGTCACTGCTTCACTGTTCCCCACTGTTTCACTGGGTCACTGTTTCACATTTCCCAGCTCTGTCGCTGGGTCACTGCTTCACTGTTCCCAGCTCTGTCACTGTGTCACTGTTTCCAGCTCTGCCATTGGGTCACTGCTTCACTGTCCGCACCTCTGCCACTGGGTCACTGTTTCATTGTTGCCTTCTCTGTCACTGGGTCAGTGCTTCACTGTTCCCAGCTCTGTCACTGGGTCAGTGCTTCACTTTTCCCAGCTCTGTCACTGGGTCACTGTTTCACTGTTCCCTTTTCTGTCACTGGTTCACTGCTTCACTGTGCCAGCTCTGCCACTGGGTCAGTGCTTCACTGTTCACAGCTGTGTCACTGGGTCACTGCTTCACTGTTTCCAGCTCTGCCATTGGGTCACTGCTTCACAATTCCCAGAACTGTCACTGCTTCACTGTTCCCAGCTCTCCCACTGGGTCAGTGCTTCAATGTTCCCAGCTCTGTCACAGGGTCCCTGTTTCACTGTTCCCAGCTCTGTCACTGGGTCAGTGCTTCACTGTTTCCAGCTCTGTCACTGGGTCACTGCTTCACTTTTGCCAGCTCTGTCACTGGGTCAGTGCTTCACTGTGAACAGCTCTGTCACTGGGCCACTGCTTCACTGTTCCCAGCTCTCCCACTGGGTCACTGCTTCCCTTTTCCAAGCTCTGCCACTTGGTCAGTGCTTCACTGTTCCCAGCACTGTCACCGTGTCAGTGCTTCACTGTTCCCAGCACTGTCACTGTGTCAGTGCTTCACTGTTCCCAGCTCTGTCACTGTGTCAGTGCTTCACTGTTCCCAGCTCTGTCACAGAGTCCCTGCTTCACTGTTTCCAGCTCTGCCATTGGGTCACTGCTTCACTGTCCCCAGCTCTGCCACTGGGTCACTGTTTCACTGTTGCCTTCTCTGACACTGGGTCACTGCTTCACTGTTCCCAGCTCTGTCACTGGGTCAGTGCTTCTCTTTTCCCAGCTCTGTCACTGGGTCACTGCTTCACTGTCCCAGCTCTGTCACTGGGTCAGTGCTTCACTGTTCCCACCTGTCACTGCTTTACTGTTCCCAACATGTCACTGGGTCACTGCTTCACTGTTCCCAGCTCTGTCACTGGGTCAGTGCTTCACTGTTCCCAGCTCTGTCACTGGGTCAGTGCTTCACTGTTCCCAGCTCTGCCACTGGGTCACTGCTTCGCTGTTCACAGCTCTGCCACTGGGTCACTGCTTCACTGTTCACAGCTCTGTCACTGGGTCACTGCTTCACTGTTCACAGCTTTGCCACTGGGTCACTGCTTCACTGTTCAGAGCTCTGTCACTGCTTCACTGTTCCCCACTATGCCACTGGGTCACTGTTTCACTGTTCCCTTCTCTGTCACTGGGTCACGGCTTCACTGTTTCCAGCTCTGCCATTGGCTCACTGGTTCAATGTCTCCAGCTCTGCCACTGGATCACTGCTTCACTGCTCCCAGCTCTGTCACTGATTCAATGTTCCCCTCTCTGGCACTGGGTCACTGCTTCACTGTTCCCAGCTCTGTCACTGCTTAACTGTTCCCCACTGTGCCACTGGGTCACTGTTTCACTATTCCCAGCTCTGTCATTGGGTCACTGCTTCACTGTTGCCAGCTCTGTCACTGGGTCGCTGCTTCACTGTTTCCAGCTCTGCCATTGGGTCACTGCTTCACTGTTCCCAGCTCTGTCACTGCTTAACTGTTCCCCTCTCTGCCACTGGGTCACTGCTTCACTGTTCCCAGGTCTGTCACTGTGTTACTGCTTCACTGTTCCCAGCTGTGTCACTTTGTCACTGCCTCACGGTCCCCAGCTCTGTCACTGGGTAACTGCTTCACTTTTTCCAGCTTTGTCACTGCTTCACTGTTCCCAGCTCTGCCACTGAGTCACTGATTCTTCTCAGTTCTGCCTCTGGCTCACTGCTTCACTGTTCCCACCTCCCCCACTGGGTCACTGCTTCACTGTTTCCAGCTCTGTCTTTGGGTCATTGCTTCACCGTTCCCAGCTCTGCCACTGGGTAAGTGCTTCACTGTTCCCAGCTCTGTGACTGGGTCACTGCTTCACTGTTCCCAGCTCTGTCACTGTGTCACTGCTTCACTGTTCCCATCTCTGCCAAAGGGTCAGTGCTTCACTGTTCCCAGCTCTGTCACTGTGTCACTGCTTCACTGTTCCCATCTTTGCCACTGGGTCACTGCTTCACTGTTCCCATCTCTGCCAAAGGGTCAGTGCTTCACTGTTCCCAGCTCTGTCACTGGGTAACTGCATCACTGTCCCTGCTCTTCCACTGGGTCACTTCTTCACTGTCCCAGCTCTGCCACTGGGTCACTGTTTCACGGTTTCCAGCTCTGTCTTTGGGTCATTGCTTCACTGTTCCCAGCTCTGTCACTGCTTCACTGTTACCAGCTCTGTCACTGCTTCACTGTTCCCAGCTCTGTCACTGGGTCACTGCTTCTCTGTTCCCAGCTCTGTCACTGGGTCACTGCTTCATTGTTCCCAGCTCTGTCACTGGGTCACTGCTTCATTGTCCCCAGCTCTGTCACTGGGTCAGTGCTTCACTGTTCCCAGCTCTGTCACTGGGTCAGGGCTTCACTGTTCCCAGCTCTGGCACTGGGTCAGTGCTTCACCGTTCCCAGCTCTGCCACTGGGTCACTGTTTCCTGCTCTGCCATTGGGTCACTGCTTCACTGTCCGCACCTCTGCCACTGGGTCACTGTTTCACTGTTGCCTTCTCTGTCACTGGGTCAGTGCTTCACTGTTCCCAGCTCTGTCACTGGGTCAGTGCTTCACTTTTCCCAGCTCTGTCACTGGGTCACTGTTTCACTGTTCCCTTCTCTGTCACTGGTTCACTGCTTCACTGTGCCAGCTCTGCCACTGGGTCAGTGCTTCACTGTTCACAGCTGTGTCACTGGGTCACTGCTTCACTGTTTCCAGCTCTGCCATTGGGTCACTGCTTCACAATTCCCAGAACTGTCACTGCTTCACTGTTCCCAGCTCTCCCACTGGGTCAGTGCTTCAATGTTCCCAGCTCTGTCACAGGGTCCCTGTTTCACTGTTCCCAGCTCTGTCACTGGGTCAGTGCTTCACTGTTTCCAGCTCTGTCACTGGGTCACTGCTTCACTTTTGCCAGCTCTGTCACTGGGTCACTGCTTCTCTGTTCCCAGCTCTGCCACTGGGTCACTGCTTCACTGGGAACAGCTCTGTAACTGGGTCACTGATTCACTGTTCTGAGCTCTGTCACTGTGTCAGTGCTTCACTGTGAACAGCTCTGTCACTGGGCCACTGCTTCACTGTTCCCAGCTCTCCCACTGGGTCACTGCTTCCCTTTTCCAAGCTCTGCCACTTGGTCAGTGCTTCACTGTTCCCAGCACTGTCACCGTGTCAGTGCTTCACTGTTCCCAGCACTGTCACTGTGTCAGTGCTTCACTGTTCCCAGCTCTGTCACTGTGTCAGTGCTTCACTGTTCCCAGCTCTGTCACAGAGTCCCTGCTTCACTGTTTCCAGCTCTGCCATTGGGTCACTGCTTCACTGTCCCCAGCTCTGCCACTGGGTCACTGTTTCACTGTTGCCTTCTCTGACACTGGGTCACTGCTTCACTGTTCCCAGCTCTGTCACTGGGTCAGTGCTTCTCTTTTCCCAGCTCTGTCACTGGGTCACTGCTTCACTGTCCCAGCTCTGTCACTGGGTCGGTGCTTCACTGTTCCCACCTGTCACTGCTTTACTGTTCCCAACATGTCACTGGGTCACTGCTTCACTGTTCCCAGCTCTGTCACTGGGTCAGTGCTTCACTGTTCCCAGCTCTGTCACTGGGTCAGTGCTTCACTGTTCCCAGCTCTGCCACTGGGTCACTGCTTCGCTGTTCACAGCTCTGCCACTGGGTCACTGCTTCACTGTTCACAGCTCTGTCACTGGGTCACTGCTTCACTGTTCACAGCTTTGCCACTGGGTCACTGCTTCACTGTTCAGAGCTCTGTCACTGCTTCACTGTTCCCCACTATGCCACTGGGTCACTGTTTCACTGTTCCCTTCTCTGTCACTGGGTCACGGCTTCACTGTTTCCAGCTCTGCCATTGGCTCACTGGTTCAATGTCTCCAGCTCTGCCACTGGATCACTGCTTCACTGCTCCCAGCTCTGTCACTGATTCAATGTTCCCCTCTCTGGCACTGGGTCACTGCTTCACTGTTCCCAGCTCTGTCACTGCTTAACTGTTTCCAGCTCTCCCACTGGGTCAGTGCTTCAATGTTCCCAGCTCTGTCACAGGGTCCCTGTTTCACTGTTCCCAGCTCTGTCACTGGGTCAGTGCTTCACTGTTTCCAGCTCTGTCACTGGGTCACTGCTTCACTTTTGCCAGCTCTGTCACTGGGTCACTGCTTCTCTGTTCCCAGCTCTGCCACTGGGTCACTGCTTCACTGGGAACAGCTCTGTAACTGGGTCACTGATTCACTGTTCTGAGCTCTGTCACTGTGTCAGTGCTTCACTGTGAACAGCTCTGTCACTGGGCCACTGCTTCACTGTTCCCAGCTCTCCCACTGGGTCACTGCTTCCCTTTTCCAAGCTCTGCCACTTGGTCAGTGCTTCACTGTTCCCAGCACTGTCACCGTGTCAGTGCTTCACTGTTCCCAGCACTGTCACTGTGTCAGTGCTTCACTGTTCCCAGCTCTGTCACTGTGTCAGTGCTTCACTGTTCCCAGCTCTGTCACAGAGTCCCTGCTTCACTGTTTCCAGCTCTGCCATTGGGTCACTGCTTCACTGTCCCCAGCTCTGCCACTGGGTCACTGTTTCACTGTTGCCTTCTCTGACACTGGGTCACTGCTTCACTGTTCCCAGCTCTGTCACTGGGTCAGTGCTTCTCTTTTCCCAGCTCTGTCACTGGGTCACTGCTTCACTGTCCCAGCTCTGTCACTGGGTCAGTGCTTCACTGTTCCCACCTGTCACTGCTTTACTGTTCCCAACATGTCACTGGGTCACTGCTTCACTGTTCCCAGCTCTGTCACTGGGTCAGTGCTTCACTGTTCCCAGCTCTGTCACTGGGTCAGTGCTTCACTGTTCCCAGCTCTGCCACTGGGTCACTGCTTCGCTGTTCACAGCTCTGCCACTGGGTCACTGCTTCACTGTTCACAGCTCTGTCACTGGGTCACTGCTTCACTGTTCACAGCTTTGCCACTGGGTCACTGCTTCACTGTTCAGAGCTCTGTCACTGCTTCACTGTTCCCCACTATGCCACTGGGTCACTGTTTCACTGTTCCCTTCTCTGTCACTGGGTCACGGCTTCACTGTTTCCAGCTCTGCCATTGGCTCACTGGTTCAATGTCTCCAGCTCTGCCACTGGATCACTGCTTCACTGCTCCCAGCTCTGTCACTGATTCAATGTTCCCCTCTCTGGCACTGGGTCACTGCTTCACTGTTCCCAGCTCTGTCACTGCTTAACTGTTCCCCACTGTGCCACTGGGTCACTGTTTCACTATTCCCAGCTCTGTCATTGGGTCACTGCTTCACTGTTGCCAGCTCTGTCACTGGGTCGCTGCTTCACTGTTTCCAGCTCTGCCATTGGGTCACTGCTTCACTGTTCCCAGCTCTGTCACTGCTTAACTGTTCCCCTCTCTGCCACTGGGTCACTGCTTCACTGTTCCCAGGTCTGTCACTGTGTTACTGCTTCACTGTTCCCAGCTGTGTCACTTTGTCACTGCCTCACGGTCCCCAGCTCTGTCACTGGGTAACTGCTTCACTTTTTCCAGCTTTGTCACTGCTTCACTGTTCCCAGCTCTGCCACTGAGTCACTGATTCTTCTCAGTTCTGTCTCTGGCTCACTGCTTCACTGTTCCCACCTCCCCCACTGGGTCACTGCTTCACTGTTTCCAGCTCTGTCTTTGGGTCATTGCTTCACCGTTCCCAGCTCTGCCACTGGGTAAGTGCTTCACTGTTCCCAGCTCTGTGACTGGGTCACTGCTTCACTGTTCCCAGCTCTGTCACTGTGTCACTGCTTCACTGTTCCCATCTCTGCCAAAGGGTCACTGCTTCACTGTTCCCAGCTCTGTCACTGTGTCAGTGCTTCACTGTTCCCATCTCTGCCAAAGGGTCACTTCTTCACTGTCCCAGCTCTGCCACTGGGTCACTGCTTCACTGTTCCCAGCTCTGTCACGGGGTCATTGCTTCACTGTTCCCATCTCTGCCACTGGGTCGCGATTTCACTGTTCCCGGCTCTGCCACTGGGTCACTGCTCCACTGTTCCCAGTTCTGTCACTGCGTCACTGCTTCACTGTTCCAGTTCTGTCACTGGGTCACTGCTTCACTGTTCCCAGCTCTGTCCCAGGGTCACTGCCTCCCTGTTCCCAGCTCTGTCACTGGGTCACTGCCTCCCTGTTCCTAGCTCTGTCACTGGGTCAGTGCTTCACTGTTCCCAGCTCTGTCACTGGGTCACTGTTTCACTGTTTCCAGCTCTGTCTTTGGGGCAATGCTTCACTGTTCCCAGTTCTGCCACTGGGTAAGTGCTTCACTGTTCCCAGCTTTCACTGGGTCATTGCTTCACTGTTCCCCGCTCTGCCACTGGGTCACTGCTTCACTGTTCCCAGCTCTGTCACTGGGTCACTGCTTCACTGTTCCCAGCTCTGTCACTGGGTCACTGCTTCACTGTTCCCAGCTCTGTCACTGGGTCACTGCTTCACTGTTCCCAGCTCTGTCACTGGGTCACTGCTTCACTGTTCCCAGCTCTGTCACTGGGTCACTGCTTCACTGTTCCCAGCTCTGTCACTGGGTCAGTGCTTCACTGTCCCACTCTGTCACTGGGTCAGTGCCTCACTGTTCCCAGCTCTGTCACTGGGTCACTGCCACCCTGTTCCCAGCTCTGCCACTGGGTTAATGCTTCATTGTTCCCAACTCTGTCACTGGGTCACTGTTTCACTGTTCCCAGCTCTGTCACTGGGTCAGTACTTCACTGTTCCCAGCTCTGTCACTGGGTCACTGCTTCACTGTTCCCCACTCTGTCCCTGTTGCACTGTTCCCTGCTCTGTCACAGGCTCACTGCTTCACTGTCACTTGGTCACTGCATCACTGTTCCCAGCTCTTTCACTGGGTCAGTGGTTCACTTTTACCAGCTCTGTCACTGGGTCACTGCTTCACTGTTCCCAGCTCTGTCACTGGGACAGTGCTTCACTGTTCCCAGCTCTGTCACAGGGTCACTGCTTCACTGTTCCCAACTCTGTCACTGGGTCACTGCTTCACTGTTCCCAGCTCAGTCACTGGGTTAGTGCTTCACTGTTCCCAAATCTGTCACTGCGTCACTGCTTCAATGTTCCCAGCTCTGTCACTGGGTCAGTGCTTCAGTGTTCCCAGCTCTGTCACTGGGTCAGTGCTTCACTGTTCCCAGCTCTGTCACAGGGTTACTGCCGCCTTCTTCCCAGCTCTGCCACTGGGTTAATGCTTCACTGTTCCCAGCTCTGTCATAGGGTCACTGCATCACTGTTCCCAGCTCTCTCACTGGGTCAGTGCTTCACTGTTCCCAGCTCTGTCACTGGGTCACTGCTTCACTGTTCCAAGCTCTGTCACTGGGTCAGTGCTTCACTGTTCCCAGCTCTGTCACTGGGTCAGTGCTTCACTGTTCCCAGCTCTGTCACTGGGTCAGTGCTTCACAGTCCCATCTTTGTCACTGGGTCAGTGCTTCACTGTCACTTGGTCACTGCATCACTTTTCCCGGCTCTTTCACTGGGTCAGTGCTTCACTGTTCCCAGCTCTGTCACTGGGTCATTGCTTCACTTTTCCCATCTCTGTCACAGGGTCAGTGCTTCACTGTTCCCAGCTCTGTCACTGGGTTACTGCCTCCCTGTTCCCATCTCTGCCACTGGGTCACTGCTTCACTGTTCCCATCTCTGCCACTGGGTCAGTGCTTCACTTTTCCCAGCTCTGTCACTGGGTCACTGGATCACTGTTCCCCAGTGTGCCACGGGGTCACTGTTTCACTGTTCCCAGCTCTGTCACTGTGTCACTGCTTCACTGTTCCCAGCTCTGACGCTTTGTCACTGCCTCACGGTCCCCAGCTCTGTCACTGGGTAACTGCTTCACTTTTTCCAGCTTTGTCACTGCTTCACTGTTCCCCACTGTGCCACGGGGTCACTGTTTCACTGTTCCCAGCTCTGCCACTGAGTCACTGATTCACTCTTCCCAGTTCTGCCTCTAGCTCACTGCTTCACTGTTCCCACCTCCACCACTGGGTCACTGCTTCACTGTTTCCAGCTCTGTCTTTGGGTCATTGCTTCACCGTTCCCAGCTCTGCCACTGGGTAAGTGCTTCACTGTTCCCAGCTCTGTGACTGGGTCACTGCTTCACTGTTCCCAGCTCTGTCACTGTGTCACTGCTTCACTGTTGCCATCTTTGCCACTGGGTCACTGCTTCACTGTTCCCATCTCTGCCAAAGGGTCAGTGCTTCACTGTTCCCAGCTCTGTCACTGGGTAACTGCATCACTGTCCCTGCTCTTCCACTGGGTCACTTCTTCACTGTCCCAGCTCTGCCACTGGGTCACTGTTTCACTGTTTCCAGCTCTGTCTTTGGGTCATTGCTTCACTGTTCCCAGCTCTGTCACTGCTTCACTGTTACCAGCTCTGTCACTGCTTCACTGTTCCCAGCTCTGTCACTGGGTCACTGCTTCTCTGTTCCCAGCTCTGTCACTGGGTCACTGCTTCATTGTTCCCAGCTCTGTCACTGGGTCACTGCTTCATTGTTCCCAGCTCTGTCACTGGGTCAGTGCTTCACTGTTCCCAGCTCTGTCACTGGGTCAGGGCTTCACTGTTCCCAGCTCTGGCACTGGGTCAGTGCTTCACCGTTCCCAGCTCTGCCACTGGGTCACTGCTTCTCTGTTCCCAGCTCTGTCACTGTTTCACTGTTCCCAGCTCGGTCACTGGGTCACTGATTCACTGTTCCCAGCTCTGTCACCGGGTCACTGCTTCACTGTTTCCAGCTCTGTCACTGGATTACTGCTTCACTGTTCCCAGAACTGTCACTGGGTCAGTGCTTCACTGTTCCCAGCTCTATCACTGCTTCACTGTTCCCTTCTCTGTCACTGGGTCAGTGCTTCACTGTTCACAGCTCTGTCACTGGGTCACTGCTTCTCTGTTCCCAGCAATGTCACTGGGTCACTGCTTCACTGGGAACAGCTCTGTAATTGAGTCACTGATTGACTGTTCCCAGCTTTGTCACTGGGTCACTGTTTCACTGTTCCCAGCTCTGCCACTGGGTCACTGCTTCACTGTTCCCAGCTCTGTCACTGCTTCACTGTTCCCAGCTCTGCCACTGGGTCACTGCTTCACTGTTCCCAGCTCTGTCACTGGGTCAGTGCTTCACTGTTCCCAGCTCTGTCACTGGGTCAGTGCTTCACTGTTCCCAGCTCTGTGACTGGGTCACTGCTTCTCTGTTCCCAGCTCTTCACTGGGTCACTGCTTCACTGGGAACAGCTCTGTCACTGGGTCACTGTTTCACTGTTCCCAGCTCTGTCACTGGGTCACTGTTTCACTGTTCCCAGCTCTGTCACTGGGTCACTGTTTCACTGTTCCCAGCTCTGCCACTGGGTCACTGCTTCAATATTCCCAGCTCTCCCACTGGGTCACTGCTTCAATATTCCCAGCTCTCCCACTGGGTCACTGCTTCCCTGTTCCCAGCTCTTCCACTGGGTCAGTGCTTCAATGTTCCCAGCTCTGTCACTGTGTCAGTGCTTCACTGTTTCCAGTTCTGTCACAGGGTCCCTGCTTCACTGTTCCCAGCTCTGTCACTGATTCACTGTTCCCCACTCTGCCACTGGGTCACTGCTTCACTGTTCCCAGCTCTGTCACTGCTTCACTGTTCCCCACTGTTTCACTGGGTCACTGTTTCACATTTCCCAGCTCTGTCGCTGGGTCACTGCTTCACTGTTGCCAGATCTGTCACTGGGTCACTGCTTCACTGTTCCCAGCTCTTTCACTGGGCCACTGCTTCACTGTTCCCAGCTCTGCCACTGGGCCTCTGCTTCAATGTTCCCAGCTCTGTCACAGGGTCCCTGCTTCACTGTTCCCAGCTCTGTCACTGTTTCACTGTCCACAGTTCTGTCACTGGGTCACTGCTTCACTGTTTCCAGCTCTGTCACTGGGTCACTGCTTCACTTTTGCCAGCTCTGTCACTGGGTCACTGCTTCTCTGTTCCCAGCTCTGCCACTGGGTCACTGCTTCACTGGGAACAGCTCTGTAACTGTGTCAGTGCTTCACTGTTCTGAGCTCTGTCACTGTGTCAGTGCTTCACTGTGAACAGCTCTGTCACTGGGCCACTGCTTCACTGTTCCCAGCTCTCCCACTGGGTCACTGCTTCCCTTTTCCAAGCTCTGCCACTTGGTCAGTGCTTCACTGTTCCCAGCACTGTCACCGTGTCAGTGCTTCACTGTTCCCAGCACTGTCACTGTGTCAGTGCTTCACTGTTCCCAGCACTGTCACTGTGTCAGTGCTTCACTGTTCCCAGCTCTGTCATTGGGTCACTGCTTCACTGTCCCCAGCTCTGCCACTGGGTCACTGTTTCACTGTTGCCTTCTCTGACACTGGGTCACTGCTTCACTGTTCCCAGCTCTGTCACTGGGTCAGTGCTTCTCTTTTCCCAGCTCTGTCACTGGGTCAGTGCTTCACTGTCCCAGCTCTGTCACTGGGTCAGTGCTTCACTGTTCCCACCTGTCACTGCTTTACTGTTCCCAACATGTCACTGGGTCACTGCTTCACTGTTCCCAGCTCTGTCACTGGGTCAGTGCTTCACTGTTCCCAGCTCTGTCACTGGGTCAGTGCTTCACTGTTCCCAGCTCTGCCACTGGGTCACTGCTTCGCTGTTCACAGCTCTGCCACTGGGTCACTGCTTCACTGTTCACAGCTCTGTCACTGGGTCACTGCTTCACTGTTCACAGCTTTGCCACTGGGTCACTGCTTCACTGTTCAGAGCTCTGTCACTGCTTCACTGTTCCCCACTATGCCACTGGGTCACTGTTTCACTGTTCCCTTCTCTGTCACTGGGTCACGGCTTCACTGTTTCCAGCTCTGCCATTGGCTCACTGGTTCAATGTCTCCAGCTCTGCCACTGGATCACTGCTTCACTGCTCCCAGCTCTGTCACTGATTCAATGTTCCCCTCTCTGGCACTGGGTCACTGCTTCACTGTTCCCAGCTCTGTCACTGCTTAACTGTTCCCCACTGTGCCACTGGGTCACTGTTTCACTATTCCCAGCTCTGTCATTGGGTCACTGCTTCACTGTTGCCAGCTCTGTCACTGGTTCGCTGCTTCACTGTTTCCAGCTCTGCCATTGGGTCACTGCTTCACGGTTCCCAGCTCTGTCACTGCTTAACTGTTCCCCTCTCTGCCACTGGGTCACTGCTTCACTGTTCCCAGGTCTGTCACTGTGTTACTGCTTCACTGTTCCCAGCTGTGTCACTTTGTCACTGCCTCACGGTCCCCAGCTCTGTCACTGGGTAACTGCTTCACTGTTCCCAGCTCTGCCACTGAGTCACTGATTCTTCTCAGTTCTGCCTCTGGCTCACTGCTTCACTGTTCCCACCTCCCCCACTGGGTCACAGCTTCACTGTTTCCAGCTCTGTCTTTGGGTCATTGCTTCACCGTTCCCAGCTCTGCCACTGGGTAAGTGCTTCACTGTTCCCAGCTCTGTGACTGGGTCACTGCTTCACTGTTCCCAGCTCTGTTACTGTGTCACTGCTTCACTGTTCCCATCTCTGCCAAAGGGTCACTGCTTCACTGTTCCCAGCTCTGTCACTGGGTAACTGCATCACTGTCCCTGCTCTTCCACTGGGTCACTTCTTCACTGTCCCAGCTCTGCCACTGGGTCACTGCTTCACTGTTCCCAGCTCTGTCACGGGGTCATTGCTTCACTGTTCCCATCTCTGCCACTGGGTCGCGATTTCACTGTTCCCGGCTCTGCCACTGGGTCACTGCTCCACTGTTCCCAGTTCTGTCACTGCGTCACTGCTTCACTGTTCCAGTTCTGTCACTGGGTCACTGCTTCACTGTTCCCAGCTCTGTCCCAGGGTCACTGCCTCCCTGTTCCCAGCTCTGTCACTGGGTCACTGCCTCCCTGTTCCTAGCTCTGTCACTGGGTCAGTGCTTCACTGTTCCCAGCTCTGTCACTGGGTCACTGTTTCACTGTTTCCAGCTCTGTCTTTGGGGCAATGCTTCACTGTTCCCAGTTCTGCCACTGGGTAAGTGCTTCACTGTTCCCAGCTGTCACTGGGTCATTGCTTCACTGTTCCCCGCTCTGCCACTGGGTCACTGCTTCACTGTTCCCAGCTCTGTCACTGGGTCACTGCTTCACTGTTCCCAGCTCTGTCACTGGGTCACTGCTTCACTGTTCCCAGCTCTGTCACTGGGTCACTGCTTCACTGTTCCCAGCTCTGTCACTGGGTCACTGCTTCACTGTTCCCAGCTCTGTCACTGGGTCAGTGCTTCACTGTCCCACTCTGTCACTGGGTCAGTGCCTCACTGTTCCCAGCTCTGTCACTGGGTCACTGCCACCCTGTTCCCAGCTCTGTCACTGGGTTAATGCTTCATTGTTCCCAACTCTGTCACTGGGTCACTGCTTCACTGTTCCCAGCTCTGTCACTGGGACAGTGCTTCACTGTTCCCAGCTCTGTCACAGGGTCACTGCTTCACTGTTCCCAACTCTGTCACTGGGTCACTGCTTCACTGTTCCCAGCTCAGTCACTGCGTCACTGCTTCAATGTTCCCAGCTCTGTCACTGGGTCAGTGCTTCAGTGTTCCCAGCTCTGTCACTGGGTCAGTGCTTCACTGTTCCCAGCTCTGTCACAGGGTTACTGCCGCCTTCTTCCCAGCTCTGCCACTGGGTTAATGCTTCACTGTTCCCAGCTCTGTCACAGGGTCACTGCATCACTGTTCCCAGCTCTCTCACTGGGTCAGTGCTTCACTGTTCCCCGCTCTGTCACTTGGTCAGAGCTTCACTGTTCCCAGCTCTGTCACTGGGTCACTGCTTCACTGTTCCAAGCTCTGTCACTGGGTCAGTGCTTCACTGTTCCCAGCTCTGTCACTGGGTCAGTGCTTCACTGTTCCCAGCTCTGTCACTGGGTCAGTGCTTCACTGTCCCAGCTCTGTCACAGGGTCACTGCATCACTGTCACTTGGTCACTGCATCACTTTTCCCGGCTCTTTCACTGGGTCAGTGCTTCACTGTTCCCAGCTCTGTCACTGGGTCATTGCTTCACTTTTCCCATCTCTGTCACAGGGTCAGTGCTTCACTGTTCCCTGCTCTGTCACTGGGTTACTGCCTCCCTGTTCCCATCTCTGCCACTGGGTCACTGCTTCACTGTTCCCATCTCTGCCACTGGGTCAGTGCTTCACTGTTCCCAGCTCTGTCACTGGGTCACTGGATCACTGTTCCCCAGTGTGCCACGGGGTCACTGTTTCACTGTTCCCAGCTCTGTCACTGTGTCACTGCTTCACTGTTCCCAGCTCTGACGCTTTGTCACTGCCTCACGGTCCCCAGCTCTGTCACTGGGTAACTGCTTCACTTTTTCCAGCTTTGTCACTGCTTCACTGTTCCCCACTGTGCCACGGGGTCACTGTTTCACTGTTCCCAGCTCTGCCACTGAGTCACTGATTCACTCTTCCCAGTTCTGCCTCTGGCTCACTGCTTCACTGTTCCCACCTCCACCACTGGGTCACTGCTTCACTGTTTCCAGCTCTGTCTTTGGGTCATTGCTTCACCGTTCCCAGCTCTGCCACTGGGTAAGTGCTTCACTGTTCCCAGCTCTGTGACTGGGTCACTGCTTCACTGTTCCCAGCTCTGTCACTGTGTCACTGCTTCACTGTTCCCATCTTTGCCACT
The DNA here is from genome assembly GCA_026770705.1 of Isurus oxyrinchus. Taxonomy (NCBI): domain Eukaryota; kingdom Metazoa; phylum Chordata; class Chondrichthyes; order Lamniformes; family Lamnidae; genus Isurus; species Isurus oxyrinchus. Next base: position 19,549 of record JANJGN010000240.1, read on the forward strand.
GGGTCACTGCTTCACTGTTCCCATCTCTGCCAAAGGGTCAGTGCTTCACTGTTCCCAGATCTGTCACTGGGTAACTGCATCACTGTCCCTGCTCTTCCACTGGGTCACTTCTTCACTGTCCCAGCTCTGCCACTGGGTCACTGTTTCACTGTTTCCAGCTCTGTCTTTGGGTCATTGCTTCACTGTTCCCAGCTCTGCCACTGGGTAAGTGCTTCACTGTTCCCAGCTGTCACTGGGTCATTGCTTCACTGTTCCCCGCTCTACCACTGGGTCACTGCTTCACTGTTCCCAGCTCTGCCACTGGGTCACTGCTTCACTGTTCCCAGCTCTGTCACTGGGTCACTGCTTCACTGTTCCCAGCTCTGTCAATGGGTCACTGCTTCACTGTTCCCAGCTCTGTCACTGGGTCTCTGCTTCACTGTTCCCAGCTCTGTCACTGGGTCAGTGCTTCACTGTCCCACTCTGTCACTGGGTCAGTGCCTCCCTGTTCCCAGCTCTGTCACTGGGTCACTGCCACCCTGTTCCCAGCTCTGCCACTGGGTTAATGCTTCATTGTTCCCAACTCTGTCACTGGATCAGTGCTTCACTGTTCCCAGCTCTGTCACTGGGTCAGTGCTTCACTGTCCCAGCTCTGTAACTGGGTCAGTACTTCACTGTTCCCAGCTCTGTTACTGGGTCACTGCTTCACTGTTCCCCACTCAGTCCCTGTTGCACTGTTCCCAGCTCTGTCACAGGCTCACTGCTGCACTGTCACTTGGTCACTGCATCATTGTTCCCGGCTCTTTCACTGGGTCAGTTGTTCACTTTTACCAGCTCTGTCACTGGGTCACTGCTTCACTGTTCCCAGCTCTGTCACTGGGTCACTGCTTCACTGTTCCCATCTCTGTCACTGGGCCAGTGCTTCACTGTTCCCAGCTCTGTCACAGGGTCACTGCTTCACTGTTCCCAACTCTGTCACTGGGTCACTGCTTCACTGTTCCCAGCTCTGTCACTGGGTCAGTGCTTCACTGTCCCAGCTCTGTCACTGGGTCAGTGCTTCACTGTTCCCAGCTCTGTCACTGGGTCACTGCTTCACTGTTCCCAGCTCTGTCACTGGGTCAGTGCTTCACTGTTCCCAGCTCTGTCACTGGGTCACTGCTTCACTGTTCCCAGCTCTGTCACTGGGTCAGTGCTTCACAGTCCCAGCTCTGTCACTGGGTCAGTGCTTCACTGTTCCCAGCTCTGTCACTGTGTCAGTGCTTCACTGTTCCCAGCTCTGTCACTGGGTCAGTGCTTCACAGTCCCATCTTTGTCACTGGGTCAGTGCTTCACAGTCCCAGCTCTGTCACTGGGTCAGTGCTTCACTTTTTCCAGCTCTGTCACTGTGTCACTGCTTCACTGTTCCCCACTCTGTCCCTGATTCACTGTCCCCAGCTCTGTCACAGGGTCACTGCTTCACTGTTCCCAGCTCTGTCACTGGGTCACTGCTTCACTGTTCCCAGCTCTGTCACTGGGTCACTGCTTCACTGTTCCCAGCTCTGTCACTGGGTCACTGCTTCACTGTTCCCAGCTCTGTCACTGGGTCAGTGCTTCACTGTCCCACTCTGTCACTGGGTCAGTGCCTCACTGTTCCCAGCTCTGTCACTGGGTCACTGCCACCCTGTTCCCAGCTCTGCCACTGGGCCAATGCTTCATTGTTCCCAACTCTGTCACTGGGTCACTGTTTCACTGTTCCCAGCTCTGTCACTGGGTCAGTACTTCACTGTTCCCAGCTCTGTCACTGGGTCACTGCTTCACTGTTCCCCACTCTGTCCCTGTTGCACTGTTCCCTGCTCTGTCACAGGCTCACTGCTTCACTGTCACTTGGTCACTGCATCACTGTTCCCAGCTCTTTCACTGGGTCAGTGTTTCACTTTTACCAGCTCTGTCACTGGGTCACTGCTTCACTGTTCCCAGCTCTGTCACTGGGACAGTGCTTCACTGTTCCCAGCTCTGTCACAGGGTCACTGCTTCACTGTTCCCAACTCTGTCACTGGGTCACTGCTTCACTGTTCCCAGCTCAGTCACTGGGTCAGTGCTTCACTGTTCCCAAATCTGTCACTGCGTCACTGCTTCAATGTTCCCAGCTCTGTCACTGGGTCAGTGCTTCAGTGTTCCCAGCTCTGTCACTGGGTCAGTGCTTCACTGTTCCCAGCTCTGTCACAGGGTTACTGCCGCCATCTTCCCAGCTCTGCCACTAGGTTAATGCTTCACTGTTCCCAGCTCTGTCACAGGGTCACTGCATCACTGTTCCCAGCTCTCTCACTGGGTCAGTGCTTCACTATTCCCCGCTCTGTCACTTGGTCAGAGCTTCACTGTTCCCAGCTCTGTCACTGGGTCACTGCTTCACTGTTCCAAGCTCTGTCACTGGGTCAGTGCTTCACTGTTCCCAGCTCTGTCACTGGGTCAGTGCTTCACTGTTCCCAGCTCTGTCACTGGGTCAGTGCTTCACTGTCCCAGCTCTGTCACAGGGTCACTGCATCACTGTCACTTGGTCACTGCATCACTTTTCCCGGCTCTTTCACTGGGTCAGTGCTTCACTGTTCCCAGCTCTGTCACTGGGTCATTGCTTCACTTTTCCCATCTCTGCCACTGGGTCACTGCTTCACTGTTCCCATCTCTGCCACTGGGTCAGTGCTTCACTGTTCCCAGCTCTGTCACTGGGTCACTGGATCACTGTTCCCCAGTGTGCCACGGGGTCACTGTTTCACTGTTCCCAGCTCTGTCACTGTGTCACTGCTTCACTGTTCCCAGCTCTGACGCTTTGTCACTGCCTCACGGTCCCCAGCTCTGTCACTGGGTAACTGCTTCACTTTTTCCAGCTTTGTCACTGCTTCACTGTTCCCCACTGTGCCACGGGGTCACTGTTTCACTGTTCCCAGCTCTGCCACTGAGTCACTGATTCACTCTTCCCAGTTCTGCCTCTGGCTCACTGCTTCACTGTTCCCACCTCCACCACTGGGTCACTGCTTCACTGTTTCCAGCTCTGTCTTTGGGTCATTGCTTCACCGTTCCCAGCTCTGCCACTGGGTAAGTGCTTCACTGTTCCCAGCTCTGTGACTGGGTCACTGCTTCACTGTTCCCAGCTCTGTCACTGTGTCACTGCTTCACTGTTCCCATCTTTGCCACTGGGTCACTGCTTCACTGTTCCCATCTCTGCCAAAGGGTCAGTGCTTCACTGTTCCCAGCTCTGTCACTGGGTAACTGCATCACTGTCCCTGCTCTTCCACTGGGTCACTTCTTCACTGTCCCAGCTCTGCCACTGGGTCACTGTTTCACTGTTTCCAGCTCTGTCTTTGGGTCATTGCTTCACTGTTCCCAGCTCTGCCACTGGGTAAGTGCTTCACTGTTCCCAGCTGTCACTGGGTCATTGCTTCACTGTTCCCCGCTCTGCCACTGGGTCACTGCTTCACTGTTCCCAGCTCTGCCACTGGGTCACTGCTTCACTGTTCCCAGCTCTGTCACTGGGTCACTGCTTCACTGTTCCCAGCTCTGTCAATGGGTCACTGCTTCACTGTTCCCAGCTCTGTCACTGGGTCTCTGCTTCACTGTTCCCAGCTCTGTCACTGGGTCAGTGCTTCACTGTCCCACTCTGTCACTGGGTCAGTGCCTCCCTGTTCCCAGCTCTGTCACTGGGTCACTGCCACCCTGTTCCCAGCTCTGCCACTGGGTTAATGCTTCATTGTTCCCAACTCTGTCACTGGATCAGTGCTTCACTGTTCCCAGCTCTGTCACTGGGTCAGTGCCTCACTGTCCCAGCTCTGTAACTGGGTCAGTACTTCACTGTTCCCAGCTCTGTTACTGGGTCACTGCTTCACTGTTCCCCACTCTGTCCCTGTTGCACTGTTCCCAGCTCTGTCACAGGCTCACTGCTGCACTGTCACTTGGTCACTGCATCATTGTTCCCGGCTCTTTCACTGGGTCAGTTGTTCACTTTTACCAGCTCTGTCACTGGGTCACTGCTTCACTGTTCCCAGCTCTGTCACTGGGTCACTGCTTCACTGTCCCAGCTCTGTCACTGGGTCAGTGCTTCACTGTTCCCAGCTCTGTCACTGGGTCACTGCTTCACTGTTCCCAGCTCTGTCACTGGGTCAGTGCTTCACTGTTCCCAGCTCTGTCACTGGGTCACTGCTTCACTGTTCCCAGCTCTGTCACTGGGTCAGTGCTTCACAGTCCCAGCTCTGTCACTGGGTCAGTGCTTCACTGTTCCCAGCTCTGTCACTGTGTCAGTGCTTCACTGTTCCCAGCTCTGTCACTGGGTCAGTGCTTCACAGTCCCATCTTTGTCACTGGGTCAGTGCTTCACAGTCCCAGCTCTGTCACTGGGTCAGTGCTTCACTTTTTCCAGCTCTGTCACTGTGTCACTGCTTCACTGTTCCCCACTCTGTCCCTGATTCACTGTCCCCAGCTCTGTCACAGGGTCACTGCTTCACTGTTCCCAGCTCTGTCACTGGGTCACTGCTTCACTGTTCCCAGCTCTGTCACTGGGTCACTGCTTCACTGTTCCCAGCTCTGTCACTGGGTCACTGCTTCACTGTTCCCAGCTCTGTCACTGGGTCAGTGCTTCACTGTCCCACTCTGTCACTGGGTCAGTGCCTCACTGTTCCCAGCTCTGTCACTGGGTCACTGCCACCCTGTTCCCAGCTCTGCCACTGGGCCAATGCTTCATTGTTCCCAACTCTGTCACTGGGTCACTGTTTCACTGTTCCCAGCTCTGTCACTGGGTCAGTACTTCACTGTTCCCAGCTCTGTCACTGGGTCACTGCTTCACTGTTCCCCACTCTGTCCCTGTTGCACTGTTCCCTGCTCTGTCACAGGCTCACTGCTTCACTGTCACTTGGTCACTGCATCACTGTTCCCAGCTCTTTCACTGGGTCAGTGGTTCACTTTTACCAGCTCTGTCACTGGGTCACTGCTTCACTGTTCCCAGCTCTGTCACTGGGACAGTGCTTCACTGTTCCCAGCTCTGTCACAGGGTCACTGCTTCACTGTTCCCAACTCTGTCACTGGGTCACTGCTTCACTGTTCCCAGCTCAGTCACTGGGTCAGTGCTTCACTGTTCCCAAATCTGTCACTGCGTCACTGCTTCAATGTTCCCAGCTCTGTCACTGGGTCAGTGCTTCAGTGTTCCCAGCTCTGTCACTGGGTCAGTGCTTCACTGTTCCCAGCTCTGTCACAGGGTTACTGCCGCCATCTTCCCAGCTCTGCCACTGGGTTAATGCTTCACTGTTCCCAGCTCTGTCACAGGGTCACTGCATCACTGTTCCCAGCTCTCTCACTGGGTCAGTGCTTCACTATTCCCCGCTCTGTCACTTGGTCAGAGCTTCACTGTTCCCAGCTCTGTCACTGGGTCACTGCTTCACTGTTCCAAGCTCTGTCACTGGGTCAGTGCTTCACTGTTCCCAGCTCTGTCACTGGGTCAGTGCTTCACTGTTCCCAGCTCTGTCACTGGGTCAGTGCTTCACTGTCCCAGCTCTGTCACCGGGTCACTGCATCACTGTCACTTGGTCACTGCATCACTTTTCCCGGCTCTTTCACTGGGTCAGTGCTTCACTGTTCCCAGCTCTGTCACTGGGTCATTGCTTCACTTTTCCCATCTCTGCCACTGGGTCACTGCTTCACTGTTCCCATCTCTGCCACTGGGTCAGTGCTTCACTGTTCCCAGCTCTGTCACTGGGTCACTGGATCACTGTTCCCCAGTGTGCCACGGGGTCACTGTTTCACTGTTCCCAGCTCTGTCACTGTGTCACTGCTTCACTGTTCCCAGCTCTGACGCTTTGTCACTGCCTCACGGTCCCCAGCTCTGTCACTGGGTAACTGCTTCACTTTTTCCAGCTTTGTCACTGCTTCACTGTTCCCCACTGTGCCACGGGGTCACTGTTTCACTGTTCCCAGCTCTGCCACTGAGTCACTGATTCACTCTTCCCAGTTCTGCCTCTGGCTCACTGCTTCACTGTTCCCACCTCCACCACTGGGTCACTGCTTCACTGTTTCCAGCTCTGTCTTTGGGTCATTGCTTCACCGTTCCCAGCTCTGCCACTGGGTAAGTGCTTCACTGTTCCCAGCTCTGTGACTGGGTCACTGCTTCACTGTTCCCAGCTCTGTCACTGTGTCACTGCTTCACTGTTCCCATCTTTGCCACTGGGTCACTGCTTCACTGTTCCCATCTCTGCCAAAGGGTCAGTGCTTCACTGTTCCCAGCTCTGTCACTGGGTAACTGCATCACTGTCCCTGCTCTTCCACTGGGTCACTTCTTCACTGTCCCAGCTCTGCCACTGGGTCACTGTTTCACTGTTTCCAGCTCTGTCTTTGGGTCATTGCTTCACTGTTCCCAGCTCTGCCACTGGGTAAGTGCTTCACTGTTCCCAGCTGTCACTGGGTCATTGCTTCACTGTTCCCCGCTCTGCCACTGGGTCACTGCTTCACTGTTCCCAGCTCTGCCACTGGGTCACTGCTTCACTGTTCCCAGCTCTGTCACTGGGTCACTGCTTCACTGTTCCCAGCTCTGTCAATGGGTCACTGCTTCACTGTTCCCAGCTCTGTCACTGGGTCTCTGCTTCACTGTTCCCAGCTCTGTCACTGGGTCAGTGCTTCACTGTCCCACTCTGTCACTGGGTCAGTGCCTCCCTGTTCCCAGCTCTGTCACTGGGTCACTGCCACCCTGTTCCCAGCTCTGCCACTGGGTTAATGCTTCATTGTTCCCAACTCTGTCACTGGATCAGTGCTTCACTGTTCCCAGCTCTGTCACTGGGTCAGTGCCTCACTGTCCCAGCTCTGTAACTGGGTCAGTACTTCACTGTTCCCAGCTCTGTTACTGGGTCACTGCTTCACTGTTCCCCACTCTGTCCCTGTTGCACTGTTCCCAGCTCTGTCACAGGCTCACTGCTGCACTGTCACTTGGTCACTGCATCATTGTTCCCGGCTCTTTCACTGGGTCAGTTGTTCACTTTTACCAGCTCTGTCACTGGGTCACTGCTTCACTGTTCCCAGCTCTGTCACTGGGTCACTGCTTCACTGTTCCCATCTCTGTCACTGGGCCAGTGCTTCACTGTTCCCAGCTCTGTCACAGGGTCACTGCTTCACTGTTCCCAACTCTGTCACTGGGTCACTGCTTCACTGTTCCCAACTCTGTCACTGGGTCACTGCTTCACTGTCCCAGCTCTGTCACTGGGTCAGTGCTTCACTGTTCCCAGCTCTGTCACTGGGTCACTGCTTCACTGTTCCCAGCTCTGTCACTGGGTCAGTGCTTCACTGTTCCCAGCTCTGTCACTGGGTCACTGCTTCACTGTTCCCAGCTCTGTCACTGGGTCAGTGCTTCACAGTCCCAGCTCTGTCACTGGGTCAGTGCTTCACTGTTCCCAGCTCTGTCACTGTGTCAGTGCTTCACTGTTCCCAGCTCTGTCACTGGGTCAGTGCTTCACGGTTCCCAGCTCTGTCACTGGGTCAGTGCTTCACAGTCCCATCTTTGTCACTGGGTCAGTGCTTCACAGTCCCAGCTCTGTCACTGGGTCAGTGCTTCACTTTTTCCAGCTCTGTCACTGTGTCACTGCTTCACCGTTTCCCACTTTGTCCCTGATTCACTGTCCCCAGCTCTGTCACAGGGTCACTGCTTCACTGTCACTTGGTCACTGCATCACTGTTCCCGGCTCTTTCACTGGGTCAGTGCTTCACTGTTCCCAGCTCTGTCACTGGGTCATTGCTTCACTTTTCCCATCTCTGTCACTGGGTCAGTGCTTCACTGTTCCCAGCTCTGTCACTGTTTCACTGTCCACAGTTCTGTCACTGGGTCACTGCTTCACTGTTTCCAGCTCTGTCACTGCTTCAGTTTTGCCAGCTCTGTCACTGGGTCAGTGCTTCACTGTTCCCAGCTCTGTCACTGGGTCAGTGCTTCTCTGTTCCCAGCTCTGCCACTGGGTCACTGCTTCACTGGGAACAGCTCTGTCATTGCTTCACTTTTCCCATCTCTGTCACTGGGTCAGTGCTTCACTGTTCCCAGCTCTGTCACTGTTTCACTGTCCACAGTTCTGTCACTGGGTCACTGCTTCACTGTTTCCAGCTCTGTCACTGGGTCACTGCTTCACTGTTTCCAGCTCTGTCATTGCTTCACTTTTCCCATCTCTGTCACTGGGTCAGTGCTTCACTGTTCCCAGCTCTGTCACTGTTTCACTGTCCACAGTTCTGTCACTGGGTCACTGCTTCACTGTTTCCAGCTCTGTCACTGGGTCACTGCTTCACTGTTTCCAGCTCTGTAACTGCTTCACTTTTGCCAGCTCTGTCACTGGGTCAGTGCTTCACTGTTCCCAGCTCTGTCACTGGGTCACTGCTTCTCTGTTCCCAGCTCTGCCACTGGGTCACTGCTTCACTGGGAACAGCTCTGTAACTGGGTCACTGATTCACTGTTCTGAGCCCTGTCACTGGGTCACTGTTTCACTGTTCCCAGCTCTGCCACTGGGTCAGTGCTTCACTGTTCCCAGCTCTGTAACTGCTTCACTGTTCCCAGCTCTGCCACTGCGTCACTGCTTCACTGTTCCCAGCTCTATCACTGGGTTACTGCTTCACTGTTCCCAGCTCTGTCACTCTGTCAGTGCTTCACTGTGAACAGCTCTGTCACTGGGCCACTGCTTCACTGTTCCCAGCTCTCCCACTGGGTCACTGCTTCCCTTTTCCAAGCTCTGCCACTTGGTCAGTGCTTCATTGTTCCCAGCACTGTCACCGTGTCAGTGCTTCACTGTTCCCAGCACTGTCACCGTGTCAGTGCTTCACTGTTCCCAGCACTGTCACTGTGTCAGTGCTTCACTGTTCCCAGCACTGTCACTGTGTCAGTGCTTCACTGTTCCCAGCTCTGTCACTGTGTCAGTGCTTCACTGTTCCCAGCACTGTCACTGTGTCAGTGCTTCACTGTTCCCAGCTCTGCCATTGGGTCACTGCTTCACTGTCCCCAGCTCTGCCACTGGGTCACTGTTTCACTGTTGCCTTCTCTGACACTGGGTCACTGCTTCACTGTTCCCAGCTCTGTCACTGGGTCAGTGCTTCACTTCCCAGCTCTGTCACTGGGTCAGTGCTTCACTGTTCCCAGCTCTGTCACTGGGTCAGTGCTTCTCTTTTCCCAGCTCTGTCACTGGGTCACTGCTTCACTGTCCCAGCTCTGTCACTGGGTCAGTGCTTCACTGTGCCCAGCTCTGTCACTGGGTCACTGCTTCACTGTTCCCATCTCTGTCCCTGGGCTAGTGCTTCACTGTTCCCAGCTCTGTCACTGGGTCACTGCTCCACTGTTCCCAGTTCTGTCACTGCGTCACTGCTTCACTGTTCCAGTTCTGTCACTGGGTCACTGCTTCACTGTTCCCAGCTCTGTCCCAGGGTCACTGCCTCCCTGTTCCCAGCTCTGTCACTGGGTCACTGCCTCCCTGTTCCTAGCTCTGTCACTGGGTCAGTGCTTCACTGTTCCCAGCTCTGTCACTGGGTCACTGTTTCACTGTTTCCAGCTCTGTCTTTGGGGCAATGCTTCACTGTTCCCAGCTCTGCCACTGGGTAAGTGCTTCACTGTTCCCAGCTGTCACTGGGTCATTGCTTCACTGTTCCCCGCTCTGCCACTGGGCCAGTGCTTCACTGTTCCCAGCTCTGTCACTGGGTCACTGCTTCACTGTTCCCAGCTCTGTCACTGGGTCACTGCTTCACTGTTCCCAGCTCTGTCACTGGGTCACTGCTTCACTGTTCCCAGCTCTGTCACTGGGTCACTGCTTCACTGTTCCCAGCTCTGTCACTGGGTCAGTGCTTCACTGTCCCACTCTGTCACTGGGTCAGTGCCTCACTGTTCCCAGCTCTGTCACTGGGTCACTGCCACCCTGTTCCCAGCTCTGCCACTGGGTTAAGGCTTCATTGTTCCCAACTCTGTTTTGGGTCACTGTTTCACTGTTCCCAGCTCTGTCACTGGGTCAGTACTTCACTGTTCCCAGCTCTGTCACTGGGTCACTGCTTCACTGTTCCCCACTCTGTCCCTGTTGCACTGTTCCCTGCTCTGTCACAGGCTCACTGCTTCACTGTCACTTGGTCACTGCATCACTGTTCCCAGCTCTTTCACTGGGTCAGTGGTTCACTTTTACCAGCTCTGTCACTGGGTCACTGCTTCACTGTTCCCAGCTCTGTCACTGGGACAGTGCTTCACTGTTCCCAGCTCTGTCACAGGGTCACTGCTTCACTGTTCCCAACTCTGTCACTGGGTCACTGCTTCACTGTTCCCAGCTCAGTCACTGGGTCAGTGCTTCACTGTTCCCAGCTCTGTCACTGGGTCAGTGCTTCACTGTTCCCAGCTCTGTCACAGGGTTACTGCCGCCTTCTTCCCAGCTCTGCCACTGGGTTAATGCTCACTGTTCCCAGCTCTGTCACAGGGTCACTGCATCACTGTTCCCAGCTCTCTCACTGGGTCAGTGCTTCACTGTTCCCCGCTCTGTCACTTGGTCAGAGCTTCACTGTTCCCAGCTCTGTCACTGGGTCACTGCTTCACTGTTCCAAGCTCTGTCACTGGGTCAGTGCTTCACTGTTCCCAGCTCTGTCACTGGGTCAGTGCTTCACTGTTCCCAGCTCTGTCACTGGGTCAGTGCTTCACAGTCCCATCTTTGTCACTGGGTCAGTGCTTCACTGTCCCAGCTCTGTCACAGGGTCACTGCATCACTGTCACTTGGTCACTGCATCACTTTTCCCGGCTCTTTCACTGGGTCACTGCTTCACTGTTCCCAGCTCTGTCACTGGGTCATTGCTTCACTTTTCCCATCTCTGTCACAGGGTCAGTGCTTCACTGTTCCCAGCTCTGTCACTGGGTTACTGCCTCCCTGTTCCCATCTCTGCCACTGGGTCACTGCTTCACTGTTCCCATCTCTGCCACTGGGTCAGTGCTTCACTGTTCCCAGCTCTGTCACTGGGTCACTGGATCACTGTTCCCCAGTGTGCCACGGGGTCACTGTTTCACTGTTCCCAGCTCTGTCACTGTGTCACTGCTTCACTGTTCCCAGCTCTGACGCTTTGTCACTGCCTCACGGTCCCCAGCTCTGTCACTGGGTAACTGCTTCACTTTTTCCAGCTTTGTCACTGCTTCACTGTTCCCCACTGTGCCACGGGGTCACTGTTTCACTGTTCCCAGCTCTGCCACTGAGTCACTGATTCACTCTTCCCAGTTCTGCCTCTGGCTCACTGCTTCACTGTTCCCACCTCCACCACTGGGTCACTGCTTCACTGTTTCCAGCTCTGTCTTTGGGTGATTGCTTCACCGTTCCCAGCTCGGCCACTGGGTAAGTGCTTCACTGTTCCCAGCTCTGTGACTGGGTCACTGCTTCACTGTTCCCAGCTCTGTCACTGTGTCACTGCTTCACTGTTCCCATCTTTGCCACTGGGTCACTGCTTCACTGTTCCCATCTCTGCCAAAGGGTCAGTGCTTCACTGTTCCCAGCTCTGTCACTGGGTAACTGCATCACTGTCCCTGCTCTTCCACTGGGTCACTGTTTCACTGTTTCCAGCTCTGTCTTTGGGTCATTGCTTCACTGTTCCCAGCTCTGCCACTGGGTAAGTGCTTCACTGTTCCCAGCTGTCACTGGGTCATTGCTTCACTGTTCCCCGCTCTGCCACTGGGTCACTGCTTCACTGTTCCCAGCTCTGCCACTGGGTCACTGCTTCACTGTTCCCAGCTCTGTCACTTGGTCACTGCTTCACTGTTCCCAGCTCTGTCAATGGGTCACTGCTTCACTGTTCCCAGCTCTGTCACTGGGTCTCTGCTTCACTGTTCCCAGCTCTGTCACTGGGTCAGTGCTTCACTGTCCCACTCTGTCACTGGGTCAGTGCCTCCCTGTTCCCAGCTCTGTCACTGGGTCACTGCCACCCTGTTCCCAGCTCTGCCACTGGGTTAATGCTTCATTGTTCCCAACTCTGTCACTGGATCAGTGCTTCACTGTTCCCAGCTCTGTCACTGGGTCAGTGCTTCACTGTCCCAGCTCTGTAACTGGGTCAGTACTTCACTGTTCCCCACTCTGTCCCTGTTGCACTGTTCCCAGCTCTGTCACAGGCTCACTGCTGCACTGTCACTTGGTCACTGCATCATTGTTCCCGGCTCTTTCACTGGGTCAGTTGTTCACTTTTACCAGCTCTGTCACTGGGTCACTGCTTCACTGTTCCCAGCTCTGTCACTGGGTCACTGCTTCACTGTTCCCATCTCTGTCACTGGGCCAGTGCTTCACTGTTCCCAGCTCTGTCACAGGGTCACTGCTTCACTGTTCCCAACTCTGTCACTGGGTCACTGCTTCACTGTTCCCAGCTCTGTCACTGGGTCAGTGCTTCACTGTCCCAGCTCTGTCACTGGGTCAGTGCTTCACTGTTCCCAGCTCTGTCACTGGGTCACTGCTTCACTGTTCCCAGCTCTGTCACTGGGTCAGTGCTTCACTGTTCCCAGCTCTGTCACTGGGTCACTGCTTCACTGTTCCCAGCTCTGTCACTGGGTCAGTGCTTCACAGTCCCAGCTCTGTCACTGGGTCAGTGCTTCACTGTTCCCAGCTCTGTCACTGTGTCAGTGCTTCACTGTTCCCAGCTCTGTCACTGGGTCAGTGCTTCACTGTTCCCAGCTCTGTCACTGGGTCAGTGCTTCACTTTTTCCAGCTCTGTCACTGTGTCACTGCTTCACTGTTCCTCACTCTGTCCCTGATTCACTGTCCCCAGCTCTGTCACAGGGTCACTGCTTCACTGTCACTTGGTCACTGCATCACTGTTCCCGGCTCTTTCACTGGGTCAGTGCTTCACTGTTCCCAGCTCTGTCACTGGGTCATTGCTTCACTTTTCCCATCTCTGTCACTGGGTCAGTGCTTCACTGTTCCCAGCTCTGTCACTGTTTCACTGTCCACAGTTCTGTCACTGGGTCACTGCTTCACTGTTTCCAGCTCTGTCACTGGGTCACTGCTTCACTGTTTCCAGCTCTGTCATTGCTTCACTTTTCCCATCTCTGTCACTGGGTCAGTGCTTCACTGTTCCCAGCTCTGTCACTGTTTCACTGTCCACAGTTCTGTCACTGGGTCACTGCTTCACTGTTTCCAGCTCTGTCACTGGGTCACTGCTTCACTGTTTCCAGCTCTGTAACTGCTTCACTTTTGCCAGCTCTGTCACTGGGTCAGTGCTTCACTGTTCCCAGCTCTGTCACTGGGTCACTGCTTCTCTGTTCCCAGCTCTGCCACTGGGTCACTGCTTCACTGGGAACAGCTCTGTAACTGGGTCACTGATTCACTGTTCTGAGCTCTGTCACTGGGTCACTGTTTCACTGTTCCCAGCTCTGCCACTGGGTCAGTGCTTCACTGTTCCCAGCTCTGTAACTGCTTCACTGTTCCCAGCTCTGCCACTGCGTCACTGCTTCACTGTTCCCAGCTCTATCACTGGGTTACTGCTTCACTGTTCCCAGCTCTGTCACTGTGTCAGTGCTTCACTGTGAACAGCTCTGTCACTGGGCCACTGCTTCACTGTTCCCAGCTCTCCCACTGGGTCACTGCTTCCCTTTTCCAAGCTCTGCCACTTGGTCAGTGCTTCACTGTTCCCAGCACTGTCACCGTGTCAGTGCTTCACTGTTCCCAGCACTGTCACCGTGTCAGTGCTTCACTGTTCCCAGCACTGTCACTGTGTCAGTGCTTCACTGTTCCCAGCTCTGTCACTGTGTCAATGCTTCACTGTTCCCAGCTCTGTCACAGAGTCCCTGCTTCACTGTTTCCAGCTCTGCCATTGGGTCACTGCTTCACTGTCCCCAGCTCTGCCACTGGGTCACTGTTTCACTGTTGCCTTCTCTGACACTGGGTCACTTCTTCACTGTTCCCAGCTCTGTCACTGGGTCAGTGCTTCACTTCCCAGCTCTGTCACTGGGTCAGTGCTTCACTGTTCCCAGCTCTGTCACTGGGTCAGTGCTTCTCTTTTCCCAGCTCTGTCACTGGGTCACTGCTTCACTGTCCCAGCTCTGTCACTGGGTCAGTGCTTCACTGTTCCCAGCTCTGTCACTGGGTCAGTGCTTCTCTTTTCCCAGCTCTGTCAATGGGTCACTGCTTCACTGTTCCCAGCACTGTCACTGGGTCACTGCTTCACTGTTCCCATCTCTGTCACTGGGCCAGTGCTTCACTGTTCCCAGCTCTGTCACAGGGTCACTGCTTCACTGTTCCCAGCACTGTCACCGTGTCAGTGCTTCACTGTTCCCAGCACTGTCACCGTGTCAGTGCTTCACTGTTCCCAGCACTGTCACTGTGTCAGTGCTTCACTGTTCCCAGCTCTGTCACTGTGTCAGTGCTTCACTGTTCCCAGCTCTGTCACAGAGTCCCTGCTTCACTGTTTCCAGCTCTGCCATTGGGTCACTGCTTCACTGTCCCCAGCTCTGCCACTGGGTCACTGTTTCACTGTTGCCTTCTCTGACACTGGGTCACTTCTTCACTGTTCCCAGCTCTGTCACTGGGTCAGTGCTTCACTTCCCAGCTCTGTCACTGGGTCAGTGCTTCACTGTTCCCAGCTCTGTCACTGGGTCAGTGCTTCTCTTTTCCCAGCTCTGTCACTGGGTCACTGCTTCACTGTCCCAGCTCTGTCACTGGGTCAGTGCTTCACTGTTCCCTGCTCTGTCACTGGGTCAGTGCTTCTCTTTTCCCAGCTCTGTCAATGGGTCACTGCTTCACTGTTCCCAGCTCTGTCACTGGGTCACTGCTTCACTGTTCCCATCTCTGTCACTGGGCCAGTGCTTCACTGATCCCAGCTCTGTCACTGGGTCACTGCTTCACTGTTCCCAACTCTGTCACTGGGTCACTGCTTCACTGTTCCCAGCTCTGTCACTGGGTCAGTGCTTCACTGTCCCAGCTCTGTCACTGGGTCACTGCTTCACTGTTCCCAGCTCTGTCACTGGGTCACTGCTTCACTGTTCCCAGCTCTGTCACTGGGTCACTGCTTCACTGTTCCCAGCTCTGTCACTGGGTCACTGCTTCACTGTCCCACTCTGTCACTGGGTCAGTGCCTCACTGTTCCCAGCTCTGTCACTGGGTCACTGCCACCCTGTTCCCAGCTCTGCCACTGGGTTAATGCTTCATTGTTCCCAACTCTGTCACTGGGTCACTGCTTCACTGCTCCCAGCTCAGTCACTGGGTCAGTGCTTCACTGTTCCCAAATCTGTCACTGCGTCACTGCTTCAATGTTCCCAGCTCTGTCACTGGGTCAGTGCTTCAGTGTTCCCAGCTCTGTCACTGGGTCAGTGCTTCACTGTTCCCAGCTCTGTCACAGGGTTACTGCCGCCTTCTTCCCAGCTCTGCCACTGGGTTAATGCTTCACTGTTCCCAGCTCTGTCACAGGGTCACTGCATCACTGTTCCCAGCTCTCTCACTGGGTCAGTGCTTCACTGTTCCCCGCTCTGTCACTTGGTCAGAGCTTCACTGTTCCCAGCTCTGTCACTGGGTCAGTGCTTCACTGTTCCCAGCTCTGTCACTGGGTCAGTGCTTCACTGTTCCCAGCTCTGTCACTGGGTCAGTGCTTCACAGTCCCATCTTTGTCACTGGGTCAGTGCTTCACTGTCCCAGCTCTGTCACAGGGTCACTGCATCACTGTCACTTGGTCACTGCATCACTTTTCCCGGCTCTTTCACTGGGTCACTGCTTCACTGTTCCCAGCTCTGTCACTGGGTCATTGCTTCACTTTTCCCATCTCTGTCACAGGGTCAGTGCTTCACTGTTCCCAGCTCTGTCACTGGGTTACTGCCTCCCTGTTCCCATCTCTGCCACTGGGTCACTGCTTCACTGTTCCCATCTCTGCCACTGGGTCAGTGCTTCACTGTTCCCAGCTCTGTCACTGGGTCACTGGATCACTGTTCCCCAGTGTGCCACGGGGTCACTGTTTCACTGTTCCCAGCTCTGTCACTGTGTCACTGCTTCACTGTTCCCAGCTCTGACGCTTTGTCACTGCCTCACGGTCCCCAGCTCTGTCACTGGGTAACTGCTTCACTTTTTCCAGCTTTGTCACTGCTTCACTGTTCCCCACTGTGCCACGGGGTCACTGTTTCACTGTTCCCAGCTCTGCCACTGAGTCACTGATTCACTCTTCCCAGTTCTGCCTCTGGCTCACTGCTTCACTGTTCCCACCTCCACCACTGGGTCACTGCTTCACTGTTTCCAGCTCTGTCTTTGGGTCATTGCTTCACCGTTCCCAGCTCTGCCACTGGGTAAGTGCTTCACTGTTCCCAGCTCTGTGACTGGGTCACTGCTTCACTGTTCCCAGCTCTGTCACTGTGTCACTGCTTCACTGTTCCCATCTTTGCCACTGGGTCACTGCTTCACTGTTCCCATCTCTGCCAAAGGGTCAGTGCTTCACTGTTCCCAGCTCTGTCACTGGGTAACTGCATCACTGTCCCTGCTCTTCCACTGTGTCACTTCTTCACTGTCCCAGCTCTGCCACTGGGTCACTGTTTCACTGTTTCCAGCTCTGTCTTTGGGTCATTGCTTCACTGTTCCCAGCTCTGCCACTGGGTAAGTGCTTCACTGTTCCCAGCTGTCACTGGGTCATTGCTTCACTGTTCCCCGCTCTGCCACTGGGTCACTGCTTCACTGTTCCCAGCTCTGCCACTGGGTCACTGCTTCACTGTTCCCAGCTCTGTCACTGGTTCACTGCTTCACTGTTCCCAGCTCTGTCAATGGGTCACTGCTTCACTGTTCCCAGCTCTGTCACTGGGTCTCTGCTTCACTGTTCCCAGCTCTGTCACTGGGTCAGTGCTTCACTGTCCCACTCTGTCACTGGATCAGTGCCTCCCTGTTCCCAGCTCTGTCACTGGGTCACTGCCACCCTGTTCCCAGCTCTGCCACTGGGTTAATGCTTCATTGTTCCCAACTCTGTCACTGGATCAGTGCTTCACTGTTCCCAGCTCTGTCACTGGGTCAGTGCTTCACTGTCCCAGCTCTGTAACTGGGTCAGTACTTCACTGTTCCCCACTCTGTCCCTGTTGCACTGTTCCCAGCTCTGTCACAGGCTCACTGCTGCACTGTCACTTGGTCACTGCATCATTGTTCCCGGCTCTTTCACTGGGTCAGTTGTTCACTTTTACCAGCTCTGTCACTGGGTCACTGCTTCACTGTTCCCAGCTCTGTCACTGGGTCACTGCTTCACTGTTCCCATCTCTGTCACTGGGCCAGTGCTTCACTGTTCCCAGCTCTGTCACAGGGTCACTGCTTCACTGTTCCCAACTCTGTCACTGGGTCACTGCTTCACTGTTCCCAGCTCTGTCACTGGGTCAGTGCTTCACTGTCCCAGCTCTGTCACTGGGTCAGTGCTTCACTGTTCCCAGCTCTGTCACTGGGTCACTGCTTCACTGTTCCCAGCTCTGTCACTGGGTCAGTGCTTCACTGTTCCCAGCTCTGTCACTGGGTCACTGCTTCACTGTTCCCAGCTCTGTCACTGGGTCAGTGCTTCACAGTCCCAGCTCTGTCACTGGGTCAGTGCTTCACTGTTCCCAGCTCTGTCACTGGGTCAGTGCTTCACTGTTCCCAGCTCTGTCACTGGGTCAGTGCTTCACTTTTTCCAGCTCTGTCACTGTGTCACTGCTTCACTGTTCCCCAGTCTGTCCCTGATTCACTGTCCCCAGCTCTGTCACAGGGTCACTGCTTCACTGTCACTTGGTCACTGCATCACTGTTCCCGGCTCTTTCACTGGGTCAGTGCTTCACTGTTCCCAGCTCTGTCACTGGGTCATTGCTTCACTTTTCCCATCTCTGTCACTGGGTCAGTGCTTCACTGTTCCCAGCTCTGTCACTGTTTCACTGTCCACAGTTCTGTCACTGGGTCACTGCTTCACTGTTTCCAGCTCTGTCACTGGGTCACTGCTTCACTGTTTCCAGCTCTGTCATTGCTTCACTTTTCCCATCTCTGTCACTGGGTCAGTGCTTCACTGTTCCCAGCTCTGTCACTGTTTCACTGTCCACAGTTCTGTCACTGGGTCACTGCTTCACTGTTTCCAGCTCTGTCACTGGGTCACTGCTTCACTGTTTCCAGCTCTGTAACTGCTTCACTTTTGCCAGCTCTGTCACTGGGTCAGTGCTTCACTGTTCCCAGCTCTGTCACTGGGTCACTGCTTCTCTGTTCCCAGCTCTGCCACTGGGTCACTGCTTCACTGGGAACAGCTCTGTAACTGGGTCACTGATTCACTGTTCTGAGCTCTGTCACTGGGTCGCTGTTTCACTGTTCCCAGCTCTGCCACTGGGTCAGTGCTTCACTGTTCCCAGCTCTGTAACTGCTTCACTGTTCCCAGCTCTGCCACTGCGTCACTGCTTCACTGTTCCCAGCTCTATCACTGGGTTACTGCTTCACTGTTCCCAGCTCTGTCACTGTGTCAGTGCTTCACTGTGAACAGCTCTGTCACTGGGCCACTGCTTCACTGTTCCCAGCTCTCCCACTGGGTCACTGCTTCCCTTTTCCAAGCTCTGCCACTTGGTCAGTGCTTCACTGTTCCCAGCACTGTCACCGTGTCAGCGCTTCACTGTTCCCAGCACTGTCACCGTGTCAGTGCTTCACTGTTCCCAGCACTGTAACTGTGTCAGTGCTTCACTGTTCCCAGCTCTGTCACTGTGTCAGTGCTTCACTGTTCCCAGCTCTGTCACAGAGTCCCTGCTTCACTGTTTCCAGCTCTGCCATTGGGTCACTGCTTCACTGTCCCCAGCTCTGCCACTGGGTCACTGTTTCACTGTTGCCTTCTCTGACACTGGGTCACTTCTTCACTGTTCCCAGCTCTGTCACTGGGTCAGTGCTTCACTTCCCAGCTCTGTCACTGGGTCAGTGCTTCACTGTTCCCAGCTCTGTCACTGGGTCAGTGCTTCTCTTTTCCCAGCTCTGTCACTGGGTCACTGCTTCACTGTCCCAGCTCTGTCACTGGGTCAGTGCTTCACTGTTCCCAGCTCTGTCACTGGGTCAGTGCTTCTCTTTTCCCAGCTCTGTCAATGGGTCACTGCTTCACTGTTCCCAGCTCTGTCACTGGGTCACTGCTTCACTGTTCCCATCTCTGTCACTGGGCCAGTGCTTCACTGTTCCCAGCTCTGTCACAGGGTCACTGCTTCACTGTTCCCAGCACTGTCACCGTGTCAGTGCTTCACTGTTCCCAGCACTGTCACCGTGTCAGTGCTTCACTGTTCCCAGCACTGTCACTGTGTCAGTGCTTCACTGTTCCCAGCTCTGTCACTGTGTCACTGCTTCACTGTTCCCATCTTTGCCACTGGGTCACTGCTTCACTGTTCCCATCTCTGCCAAAGGGTCAGTGCTTCACTGTTCCCAGCTCTGTCACTGGGTAACTGCATCACTGTCCCAGCTCTGTCACAGAGTCCCTGCTTCACTGTTTCCAGCTCTGCCATTGGGTCACTGCTTCACTGTCCCCAGCTCTGCCACTGGGTCACTGTTTCACTGTTGCCTTCTCTGACACTGGGTCACTGCTTCACTGTTCCCAGCTCTGTCACTGGGTCAGTGCTTCACTTCCCAGCTCTGTCACTGGGTCAGTGCTTCACTGTTCCCAGCTCTGTCACTGGGTCAGTGCTTCTCTTTTCCCAGCTCTGTCACTGGGTCACTGCTTCACTGTCCCAGCTCTGTCACTGGGTCAGTGCTTCACTGTTCCCTGCTCTGTCACTGGGTCAGTACTTCTCTTTTCCCATCTCTGTCACTGGGCCAGTGCTTCACTGTTCCCAGCTCTGTCACAGGGTCACTGCTTCACTGTTCCCAACTCTGTCACTGGGTCACTGCTTCACTGTTCCCAGCTCTGTCACTGGGTCAGTGCTTCACTGTCCCAGCTCTGTCACTGGGTCACTGCTTCACTGTTCCCAGCTCTGTCACTGGGTCACTGCTTCACTGTTCCCAGCTCTGTCACTGGGTCACTGCTTCACTGTTCCCAGCTCTGTCACTGGGTCACTGCTTCACTGTTCCCAGCTCTGTCACTGGATCAGTGCTTCACTGTCCCACTCTGTCACTGGGTCAGTGCCTCACTGTTCCCAGCTCTGTCACTGGGTCACTGCCACCCTGTTCCCAACTCTGCCACTGGGTTAATGCTTCATTGTTCCCAACTCTGTCACTGGGTCACTGTTTCACTGTTCCCAGCTCTGTCACTGGGTCAGTACTTCACTGTTCCCAGCTCTGTCACTGGGTCACTGCTTCACTGTTCCCCACTCTGTCCCTGTTGCACTGTTCCCTGCTCTGTCACAGGCTCACTGCTTCACTGTCACTTGGTCACTGCATCACTGTTCCCAGCTCTTTCACTGGGTCAGTGGTTCACTTTTACCAGCTCTGTCACTGGGTCACTGCTTCACTGTTCCCATCTCTGTCACTGGGACAGTGCTTCACTGTTCCCAGCTCTGTCACAGGGTCACTGCTTCACTGTTCCCAACTCTGTCACTGGGTCACTGCTTCACTGTTCCCAGCTCAGTCACTGGGTTAGTGCTTCACTGTTCCCAAATCTGTCACTGCGTCACTGCTTCAATGTTCCCAGCTCTGTCACTGGGTCAGTGCTTCAGTGTTCCCAGCTCTGTCACTGGGTCAGTGCTTCACTGTTCCCAGCTCTGTCACAGGGTTACTGCCGCCTTCTTCCCAGCTCTGCCACTGGGTTAATGCTTCACTGTTCCCAGCTCTGTCACAGGGTCACTGCATCACTGTTCCCAGCTCTCTCACTGGGTCAGTGCTTCACTGTTCCCAGCTCTGTCACTGGGTCACTGCTTCACTGTTCCAAGCTCTGTCACTGGGTCAGTGCTTCACTGTTCCCAGCTCTGTCACTGGGTCAGTGCTTCACTGTTCCCAGCTCTGTCACTGGGTCAGTGCTTCACAGTCCCATCTTTGTCACTGGGTCAGTGCTTCACTGTCACTTGGTCACTGCATCACTTTTCCCGGCTCTTTCACTGGGTCAGTGCTTCACTGTTCCCAGCTCTGTCACTGGGTCATTGCTTCACTTTTCCCATCTCTGTCACAGGGTCAGTGCTTCACTGTTGCCTGCTCTGTCACTGGGTTACTGCCTCCCTGTTCCCATCTCTGCCACTGGGTCACTGCTTCACTGTTCCCATCTCTGCCACTGGGTCAGTGCTTCACTGTTCCCAGCTCTGTCACTGGGTCACTGGATCACTGTTCCCCAGTGTGCCACGGGGTCACTGTTTCACTGTTCCCAGCTCTGTCACTGTGTCACTGCTTCACTGTTCCCAGCTCTGACGCTTTGTCACTGCCTCACGGTCCCCAGCTCTGTCACTGGGTAACTGCTTCACTTTTTCCAGCTTTGTCACTGCTTCACTGTTCCCCACTGTGCCACGGGGTCACTGTTTCACTGTTCCCAGCTCTGCCACTGAGTCACTGATTCACTCTTCCCAGTTCTGCCTCTGGCTCACTGCTTCACTGTTCCCACCTCCACCACTGGGTCACTGCTTCACTGTTTCCAGCTCTGTCTTTGGGTCATTGCTTCACCATTCCCAGCTCTGCCACTGGGTAAGTGCTTCACTGTTCCCAGCTCTGTGACTGGGTCACTGCTTCACTGTTCCCAGCTCTGTCACTGTGTCACTGCTTCACTGTTCCCATCTTTGCCACTGGGTCACTGCTTCACTGTTCCCATCTCTGCCAAAGGGTCAGTGCTTCACTGTTCCCAGCTCTGTCACTGGGTAACTGCATCACTGTCCCTGCTCTTCCACTGGGTCACTTCTTCACTGTCCCAGCTCTGCCACTGGGTCACTGTTTCACGGTTTCCAGCTCTGTCTTTGGGTCATTGCTTCACTGTTCCCAGCTCTGTCACTGCTTCACTGTTCCCAGCTCTGTCACTGGGTCACTGCTTCACTGTTCCCAGCTCTGTCAATGGGTCAGTGCTTCACTGTTCCCAGCTCTGTCACTGGGTCACTGCTTCACTGTTCCCAGCTCTGTCACTGGGTCAGTGCTTCACAGTCCCAGCTCTGTCACTGGGTCAGTGCTTCACTGTTCCCAGCTCTGTCACTGTGTCAGTGCTTCACTGTTCCCAGCTCTGTCACTGGGTCAGTGCTTCACTGTTCCCAGCTCTGTCACTGGGTCAGTGCTTCACTTTTTCCAGCTCTGTCACTGTGTCACTGCTTCACTGTTCCCCACTCTGTCCCTGATTCACTGTCCCCAGCTCTGTCACAGGGTCACTGCTTCACTGTCACTTGGTCACTGCATCACTGTTCCCGGCTCTTTCACTGGGTCAGTGCTTCACTGTTCCCAGCTCTGTCACTGGGTCATTGCTTCACTTTTCCCATCTCTGTCACTGGGTCAGTGCTTCACTGTTCCCAGCTCTGTCACTGTTTCACTGTCCACAGTTCTGTCACTGGGTCACTGCTTCACTGTTTCCAGCTCTGTCACTGGGTCACTGCTTCACTGTTTCCAGCTCTGTCATTGCTTCACTTTTCCCATCTCTGTCACTGGGTCAGTGCTTCACTGTTCCCAGCTCTGTCACTGTTTCACTGTCCACAGTTCTGTCACTGGGTCACTGCTTCACTGTTTCCAGCTCTGTCACTGGGTCACTGCTTCACTGTTTCCAGCTCTGTAACTGCTTCACTGTTCCCAGCTCTGTCACTGTGTCAGTGCTTCACTGTGAACAGCTCTGTCACTGGGCCACTGCTTCACTGTTCCCAGCTCTCCCACTGGGTCACTGCTTCCCTTTTCCAAGCTCTGCCACTTGGTCAGTGCTTCACTGTTCCCAGCACTGTCACCGTGTCAGCGCTTCACTGTTCCCAGCACTGTCACCGTGTCAGTGCTTCACTGTTCCCAGCACTGTAACTGTGTCAGTGCTTCACTGTTCCCAGCTCTGTCACTGTGTCAGTGCTTCACTGTTCCCAGCTCTGTCACAGAGTCCCTGCTTCACTGTTTCCAGCTCTGCCATTGGGTCACTGCTTCACTGTCCCCAGCTCTGCCACTGGGTCACTGTTTCACTGTTGCCTTCTCTGACACTGGGTCACTTCTTCACTGTTCCCAGCTCTGTCACTGGGTCAGTGCTTCACTTCCCAGCTCTGTCACTGGGTCAGTGCTTCACTGTTCCCAGCTCTGTCACTGGGTCAGTGCTTCTCTTTTCCCAGCTCTGTCACTGGGTCACTGCTTCACTGTCCCAGCTCTGTCACTGGGTCAGTGCTTCACTGTTCCCAGCTCTGTCACTGGGTCAGTGCTTCTCTTTTCCCAGCTCTGTCAATGGGTCACTGCTTCACTGTTCCCAGCTCTGTCACTGGGTCACTGCTTCACTGTTCCCATCTCTGTCACTGGGCCAGTGCTTCACTGTTCCCAGCTCTGTCACAGGGTCACTGCTTCACTGTTCCCAGCACTGTCACTGTGTCAGTGCTTCACTGTTCCCAGCACTGTCACCGTGTCAGTGCTTCACTGTTCCCAGCACTGTCACTGTGTCAGTGCTTCACTGTTCCCAGCTCTGTCACTGTGTCACTGCTTCACTGTTCCCATCTTTGCCACTGGGTCACTGCTTCACTGTTCCCATCTCTGCCAAAGGGTCAGTGCTTCACTGTTCCCAGCTCTGTCACTGGGTAACTGCATCACTGTCCCAGCTCTGTCACAGAGTCCCTGCTTCACTGTTTCCAGCTCTGCCATTGGGTCACTGCTTCACTGTCCCCAGCTCTGCCACTGGGTCACTGTTTCACTGTTGCCTTCTCTGACACTGGGTCACTGCTTCACTGTTCCCAGCTCTGTCACTGGGTCAGTGCTTCACTTCCCAGCTCTGTCACTGGGTCAGTGCTTCACTGTTCCCAGCTCTGTCACTGGGTCAGTGCTTCTCTTTTCCCAGCTCTGTCACTGGGTCACTGCTTCACTGTCCCAGCTCTGTCACTGGGTCAGTGCTTCACTGTTCCCTGCTCTGTCACTGGGTCAGTGCTTCTCTTTTCCCATCTCTGTCACTGGGCCAGTGCTTCACTGTTCCCAGCTCTGTCACAGGGTCACTGCTTCACTGTTCCCAACTCTGTCACTGGGTCACTGCTTCACTGTTCCCAGCTCTGTCACTGGGTCAGTGCTTCACTGTCCCAGCTCTGTCACTGGGTCACTGCTTCACTGTTCCCAGCTCTGTCACTGGGTCACTGCTTCACTGTTCCCAGCTCTGTCACTGGGTCACTGCTTCACTGTTCCCAGCTCTGTCACTGGGTCACTGCTTCACTGTTCCCAGCTCTGTCACTGGATCAGTGCTTCACTGTCCCACTCTGTCACTGGGTCAGTGCCTCACTGTTCCCAGCTCTGTCACTGGGTCACTGCCACCCTGTTCCCAACTCTGCCACTGGGTTAATGCTTCATTGTTCCCAACTCTGTCACTGGGTCACTGTTTCACTGTTCCCAGCTCTGTCACTGGGTCAGTACTTCACTGTTCCCAGCTCTGTCACTGGGTCACTGCTTCACTGTTCCCCACTCTGTCCCTGTTGCACTGTTCCCTGCTCTGTCACAGGCTCACTGCTTCACTGTCACTTGGTCACTGCATCACTGTTCCCAGCTCTTTCACTGGGTCAGTGGTTCACTTTTACCAGCTCTGTCACTGGGTCACTGCTTCACTGTTCCCATCTCTGTCACTGGGACAGTGCTTCACTGTTCCCAGCTCTGTCACAGGGTCACTGCTTCACTGTTCCCAACTCTGTCACTGGGTCACTGCTTCACTGTTCCCAGCTCAGTCACTGGGTTAGTGCTTCACTGTTCCCAAATCTGTCACTGCGTCACTGCTTCAATGTTCCCAGCTCTGTCACTGGGTCAGTGCTTCAGTGTTCCCAGCTCTGTCACTGGGTCAGTGCTTCACTGTTCCCAGCTCTGTCACAGGGTTACTGCCGCCTTCTTCCCAGCTCTGCCACTGCTTCACTGTTACCAGCTCTGTCACTGCTTCACTGTTCCCAGCTCTGTCACTGGGTCACTGCTTCACTGTTCCCAGCTCTGTCACTGGGTCAGTGCTTCACTGTTCCCAGTTCTGTCACTGGGTCACTGCTTCACTGTTCCCAGCTCTGTCACTGGGTCAGTGCTTCACAGTCCCAGCTCTGTCACTGGGTCAGTGCTTCACTGTTCCCAGCTCTGTCACTGTGTCAGTGCTTCACTGTTCCCAGCTCTGTCACTGGGTCAGTGCTTCACTGTTCCCAGCTCTGTCACTGGGTCAGTGCTTCACTTTTTCCAGCTCTGTCACTGTGTCACTGCTTCACTGTTCCCCACTCTGTCCCTGATTCACTGTCCCCAGCTCTGTCACAGGGTCACTGCTTCACTGTCACTTGGTCACTGCATCACTGTTCCCGGCTCTTTCACTGGGTCAGTGCTTCACTGTTCCCAGCTCTGTCACTGGGTCATTGCTTCACTTTTCCCATCTCTGTCACTGGGTCAGTGCTTCACTGTTCCCAGCTCTGTCACTGTTTCACTGTCCACAGTTCTGTCACTGGGTCACTGCTTCACTGTTTCCAGCTCTGTCACTGGGTCACTGCTTCACTGTTTCCAGCTCTGTCATTGCTTCACTTTTCCCATCTCTGTCACTGGGTCAGTGCTTCACTGTTCCCAGCTCTGTCACTGTTTCACTGTCCACAGTTCTGTCACTGGGTCACTGCTTCACTGTTTCCAGCTCTGTCACTGGGTCACTGCTTCACTGTTTCCAGCTCTGTAACTGCTTCACTTTTGCCAGCTCTGTCACTGGGTCAGTGCTTCACTGTTCCCAGCTCTGTCACTAGGTCACTGCTTCTCTGTTCCCAGCTCTGCCACTGGGTCACTGCTTCACTGGGAACAGCTCTGTAACTGGGTCACTGATTCACTGTTCTGAGCTCTGTCACTGGGTCACTGTTTCACTGTTCCCAGCTCTGCCACTGGGTCAGTGCTTCACTGTTCCCAGCTCTGTAACTGCTTCACTGTTCCCAGCTCTGCCACTGCGTCACTGCTTCACTGTTCCCAGCTCTATCACTGGGTTACTGCTTCACTGTTCCCAGCTCTGTCACTGTGTCAGTGCTTCACTGTGAACAGCTCTGTCACTGGGCCACTGCTTCACTGTTCCCAGCTCTCCCACTGGGTCACTGCTTCCCTTTTCCAAGCTCTGCCACTTGGTCAGTGCTTCACTGTTCCCAGCACTGTCACCGTGTCAGCGCTTCACTGTTCCCAGCACTGTCACCGTGTCAGTGCTTCACTGTTCCCAGCACTGTCACTGTGTCAGTGCTTCACTGTTCCCAGCTCTGTCACTGTGTCAGTGCTTCACTGTTCCCAGCTCTGTCACAGAGTCCCTGCTTCACTGTTTCCAGCTCTGCCATTGGGTCACTGCTTCACTGTCCCCAGCTCTGCCACTGGGTCACTGTTTCACTGTTGCCTTCTCTGACACTGGGTCACTTCTTCACTGTTCCCAGCTCTGTCACTGGGTCAGTGCTTCACTTCCCAGCTCTGTCACTGGGTCAGTGCTTCACTGTTCCCAGCTCTGTCACTGGGTCAGTGCTTCTCTTTTCCCAGCTCTGTCACTGGGTCACTGCTTCACTGTCCCAGCTCTGTCACTGGGTCAGTGCTTCACTGTTCCCAGCTCTGTCACTGGGTCAGTGCTTCTCTTTTCCCAGCTCTGTCAATGGGTCACTGCTTCACTGTTCCCAGCTCTGTCACTGGGTAACTGCATCACTGTCCCTGCTCTTCCACTGTGTCACTTCTTCACTGTCCCAGCTCTGCCACTGGGTCACTGTTTCACTGTTTCCAGCTCTGTCTTTGGGTCATTGCTTCACTGTTCCCAGCTCTGCCACTGGGTAAGTGCTTCACTGTTCCCAGCTGTCACTGGGTCATTGCTTCACTGTTCCCCGCTCTGCCACTGGGTCACTGCTTCACTGTTCCCAGC
This sequence comes from Isurus oxyrinchus, assembly GCA_026770705.1. Classification (NCBI taxonomy): domain Eukaryota; kingdom Metazoa; phylum Chordata; class Chondrichthyes; order Lamniformes; family Lamnidae; genus Isurus; species Isurus oxyrinchus. Next base: position 46,347 of record JANJGN010000240.1, read on the forward strand.
TCTGCCACTGGGTCACTGCTTCACTGTTCCCAGCTCTGTCACTGGTTCACTGCTTCACTGTTCCCAGCTCTGTCAATGGGTCACTGCTTCACTGTTCCCAGCTCTGTCACTGGGTCTCTGCTTCACTGTTCCCAGCTCTGTCACTGGGTCAGTGCTTCACTGTCCCACTCTGTCACTGGATCAGTGCCTCCCTGTTCCCAGCTCTGTCACTGGGTCACTGCCACCCTGTTCCCAGCTCTGCCACTGGGTTAATGCTTCATTGTTCCCAACTCTGTCACTGGATCAGTGCTTCACTGTTCCCAGCTCTGTCACTGGGTCAGTGCTTCACTGTCCCAGCTCTGTAACTGGGTCAGTACTTCACTGTTCCCCACTCTGTCCCTGTTGCACTGTTCCCAGCTCTGTCACAGGCTCACTGCTGCACTGTCACTTGGTCACTGCATCATTGTTCCCGGCTCTTTCACTGGGTCAGTTGTTCACTTTTACCAGCTCTGTCACTGGGTCACTGCTTCACTGTTCCCAGCTCTGTCACTGGGTCACTGCTTCACTGTTCCCATCTCTGTCACTGGGCCAGTGCTTCACTGTTCCCAGCTCTGTCACAGGGTCACTGCTTCACTGTTCCCAACTCTGTCACTGGGTCACTGCTTCACTGTTCCCAGCTCTGTCACTGGGTCAGTGCTTCACTGTCCCAGCTCTGTCACTGGGTCAGTGCTTCACTGTTCCCAGCTCTGTCACTGGGTCACTGCTTCACTGTTCCCAGCTCTGTCACTGGGTCAGTGCTTCACTGTTCCCAGCTCTGTCACTGGGTCACTGCTTCACTGTTCCCAGCTCTGTCACTGGGTCAGTGCTTCACAGTCCCAGCTCTGTCACTGGGTCAGTGCTTCACTGTTCCCAGCTCTGTCACTGGGTCAGTGCTTCACTGTTCCCAGCTCTGTCACTGGGTCAGTGCTTCACTTTTTCCAGCTCTGTCACTGTGTCACTGCTTCACTGTTCCCCAGTCTGTCCCTGATTCACTGTCCCCAGCTCTGTCACAGGGTCACTGCTTCACTGTCACTTGGTCACTGCATCTCTGTTCCCGGCTCTTTCACTGGGTCAGTGCTTCACTGTTCCCAGCTCTGTCACTGGGTCATTGCTTCACTTTTCCCATCTCTGTCACTGGGTCAGTGCTTCACTGTTCCCAGCTCTGTCACTGTTTCACTGTCCACAGTTCTGTCACTGGGTCACTGCTTCACTGTTTCCAGCTCTGTCACTGGGTCACTGCTTCACTGTTTCCAGCTCTGTCATTGCTTCACTTTTCCCATCTCTGTCACTGGGTCAGTGCTTCACTGTTCCCAGCTCTGTCACTGTTTCACTGTCCACAGTTCTGTCACTGGGTCACTGCTTCACTGTTTCCAGCTCTGTCACTGGGTCACTGCTTCACTGTTTCCAGCTCTGTAACTGCTTCACTTTTGCCAGCTCTGTCACTGGGTCAGTGCTTCACTGTTCCCAGCTCTGTCACTGGGTCACTGCTTCTCTGTTCCCAGCTCTGCCACTGGGTCACTGCTTCACTGGGAACAGCTCTGTAACTGGGTCACTGATTCACTGTTCTGAGCTCTGTCACTGGGTCGCTGTTTCACTGTTCCCAGCTCTGCCACTGGGTCAGTGCTTCACTGTTCCCAGCTCTGTAACTGCTTCACTGTTCCCAGCTCTGCCACTGCGTCACTGCTTCACTGTTCCCAGCTCTATCACTGGGTTACTGCTTCACTGTTCCCAGCTCTGTCACTGTGTCAGTGCTTCACTGTGAACAGCTCTGTCACTGGGCCACTGCTTCACTGTTCCCAGCTCTCCCACTGGGTCACTGCTTCCCTTTTCCAAGCTCTGCCACTTGGTCAGTGCTTCACTGTTCCCAGCACTGTCACCGTGTCAGCGCTTCACTGTTCCCAGCACTGTCACCGTGTCAGTGCTTCACTGTTCCCAGCACTGTAACTGTGTCAGTGCTTCACTGTTCCCAGCTCTGTCACTGTGTCAGTGCTTCACTGTTCCCAGCTCTGTCACAGAGTCCCTGCTTCACTGTTTCCAGCTCTGCCATTGGGTCACTGCTTCACTGTCCCCAGCTCTGCCACTGGGTCACTGTTTCACTGTTGCCTTCTCTGACACTGGGTCACTTCTTCACTGTTCCCAGCTCTGTCACTGGGTCAGTGCTTCACTTCCCAGCTCTGTCACTGGGTCAGTGCTTCACTGTTCCCAGCTCTGTCACTGGGTCAGTGCTTCTCTTTTCCCAGCTCTGTCACTGGGTCACTGCTTCACTGTCCCAGCTCTGTCACTGGGTCAGTGCTTCACTGTTCCCAGCTCTGTCACTGGGTCAGTGCTTCTCTTTTCCCAGCTCTGTCAATGGGTCACTGCTTCACTGTTCCCAGCTCTGTCACTGGGTCACTGCTTCACTGTTCCCATCTCTGTCACTGGGCCAGTGCTTCACTGTTCCCAGCTCTGTCACAGGGTCACTGCTTCACTGTTCCCAGCACTGTCACCGTGTCAGTGCTTCACTGTTCCCAGCACTGTCACCGTGTCAGTGCTTCACTGTTCCCAGCACTGTCACTGTGTCAGTGCTTCACTGTTCCCAGCTCTGTCACTGTGTCACTGCTTCACTGTTCCCATCTTTGCCACTGGGTCACTGCTTCACTGTTCCCATCTCTGCCAAAGGGTCAGTGCTTCACTGTTCCCAGCTCTGTCACTGGGTAACTGCATCACTGTCCCAGCTCTGTCACAGAGTCCCTGCTTCACTGTTTCCAGCTCTGCCATTGGGTCACTGCTTCACTGTCCCCAGCTCTGCCACTGGGTCACTGTTTCACTGTTGCCTTCTCTGACACTGGGTCACTGCTTCACTGTTCCCAGCTCTGTCACTGGGTCAGTGCTTCACTTCCCAGCTCTGTCACTGGGTCAGTGCTTCACTGTTCCCAGCTCTGTCACTGGGTCAGTGCTTCTCTTTTCCCAGCTCTGTCACTGGGTCACTGCTTCACTGTCCCAGCTCTGTCACTGGGTCAGTGCTTCACTGTTCCCTGCTCTGTCACTGGGTCAGTACTTCTCTTTTCCCATCTCTGTCACTGGGCCAGTGCTTCACTGTTCCCAGCTCTGTCACAGGGTCACTGCTTCACTGTTCCCAACTCTGTCACTGGGTCACTGCTTCACTGTTCCCAGCTCTGTCACTGGGTCAGTGCTTCACTGTCCCAGCTCTGTCACTGGGTCACTGCTTCACTGTTCCCAGCTCTGTCACTGGGTCACTGCTTCACTGTTCCCAGCTCTGTCACTGGGTCACTGCTTCACTGTTCCCAGCTCTGTCACTGGGTCACTGCTTCACTGTTCCCAGCTCTGTCACTGGATCAGTGCTTCACTGTCCCACTCTGTCACTGGGTCAGTGCCTCACTGTTCCCAGCTCTGTCACTGGGTCACTGCCACCCTGTTCCCAACTCTGCCACTGGGTTAATGCTTCATTGTTCCCAACTCTGTCACTGGGTCACTGTTTCACTGTTCCCAGCTCTGTCACTGGGTCAGTACTTCACTGTTCCCAGCTCTGTCACTGGGTCACTGCTTCACTGTTCCCCACTCTGTCCCTGTTGCACTGTTCCCTGCTCTGTCACAGGCTCACTGCTTCACTGTCACTTGGTCACTGCATCACTGTTCCCAGCTCTTTCACTGGGTCAGTGGTTCACTTTTACCAGCTCTGTCACTGGGTCACTGCTTCACTGTTCCCATCTCTGTCACTGGGACAGTGCTTCACTGTTCCCAGCTCTGTCACAGGGTCACTGCTTCACTGTTCCCAACTCTGTCACTGGGTCACTGCTTCACTGTTCCCAGCTCAGTCACTGGGTTAGTGCTTCACTGTTCCCAAATCTGTCACTGCGTCACTGCTTCAATGTTCCCAGCTCTGTCACTGGGTCAGTGCTTCAGTGTTCCCAGCTCTGTCACTGGGTCAGTGCTTCACTGTTCCCAGCTCTGTCACAGGGTTACTGCCGCCTTCTTCCCAGCTCTGCCACTGGGTTAATGCTTCACTGTTCCCAGCTCTGTCACAGGGTCACTGCATCACTGTTCCCAGCTCTCTCACTGGGTCAGTGCTTCACTGTTCCCAGCTCTGTCACTGGGTCACTGCTTCACTGTTCCAAGCTCTGTCACTGGGTCAGTGCTTCACTGTTCCCAGCTCTGTCACTGGGTCAGTGCTTCACTGTTCCCAGCTCTGTCACTGGGTCAGTGCTTCACAGTCCCATCTTTGTCACTGGGTCAGTGCTTCACTGTCACTTGGTCACTGCATCACTTTTCCCGGCTCTTTCACTGGGTCAGTGCTTCACTGTTCCCAGCTCTGTCACTGGGTCATTGCTTCACTTTTCCCATCTCTGTCACAAGGTCAGTGCTTCACTGTTGCCTGCTCTGTCACTGGGTTACTGCCTCCCTGTTCCCATCTCTGCCACTGGGTCACTGCTTCACTGTTCCCATCTCTGCCACTGGGTCAGTGCTTCACTGTTCCCAGCTCTGTCACTGGGTCACTGGATCACTGTTCCCCAGTGTGCCACGGGGTCACTGTTTCACTGTTCCCAGCTCTGTCACTGTGTCACTGCTTCACTGTTCCCAGCTCTGACGCTTTGTCACTGCCTCACGGTCCCCAGCTCTGTCACTGGGTAACTGCTTCACTTTTTCCAGCTTTGTCACTGCTTCACTGTTCCCCACTGTGCCACGGGGTCACTGTTTCACTGTTCCCAGCTCTGCCACTGAGTCACTGATTCACTCTTCCCAGTTCTGCCTCTGGCTCACTGCTTCACTGTTCCCACCTCCACCACTGGGTCACTGCTTCACTGTTTCCAGCTCTGTCTTTGGGTCATTGCTTCACCATTCCCAGCTCTGCCACTGGGTAAGTGCTTCACTGTTCCCAGCTCTGTGACTGGGTCACTGCTTCACTGTTCCCAGCTCTGTCACTGTGTCACTGCTTCACTGTTCCCATCTTTGCCACTGGGTCACTGCTTCACTGTTCCCATCTCTGCCAAAGGGTCAGTGCTTCACTGTTCCCAGCTCTGTCACTGGGTAACTGCATCACTGTCCCTGCTCTTCCACTGGGTCACTTCTTCACTGTCCCAGCTCTGCCACTGGGTCACTGTTTCACGGTTTCCAGCTCTGTCTTTGGGTCATTGCTTCACTGTTCCCAGCTCTGTCACTGCTTCACTGTTACCAGCTCTGTCACTGCTTCACTGTTCCCAGCTCTGTCACTGGGTCACTGCTTCACTGTTCCCAGCTCTGTCACTGGGTCAGTGCTTCACTGTTCCCAGCTCTGTCACTGGGTCACTGCTTCACTGTTCCCAGCTCTGTCACTGGGTCAGTGCTTCACAGTCCCAGCTCTGTCACTGGGTCAGTGCTTCACTGTTCCCAGCTCTGTCACTGTGTCAGTGCTTCACTGTTCCCAGCTCTGTCACTGGGTCAGTGCTTCACTGTTCCCAGCTCTGTCACTGGGTCAGTGCTTCACTTTTTCCAGCTCTGTCACTGTGTCACTGCTTCACTGTTCCCCACTCTGTCCCTGATTCACTGTCCCCAGCTCTGTCACAGGGTCACTGCTTCACTGTCACTTGGTCACTGCATCACTGTTCCCGGCTCTTTCACTGGGTGAGTGCTTCACTGTTCCCAGCTCTGTCACTGGGTCATTGCTTCACTTTTCCCATCTCTGTCACTGGGTCAGTGCTTCACTGTTCCCAGCTCTGTCACTGTTTCACTGTCCACAGTTCTGTCACTGGGTCACTGCTTCACTGTTTCCAGCTCTGTCACTGGGTCACTGCTTCACTGTTTCCAGCTCTGTCATTGCTTCACTTTTCCCATCTCTGTCACTGGGTCAGTGCTTCACTGTTCCCAGCTCTGTCACTGTTTCACTGTCCACAGTTCTGTCACTGGGTCACTGCTTCACTGTTTCCAGCTCTGTCACTGGGTCACTGCTTCACTGTTTCCAGCTCTGTAACTGCTTCACTGTTCCCAGCTCTGTCACTGTGTCAGTGCTTCACTGTGAACAGCTCTGTCACTGGGCCACTGCTTCACTGTTCCCAGCTCTCCCACTGGGTCACTGCTTCCCTTTTCCAAGCTCTGCCACTTGGTCAGTGCTTCACTGTTCCCAGCACTGTCACCGTGTCAGCGCTTCACTGTTCCCAGCACTGTCACCGTGTCAGTGCTTCACTGTTCCCAGCACTGTAACTGTGTCAGTGCTTCACTGTTCCCAGCTCTGTCACTGTGTCAGTGCTTCACTGTTCCCAGCTCTGTCACAGAGTCCCTGCTTCACTGTTTCCAGCTCTGCCATTGGGTCACTGCTTCACTGTCCCCAGCTCTGCCACTGGGTCACTGTTTCACTGTTGCCTTCTCTGACACTGGGTCACTTCTTCACTGTTCCCAGCTCTGTCACTGGGTCAGTGCTTCACTTCCCAGCTCTGTCACTGGGTCAGTGCTTCACTGTTCCCAGCTCTGTCACTGGGTCAGTGCTTCTCTTTTCCCAGCTCTGTCACTGGGTCACTGCTTCACTGTCCCAGCTCTGTCACTGGGTCAGTGCTTCACTGTTCCCAGCTCTGTCACTGGGTCAGTGCTTCTCTTTTCCCAGCTCTGTCAATGGGTCACTGCTTCACTGTTCCCAGCTCTGTCACTGGGTCACTGCTTCACTGTTCCCATCTCTGTCACTGGGCCAGTGCTTCACTGTTCCCAGCTCTGTCACAGGGTCACTGCTTCACTGTTCCCAGCACTGTCACTGTGTCAGTGCTTCACTGTTCCCAGCACTGTCACCGTGTCAGTGCTTCACTGTTCCCAGCACTGTCACTGTGTCAGTGCTTCACTGTTCCCAGCTCTGTCACTGTGTCACTGCTTCACTGTTCCCATCTTTGCCACTGGGTCACTGCTTCACTATTCCCATCTCTGCCAAAGGGTCAGTGCTTCACTGTTCCCAGCTCTGTCACTGGGTAACTGCATCACTGTCCCAGCTCTGTCACAGAGTCCCTGCTTCACTGTTTCCAGCTCTGCCATTGGGTCACTGCTTCACTGTCCCCAGCTCTGCCACTGGGTCACTGTTTCACTGTTGCCTTCTCTGACACTGGGTCACTGCTTCACTGTTCCCAGCTCTGTCACTGGGTCAGTGCTTCACTTCCCAGCTCTGTCACTGGGTCAGTGCTTCACTGTTCCCAGCTCTGTCACTGGGTCAGTGCTTCTCTTTTCCCAGCTCTGTCACTGGGTCACTGCTTCACTGTCCCAGCTCTGTCACTGGGTCAGTGCTTCACTGTTCCCTGCTCTGTCACTGGGTCAGTGCTTCTCTTTTCCCATCTCTGTCACTGGGCCAGTGCTTCACTGTTCCCAGCTCTGTCACAGGGTCACTGCTTCACTGTTCCCAACTCTGTCACTGGGTCACTGCTTCACTGTTCCCAGCTCTGTCACTGGGTCAGTGCTTCACTGTCCCAGCTCTGTCACTGGGTCACTGCTTCACTGTTCCCAGCTCTGTCACTGGGTCACTGCTTCACTGTTCCCAGCTCTGTCACTGGGTCACTGCTTCACTGTTCCCAGCTCTGTCACTGGGTCACTGCTTCACTGTTCCCAGCTCTGTCACTGGATCAGTGCTTCACTGTCCCACTCTGTCACTGGGTCAGTGCCTCACTGTTCCCAGCTCTGTCACTGGGTCACTGCCACCCTGTTCCCAACTCTGCCACTGGGTTAATGCTTCATTGTTCCCAACTCTGTCACTGGGTCACTGTTTCACTGTTCCCAGCTCTGTCACTGGGTCAGTACTTCACTGTTCCCAGCTCTGTCACTGGGTCACTGCTTCACTGTTCCCCACTCTGTCCCTGTTGCACTGTTCCCTGCTCTGTCACAGGCTCACTGCTTCACTGTCACTTGGTCACTGCATCACTGTTCCCAGCTCTTTCACTGGGTCAGTGGTTCACTTTTACCAGCTCTGTCACTGGGTCACTGCTTCACTGTTCCCATCTCTGTCACTGGGACAGTGCTTCACTGTTCCCAGCTCTGTCACAGGGTCACTGCTTCACTGTTCCCAACTCTGTCACTGGGTCACTGCTTCACTGTTCCCAGCTCAGTCACTGGGTTAGTGCTTCACTGTTCCCAAATCTGTCACTGCGTCACTGCTTCAATGTTCCCAGCTCTGTCACTGGGTCAGTGCTTCAGTGTTCCCAGCTCTGTCACTGGGTCAGTGCTTCACTGTTCCCAGCTCTGTCACAGGGTTACTGCCGCCTTCTTCCCAGCTCTGCCACTGCTTCACTGTTACCAGCTCTGTCACTGCTTCACTGTTCCCAGCTCTGTCACTGGGTCACTGCTTCACTGTTCCCAGCTCTGTCACTGGGTCAGTGCTTCACTGTTCCCAGTTCTGTCACTGGGTCACTGCTTCACTGTTCCCAGCTCTGTCACTGGGTCAGTGCTTCACAGTCCCAGCTCTGTCACTGGGTCAGTGCTTCACTGTTCCCAGCTCTGTCACTGTGTCAGTGCTTCACTGTTCCCAGCTCTGTCACTGGGTCAGTGCTTCACTGTTCCCAGCTCTGTCACTGGGTCAGTGCTTCACTTTTTCCAGCTCTGTCACTGTGTCACTGCTTCACTGTTCCCCACTCTGTCCCTGATTCACTGTCCCCAGCTCTGTCACAGGGTCACTGCTTCACTGTCACTTGGTCACTGCATCACTGTTCCCGGCTCTTTCACTGGGTCAGTGCTTCACTGTTCCCAGCTCTGTCACTGGGTCATTGCTTCACTTTTCCCATCTCTGTCACTGGGTCAGTGCTTCACTGTTCCCAGCTCTGTCACTGTTTCACTGTCCACAGTTCTGTCACTGGGTCACTGCTTCACTGTTTCCAGCTCTGTCACTGGGTCACTGCTTCACTGTTTCCAGCTCTGTCATTGCTTCACTTTTCCCATCTCTGTCACTGGGTCAGTGCTTCACTGTTCCCAGCTCTGTCACTGTTTCACTGTCCACAGTTCTGTCACTGGGTCACTGCTTCACTGTTTCCAGCTCTGTCACTGGGTCACTGCTTCACTGTTTCCAGCTCTGTAACTGCTTCACTTTTGCCAGCTCTGTCACTGGGTCAGTGCTTCACTGTTCCCAGCTCTGTCACTAGGTCACTGCTTCTCTGTTCCCAGCTCTGCCACTGGGTCACTGCTTCACTGGGAACAGCTCTGTAACTGGGTCACTGATTCACTGTTCTGAGCTCTGTCACTGGGTCACTGTTTCACTGTTCCCAGCTCTGCCACTGGGTCAGTGCTTCACTGTTCCCAGCTCTGTAACTGCTTCACTGTTCCCAGCTCTGCCACTGCGTCACTGCTTCACTGTTCCCAGCTCTATCACTGGGTTACTGCTTCACTGTTCCCAGCTCTGTCACTGTGTCAGTGCTTCACTGTGAACAGCTCTGTCACTGGGCCACTGCTTCACTGTTCCCAGCTCTCCCACTGGGTCACTGCTTCCCTTTTCCAAGCTCTGCCACTTGGTCAGTGCTTCACTGTTCCCAGCACTGTCACCGTGTCAGCGCTTCACTGTTCCCAGCACTGTCACCGTGTCAGTGCTTCACTGTTCCCAGCACTGTAACTGTGTCAGTGCTTCACTGTTCCCAGCTCTGTCACTGTGTCAGTGCTTCACTGTTCCCAGCTCTGTCACAGAGTCCCTGCTTCACTGTTTCCAGCTCTGCCATTGGGTCACTGCTTCACTGTCCCCAGCTCTGCCACTGGGTCACTGTTTCACTGTTGCCTTCTCTGACACTGGGTCACTTCTTCACTGTTCCCAGCTCTGTCACTGGGTCAGTGCTTCACTTCCCAGCTCTGTCACTGGGTCAGTGCTTCACTGTTCCCAGCTCTGTCACTGGGTCAGTGCTTCTCTTTTCCCAGCTCTGTCACTGGGTCACTGCTTCACTGTCCCAGCTCTGTCACTGGGTCAGTGCTTCACTGTTCCCAGCTCTGTCACTGGGTCAGTGCTTCTCTTTTCCCAGCTCTGTCAATGGGTCACTGCTTCACTGTTCCCAGCTCTGTCACTGGGTCACTGCTTCACTGTTCCCATCTCTGTCACTGGGCCAGTGCTTCACTGTTCCCAGCTCTGTCACAGGGTCACTGCTTCACTGTTCCCAGCACTGTCACTGTGTCAGTGCTTCACTGTTCCCAGCACTGTCACCGTGTCAGTGCTTCACTGTTCCCAGCACTGTCACTGTGTCAGTGCTTCACTGTTCCCAGCTCTGTCACTGTGTCACTGCTTCACTGTTCCCATCTTTGCCACTGGGTCACTGCTTCACTGTTCCCATTTCTGCCAAAGGGTCAGTGCTTCACTGTTCCCAGCTCTGTCACTGGGTAACTGCATCACTGTCCCAGCTCTGTCACAGAGTCCCTGCTTCACTGTTTCCAGCTCTGCCATTGGGTCACTGCTTCACTGTCCCCAGCTCTGCCACTGGGTCACTGTTTCACTGTTGCCTTCTCTGACACTGGGTCACTGCTTCACTGTTCCCAGCTCTGTCACTGGGTCAGTGCTTCACTTCCCAGCTCTGTCACTGGGTCAGTGCTTCACTGTTCCCAGCTCTGTCACTGGGTCAGTGCTTCTCTTTTCCCAGCTCTGTCACTGGGTCACTGCTTCACTGTCCCAGCTCTGTCACTGGGTCAGTGCTTCACTGTTCCCTGCTCTGTCACTGGGTCAGTGCTTCTCTTTTCCCATCTCTGTCACTGGGCCAGTGCTTCACTGTTCCCAGCTCTGTCACAGGGTCACTGCTTCACTGTTCCCAACTCTGTCAATGGGTCACTGCTTCACTGTTCCCAGCTCTGTCACTGGGTCAGTGCTTCACTGTCCCAGCTCTGTCACTGGGTCACTGCTTCACTGTTCCCAGCTCTGTCACTGGGTCACTGCTTCACTGTTCCCAGCTCTGTCACTGGGTCACTGCTTCACTGTTCCCAGCTCTGTCACTGGGTCACTGCTTCACTGTTCCCAGCTCTGTCACTGGATCAGTGCTTCACTGTCCCACTCTGTCACTGGGTCAGTGCCTCACTGTTCCCAGCTCTGTCACTGGGTCACTGCCACCCTGTTCCCAACTCTGCCACTGGGTTAATGCTTCATTGTTCCCAACTCTGTCACTGGGTCACTGTTTCACTGTTCCCAGCTCTGTCACTGGGTCAGTACTTCACTGTTCCCAGCTCTGTCACTGGGTCACTGCTTCACTGTTCCCCACTCTGTCCCTGTTGCACTGTTCCCTGCTCTGTCACAGGCTCACTGCTTCACTGTCACTTGGTCACTGCATCACTGTTCCCAGCTCTTTCACTGGGTCAGTGGTTCACTTTTACCAGCTCTGTCACTGGGTCACTGCTTCACTGTTCCCATCTCTGTCACTGGGACAGTGCTTCACTGTTCCCAGCTCTGTCACAGGGTCACTGCTTCACTGTTCCCAACTCTGTCACTGGGTCACTGCTTCACTGTTCCCAGCTCAGTCACTGGGTTAGTGCTTCACTGTTCCCAAATCTGTCACTGCGTCACTGCTTCAATGTTCCCAGCTCTGTCACTGGGTCAGTGCTTCACTGTTCCCAGCTCTGTCACAGGGTTACTGCCGCCTTCTTCCCAGCTCTGCCACTGGGTTAATGCTTCACTGTTCCCAGCTCTGTCACAGGGTCACTGCATCACTGTTCCCAGCTCTCTCACTGGGTCAGTGCTTCACTGTTCCCAGCTCTGTCACTGGGTCACTGCTTCACTGTTCCAAGCTCTGTCACTGGGTCAGTGCTTCACTGTTCCCAGCTCTGTCACTGGGTCAGTGCTTCACTGTTCCCAGCTCTGTCACTGGGTCAGTGCTTCACAGTCCCATCTTTGTCACTGGGTCAGTGCTTCACTGTCACTTGGTCACTGCATCACTTTTCCCGGCTCTTTCACTGGGTCAGTGCTTCACTGTTCCCAGCTCTGTCACTGGGTCATTGCTTCACTTTTCCCATCTCTGTCACAGGGTCAGTGCTTCACTGTTCCCAGCTCTGTCACTGGGTTACTGCCTCCCTGTTCCCATCTCTGCCACTGGGTCACTGCTTCACTGTTCCCATCTCTGCCACTGGGTCAGTGCTTCACTGTTCCCAGCTCTGTCACTGGGTCACTGGATCACTGTTCCCCAGTGTGCCACGGGGTCACTGTTTCACTGTTCCCAGCTCTGTCACTGTGTCACTGCTTCACTGTTCCCAGCTCTGACGCTTTGTCACTGCCTCACGGTCCCCAGCTCTGTCACTGGGTAACTGCTTCACTTTTTCCAGCTTTGTCACTGCTTCACTGTTCCCCACTGTGCCACGGGGTCACTGTTTCACTGTTCCCAGCTCTGCCACTGAGTCACTGATTCACTCTTCCCAGTTCTGCCTCTGGCTCACTGCTTCACTGTTCCCACCTCCACCACTGGGTCACTGCTTCACTGTTTCCAGCTCTGTCTTTGGGTCATTGCTTCACCATTCCCAGCTCTGCCACTGGGTAAGTGCTTCACTGTTCCCAGCTCTGTGACTGGGTCACTGCTTCACTGTTCCCAGCTCTGTCACTGTGTCACTGCTTCACTGTTCCCATCTTTGCCACTGGGTCACTGCTTCACTGTTCCCATCTCTGCCAAAGGGTCAGTGCTTCACTGTTCCCAGCTCTGTCACTGGGTAACTGCATCACTGTCCCTGCTCTTCCACTGGGTCACTTCTTCACTGTCCCAGCTCTGCCACTGGGTCACTGTTTCACGGTTTCCAGCTCTGTCTTTGGGTCATTGCTTCACTGTTCCCAGCTCTGTCACTGCTTCACTGTTCCCAGCTCTGTCACTGCTTCACTGTTCCCAGCTCTGTCACTGGGTCACTGCTTCTCTGTTCCCAGCTCTGTCACTGGGTCACTGCTTCACTGTTCCCAGCTCTGTCACTGGGTCACTGCTTCATTGTTCCCAGCTCTGTCACTGGGTCAGTGCTTCACTGTTCCCAGCTCTGTCACTGGGTCAGGGCTTCACTGTTCCCAGCTCTGGCACTGGGTCAGTGCTTCACCGTTCCCAGCTCTGCCACTGGGTCACTGCTTCTCTGTTCCCAGCTCTGTCACTGTTTCACTGTTCCCAGCTCGGTCACTGGGTCACTGATTCACTGTTCCCAGCTCTGTCACTGGGTCACTGCTTCACTGTTTCCAGCTCTGTCACTGGATTACTGCTTCACTGTTCCCAGAACTGTCACTGGGTCAGTGCTTCACTGTTCCCAGCTCTATCACTGCTTCACTGTTCCCTTCTCTGTCACTGGGTCAGTGCTTCACTGTTCACAGCTCTGTCACTGGGTCACTGCTTCTCTGTTCCCAGCAATGTCACTGGGTCACTGCTTCACTGGGAACAGCTCTGTAACTGAGTCACTGATTGACTGTTCCCAGCTTTGTCACTGGGTCACTGTTTCACTGTTCCCAGCTCTGCCACTGGGTCACTGCTTCACTGTTCCCAGCTCTGTCACTGCTTCACTGTTCCCAGCTCTGCCACTGGGTCACTGCTTCACTGTTCCCAGCTCTGCCACTGGGTCACTGCTTCACTGTTCCCAGCTCTGTCACTGGGTCAGTGCTTCACTGTTCCCAGCTCTGTGACTGGGTCACTGCTTCTCTGTTCCCAGCTCTTCACTGGGTCACTGCTTCACTGGGAACAGCTCTGTCACTGGGTCACTGTTTCACTGTTCCCAGCTCTGTCACTGGGTCACTGTTTCACTGTTCCCAGCTCTGTCACTGGGTCACTGTTTCACTGTTCCCAGCTCTGCCACTGGGTCACTGCTTCAATATTCCCAGCTCTCCCACTGGGTCACTGCTTCAATATTCCCAGCTCTCCCACTGGGTCACTGCTTCCCTGTTCCCAGCTCTTCCACTGGGTCAGTGCTTCAATGTTCCCAGCTCTGTCACTGTGTCAGTGCTTCACTGTTTCCAGTTCTGTCACAGGGTCCCTGCTTCACTGTTCCCAGCTCTGTCACTGATTCACTGTTCCCCACTCTGCCACTGGGTCACTGCTTCACTGTTCCCAGCTCTGTCACTGCTTCACTGTTCCCCACTGTTTCACTGGGTCACTGTTTCACATTTCCCAGCTCTGTCGCTGGGTCACTGCTTCACTGTTGCCAGCTCTGTCACTGGGTCACTGCTTCACTGTTCCCAGCTCTTTCACTGGGCCACTGCTTCACTGTTCCCAGCTCTGTCACTGGGCCTCTGCTTCAATGTTCCCAGCTCTGTCACAGGGTCCCTGCTTCACTGTTCCCAGCTCTGTCACTGTTTCACTGTCCACAGTTCTGTCACTGGGTCACTGCTTCACTGTTTCCAGCTCTGTCACTGGGTCACTGCTTCACTTTTGCCAGCTCTGCCACTGGGTCACTGCTTCACTGGGAACAGCTCTGTAACTGGGTCACTGATTCACTGTTCTGAGCTCTGTCACTGTGTCAGTGCTTCACTGTGAACAGCTCTGTCACTGGGCCACTGCTTCACTGTTCCCAGCTCTCCCACTGGGTCACTGCTTCCCTTTTCCAAGCTCTGCCACTTGGTCAGTGCTTCACTGTTCCCAGCACTGTCACCGTGTCAGTGCTTCACTGTTCCCAGCACTGTCACTGTGTCAGTGCTTCACTGTTCCCAGCACTGTCACTGTGTCAGTGCTTCACTGTTCCCAGCTCTGTCATTGGGTCACTGCTTCACTGTCCCCAGCTCTGCCACTGGGTCACTGTTTCACTGTTGCCTTCTCTGACACTGGGTCACTGCTTCACTGTTCCCAGCTCTGTCACTGGGTCAGTGCTTCTCTTTTCCCAGCTCTGTCACTGGGTCAGTGCTTCACTGTCCCAGCTCTGTCACTGGGTCAGTGCTTCACTGTTCCCACCTGTCACTGCTTTACTGTTCCCAACATGTCACTGGGTCACTGCTTCACTGTTCCCAGCTCTGTCACTGGGTCAGTGCTTCACTGTTCCCAGCTCTGTCACTGGGTCAGTGCTTCACTGTTCCCAGCTCTGCCACTGGGTCACTGCTTCGCTGTTCACAGCTCTGCCACTGGGTCACTGCTTCACTGTTCACAGCTCTGTCACTGGGTCACTGCTTCACTGTTCACAGCTTTGCCACTGGGTCACTGCCTCACTGTTCAGAGCTCTGTCACTGCTTCACTGTTCCCCACTATGCCACTGGGTCACTGTTTCACTGTTCCCTTCTCTGTCACTGGGTCACGGCTTCACTGTTTCCAGCTCTGCCATTGGCTCACTGGTTCAATGTCTCCAGCTCTGCCACTGGATCACTGCTTCACTGCTCCCAGCTCTGTCACTGATTCAATGTTCCCCTCTCTGGCACTGGGTCACTGCTTCACTGTTCCCAGCTCTGTCACTGCTTAACTGTTCCCCACTGTGCCACTGGGTCACTGTTTCACTATTCCCAGCTCTGTCATTGGGTCACTGCTTCACTGTTGCCAGCTCTGTCACTGGGTCGCTGCTTCACTGTTTCCAGCTCTGCCATTGGGTCACTGCTTCACGGTTCCCAGCTCTGTCACTGCTTAACTGTTCCCCTCTCTGCCACTGGGTCACTGCTTCACTGTTCCCAGGTCTGTCACTGTGTTACTGCTTCACTGTTCCCAGCTGTGTCACTGCTTCACTGTTCCCAGCTCTGCCACTGGTTCACTGCTTCACTGTTCCCAGCTCTGTCACTGGGTCAGTGCTTCACTGTTCCCAGCTCTGTCACTGGGTCAGTGCTTCACTGTTCCCAGCTCTGTGACTGGGTCACTGCTTCACTGTTCCCAGCTCTGTCACTGTGTCACTGCTTCACTGTTCCCATCTTTGCCACTGGGTCACTGCTTCACTGTTCCCATCTCTGCCAAAGGGTCAGTGCTTCACTGTTCCCAGCTCTGTCACTGGGTAACTGCATCACTGTCCCTGCTCTTCCACTGGGTCACTTCTTCCCTGTCCCAGCTCTGCCACTGGGTCACTGTTTCACGGTTTCCAGCTCTGTCTTTGGGTCATTGCTTCACTGTTCCCAGCTCTGTCACTGCTTCACTGTTACCAGCTCTGTCACTGCTTCACTGTTCCCAGCTCTGTCACTGGGTCACTGCTTCTCTGTTCCCAGCTCTGTCACTGGGTCACTGCTTCACTGTTCCCAGCTCTGTCACTGGGTCACTGCTTCATTGTTCCCAGCTCTGTCACTGGGTCAGTGCTTCACTGTTCCCAGCTCTGTCACTGGGTCAGGGCTTCACTGTTCCCAGCTCTGGCACTGGGTCAGTGCTTCACCGTTCCCAGCTCTGCCACTGGGTCACTGCTTCTCTGTTCCCAGCTCTGTCACTGTTTCACTGTTCCAGCTCGGTCACTGGGTCACTGATTCACTGTTCCCAGCTCTGTCACTGGGTCACTGCTTCACTGTATCCAGCTCTGTCACTGGATTACTGCTTCACTGTTCCCAGAACTGTCACTGGGTCAGTGCTTCACTGTTCCCAGCTCTATCACTGCTTCACTGTTCCCTTCTCTGTCACTGGGTCAGTGCTTCACTGTTCACAGCTCTGTCACTGGGTCACTGCTTCTCTGTTCCCAGCAATGTCACTGGGTCACTGCTTCACTGGGAACAGCTCTGTAACTGAGTCACTGATTGACTGTTCCCAGCTTTGTCACTGGGTCACTGTTTCACTGTTCCCAGCTCTGCCACTGGGTCACTGCTTCACTGTTCCCAGCTCTGTCACTGCTTCACTGTTCCCAGCTCTGCCACTGGGTCACTGCTTCACTGTTCCCAGCTCTGTCACTGGGTCAGTGCTTCACTGTTCCCAGCTCTGTCACTGGGTCAGTGCTTCACTGTTCCCAGCTCTGTGACTGGGTCACTGCTTCTCTGTTCCCAGCTCTTCACTGGGTCACTGCTTCACTGGGAACAGCTCTGTCACTGGGTCACTGTTTCACTGTTCCCAGCTCTGTCACTGGGTCACTGTTTCACTGTTCCCAGCTCTGTCACTGGGTCACTGTTTCACTGTTCCCAGCTCTGCCACTGGGTCACTGCTTCAATATTCCCAGCTCTCCCACTGGGTCACTGCTTCAATATTCCCAGCTCTCCCACTGGGTCACTGCTTCCCTGTTCCCAGCGCTTCCACTGGGTCAGTGCTTCAATGTTCCCAGCTCTGTCACTGTGTCAGTGCTTCACTGTTTCCAGTTCTGTCACAGGGTCCCTGCTTCACTGTTCCCAGCTCTGTCACTGATTCACTGTTCCCCACTCTGCCACTGGGTCACTGCTTCACTGTTCCCAGCTCTGTCACTGCTTCACTGTTCCCCACTGTTTCACTGGGTCACTGTTTCACATTTCCCAGCTCTGTCGCTGGGTCACTGCTTCACTGTTGCCAGCTCTGTCACTGGGTCACTGCTTCACTGTTCCCAGCTCTTTCACTGGGCCACTGCTTCACTGTTCCCAGCTCTGTCACTGGGCCTCTGCTTCAATGTTCCCAGCTCTGTCACAGGGTCCCTGCTTCACTGTTCCCAGCTCTGTCACTGTTTCACTGTCCACAGTTCTGTCACTGGGTCACTGCTTCACTGTTTCCAGCTCTGTCACTGGGTCACTGCTTCACTTTTGCCAGCTCTGCCACTGGGTCACTGCTTCACTGGGAACAGCTCTGTAACTGGGTCACTGATTCACTGTTCTGAGCTCTGTCACTGTGTCAGTGCTTCACTGTGAACAGCTCTGTCACTGGGCCACTGCTTCACTGTTCCCAGCTCTCCCACTGGGTCACTGCTTCCCTTTTCCAAGCTCTGCCACTTGGTCAGTGCTTCACTGTTCCCAGCACTGTCACCGTGTCAGTGCTTCACTGTTCCCAGCACTGTCACTGTGTCAGTGCTTCACTGTTCCCAGCACTGTCACTGTGTCAGTGCTTCACTGTTCCCAGCTCTGTCATTGGGTCACTGCTTCACTGTCCCCAGCTCTGCCACTGGGTCACTGTTTCACTGTTGCCTTCTCTGACACTGGGTCACTGCTTCACTGTTCCCAGCTCTGTCACTGGGTCAGTGCTTCTCTTTTCCCAGCTCTGTCACTGGGTCAGTGCTTCACTGTCCCAGCTCTGTCACTGGGTCAGTGCTTCACTGTTCCCACCTGTCACTGCTTTACTGTTCCCAACATGTCACTGGGTCACTGCTTCACTTTCCCAGCTCTGTCACTGGGTCAGTGCTTCACTGTTCCCAGCTCTGTCACTGGGTCAGTGCTTCACTGTTCCCAGCTCTGCCACTGGGTCACTGCTTCGCTGTTCACAGCTCTGCCACTGGGTCACTGCTTCACTGTTCACAGCTCTGTCACTGGGTCACTGCTTCACTGTTCACAGCTTTGCCACTGGGTCACTGCCTCACTGTTCAGAGCTCTGTCACTGCTTCACTGTTCCCCACTATGCCACTGGGTCACTGTTTCACTGTTCCCTTCTCTGTCACTGGGTCACGGCTTCACTGTTTCCAGCTCTGCCATTGGCTCACTGGTTCAATGTCTCCAGCTCTGCCACTGGATCACTGCTTCACTGCTCCCAGCTCTGTCACTGATTCAATGTTCCCCTCTCTGGCACTGGGTCACTGCTTCACTGTTCCCAGCTCTGTCACTGCTTAACTGTTCCCCACTGTGCCACTGGGTCACTGTTTCACTATTCCCAGCTCTGTCATTGGGTCACTGCTTCACTGTTGCCAGCTCTGTCACTGGGTCGCTGCTTCACTGTTTCCAGCTCTGCCATTGGGTCACTGCTTCACGGTTCCCAGCTCTGTCACTGGGTCATTGCTTCACTTTTCCCATCTCTGTCACAGGGTCAGTGCTTCACTGTTCCCAGCTCTGTCACTGGGTTACTGCCTCCCTGTTCCCATCTCTGCCACTGGGTCACTGCTTCACTGTTCCCATCTCTGCCACTGGGTCAGTGCTTCACTGTTCCCAGCTCTGTCACTGGGTCACTGGATCATTGTTCCCCAGTGTGCCACGGGGTCACTGTTTCACTGTTCCCAGCTCTGTCACTGTGTCACTGCTTCACTGTTCCCAGCTCTGACGCTTTGTCACTGCCTCACGGTCCCCAGCTCTGTCACTGGGTAACTGCTTCACTTTTTCCAGCTTTGTCACTGCTTCACTGTTCCCCACTGTGCCACGGGGTCACTGTTTCACTGTTCCCAGCTCTGCCACTGAGTCACTGATTCACTCTTCCCAGTTCTGCCTCTGGCTCACTGCTTCACTGTTCCCACCTCCACCACTGGGTCACTGCTTCACTGTTTCCAGCTCTGTCTTTGGGTCATTGCTTCACCGTTCCCAGCTCTGCCACTGGGTAAGTGCTTCACTGTTCCCAGCTCTGTGACTGGGTCACTGCTTCACTGTTCCCAGCTCTGTCACTGTGTCACTGCTTCACTGTTCCCATCTTTGCCACTGGGTCACTGCTTCACTGTTCCCATCTCTGCCAAAGGGTCAGTGCTTCACTGTTCCCAGCTCTGTCACTGGGTAACTGCATCACTGTCCCTGCTCTTCCACTGGGTCACTTCTTCACTGTCCCAGCTCTGCCACTGGGTCACTGTTTCACTGTTTCCAGCTCTGTCTTTGGGTCATTGCTTCACTGTTCCCAGCTCTGCCACTGGGTAAGTGCTTCACTGTTCCCAGCTGTCACTGGGTCATTGCTTCACTGTTCCCCGCTCTGCCACTGGGTCACTGCTTCACTGTTCCCAGCTCTGCCACTGGGTCACTGCTTCACTGTTCCCAGCTCTGTCACTGGGTCACTGCTTCACTGTTCCCAGCTCTGTCAATGGGTCACTGCTTCACTGTTCCCAGCTCTGTCACTGGGTCTCTGCTTCACTGTTCCCAGCTCTGTCACTGGGTCAGTGCTTCACTGTCCCACTCTGTCACTGGGTCAGTGCCTCCCTGTTCCCAGCTCTGTCACTGGGTCACTGCCACCCTGTTCCCAGCTCTGCCACTGGGTTAATGCTTCATTGTTCCCAACTCTGTCACTGGATCAGTGCTTCACTGTTCCCAGCTCTGTCACTGGGTCAGTGCTTCACTGTCCCAGCTCTGTAACTGGGTCAGTACTTCACTGTTCCCCACTCTGTCCCTGTTGCACTGTTCCCAGCTCTGTCACAGGCTCACTGCTGCACTGTCACTTGGTCACTGCATCATTGTTCCCGGCACTTTCACTGGGTCAGTTGTTCACTTTTACCAGCTCTGTCACTGGGTCACTGCTTCACTGTTCCCAGCTCTGTCACTGGGTCACTGCTTCACTGTTCCCATCTCTGTCACTGGGCCAGTGCTTCACTGTTCCCAGCTCTGTCACAGGGTCACTGCTTCACTGTTCCCAACTCTGTCACTGGGTCACTGCTTCACTGTTCCCAGCTCTGTCACTGGGTCAGTGCTTCACTGTCCCAGCTCTGTCACTGGGTCAGTGCTTCACTGTTCCCAGCTCTGTCACTGGGTCACTGCTTCACTGTTCCCAGCTATGTCACTGGGTCAGTGCTTCACTGTTCCCAGCTCTGTCACTGGGTCACTGCTTCACTGTTCCCAGCTCTGTCACTGGGTCAGTGCTTCACAGTCCCAGCTCTGTCACTGGGTCAGTGCTTCACTGTTCCCAGCTCTGTCACTGTGTCAGTGCTTCACTGTTCCCAGCTCTGTCACTGGGTCAGTGCTTCACTGTTCCCAGCTCTGTCACTGGGTCAGTGCTTCACTTTTTCCAGCTCTGTCACTGTGTCACTGCTTCACTGTTCCCCACTCTGTCCGTGATTCACTGTCCCCAGCTCTGTCACAGGGTCACTGCTTCACTGTCACTTGGTCACTGCATCACTGTTCCCGGCTCTTTCACTGGGTCAGTGCTTCACTGTTCCCAGCTCTGTCACTGGGTCATTGCTTCACTTTTCCCATCTCTGTCACTGGGTCAGTGCTTCACTGTTCCCAGCTCTGTCACTGTTTCACTGTCCACAGTTCTGTCACTGGGTCACTGCTTCACTGTTTCCAGCTCTGTCACTGGGTCACTGCTTCACTGTTTCCAGCTCTGTCATTGCTTCACTTTTCCCATCTCTGTCACTGGGTCAGTGCTTCACTGTTCCCAGCTCTGTCACTGTTTCACTGTCCACAGTTCTGTCACTGGGTCACTGCTTCACTGTTTCCAGCTCTGTCACTGGGTCACTGCTTCACTGTTTCCAGCTCTGTAACTGCTTCACTTTTGCCAGCTCTGTCACTGGGTCAGTGCTTCACTGTTCCCAGCTCTGTCACTGGGTCACTGCTTCTCTGTTCCCAGCTCTGCCACTGGGTCACTGCTTCACTGGGAACAGCTCTGTAACTGGGTCACTGATTCACTGTTCTGAGCTCTGTCACTGGGTCACTGTTTCACTGTTCCCAGCTCTGCCACTGGGTCAGTGCTTCACTGTTCCCAGCTCTGTAACTGCTTCACTGTTCCCAGCTCTGCCACTGCGTCACTGCTTCACTGTTCCCAGCTCTATCACTGGGTTACTGCTTCACTGTTCCCAGCTCTGTCACTGTGTCAGTGCTTCACTGTGAACAGCTCTGTCACTGGGCCACTGCTTCACTGTTCCCAGCTCTCCCACTGGGTCACTGCTTCCCTTTTCCAAGCTCTGCCACTTGGTCAGTGCTTCACTGTTCCCAGCACTGTCACCGTGTCAGTGCTTCACTGTTCCCAGCACTGTCACCGTGTCAGTGCTTCACTGTTCCCAGCACTGTCACTGTGTCAGTGCTTCACTGTTCCCAGCTCTGTCACTGTGTCAATGCTTCACTGTTCCCAGCTCTGTCACAGAGTCCCTGCTTCACTGTTTCCAGCTCTGCCATTGGGTCACTGCTTCACTGTCCCCAGCTCTGCCACTGGGTCACTGTTTCACTGTTGCCTTCTCTGACACTGGGTCACTTCTTCACTGTTCCCAGCTCTGTCACTGGGTCAGTGCTTCACTTCCCAGCTCTGTCACTGGGTCAGTGCTTCACTGTTCCCAGCTCTGTCACTGGGTCAGTGCTTCTCTTTTCCCAGCTCTGTCACTGGGTCACTGCTTCACTGTCCCAGCTCTGTCACTGGGTCAGTGCTTCACTGTTCCCAGCTCTGTCACTGGGTCAGTGCTTCTCTTTTCCCAGCTCTGTCAATGGGTCACTGCTTCAATGTTCCCAGCTCTGTCACTGGGTCACTGCTTCACTGTTCCCATCTCTGTCACTGGGCCAGTGCTTCACTGTTCCCAGCTCTGTCACAGGGTCACTGCTTCACTGTTCCCAGCACTGTCACCGTGTCAGTGCTCCACTGTTCCCAGCACTGTCACCGTGTCAGTGCTTCACTGTTCCCAGCACTGTCACTGTGTCAGTGCTTCACTGTTCCCAGCTCTGTCACTGTGTCAGTGCTTCACTGTTCCCAGCTCTGTCACAGAGTCCCTGCTTCACTGTTTCCAGCTCTGCCATTGGGTCACTGCTTCACTGTCCCCAGCTCTGCCACTGGGTCACTGTTTCACTGTTGCCTTCTCTGACACTGGGTCACTGCTTCACTGTTCCCAGCTCTGTCACTGGGTCAGTGCTTCACTTCCCAGCTCTGTCACTGGGTCAGTGCTTCACTGTTCCCAGCTCTGTCACTGGGTCAGTGCTTCTCTTTTCCCAGCTCTGTCACTGGGTCACTGCTTCACTGTCCCAGCTCTGTCACTGGGTCACTGCTTCACTGTTCCCTGCTCTGTCACTGGGTCAGTGCTTCTCTTTTCCCAGCTCTGTCAATGGGTCACTGCTTCACTGTTCCCAGCTCTGTCACTGGGTCACTGCTTCACTGTTCCCATCTCTGTCACTGGGCCAGTGCTTCACTGTTCCCAGCTCTGTCACAGGGTCACTGCTTCACTGTTCCCAACTCTGTCACTGGGTCACTGCTTCTCTGTTCCCAGCTCTGCCACTGGGTCACTGCTTCACTGGGAACAGCTCTGTAACTGGGTCACTGATTCACTGTTCTGAGCTCTGTCACTGGGTCACTGTTTCACTGTTCCCAGCTCTGCCACTGGGTCAGTGCTTCACTGTTCCCAGCTCTGTAACTGCTTCACTGTTCCCAGCTCTGCCACTGCGTCACTGCTTCACTGTTCCCAGCTCTATCACTGGGTTACTGCTTCACTGTTCCCAGCTCTGTCACTGTGTCAGTGCTTCACTGTGAACAGCTCTGTCACTGGGCCACTGCTTCACTGTTCCCAGCTCTCCCACTGGGTCACTGCTTCCCTTTTCCAAGCTCTGCCACTTGGTCAGTGCTTCACTGTTCCCAGCACTGTCACCGTGTCAGTGCTTCACTGTTCCCAGCACTGTCACCGTGTCAGTGCTTCACTGTTCCCAGCACTGTCACTGTGTCAGTGCTTCACTGTTCCCAGCTCTGTCACTGTGTCAATGCTTCACTGTTCCCAGCTCTGTCACAGAGTCCCTGCTTCACTGTTTCCAGCTCTGCCATTGGGTCACTGCTTCACTGTCCCCAGCTCTGCCACTGGGTCACTGTTTCACTGTTGCCTTCTCTGACACTGGGTCACTTCTTCACTGTTCCCAGCTCTGTCACTGGGTCAGTGCTTCACTTCCCAGCTCTGTCACTGGGTCAGTGCTTCACTGTTCCCAGCTCTGTCACTGGGTCAGTGCTTCTCTTTTCCCAGCTCTGTCACTGGGTCACTGCTTCACTGTCCCAGCTCTGTCACTGGGTCAGTGCTTCACTGTTCCCAGCTCTGTCACTGGGTCAGTGCTTCTCTTTTCCCAGCTCTGTCAATGGGTCACTGCTTCAATGTTCCCAGCTCTGTCACTGGGTCACTGCTTCACTGTTCCCATCTCTGTCACTGGGCCAGTGCTTCACTGTTCCCAGCTCTGTCACAGGGTCACTGCTTCACTGTTCCCAGCACTGTCACCGTGTCAGTGCTCCACTGTTCCCAGCACTGTCACCGTGTCAGTGCTTCACTGTTCCCAGCACTGTCACTGTGTCAGTGCTTCACTGTTCCCAGCTCTGTCACTGTGTCAGTGCTTCACTGTTCCCAGCTCTGTCACAGAGTCCCTGCTTCACTGTTTCCAGCTCTGCCATTGGGTCACTGCTTCACTGTCCCCAGCTCTGCCACTGGGTCACTGTTTCACTGTTGCCTTCTCTGACACTGGGTCACTGCTTCACTGTTCCCAGCTCTGTCACTGGGTCAGTGCTTCACTTCCCAGCTCTGTCACTGGGTCAGTGCTTCACTGTTCCCAGCTCTGTCACTGGGTCAGTGCTTCTCTTTTCCCAGCTCTGTCACTGGGTCACTGCTTCACTGTCCCAGCTCTGTCACTGGGTCACTGCTTCACTGTTCCCTGCTCTGTCACTGGGTCAGTGCTTCTCTTTTCCCAGCTCTGTCAATGGGTCACTGCTTCACTGTTCCCAGCTCTGTCACTGGGTCACTGCTTCACTGTTCCCATCTCTGTCACTGGGCCAGTGCTTCACTGTTCCCAGCTCTGTCACAGGGTCACTGCTTCACTGTTCCCAACTCTGTCACTGGGTCACTGCTTCACTGTTCCCAGCTCTGTCACTGGGTCAGTGCTTCACTGTCCCAGCTCTGTCACTGGGTCACTGCTTCACTGTTCCCAGCTCTGTCACTGGGTCACTGCTTCACTGTTCCCAGCTCTGTCACTGGGTCACTGCTTCACTGTTCCCAGCTCTGTCACTGGGTCACTGCTTCACTGTCCCACTCTGTCACTGGGTCAGTGCCTCACTGTTCCCAGCTCTGTCACTGGGTCACTGCCACCCTGTTCCCAGCTCTGCCACTGGGTTAATGCTTCATTGTTCCCAACTCTGTCACTGGGTCACTGTTTCACTGTTCCCAGCTCTGTCTCTGGGTCAGTACTTCACTGTTCCCAGCTCTGTCACTGGGTCACTGCTTCACTGTTCCCCACTCTGTCCCTGTTGCACTGTTCCCTGCTCTGTCACAGGCTCACTGCTTCACTGTCACTTGGTCACTGCATCACTGTTCCCAGCTCTTTCACTGGGTCAGTGGTTCACTTTTAGCAGCTCTGTCACTGGGTCGCTGCTTCACTGTTCCCAGCTCTGTCACTGGGACAGTGCTTCACTGTTCCCAGCTCTGTCACAGGGTCACTGCTTCACTGTTCCCAACTCTGTCACTGGGTCACTGCTTCACTGCTCCCAGCTCAGTCACTGGGTTAGTGCCTCACTGTTCCCAAATCTGTCACTGCGTCACTGCTTCAATGTTCCCAGCTCTGTCACTGGGTCAGTGCTTCAGTGTTCCCAGCTCTGTCACTGGGTCAGTGCTTCACTGTTCCCAGCTCTGTCACAGGGTTACTGCCGCCTTCTTCCCAGCTCTGCCACTGGGTTAATGCTTCACTGTTCCCAGCTCTGTCACAGGGTCACTGCATCACTGTTCCCAGCTCTCTCACTGGGTCAGTGCTTCACTGTTCCCCGCTCTGTCACTTGGTCAGAGCTTCACTGTTCCCAGCTCTGTCACTGGGTCAGTGCTTCACTGTTCCCAGCTCTGTCACTGGGTCAGTGCTTCACTGTTCCCAGCTCTGTCACTGGGTCAGTGCTTCACAGTCCCATCTTTGTCACTGGGTCAGTGCTTCACTGTCCCAGCTCTGTCACAGGGTCACTGCATCACTGTCACTTGGTCACTGCATCACTTTTCCCGGCTCTTTCATTGGGTCACTGCTTCACTGTTCCCAGCTCTGTCACTGGGTCATTGCTTCACTTTTCCCATCTCTGTCACAGGGTCAGTGCTTCACTGTTCCCAGCTCTGTCACTGGGTTACTGCCTCCCTGTTCCCATCTCTGCCACTGGGTCACTGCTTCACTGTTCCCATCTCTGCCACTGGGTCAGTGCTTCACTGTTCCCAGCTCTGTCACTGGGTCACTGGATCACTGTTCCCCAGTGTGCCACGGGGTCACTGTTTCACTGTTCCCAGCTCTGTCACTGTGTCACTGCTTCACTGTTCCCAGCTCTGACGCTTTGTCACTGCCTCACGGTCCCCAGCTCTGTCACTGGGTAACTGCTTCACTTTTTCCAGCTTTGTCACTGCTTCACTGTTCCCCACTGTGCCACGGGGTCACTGTTTCACTGTTCCCAGCTCTGCCACTGAGTCACTGATTCACTCTTCCCAGTTCTGCCTCTGGCTCACTGCTTCACTGTTCCCACCTCCACCACTGGGTCACTGCTTCACTGTTTCCAGCTCTGTCTTTGGGTCATTGCTTCACCGTTCCCAGCTCTGCCACTGGGTAAGTGCTTCTCTTTTCCCAGCTCTGTGACTGGGTCACTGCTTCACTGTTCCCAGCTCTGTCACTGGGTCACTGCTTCACTGTTCCCATCTCTGTCACTGGGCCAGTGCTTCACTGTTCCAGCTCTGTCACAGGGTCACTGCTTCACTGTTCCCAACTCTGTCACTGGGTCACTGCTTCACTGTTCCCAGCTCTGTCACTGGGTCAGTGCTTCACTGTCCCAGCTCTGTCACTGGGTCACTGCTTCACTGTTCCCAGCTCTGTCACTGGGTCACTGCTTCACTGTTCCCAGCTCTGTCACTGGGTCACTGCTTCACTGTTCCCAGCTCTGTCACTGGGTCACTGCTTCACTGTTCCCAGCTCTGTCACTGGGTCAGTGCTTCACTGTCCCACTCTGTCACTGGGTCAGTGCCTCACTGTTCCCAGCTCTGTCACTGGGTCACTGCCACCCTGTTCCCAACTCTGCCACTGGGTTAATGCTTCATTGTTCCCAACTCTGTCACTGGGTCACTGTTTCACTGTTCCCAGCTCTGTCACTGGGTCAGTACTTCACTGTTCCCAGCTCTGTCACTGGGTCACTGCTTCACTGTTCCCCACTCTGTCCCTGTTGCACTGTTCCCTGCTCTGTCACAGGCTCACTGCTTCACTGTCACTTGGTCACTGCATCACTGTTCCCAGCTCTTTCACTGGGTCAGTGGTTCACTTTTACCAGCTCTGTCACTGGGTCACTGCTTCACTGTTCCCATCTCTGTCACTGGGACAGTGCTTCACTGTTCCCAGCTCTGTCACAGGGTCACTGCTTCACTGTTCCCAACTCTGTCACTGGGTCACTGCTTCACTGTTCCCAGCTCAGTCACTGGGTTAGTGCTTCACTGTTCCCAAATCTGTCACTGCGTCACTGCTTCAATGTTCCCAGCTCTGTCACTGGGTCAGTGCTTCAGTGTTCCCAGCTCTGTCACTGGGTCAGTGCTTCACTGTTCCCAGCTCTGTCACAGGGTTACTGCCGCCTTCTTCCCAGCTCTGCCACTGGGTTAATGCTTCACTGTTCCCAGCTCTGTCACAGGGTCACTGCATCACTGTTCCCAGCTCTCTCACTGGGTCAGTGCTTCACTGTTCCCAGCTCTGTCACTGGGTCACTGCTTCACTGTTCCAAGCTCTGTCACTGGGTCAGTGCTTCACTGTTCCCAGCTCTGTCACTGGGTCAGTGCTTCACTGTTCCCAGCTCTGTCACTGGGTCAGTGCTTCACAGTCCCATCTTTGTCACTGGGTCAGTGCTTCACTGTCACTTGGTCACTGCATCACTTTTCCCGGCTCTTTCACTGGGTCAGTGCTTCACTGTTCCCAGCTCTGTCACTGGGTCATTGCTTCACTTTTCCCATCTCTGTCACAGGGTCAGTGCTTCACTGTTCCCAGCTCTGTCACTGGGTTACTGCCTCCCTGTTCCCATCTCTGCCACTGGGTCACTGCTTCACTGTTCCCATCTCTGCCACTGGGTCAGTGCTTCACTGTTCCCAGCTCTGTCACTGGGTCACTGGATCACTGTTCCCCAGTGTGCCACGGGGTCACTGTTTCACTGTTCCCAGCTCTGTCACTGTGTCACTGCTTCACTGTTCCCAGCTCTGACGCTTTGTCACTGCCTCACGGTCCCCAGCTCTGTCACTGGGTAACTGCTTCACTTTTTCCAGCTTTGTCACTGCTTCACTGTTCCCCACTGTGCCACGGGGTCACTGTTTCACTGTTCCCAGCTCTGCCACTGAGTCACTGATTCACTCTTCCCAGTTCTGCCTCTGGCTCACTGCTTCACTGTTCCCACCTCCACCACTGGGTCACTGCTTCACTGTTTCCAGCTCTGTCTTTGGGTCATTGCTTCACCATTCCCAGCTCTGCCACTGGGTAAGTGCTTCACTGTTCCCAGCTCTGTGACTGGGTCACTGCTTCACTGTTCCCAGCTCTGTCACTGTGTCACTGCTTCACTGTTCCCATCTTTGCCACTGGGTCACTGCTTCACTGTTCCCATCTCTGCCAAAGGGTCAGTGCTTCACTGTTCCCAGCTCTGTCACTGGGTAACTGCATCACTGTCCCTGCTCTTCCACTGGGTCACTTCTTCACTGTCCCAGCTCTGCCACTGGGTCACTGTTTCACTGTTTCCAGCTCTGTCTTTGGGTCATTGCTTCACTGTTCCCAGCTCTGTCACTGCTTCACTGTTCCCAGCTCTGTCACTGCTTCACTGTTCCCAGCTCTGTCACTGGGTCACTGCTTCACTGTTCCCAGCTCTGTCACTGGGTCAGTGCTTCACTGTTCCCAGCTCTGTCACTGGGTCACTGCTTCACTGTTCCCAGCTCTGTCACTGGGTCAGTGCTTCACAGTCCCAGCTCTGTCACTGGGTCAGTGCTTCACTGTTCCCAGCTCTGTCACTGTGTCAGTGCTTCACTGTTCCCAGCTCTGTCACTGGGTCAGTGCTTCACGGTTCCCAGCTCTGTCACTGGGTCAGTGCTTCACTTTTTCCAGCTCTGTCACTGTGTCACTGCTTCACTGTTCCCCACTCTGTCCCTGATTCACTGTCCCCAGCTCTGTCACAGGGTCACTGCTTCACTGTCACTTGGTCACTGCATCACTGTTCCCGGCTCTTTCACTGGGTCAGTGCTTCACTGTTCCCAGCTCTGTCACTGGGTCATTGCTTCACTTTTCCCATCTCTGTCACTGGGTCAGTGCTTCACTGTTCCCAGCTCTGTCACTGTTTCACTGTCCACAGTTCTGTCACTGGGTCACTGCTTCACTGTTTCCAGCTCTGTCACTGGGTCACTGCTTCACTGTTTCCAGCTCTGTCATTGCTTCACTTTTCCCATCTCTGTCACTGGGTCAGTGCTTCACTGTTCCCAGCTCTGTCACTGTTTCACTGTCCACAGTTATGTCACTGGGTCACTGCTTCACTGTTTCCAGCTCTGTCACTGGGTCACTGCTTCACTGTTTCCAGCTCTGTAACTGCTTCACTTTTGCCAGCTCTGTCACTGGGTCAGTGCTTCACTGTTACCAGCTCTGTCACTGGGTCACTGCTTCTCTGTTCCCAGCTCTGCCACTGGGTCACTGCTTCACTGGGAACAGCTCTGTAACTGGGTCACTGATTCACTGTTCTGAGCTCTGTCACTGGGTCACTGTTTCACTGTTCCCTGCTCTGCCACTGGGTCAGTGCTTCACTGTTCCCAGCTCTGTAACTGCTTCACTGTTCCCAGCTCTGCCACTGCGTCACTGCTTCACTGTTCCCAGCTCTATCACTGGGTTACTGCTTCACTGTTCCCAGCTCTGTCACTGTGTCAGTGCTTCACTGTGAACAGCTCTGTCACTGGGCCACTGCTTCACTGTTCCCAGCTCTCCCACTGGGTCACTGCTTCCCTTTTCCAAGCTCTGCCACTTGGTCAGTGCTTCACTGTTCCCAGCACTGTCACCGTGTCAGCGCTTCACTGTTCCCAGCACTGTCACCGTGTCAGTGCTTCACTGTTCCCAGCACTGTAACTGTGTCAGTGCTTCACTGTTCCCAGCTCTGTCACTGTGTCAGTGCTTCACTGTTCCCAGCTCTGTCACAGAGTCCCTGCTTCACTGTTTCCAGCTCTGCCATTGGGTCACTGCTTCACTGTCCCCAGCTCTGCCACTGGGTCACTGTTTCACTGTTGCCTTCTCTGACACTGGGTCACTTCTTCACTGTTCCCAGCTCTGTCACTGGGTCAGTGCTTCACTTCCCAGCTCTGTCACTGGGTCAGTGCTTCACTGTTCCCAGCTCTGTCACTGGGTCAGTGCTTCTCTTTTCCCAGCTCTGTCAATGGGTCACTGCTTCACTGTTCCCAGCTCTGTCACTGGGTCACTGCTTCACTGTTCCCATCTCTGTCACTGGGTCAGTGCTTCTCTTTTCCCAGCTCTGTCAATGGGTCACTGCTTCACTGTTCCCAGCTCTGTCACTGGGTCACTGCTTCACTGTTCCCATCTCTGTCACTGGGCCAGTGCTTCACTGTTCCCAGCTCTGTCACAGGGTCACTGCTTCACTGTTCCCAGCACTGTCACCGTGTCAGTGCTTCACTGTTCCCAGCACTGTCACCGTGTCAGTGCTTCACTGTTCCCAGCACTGTCACTGTGTCAGTGCTTCACTGTTCCCAGCTCTGTCACTGTGTCACTGCTTCACTGTTCCCATCTTTGCCACTGGGTCACTGCTTCACTGTTCCCATCTCTGCCAAAGGGTCAGTGCTTCACTGTTCCCAGCTCTGTCACTGGGTAACTGCATCACTGTCCCAGCTCTGTCACAGAGTCCCTGCTTCACTGTTTCCAGCTCTGCCATTGGGTCACTGCTTCACTGTCCCCAGCTCTGCCACTGGGTCACTGTTTCACTGTTGCATTCTCTGACACTGGGTCACTGCTTCACTGTTCCCAGCTCTGTCACTGGGTCAGTGCTTCACTGTTCCCAGCTCTGTCACTGGGTCACTGCTTCTCTTTTCCCAGCTCTGTCAATGGGTCACTGCTTCACTGTTCCCAGCTCTGTCACTGGGTCACTGCTTCACTGTTCCCATCTCTGTCACTGGGTCAGTGCTTCTCTTTTCCCAGCTCTGTCAATGGGTCACTGCTTCACTGTTCCCAGCTCTGTCACTGGGTCACTGCTTCACTGTTCCCATCTCTGTCACTGGGCCAGTGCTTCACTGTTCCCAGCTCTGTCACAGGGTCACTGCTTCACTGTTCCCAGCACTGTCACCGTGTCAGTGCTTCACTGTTCCCAGCACTGTCACCGTGTCAGTGCTTCACTGTTCCCAGCACTGTCACTGTGTCAGTGCTTCACTGTTCCCTGCTCTGTCACTGTGTCAGTGCTTCTCTTTTCCCATCTCTGTCACTGGGCCAGTGCTTCACTGTTCCCAGCTCTGTCACAGGGTCACTGCTTCACTGTTCCCAACTCTGTCACTGGGTCACTGCTTCACTGTTCCCAGCTCTGTCACTGGGTCAGTGCTTCACTGTCCCAGCTCTGTCACTGGGTCACTGCTTCACTGTTCCCAGCTCTGTCACTGGGTCACTGCTTCACTGTTCCCAGCTCTGTCACTGGGTCACTGCTTCACTGTTCCCAGCTCTGTCACTGGGTCACTGCTTCACTGTTCCCAGCTCTGTCACTGGATCAGTGCTTCACTGTCCCACTCTGTCACTGGGTCAGTGCCTCACTGTTCCCAGCTCTGTCACTGGGTCACTGCCACCCTGTTCCCAACTCTGCCACTGGGTTAATGCTTCATTGTTCCCAACTCTGTCACTGGGTCACTGTTTCACTGTTCCCAGCTCTGTCACTGGGTCAGTACTTCACTGTTCCCAGCTCTGTCACTGGGTCACTGCTTCACTGTTCCCCACTCTGTCCCTGTTGCACTGTTCCCTGCTCTGTCACAGGCTCACTGCTTCACTGTCACTTGGTCACTGCATCACTGTTCCCAGCTCTTTCACTGGGTCAGTGGTTCACTTTTACCAGCTCTGTCACTGGGTCACTGCTTCACTGTTCCCATCTCTGTCACTGGGACAGTGCTTCACTGTTCCCAGCTCTGTCACAGGGTCACTGCTTCACTGTTCCCAACTCTGTCACTGGGTCACTGCTTCACTGTTCCCAGCTCAGTCACTGGGTTAGTGCTTCACTGTTCCCAAATCTGTCACTGCGTCACTGCTTCAGTGTTCCCAGCTCTGTCACTGGGTCAGTGCTTCACTGTTCCCAGCTCTGTCACAGGGTTACTGCCGCCTTCTTCCCAGCTCTGCCACTGGGTTAATGCTTCACTGTTCCCAGCTCTGTCACAGGGTCACTGCATCACTGTTCCCAGCTCTCTCACTGGGTCAGTGCTTCACTGTTCCCAGCTCTGTCACTGGGTCACTGCTTCACTGTTCCAAGCTCTGTCACTGGGTCAGTGCTTCACTGTTCCCAGCTCTGTCACTGGGTCAGTGCTTCACTGTTCCCAGCTCTGTCACTGGGTCAGTGCTTCACAGTCCCATCTTTGTCACTGGGTCAGTGCTTCACTGTCACTTGGTCACTGCATCACTTTTCCCGGCTCTTTCACTGGGTCAGTGCTTCACTGTTCCCAGCTCTGTCACTGGGTCATTGCTTCACTTTTCCCATCTCTGTCACAGGGTCAGTGCTTCACTGTTCCCAGCTCTGTCACTGGGTTACTGCCTCCCTGTTCCCATCTCTGCCACTGGGTCACTGCTTCACTGTTCCCATCTCTGCCACTGGGTCAGTGCTTCACTGTTCCCAGCTCTGTCACTGGGTCACTGGATCACTGTTCCCCAGTGTGCCACGGGGTCACTGTTTCACTGTTCCCAGCTCTGTCACTGTGTCACTGCTTCACTGTTCCCAGCTCTGACGCTTTGTCACTGCCTCACGGTCCCCAGCTCTGTCACTGGGTAACTGCTTCACTTTTTCCAGCTTTGTCACTGCTTCACTGTTCCCCACTGTGCCACGGGGTCACTGTTTCACTGTTCCCAGCTCTGCCACTGAGTCACTGATTCACTCTTCCCAGTTCTGCCTCTGGCTCACTGCTTCACTGTTCCCACCTCCACCACTGGGTCACTGCTTCACTGTTTCCAGCTCTGTCTTTGGGTCATTGCTTCACCATTCCCAGCTCTGCCACTGGGTAAGTGCTTCACTGTTCCCAGCTCTGTGACTGGGTCACTGCTTCACTGTTCCCAGCTCTGTCACTGTGTCACTGCTTCACTGTTCCCATCTTTGCCACTGGGTCACTGCTTCACTGTTCCCATCTCTGCCAAAGGGTCAGTGCTTCACTGTTCCCAGCTCTGTCACTGGGTAACTGCATCACTGTCCCTGCTCTTCCACTGGGTCACTTCTTCACTGTCCCAGCTCTGCCACTGGGTCACTGTTTCACGGTTTCCAGCTCTGTCTTTGGGTCATTGCTTCACTGTTCCCAGCTCTGTCACTGCTTCACTGTTACCAGCTCTGTCACTGCTTCACTGTTCCCAGCTCTGTCACTGGGTCACTGCTTCTCTGTTCCCAGCTCTGTCACTGTTTCACTGTTCCCAGCTCGGTCACTGGGTCACTGATTCACTGTTCCCAGCTCTGTCACTGGGTCACTGCTTCACTGTTTCCAGCTCTGTCACTGGATTACTGCTTCACTGTTCCCAGAACTGTCACTGGGTCAGTGCTTCACTGTTCCCAGCTCTATCACTGCTTCACTGTTCCCTTCTCTGTCACTGGGTCAGTGCTTCACTGTTCACAGCTCTGTCACTGGGTCACTGCTTCTCTGTTCCCAGCAATGTCACTGGGTCACTGCTTCACTGGGAACAGCTCTGTAACTGAGTCACTGATTGACTGTTCCCAGCTTTGTCACTGGGTCACTGTTTCACTGTTCCCAGCTCTGCCACTGGGTCACTGCTTCACTGTTCCCAGCTCTGTCACTGCTTCACTGTTCCCAGCTCTGCCACTGGGTCACTGCTTCACTGTTCCCAGCTCTGTCACTGGGTCAGTGCTTCACTGTTCCCAGCTCTGTCACTGGGTCAGTGCTTCACTGTTCCCAGCTCTGTGACTGGGTCACTGCTTCTCTGTTCCCAGCTCTTCACTGGGTCACTGCTTCACTGGGAACAGCTCTGTCACTGGGTCACTGTTTCACTGTTCCCAGCTCTGTCACTGGGTCACTGTTTCACTGTTCCCAGCTCTGCCACTGGGTCACTGCTTCAATATTCCCAGCTCTGCCACTGGGTCACTGCTTCAATATTCCCAGCTCTCCCACTGGGTCACTGCTTCCCTGTTCCCAGCTCTTCCACTGGGTCAGTGCTTCAATGTTCCCAGCTCTGTCACTGTGTCAGTGCTTCACTGTTTCCAGTTCTGTCACAGGGTCCCTGCTTCACTGTTCCCAGCTCTGTCACTGATTCACTGTTCCCCACTCTGCCACTGGGTCACTGCTTCACTGTTCCCAGCTCTGTCACTGCTTCACTGTTCCCCACTGTTTCACTGGGTCACTGTTTCACATTTCCCAGCTCTGTCGCTGGGTCACTGCTTCACTGTTGCCAGCTCTGTCACTGGGTCACTGCTTCACTGTTCCCAGCTCTTTCACTGGGCCACTGCTTCACTGTTCCCAGCTCTGTCACTGGGCCTCTGCTTCAATGTTCCCAGCTCTGTCACAGGGTCCCTGCTTCACTGTTCCCAGCTCTGTCACTGTTTCACTGTCCACAGTTCTGTCACTGGGTCACTGCTTCACTGTTTCCAGCTCTGTCACTGGGTCACTGCTTCACTTTTGCCAGCTCTGCCACTGGGTCACTGCTTCACTGGGAACAGCTCTGTAACTGGGTCACTGATTCACTGTTCTGAGCTCTGTCACTGTGTCAGTGCTTCACTGTGAACAGCTCTGTCACTGGGCCACTGCTTCACTGTTCCCAGCTCTCCCACTGGGTCACTGCTTCCCTTTTCCAAGCTCTGCCACTTGGTCAGTGCTTCACTGTTCCCAGCACTGTCACCGTGTCAGTGCTTCACTGTTCCCAGCACTGTCACTGTGTCAGTGCTTCACTGTTCCCAGCACTGTCACTGTGTCAGTGCTTCACTGTTCCCAGCTCTGTCATTGGGTCACTGCTTCACTGTCCCCAGCTCTGCCACTGGGTCACTGTTTCACTGTTGCCTTCTCTGACACTGGGTCACTGCTTCACTGTTCCCAGCTCTGTCACTGGGTCAGTGCTTCTCTTTTCCCAGCTCTGTCACTGGGTCAGTGCTTCACTGTCCCAGCTCTGTCACTGGGTCAGTGCTTCACTGTTCCCACCTGTCACTGCTTTACTGTTCCCAACATGTCACTGGGTCACTGCTTCACTGTTCCCAGCTCTGTCACTGGGTCAGTGCTTCACTGTTCCCAGCTCTGTCACTGGGTCAGTGCTTCACTGTTCCCAGCTCTGCCACTGGGTCACTGCTTCGCTGTTCACAGCTCTGCCACTGGGTCACTGCTTCACTGTTCACAGCTCTGTCACTGGGTCACTGCTTCACTGTTCACAGCTTTGCCACTGGGTCACTGCTTCACTGTTCAGAGCTCTGTCACTGCTTCACTGTTCCCCACTATGCCACTGGGTCACTGTTTCACTGTTCCCTTCTCTGTCACTGGCTCACGGCTTCACTGTTTCCAGCTCTGCCATTGGCTCACTGGTTCAATGTCTCCAGCTCTGCCACTGGATCACTGCTTCACTGCTCCCAGCTCTGTCACTGATTCAATGTTCCCCTCTCTGGCACTGGGTCACTGCTTCACTGTTCCCAGCTCTGTCACTGCTTAACTGTTCCCCACTGTGCCACTGGGTCACTGTTTCACTATTCCCAGCTCTGTCATTGGGTCACTGCTTCACTGTTGCCAGCTCTCTCACTGGGTCGCTGCTTCACTGTTTCCAGCTCTGCCATTGGGTCACTGCTTCACGGTTCCCAGCTCTGTCACTGCTTAACTGTTCCCCTCTCTGCCACTGGGTCACTGCTTCACTGTTCCCAGGTCTGTCACTGTGTTACTGCTTCACTGTTCCCAGCTGTGTCACTTTGTCACTGCCTCACGGTCCCCAGCTCTGTCACTGGGTAACTGCT
This sequence comes from Isurus oxyrinchus, assembly GCA_026770705.1. Classification (NCBI taxonomy): domain Eukaryota; kingdom Metazoa; phylum Chordata; class Chondrichthyes; order Lamniformes; family Lamnidae; genus Isurus; species Isurus oxyrinchus. The sequence goes on from JANJGN010000240.1 coordinate 81,986, forward strand.
TCACTTTTTCCAGCTTTGTCACTGCTTCACTGTTCCCAGCTCTGCCACTGAGTCACTGATTCTTCTCAGTTCTGCCTCTGGCTCACTGCTTCACTGTTCCCACCTCCCCCACTGGGTCACTGCTTCACTGTTTCCAGCTCTGTCTTTGGGTCATTGCTTCACCGTTCCCAGCTCTGCCACTGGGTAAGTGCTTCACTGTTCCCAGCTCTGTGACTGGGTCACTGCTTCACTGTTCCCAGCTCTGTCACTGTGTCACTGCTTCACTGTTCCCATCTCTGCCAAAGGGTCAGTGCTTCACTGTTCCCAGCTCTGTCACTGGGTAACTGCATCACTGTCCCTGCTCTTCCACTGGGTCACTTCTTCACTGTCCCAGCTCTGCCACTGGGTCACTGCTTCACTGTTCCCAGCTCTGTCACGGGGTCATTGCTTCACTGTTCCCATCTCTGCCACTGGGTCGCGATTTCACTGTTCCCGGCTCTGCCACTGGGTCACTGCTCCACTGTTCCCAGTTCTGTCACTGCGTCACTGCTTCACTGTCCCAGTTCTGTCACTGGGTCACTGCTTCACTGTTCCCAGCTCTGTCCCAGGGTCACTGCCTCCCTGTTCCCAGCTCTGTCACTGGGTCACTGCCTCCCTGTTCCTAGCTCTGTCACTGGGTCAGTGCATCACTGTTCCCAGCTCTGTCACTGGGTCACTGTTTCACTGTTTCCAGCTCTGTCTTTGGGGCAATGCTTCACTGTTCCCAGCTCTGCCACTGGGTAAGTGCTTCACTGTTCCCAGCTTTCACTGGGTCATTGCTTCACTGTTCCCCGCTCTGCCACTGGGTCACTGCTTCACTGTTCCCAGCTCTGTCACTGGGTTACTGCTTCACTGTTCCCAGCTCTGTCACTGGGTCACTGCTTCACTGTTCCCAGCTCTGTCACTGGGTCACTGCTTCACTGTTCCCAGCTCTGTCACTGGGTCACTGTTTCACTGTTTCCAGCTCTGTCTTTGGGGCAATGCTTCACTGTTCCCAGCTCTGCCACTGGGTAAGTGCTTCACTGTTCCCAGCTCTGTCCCAGGGTCACTGCCTCCCTGTTCCCAGCTCTGTCACTGGGTCACTGCCTCCCTGTTCCTAGCTCTGTCACTGGGTCAGTGCTTCACTGTTCCCAGCTCTGTCACTGGGTCACTGTTTCACTGTTTCCAGTTCTGTCTTTGGGGCAATGCTTCACTGTTCCCAGCTCTGCCACTGGGTAAGTGCTTCACTGTTCCCAGCTTTCACTGGGTCATTGCTTCACTGTTCCCCGCTCTGCCACTGGGTCACTGCTTCACTGTTCCCAGCTCTGTCACTGGGTCACTGCTTCACTGTTCCCAGCTCTGCCACTGGGTCACTGCTTCACTGTTCCCAGCTCTGTCACTGGGTCACTGCTTCACTGTTCCCAGCTCTGTCACTGGGTCACTGTTTCACTGTTTCCAGCTCTGTCTTTGGGGCAATGCTTCACTGTTCCCAGCTCTGCCACTGGGTAAGTGCTTCACTGTTCCCAGCTGTCACTGGGTCATTGCTTCACTGTTCCCCGCTCTGCCACTGGGTCACTGCTTCACTGTTCCCAGCTCTGTCACTGGGTCACTGCTTCACTGTTCCCAGCTCTGTCACTGGGTCACTGCTTCACTGTTCCCAGCTCTGTCACTGGGTCACTGCTTCACTGTTCCCAGCTCTGTCACTGGGTCACTGCTTCACTGTTCCCAGCTCTTTCACTGGGTCAGTGCTTCACTGTCCCACTCTGTCACTGGGTCAGTGCCTCACTGTTCCCAGCTCTGTCACTGGGTCACTGCCACCCTGTTCCCAGCTCTGCCACTGGGTTAATGCTTCATTGTTACCAACTCTGTCACTGGGTCACTGTTTCACTGTTCCCAGCTCTGTCACGGGGTCAGTACTTCACTGTTCCCAGCTCTGTCACTGGGTCACTGCTTCACTGTTCCCCACTCTGTCCCTGTTGCACTGTTCCCTGCTCTGTCACAGGCTCACTGCTTCACTGTCACTTGGTCACTGCATCACTGTTCCCAGCTCTTTCACTGGGTCAGTGGTTCACTTTTACCAGCTCTGTCACTGGGTCACTGCTTCACTGTTCCCAGCTCTGTCACTGGGACAGTGCTTCACTGTTCCCAGCTCTGTCACAGGGTCACTGCTTCACTGTTCCCAACTCTGTCACTGGGTCACTGCTTCACTGTTCCCAGCTCAGTCACTGCGTCACTGCTTCAATGTTCCCAGCTCTGTCACTGGGTCAGTGCTTCAGTGTTCCCAGCTCTGTCACTGGGTCAGTGCTTCACTGTTCCCAGCTCTGTCACAGGGTTACTGCTGCCTTCTTTCAGCTCTGCCACTGGGTTAATGCTTCACTGTTCCCAGCTCTGTCACAGGGTCACTGCATCACTGTTCCCAGCTCTCTCACTGGGTCAGTGCTACACTGTGCCCCGCTCTGTCACTTGGTCAGAGCTTCACTGTTCCCAGCTCTGTCACTGGGTCACTGCTTCACTGTTCCAAGCTCTGTCACTGGGTCAGTGCTTCACTGTTCCCAGCTCTGTCACTGGGTCAGTGCTTCACTGTTCCCAGCTCTGTCACTGGGTCAGTGCTTCACTGTCCCAGCTCTGTCACAGGGTCACTGCATCACTGTCACTTGGTCACTGCATCACTTTTCCCGGCTCTTTCACTGGGTCACTGCTTCACTGTTCCCAGCTCTGTCACTGGGTCATTGCTTCACTTTTCCCATCTCTGTCACAGGGTCAGTGCTTCACTGTTCCCAGCTCTGTCACTGGGTTACTGCCTCCCTGTTCCCATCTCTGCCACTGGGTCACTGCTTCACTGTTCCCATCTCTGCCACTGGGTCAGTGCTTCACTGTTCCCAGCTCTGTCACTGGGTCACTGGATCACTGTTCCCCAGTGTGCCACGGGGTCACTGTTTCACTGTTCCCAGCTCTGTCACTGTGTCACTGCTTCACTGTTCCCAGCTCTGACGCTTTGTCACTGCCTCACGGTCCCCAGCTCTGTCACTGGGTAACTGCTTCACTTTTTCCAGCTTTGTCACTGCTTCACTGTTCCCCACTGTGCCACGGGGTCACTGTTTCACTGTTCCCAGCTCTGCCACTGAGTCACTGATTCACTCTTCCCAGTTCTGCCTCTGGCTCACTGCTTCACTGTTCCCACCTCCACCACTGGGTCACTGCTTCACTGTTTCCAGCTCTGTCTTTGGGTCATTGCTTCACCGTTCCCAGCTCTGCCACTGGGTAAGTGCTTCACTGTTCCCAGCTCTGTGACTGGGTCACTGCTTCACTGTTCCCAGCTCTGTCACTGTGTCACTGCTTCACTGTTCCCATCTTTGCCACTGGGTCACTGCTTCACTGTTCCCATCTCTGCCAAAGGGTCAGTGCTTCACTGTTCCCAGCTCTGTCACTGGGTAACTGCATCACTGTCCCTGCTCTTCCACTGTGTCACTTCTTCACTGTCCCAGCTCTGCCACTGGGTCACTGTTTCACTGTTTCCAGCTCTGTCTTTGGGTCATTGCTTCACTGTTCCCAGCTCTGCCACTGGGTAAGTGCTTCACTGTTCCCAGCTGTCACTGGGTCATTGCTTCACTGTTCCCCGCTCTGCCACTGGGTCACTGCTTCACTGTTCCCAGCTCTGCCACTGGGTCACTGCTTCACTGTTCCCAGCTCTGTCACTGGTTCACTGCTTCACTGTTCCCAGCTCTGTCAATGGGTCACTGCTTCACTGTTCCCAGCTCTGTCACTGGGTCTCTGCTTCACTGTTCCCAGCTCTGTCACTGGGTCAGTGCTTCACTGTCCCACTCTGTCACTGGATCAGTGCCTCCCTGTTCCCAGCTCTGTCACTGGGTCACTGCCACCCTGTTCCCAGCTCTGCCACTGGGTTAATGCTTCATTGTTCCCAACTCTGTCACTGGATCAGTGCTTCACTGTTCCCAGCTCTGTCACTGGGTCAGTGCTTCACTGTCCCAGCTCTGTAACTGGGTCAGTACTTCACTGTTCCCCACTCTGTCCCTGTTGCACTGTTCCCAGCTCTGTCACAGGCTCACTGCTGCACTGTCACTTGGTCACTGCATCATTGTTCCCGGCTCTTTCACTGGGTCAGTTGTTCACTTTTACCAGCTCTGTCACTGGGTCACTGCTTCACTGTTCCCAGCTCTGTCACTGGGTCACTGCTTCACTGTTCCCATCTCTGTCACTGGGCCAGTGCTTCACTGTTCCCAGCTCTGTCACAGGGTCACTGCTTCACTGTTCCCAACTCTGTCACTGGGTCACTGCTTCACTGTTCCCAGCTCTGTCACTGGGTCAGTGCTTCACTGTCCCAGCTCTGTCACTGGGTCAGTGCTTCACTGTTCCCAGCTCTGTCACTGGGTCACTGCTTCACTGTTCCCAGCTCTGTCACTGGGTCAGTGCTTCACTGTTCCCAGCTCTGTCACTGGGTCACTGCTTCACTGTTCCCAGCTCTGTCACTGGGTCAGTGCTTCACAGTCCCAGCTCTGTCACTGGGTCAGTGCTTCACTGTTCCCAGCTCTGTCACTGTGTCAGTGCTTCACTGTTCCCAGCTCTGTCACTGGGTCAGTGCTTCACTGTTCCCAGCTCTGTCACTGCGTCACTGCTTCACTGTCCCAGTTCTGTCACTGGGTCACTGCTTCACTGTTCCCAGCTCTGTCCCAGGGTCACTGCCTCCCTGTTCCCAGCTCTGTCACTGGGTCACTGCCTCCCTGTTCCTAGCTCTGTCACTGGGTCAGTGCTTCACTGTTCCCAGCTCTGTCACTGGGTCACTGTTTCACTGTTTCCAGCTCTGTCTTTGGGGCAATGCTTCACTGTTCCCAGCTCTGCCACTGGGTAAGTGCTTCACTGTTCCCAGCTTTCACTGGGTCATTGCTTCACTGTTCCCCGCTCTGCCACTGGGTCACTGCTTCACTGTTCCCAGCTCTGTCACTGGGTTACTGCTTCACTGTTCCCAGCTCTGTCACTGGGTCACTGCTTCACTGTTCCCAGCTCTGTCACTGGGTCACTGCTTCACTGTTCCCAGCTCTGTCACTGGGTCACTGTTTCACTGTTTCCAGCTCTGTCTTTGGGGCAATGCTTCACTGTTCCCAGCTCTGCCACTGGGTAAGTGCTTCACTGTTCCCAGCTCTGTCCCAGGGTCACTGCCTCCCTGTTCCCAGCTCTGTCACTGGGTCACTGCCTCCCTGTTCCTAGCTCTGTCACTGGGTCAGTGCTTCACTGTTCCCAGCTCTGTCACTGGGTCACTGTTTCACTGTTTCCAGTTCTGTCTTTGGGGCAATGCTTCACTGTTCCCAGCTCTGCCACTGGGTAAGTGCTTCACTGTTCCCAGCTTTCACTGGGTCATTGCTTCACTGTTCCCCGCTCTGCCACTGGGTCACTGCTTCACTGTTCCCAGCTCTGTCACTGGGTCACTGCTTCACTGTTCCCAGCTCTGCCACTGGGTCACTGCTTCACTGTTCCCAGCTCTGTCACTGGGTCACTGCTTCACTGTTCCCAGCTCTGTCACTGGGTCACTGTTTCACTGTTTCCAGCTCTGTCTTTGGGGCAATGCTTCACTGTTCCCAGCTCTGCCACTGGGTAAGTGCTTCACTGTTCCCAGCTGTCACTGGGTCATTGCTTCACTGTTCCCCGCTCTGCCACTGGGTCACTGCTTCACTGTTCCCAGCTCTGTCACTGGGTCACTGCTTCACTGTTCCCAGCTCTGTCACTGGGTCACTGCTTCACTGTTCCCAGCTCTGTCACTGGGTCACTGCTTCACTGTTCCCAGCTCTGTCACTGGGTCACTGCTTCACTGTTCCCAGCTCTTTCACTGGGTCAGTGCTTCACTGTCCCACTCTGTCACTGGGTCAGTGCCTCACTGTTCCCAGCTCTGTCACTGGGTCACTGCCACCCTGTTCCCAGCTCTGCCACTGGGTTAATGCTTCATTGTTACCAACTCTGTCACTGGGTCACTGTTTCACTGTTCCCAGCTCTGTCACGGGGTCAGTACTTCACTGTTCCCAGCTCTGTCACTGGGTCACTGCTTCACTGTTCCCCACTCTGTCCCTGTTGCACTGTTCCCTGCTCTGTCACAGGCTCACTGCTTCACTGTCACTTGGTCACTGCATCACTGTTCCCAGCTCTTTCACTGGGTCAGTGGTTCACTTTTACCAGCTCTGTCACTGGGTCACTGCTTCACTGTTCCCAGCTCTGTCACTGGGACAGTGCTTCACTGTTCCCAGCTCTGTCACAGGGTCACTGCTTCACTGTTCCCAACTCTGTCACTGGGTCACTGCTTCACTGTTCCCAGCTCAGTCACTGCGTCACTGCTTCAATGTTCCCAGCTCTGTCACTGGGTCAGTGCTTCAGTGTTCCCAGCTCTGTCACTGGGTCAGTGCTTCACTGTTCCCAGCTCTGTCACAGGGTTACTGCCGCCTTCTTTCAGCTCTGCCACTGGGTTAATGCTTCACTGTTCCCAGCTCTGTCACAGGGTCACTGCATCACTGTTCCCAGCTCTCTCACTGGGTCAGTGCTTCACTGTTCCCCGCTCTGTCACTTGGTCAGAGCTTCACTGTTCCCAGCTCTGTCACTGGGTCACTGCTTCACTGTTCCAAGCTCTGTCACTGGGTCAGTGCTTCACTGTTCCCAGCTCTGTCACTGGGTCAGTGCTTCACTGTTCCCAGCTCTGTCACTGGGTCAGTGCTTCACTGTCCCAGCTCTGTCACAGGGTCACTGCATCACTGTCACTTGGTCACTGCATCACTTTTCCCGGCTCTTTCACTGGGTCACTGCTTCACTGTTCCCAGCTCTGTCACTGGGTCATTGCTTCACTTTTCCCATCTCTGTCACAGGGTCAGTGCTTCACTGTTCCCAGCTCTGTCACTGGGTTACTGCCTCCCTGTTCCCATCTCTGCCACTGGGTCACTGCTTCACTGTTCCCATCTCTGCCACTGGGTCAGTGCTTCACTGTTCCCAGCTCTGTCACTGGGTCACTGGATCACTGTTCCCCAGTGTGCCACGGGGTCACTGTTTCACTGTTCCCAGCTCTGTCACTGTGTCACTGCTTCACTGTTCCCAGCTCTGACGCTTTGTCACTGCCTCACGGTCCCCAGCTCTGTCACTGGGTAACTGCTTCACTTTTTCCAGCTTTGTCACTGCTTCACTGTTCCCCACTGTGCCACGGGGTCACTGTTTCACTGTTCCCAGCTCTGCCACTGAGTCACTGATTCACTCTTCCCAGTTCTGCCTCTGGCTCACTGCTTCACTGTTCCCACCTCCACCACTGGGTCACTGCTTCACTGTTTCCAGCTCTGTCTTTGGGTCATTGCTTCACCGTTCCCAGCTCTGCCACTGGGTAAGTGCTTCACTGTTCCCAGCTCTGTGACTGGGTCACTGCTTCACTGTTCCCAGCTCTGTCACTGTGTCACTGCTTCACTGTTCCCATCTTTGCCACTGGGTCACTGCTTCACTGTTCCCATCTCTGCCAAAGGGTCAGTGCTTCACTGTTCCCAGCTCTGTCACTGGGTAACTGCATCACTGTCCCTGCTCTTCCACTGTGTCACTTCTTCACTGTCCCAGCTCTGCCACTGGGTCACTGTTTCACTGTTTCCAGCTCTGTCTTTGGGTCATTGCTTCACTCTTCCCAGCTCTGCCACTGGGTAAGTGCTTCACTGTTCCCAGCTGTCACTGGGTCATTGCTTCACTGTTCCCCGCTCTGCCACTGGGTCACTGCTTCACTGTTCCCAGCTCTGCCACTGGGTCACTGCTTCACTGTTCCCAGCTCTGTCACTGGTTCACTGCTTCACTGTTCCCAGCTCTGTCAATGGGTCACTGCTTCACTGTTCCCAGCTCTGTCACTGGGTCTCTGCTTCACTGTTCCCAGCTCTGTCACTGGGTCAGTGCTTCACTGTCCCACTCTGTCACTGGATCAGTGCCTCCCTGTTCCCAGCTCTGTCACTGGGTCACTGCCACCCTGTTCCCAGCTCTGCCACTGGGTTAATGCTTCATTGTTCCCAACTCTGTCACTGGATCAGTGCTTCACTGTTCCCAGCTCTGTCACTGGGTCAGTGCTTCACTGTCCCAGCTCTGTAACTGGGTCAGTACTTCACTGTTCCCCACTCTGTCCCTGTTGCACTGTTCCCAGCTCTGTCACAGGCTCACTGCTGCACTGTCACTTGGTCACTGCATCATTGTTCCCGGCTCTTTCACTGGGTCAGTTGTTCACTTTTACCAGCTCTGTCACTGGGTCACTGCTTCACTGTTCCCAGCTCTGTCACTGGGTCACTGCTTCACTGTTCCCATCTCTGTCACTGGGCCAGTGCTTCACTGTTCCCAGCTCTGTCACAGGGTCACTGCTTCACTGTTCCCAACTCTGTCACTGGGTCACTGCTTCACTGTTCCCAGCTCTGTCACTGGGTCAGTGCTTCACTGTCCCAGCTCTGTCACTGGGTCAGTGCTTCACTGTTCCCAGCTCTGTCACTGGGTCACTGCTTCACTGTTCCCAGCTCTGTCACTGGGTCAGTGCTTCACTGTTCCCAGCTCTGTCACTGGGTCACTGCTTCACTGTTCCCAGCTCTGTCACTGGGTCAGTGCTTCACAGTCCCAGCTCTGTCACTGGGTCAGTGCTTCACTGTTCCCAGCTCTGTCACTGTGTCAGTGCTTCACTGTTCCCAGCTCTGTCACTGGGTCAGTGCTTCACTGTTCCCAGCTCTGTCACTGGGTCAGTGCTTCACTTTTTCCAGCTCTGTCACTGTGTCACTGCTTCACTGTTCCCCAGTCTGTCCCTGATTCACTGTCCCCAGCTCTGTCACAGGGTCACTGCTTCACTGTCACTTGGTCACTGCATCACTGTTCCCGGCTCTTTCACTGGGTCAGTGCTTCACTGTTCCCAGCTCTGTCACTGGGTCATTGCTTCACTTTTCCCATCTCTGTCACTGGGTCAGTGCTTCACTGTTCCCAGCTCTGTCACTGTTTCACTGTCCACAGTTCTGTCACTGGGTCACTGCTTCACTGTTTCCAGCTCTGTCACTGGGTCACTGCTTCACTGTTTCCAGCTCTGTCATTGCTTCACTTTTCCCATCTCTGTCACTGGGTCAGTGCTTCACTGTTCCCAGCTCTGTCACTGTTTCACTGTCCACAGTTCTGTCACTGGGTCACTGCTTCACTGTTTCCAGCTCTGTCACTGGGTCACTGCTTCACTGTTTCCAGCTCTGTAACTGCTTCACTTTTGCCAGCTCTGTCACTGGGTCAGTGCTTCACTGTTCCCAGCTCTGTCACTGGGTCACTGCTTCTCTGTTCCCAGCTCTGCCACTGGGTCACTGCTTCACTGGGAACAGCTCTGTAACTGGGTCACTGATTCACTGTTCTGAGCTCTGTCACTGGGTCGCTGTTTCACTGTTCCCAGCTCTGCCACTGGGTCAGTGCTTCACTGTTCCCAGCTCTGTAACTGCTTCACTGTTCCCAGCTCTGCCACTGCGTCACTGCTTCACTGTTCCCAGCTCTATCACTGGGTTACTGCTTCACTGTTCCCAACTCTGTCACTGGGTTACTGCCTCCCTGTTCCCATCTCTGCCACTGGGTCACTGCTTCACTGTTCCCATCTCTGCCACTGGGTCAGTGCTTCACTGTTCCCAGCTCTGTCACTGGGTCACTGGATCACTGTTCCCCAGTGTGCCACGGGGTCACTGTTTCACTGTTCCCAGCTCTGTCACTGTGTCACTGCTTCACTGTTCCCAGCTCTGACGCTTTGTCACTGCCTCACGGTCCCCAGCTCTGTCACTGGGTAACTGCTTCACTTTTTCCAGCTTTGTCACTGCTTCACTGTTCCCCACTGTGCCACGGGGTCACTGTTTCACTGTTCCCAGCTCTGCCACTGAGTCACTGATTCACTCTTCCCAGTTCTGCCTCTGGCTCACTGCTTCACTGTTCCCACCTCCACCACTGGGTCACTTCTTCACTGTTTCCAGCTCTGTCTTTGGGTCATTGCTTCACCGTTCCCAGCTCTGCCACTGGGTAAGTGCTTCACTGTTCCCAGCTCTGTGACTGGGTCACTGCTTCACTGTTCCCAGCTCTGTCACTGGGTCAGTGCTTCAGTGTTCCCAGCTCTGTCACTGGGTCAGTGCTTCACTGTTCCCAGCTCTGTCACAGGGTTACTGCCGCCTTCTTCCCAGCTCTGCCACTGGGTTAATGCTTCACTGTTCCCAAATCTGTCACAGGGTCACTGCATCACTGTTCCCAGCTCTCTCACTGGGTCAGTGCTTCACTGTTCCCCGCTCTGTCACTTGGTCAGAGCTTCACTGTTCCCAGCTCTGTCACTGGGTCACTGCTTCACTGTTCCAAGCTCTGTCACTGGGTCAGTGCTTCACTGTTCCCAGCTCTGTCACTGGGTCAGTGCTTCACTGTTCCCAGCTCTGTCACTGGGTCAGTGCTTCACTGTCCCAGCTCTGTCACAGGGTCACTGCATCACTGTCACTTGGTCACTGCATCACTTTTCCCGGCTCTTTCACTGGGTCACTGCTTCACTGTTCCCAGCTCTGTCACTGGGTCATTGCTTCACTTTTCCCATCTCTGTCACAGGGTCAGTGCTTCACTGTTCCCAGCTCTGTCACTGGGTTACTGCCTCCCTGTTCCCATCTCTGCCACTGGGTCACTGCTTCACTGTTCCCATCTCTGCCACTGGGTCAGTGCTTCACTGTTCCCAGCTCTGTCACTGGGTCACTGGATCACTGTTCCCCAGTGTGCCACGGGGTCACTGTTTCACTGTTCCCAGCTCTGTCACTGTGTCACTGCTTCACTGTTCCCAGCTCTGACGCTTTGTCACTGCCTCACGGTCCCCAGCTCTGTCACTGGGTAACTGCTTCACTTTTTCCAGCTTTGTCACTGCTTCACTGTTCCCCACTGTGCCACGGGGTCACTGTTTCACTGTTCCCAGCTCTGCCACTGAGTCACTGATTCACTCTTCCCAGTTCTGCCTCTGGCTCACTGCTTCACTGTTCCCACCTCCACCACTGGGTCACTGCTTCACTGTTTCCAGCTCTGTCTTTGGGTCATTGCTTCACCGTTCCCAGCTCTGCCACTGGGTAAGTGCTTCACTGTTCCCAGCTCTGTGACTGGGTCACTGCTTCACTGTTCCCAGCTCTGTCACTGTGTCACTGCTTCACTGTTCCCATCTTTGCCACTGGGTCACTGCTTCACTGTTCCCATCTCTGCCAAAGGGTCAGTGCTTCACTGTTCCCAGCTCTGTCACTGGGTAACTGCATCACTGTCCCTGCTCTTCCACTGGGTCACTTCTTCACTGTCCCAGCTCTGCCACTGGGTCACTGCTTCACTGTTCCCAGCTCTGTCACTGGGTCACTGCTTCACTGTTCCCAGCTCTGTCACTGGGTCACTGTTTCACTGTTTCCAGCTCTGTCTTTGGGGCAATGCTTCACTGTTCCCAGCTCTGCCACTGGGTAAGTGCTTCAGTGTTCCCAGCTGTCACTGGGTCATTGCTTCACTGTTCCCCGCTCTGCCACTGGGTCACTGCTTCACTGTTCCCAGCTCTGTCACTGGGTCACTGCTTCACTGTTCCCAGCTCTGTCACTGGGTCACTGCTTCACTGTTCCCAGCTCTGTCACTGGGTCACTGCTTCACTGTTCCCAGCTCTGTCACTGGGTCACTGCTTCACTGTTCCCAGCTCTTTCACTGGGTCAGTGCTTCACTGTCCCACTCTGTCACTGGGTCAGTGCCTCACTGTTCCCAGCTCTGTCACTGGGTCACTGCCACCCTGTTCCCAGCTCTGCCACTGGGTTAATGCTTCATTGTTACCAACTCTGTCACTGGGTCACTGTTTCACTGTTCCCAGCTCTGTCACGGGGTCAGTACTTCACTGTTCCCAGCTCTGTCACTGGGTCACTGCTTCACTGTTCCCCACTCTGTCCCTGTTGCACTGTTCCCTGCTCTGTCACAGGCTCACTGCTTCACTGTCACTTGGTCACTGCATCACTGTTCCCAGCTCTTTCACTGGGTCAGTGGTTCACTTTTACCAGCTCTGTCACTGGGTCACTGCTTCACTGTTCCCAGCTCTGTCACTGGGACAGTGCTTCACTGTTCCCAGCTCTGTCACAGGGTCACTGCTTCACTGTTCCCAACTCTGTCACTGGGTCACTGCTTCACTGTTCCCAGCTCAGTCACTGCGTCACTGCTTCAATGTTCCCAGCTCTGTCACTGGGTCAGTGCTTCAGTGTTCCCAGCTCTGTCACTGGGTCAGTGCTTCACTGTTCCCAGCTCTGTCACAGGGTTACTGCCGCCTTCTTTCAGCTCTGCCACTGGGTTAATGCTTCACTGTTCCCAGCTCTGTCACAGGGTCACTGCATCACTGTTCCCAGCTCTCTCACTGGGTCAGTGCTTCACTGTTCCCCGCTCTGTCACTTGGTCAGAGCTTCACTGTTCCCCGCTCTGTCACTTGGTCAGAGCTTCACTGTTCCCAGCTCTGTCACTGGGTCACTGCTTCACTGTTCCAAGCTCTGTCACTGGGTCAGTGCTTCACTGTTCCCAGCTCTGTCACTGGGTCAGTGCTTCACTGTTCCCAGCTCTGTCACTGGGTCAGTGCTTCACTGTCCCAGCTCTGTCACAGGGTCACTGCATCACTGTCACTTGGTCACTGCATCACTTTTCCCGGCTCTTTCACTGGGTCACTGCTTCACTGTTCCCAGCTCTGTCACTGGGTCATTGCTTCACTTTTCCCATCTCTGTCACAGGGTCAGTGCTTCACTGTTCCCAGCTCTGTCACTGGGTTACTGCCTCCCTGTTCCCATCTCTGCCACTGGGTCACTGCTTCACTGTTCCCATCTCTGCCACTGGGTCAGTGCTTCACTGTTCCCAGCTCTGTCACTGGGTCACTGGATCACTGTTCCCCAGTGTGCCACGGGGTCACTGTTTCACTGTTCCCAGCTCTGTCACTGTGTCACTGCTTCACTGTTCCCAGCTCTGACGCTTTGTCACTGCCTCACGGTCCCCAGCTCTGTCACTGGGTAACTGCTTCACTTTTTCCAGCTTTGTCACTGCTTCACTGTTCCCCACTGTGCCACGGGGTCACTGTTTCACTGTTCCCAGCTCTGCCACTGAGTCACTGATTCACTCTTCCCAGTTCTGCCTCTGGCTCACTGCTTCACTGTTCCCACCTCCACCACTGGGTCACTGCTTCACTGTTTCCAGCTCTGTCTTTGGGTCATTGCTTCACCGTTCCCAGCTCTGCCACTGGGTAAGTGCTTCACTGTTCCCAGCTCTGTGACTGGGTCACTGCTTCACTGTTCCCAACTCTGTCACTGTGTCACTGCTTCACTGTTCCCATCTTTGCCACTGGGTCACTGCTTCACTGTTCCCATCTCTGCCAAAGGGTCAGTGCTTCACTGTTCCCAGCTCTGTCACTGGGTAACTGCATCACTGTCCCTGCTCTTCCACTGTGTCACTTCTTCACTGTCCCAGCTCTGCCACTGGGTCACTGTTTCACTGTTTCCAGCTCTGTCTTTGGGTCATTGCTTCACTGTTCCCAGCTCTGCCACTGGGTAAGTGCTTCACTGTTCCCAGCTGTCACTGGGTCATTGCTTCACTGTTCCCCGCTCTGCCACTGGGTCACTGCTTCACTGTTCCCAGCTCTGCCACTGGGTCACTGCTTCACTGTTCCCAGCTCTGTCACTGGTTCACTGTTTCACTGTTCCCAGCTCTGTCAATGGGTCACTGCTTCACTGTTCCCAGCTCTGTCACTGGGTCTCTGCTTCACTGTTCCCAGCTCTGTCACTGGGTCAGTGCTTCACTGTCCCACTCTGTCACTGGATCAGTGCCTCCCTGTTCCCAGCTCTGTCACTGGGTCACTGCCACCCTGTTCCCAGCTCTGCCACTGGGTTAATGCTTCATTGTTCCCAACTCTGTCACTGGATCAGTGCTTCACTGTTCCCAGCTCTGTCACTGGGTCAGTGCTTCACTGTCCCAGCTCTGTAACTGGGTCAGTACTTCACTGTTCCCCACTCTGTCCCTGTTGCACTGTTCCCAGCTCTGTCACAGGCTCACTGCTGCACTGTCACTTGGTCACTGCATCATTGTTCCCGGCTCTTTCACTGGGTCAGTTGTCCACTTTTACCAGCTCTGTCACTGGGTCACTGCTTCACTGTTCCCAGCTCTGTCACTGGGTCACTGCTTCACTGTTCCCATCTCTGTCACTGGGCCAGTGCTTCACTGTTCCCAGCTCTGTCACAGGGTCACTGCTTCACTGTTCCCAACTCTGTCACTGGGTCACTGCTTCACTGTTCCCAGCTCTGTCACTGGGTCAGTGCTTCACTGTCCCAGCTCTGTCACTGGGTCAGTGCTTCACTGTTCCCAGCTCTGTCACTGGGTCACTGCTTCACTGTTCCCAGCTCTGTCACTGGGTCAGTGCTTCACTGTTCCCAGCTCTGTCACTGGGTCACTGCTTCACTGTTCCCAGCTCTGTCACTGGGTCAGTGCTTCACAGTCCCAGCTCTGTCACTGGGTCAGTGCTTCACTGTTCCCAGCTCTGTCACTGTGTCAGTGCTTCACTGTTCCCAGCTCTGTCACTGGGTCAGTGCTTCACTGTTCCCAGCTCTGTCACTGGGTCAGTGCTTCACTTTTTCCAGCTCTGTCACTGTGTCACTGCTTCACTGTTCCCCAGTCTGTCCCTGATTCACTGTCCCCAGCTCTGTCACAGGGTCACTGCTTCACTGTCACTTGGTCACTGCATCACTGTTCCCGGCTCTTTCACTGGGTCAGTGCTTCACTGTTCCCAGCTCTGTCACTGGGTCATTGCTTCACTTTTCCCATCTCTGTCACTGGGTCAGTGCTTCACTGTTCCCAGCTCTGTCACTGTTTCACTGTCCACAGTTCTGTCACTGGGTCACTGCTTCACTGTTTCCAGCTCTGTCACTGGGTCACTGCTTCACTGTTTCCAGCTCTGTCATTGCTTCACTTTTCCCATCTCTGTCACTGGGTCAGTGCTTCACTGTTCCCAGCTCTGTCACTGTTTCACTGTCCACAGTTCTGTCACTGGGTCACTGCTTCACTGTTTCCAGCTCTGTCACTGGGTCACTGCTTCACTGTTTCCAGCTCTGTAACTGCTTCACTTTTGCCAGCTCTGTCACTGGGTCAGTGCTTCACTGTTCCCAGCTCTGTCACTGGGTCACTGCTTCTCTGTTCCCAGCTCTGCCACTGGGTCACTGCTTCACTGGGAACAGCTCTGTAACTGGGTCACTGATTCACTGTTCTGAGCTCTGTCACTGGGTCGCTGTTTCACTGTTCCCAGCTCTGCCACTGGGTCAGTGCTTCACTGTTCCCAGCTCTGTAACTGCTTCACTGTTCCCAGCTCTGCCACTGCGTCACTGCTTCACTGTTCCCAGCTCTATCACTGGGTTACTGCTTCACTGTTCCCAACTCTGTCACTGGGTTACTGCCTCCCTGTTCCCATCTCTGCCACTGGGTCACTGCTTCACTGTTCCCATCTCTGCCACTGGGTCAGTGCTTCACTGTTCCCAGCTCTGTCACTGGGTCACTGGATCACTGTTCCCCAGTGTGCCACGGGGTCACTGTTTCACTGTTCCCAGCTCTGTCACTGTGTCACTGCTTCACTGTTCCCAGCTCTGACGCTTTGTCACTGCCTCACGGTCCCCAGCTCTGTCACTGGGTAACTGCTTCACTTTTTCCAGCTTTGTCACTGCTTCACTGTTCCCCACTGTGCCACGGGGTCACTGTTTCACTGTTCCCAGCTCTGCCACTGAGTCACTGATTCACTCTTCCCAGTTCTGCCTCTGGCTCACTGCTTCACTGTTCCCACCTCCACCACTGGGTCACTTCTTCACTGTTTCCAGCTCTGTCTTTGGGTCATTGCTTCACCGTTCCCAGCTCTGCCACTGGGTAAGTGCTTCACTGTTCCCAGCTCTGTGACTGGGTCACTGCTTCACTGTTCCCAGCTCTGTCACTGGGTCAGTGCTTCAGTGTTCCCAGCTCTGTCACTGGGTCAGTGCTTCACTGTTCCCAGCTCTGTCACAGGGTTACTGCCGCCTTCTTCCCAGCTCTGCCACTGGGTTAATGCTTCACTGTTCCCAAATCTGTCACAGGGTCACTGCATCACTGTTCCCAGCTCTCTCACTGGGTCAGTGCTTCACTGTTCCCCGCTCTGTCACTTGGTCAGAGCTTCACTGTTCCCAGCTCTGTCACTGGGTCACTGCTTCACTGTTCCAAGCTCTGTCACTGGGTCAGTGCTTCACTGTTCCCAGCTCTGTCACTGGGTCAGTGCTTCACTGTTCCCAGCTCTGTCACTGGGTCAGTGCTTCACTGTCCCAGCTCTGTCACAGGGTCACTGCATCACTGTCACTTGGTCACTGCATCACTTTTCCCGGCTCTTTCACTGGGTCACTGCTTCACTGTTCCCAGCTCTGTCACTGGGTCATTGCTTCACTTTTCCCATCTCTGTCACAGGGTCAGTGCTTCACTGTTCCCAGCTCTGTCACTGGGTTACTGCCTCCCTGTTCCCATCTCTGCCACTGGGTCACTGCTTCACTGTTCCCATCTCTGCCACTGGGTCAGTGCTTCACTGTTCCCAGCTCTGTCACTGGGTCACTGGATCACTGTTCCCCAGTGTGCCACGGGGTCACTGTTTCACTGTTCCCAGCTCTGTCACTGTGTCACTGCTTCACTGTTCCCAGCTCTGACGCTTTGTCACTGCCTCACGGTCCCCAGCTCTGTCACTGGGTAACTGCTTCACTTTTTCCAGCTTTGTCACTGCTTCACTGTTCCCCACTGTGCCACGGGGTCACTGTTTCACTGTTCCCAGCTCTGCCACTGAGTCACTGATTCACTCTTCCCAGTTCTGCCTCTGGCTCACTGCTTCACTGTTCCCACCTCCACCACTGGGTCACTGCTTCACTGTTTCCAGCTCTGTCTTTGGGTCATTGCTTCACCGTTCCCAGCTCTGCCACTGGGTAAGTGCTTCACTGTTCCCAGCTCTGTGACTGGGTCACTGCTTCACTGTTCCCAGCTCTGTCACTGTGTCACTGCTTCACTGTTCCCATCTTTGCCACTGGGTCACTGCTTCACTGTTCCCATCTCTGCCAAAGGGTCAGTGCTTCACTGTTCCCAGCTCTGTCACTGGGTAACTGCATCACTGTCCCTGCTCTTCCACTGGGTCACTTCTTCACTGTCCCAGCTCTGCCACTGGGTCACTGTTTCACTGTTTCCAGCTCTGTCTTTGGGTCATTGCTTCACTCTTCCCAGCTCTGCCACTGGGTAAGTTCTTCACTGTTCCCAGCTGTCACTGGGTCATTGCTTCACTGTTCCCCGCTCTGCCACTGGGTCACTGCTTCACTGTTCCCAGCTCTGTCACTGGGTCACTGCTTCACTGTTCCCAGCTCTGTCAATGGGTCACTGCTTCACTGTTCCCAGCTCTGTCACTGGGTCTCTGCTTCACTGTTCCCAGCTCTGTCACTGGGTCAGTGCTTCACTGTCCCACTCTGTCACTGGGTCAGTGCCTCCCTGTTCCCAGCTCTGTCACTGGGTCACTGCCACCCTGTTCCCAGCTCTGCAACTGGGTTAATGCTTCATTGTTCCCAACTCTGTCACTGGATCAGTGCTTCACTGTTCCCAGCTCTGTCACTGGGTCAGTGCTTCACTGTCCCAGCTCTGTCACTGGGTCAGTACTTCACTGTTCCCAGCTCTGTTACTGGGTCACTGCTTCACTGTTCCCCACTCTGTCCCTGTTGCACTGTTCCCAGCTCTGTCACTGGGTCACTGCTTCACTGTTCCCATCTCTGTCACTGGGCCAGTGCTTCACTGTTCCATGCTCTGTCACAGGGTCACTGCTTCACTGTTCCCAACTCTGTCACTGGGTCACTGCTTCACTGTTCCCAGCTCTGACACTGGGTCAGTGCTTCACGGTCCCAGCTCTGTCACTGGGTCAGTGCTTCACTGTTCCCAGCTCTGTCACTGGGTCACTGCTTCACTGTTCCCAGCTCTGTCACTGGGTCAGTGCTTCACTGTTCCCAGCTCTGTCACTGGGTCACTGCTTCACTGTTCCCAGCTCTGTCACTGGGTCAGTGCTTCACAGTCCCAGCTCTGTCACTGGGTCAGTGCTTCACTGTTCCCAGCTCTGTCACTGTGTCAGTGCTTCACTGTTCCCAGCTCTGTCACTGGGTCAGTGCTTCACAGTCCCATCTTTGTCACTGGGTCAGTGCTTCACAGTCCCAGCTCTGTCACTGGGTCAGTGCTTCACTTTTTCCAGCTCTGTCACTGTGTCACTGCTTCACTGTTCCCCACTCTGTCCCTGATTCACTGTCCCCAGCTCTGTCACAGGGTCACTGCTTCACTGTTCCCAGCTCTGTCACTGGGTCACTGCTTCACTGTTCCCAGCTCTGTCACTGGGTCACTGATTCACTGTTCCAAGCTCTGTCACTGGGTCACTACTTCACTGTTCCCAGCTCTGTCACTGGGTCAGTGCTTCACTGTCCCACTCTGTCACTGGGTCAGTGCCTCACTGTTCCCAGCTCTGTCACTGGGTCATTGCTTCACTTTTCCCATCTCTGTCACAGGGTCAGTGCTTCACTGTTCCCAACTCTGTCACTGGGTTACTGCCTCCCTGTTCCCATCTCTGCCACTGGGTCACTGCTTCACTGTTCCCATCTCTGCCACTGGGTCAGTGCTTCACTGTTCCCAGCTCTGTCACTGGGTCACTGGATCACTGTTCCCCAGTGTGCCACGGGGTCACTGTTTCACTGTTCCCAGCTCTGTCACTGTGTCACTGCTTCACTGTTCCCAGCTCTGACGCTTTGTCACTGCCTCACGGTCCCCAGCTCTGTCACTGGGTAACTGCTTCACTTTTTCCAGCTTTGTCACTGATTCACTCTTCCCAGTTCTGCCTCTGGCTCACTGCTTCACTGTTCCCACCTCCACCACTGGGTCACTGCTTCACTGTTTCCAGCTCTGTCTTTGGGTCATTGCTTCACCGTTCCCAGCTCTGCCACTGGGTAAGTGCTTCACTGTTCCCAGCTCTGTGACTGGGTCACTGCTTCACTGTTCCCAACTCTGTCACTGGGCCAGTGCTTCACTGTTCCCAGCTCTGTCACAGGGTCACTGCTTCACTGTTCCCAACTCTGTCACTGGGTCACTGCTTCACTGTTCCCAGCTCTGTCACTGGGTCAGTGCTTCACTGTCCCAGCTCTGTCACTGGGTCACTGCTTCACTGTTCCCAGCTCTGTCACTGGGTCACTGCTTCACTGTTCCCAGCTCTGTCACTGGGTCAGTGCTTCACTGTTCCCAGCTCTGTCACTGGGTCACTGCTTCACTGTTCCCAGCTCTGTCACTGGGTCAGTGCTTCACTGTCCCACTCTGACACTGGGTCAGTGCCTCACTGTTCCCAGCTCTGTCACTGGGTCACTGCCACCCTGTTCCCAGCTCTGCCACTGGGTTAATGCTTCATTGTTCCCAACTCTGTCACTGGGTCACTGTTTCACTGTTCCCAGCTCTGTCACTGGGTCAGTACTTCACTGTTCCCAGCTCTGTCACTGGGTCACTGCTTCACTGTTCCCCACTCTGTCCCTGTTGCACTGTTCCCTGCTCTGTCACAGGCTCACTGCTTCACTGTCACTTGGTCACTGCATCACTGTTCCCAGCTCTTTCACTGGGTCAGTGGTTCACTTTTACCAGCTCTGTCACTGGGTCACTGCTTCACTGTTCCCAGCTCTGTCACAGGGTCACTGCTTCACTGTTCCCAACTCTGTCACTGGGTCACTGCTTCACTGTTCCCAGCTCAGTCACTGGGTTAGTGCTTCACTGTTCCCAAATCTGTCACTGCGTCACTGCTTCAATGTTCCCAGCTCTGTCACTGGGTCAGTGCTTCAGTGTTCCCAGCTCTGTCACTGGGTCAGTGCTTCACTGTCACTTGGTCACTGCATCACTGTTCCCAGCTCTTTCACTGGGTCAGTGGTTCACTTTTACCAGCTCTGTCACTGGGACAGTGCTTCACTGTTCCCAGCTCTGTCACAGGGTCACTGCTTCACTGTTCCCAACTCTGTCACTGGGTCACTGCTTCACTGTTCCCAGCTCAGTCACTGGGTTAGTGCTTCACTGTTCCCAAATCTGTCACTGCGTCACTGCTTCAATGTTCCCAGCTCTGTCACTGGGTCAGTGCTTCAGTGTTCCCAGCTCTGTCACTGGGTCAGTGCTTCACTGTTCCCAGCTCTGTCACAGGGTTACTGCCGCCTTCTTCCCAGCTCTGCCACTGGGTTAATGCTTCACTGTTCCCAGCTCTGTCACAGGGTCACTGCATCACTGTTCCCATCTTTGCCACTGGGTCACTGCTTCACTGTTCCCATCTCTGCCAAAGGGTCAGTGCTTCACTGTTCCCAGCTCTGTCACTGGGTAACTGCATCACTGTCCCTGCTCTTCCACTGGGTCACTTCTTCACTGTCCCAGCTCTGCCACTGGGTCACTGTTTCACTGTTTCCAGCTCTGTCTTTGGGTCATTGCTTCACTCTTCCCAGCTCTGCCACTGGGTAAGTTCTTCACTGTTCCCAGCTGTCACTGGGTCATTGCTTCACTGTTCCCCGCTCTGCCACTGGGTCACTGCTTCACTGTTCCCAGCTCTGTCACTGGGTCACTGCTTCACTGTTCCCAGCTCTGTCAATGGGTCACTGCTTCACTGTTCCCAGCTCTGTCACTGGGTCTCTGCTTCACTGTTCCCAGCTCTGTCACTGGGTCAGTGCTTCACTGTCCCACTCTGTCACTGGGTCAGTGCCTCCCTGTTCCCAGCTCTGTCACTGGGTCACTGCCACCCTGTTCCCAGCTCTGCAACTGGGTTAATGCTTCATTGTTCCCAACTCTGTCACTGGATCAGTGCTTCACTGTTCCCAGCTCTGTCACTGGGTCAGTGCTTCACTGTCCCAGCTCTGTCACTGGGTCAGTACTTCACTGTTCCCAGCTCTGTTACTGGGTCACTGCTTCACTGTTCCCCACTCTGTCCCTGTTGCACTGTTCCCAGCTCTGTCACTGGGTCACTGCTTCACTGTTCCCATCTCTGTCACTGGGCCAGTGCTTCACTGTTCCATGCTCTGTCACAGGGTCACTGCTTCACTGTTCCCAACTCTGTCACTGGGTCACTGCTTCACTGTTCCCAGCTCTGTCACTGGGTCAGTGCTTCACGGTCCCAGCTCTGTCACTGGGTCAGTGCTTCACTGTTCCCAGCTCTGTCACTGGGTCACTGCTTCACTGTTCCCAGCTCTGTCACTGGGTCAGTGCTTCACTGTTCCCAGCTCTGTCACTGGGTCACTGCTTCACTGTTCCCAGCTCTGTCACTGGGTCAGTGCTTCACAGTCCCAGCTCTGTCACTGGGTCAGTGCTTCACTGTTCCCAGCTCTGTCACTGTGTCAGTGCTTCACTGTTCCCAGCTCTGTCACTGGGTCAGTGCTTCACAGTCCCATCTTTGTCACTGGGTCAGTGCTTCACAGTCCCAGCTCTGTCACTGGGTCAGTGCTTCACTTTTTCCAGCTCTGTCACTGTGTCACTGCTTCACTGTTCCCCACTCTGTCCCTGATTCACTGTCCCCAGCTCTGTCACAGGGTCACTGCTTCACTGTTCCCAGCTCTGTCACTGGGTCACTGCTTCACTGTTCCCAGCTCTGTCACTGGGTCACTGATTCACTGTTCCAAGCTCTGTCACTGGGTCACTACTTCACTGTTCCCAGCTCTGTCACTGGGTCAGTGCTTCACTGTCCCACTCTGTCACTGGGTCAGTGCCTCACTGTTCCCAGCTCTGTCACTGGGTCATTGCTTCACTTTTCCCATCTCTGTCACAGGGTCAGTGCTTCACTGTTCCCAACTCTGTCACTGGGTTACTGCCTCCCTGTTCCCATCTCTGCCACTGGGTCACTGCTTCACTGTTCCCATCTCTGCCACTGGGTCAGTGCTTCACTGTTCCCAGCTCTGTCACTGGGTCACTGGATCACTGTTCCCCAGTGTGCCACGGGGTCACTGTTTCACTGTTCCCAGCTCTGTCACTGTGTCACTGCTTCACTGTTCCCAGCTCTGACGCTTTGTCACTGCCTCACGGTCCCCAGCTCTGTCACTGGGTAACTGCTTCACTTTTTCCAGCTTTGTCACTGATTCACTCTTCCCAGTTCTGCCTCTGGCTCACTGCTTCACTGTTCCCACCTCCACCACTGGGTCACTGCTTCACTGTTTCCAGCTCTGTCTTTGGGTCATTGCTTCACCGTTCCCAGCTCTGCCACTGGGTAAGTGCTTCACTGTTCCCAGCTCTGTGACTGGGTCACTGCTTCACTGTTCCCAACTCTGTCACTGGGCCAGTGCTTCACTGTTCCCAGCTCTGTCACAGGGTCACTGCTTCACTGTTCCCAACTCTGTCACTGGGTCACTGCTTCACTGTTCCCAGCTCTGTCACTGGGTCAGTGCTTCACTGTCCCAGCTCTGTCACTGGGTCACTGCTTCACTGTTCCCAGCTCTGTCACTGGGTCACTGCTTCACTGTTCCCAGCTCTGTCACTGGGTCAGTGCTTCACTGTTCCCAGCTCTGTCACTGGGTCACTGCTTCACTGTTCCCAGCTCTGTCACTGGGTCAGTGCTTCACTGTCCCACTCTGACACTGGGTCAGTGCCTCACTGTTCCCAGCTCTGTCACTGGGTCACTGCCACCCTGTTCCCAGCTCTGCCACTGGGTTAATGCTTCATTGTTCCCAACTCTGTCACTGGGTCACTGTTTCACTGTTCCCAGCTCTGTCACTGGGTCAGTACTTCACTGTTCCCAGCTCTGTCACTGGGTCACTGCTTCACTGTTCCCCACTCTGTCCCTGTTGCACTGTTCCCTGCTCTGTCACAGGCTCACTGCTTCACTGTCACTTGGTCACTGCATCACTGTTCCCAGCTCTTTCACTGGGTCAGTGGTTCACTTTTACCAGCTCTGTCACTGGGTCACTGCTTCACTGTTCCCAGCTCTGTCACAGGGTCACTGCTTCACTGTTCCCAACTCTGTCACTGGGTCACTGCTTCACTGTTCCCAGCTCAGTCACTGGGTTAGTGCTTCACTGTTCCCAAATCTGTCACTGCGTCACTGCTTCAATGTTCCCAGCTCTGTCACTGGGTCAGTGCTTCAGTGTTCCCAGCTCTGTCACTGGGTCAGTGCTTCACTGTCACTTGGTCACTGCATCACTGTTCCCAGCTCTTTCACTGGGTCAGTGGTTCACTTTTACCAGCTCTGTCACTGGGACAGTGCTTCACTGTTCCCAGCTCTGTCACAGGGTCACTGCTTCACTGTTCCCAACTCTGTCACTGGGTCACTGCTTCACTGTTCCCAGCTCAGTCACTGGGTTAGTGCTTCACTGTTCCCAAATCTGTCACTGCGTCACTGCTTCAATGTTCCCAGCTCTGTCACTGGGTCAGTGCTTCAGTGTTCCCAGCTCTGTCACTGGGTCAGTGCTTCACTGTTCCCAGCTCTGTCACAGGGTTACTGCCGCCTTCTTCCCAGCTCTGCCACTGGGTTAATGCTTCACTGTTCCCAGCTCTGTCACAGGGTCACTGCATCACTGTTCCCAGCTCTCTCACTGGGTCAGTGCTTCACTGTTCCCAGCTCTGTCACTGGGTCACTGCTTCACTGTTCCAAGCTCTGTCACTGGGTCAGTGCTTCACTGTTCCCAGCTCTGTCACTGGGTCAGTGCTTCACTGTTCCCAGCTCTGTCACTGGGTCAGTGCTTCACAGTCCCATCTTTGTCACTGGGTCAGTGCTTCACTGTCACTTGGTCACTGCATCACTTTTCCCGGCTCTTTCACTGGGTCAGTGCTTCACTGTTCCCAGCTCTGTCACTGGGTCATTGCTTCACTTTTCCCATCTCTGTCACAGGGTCAGTGCTTCACTGTTCCCAGCTCTGTCACTGGGTTACTGCCTCCCTGTTCCCATCTCTGCCACTGGGTCACTGCTTCACTGTTCCCATCTCTGCCACTGGGTCAGTGCTTCACTGTTCCCAGCTCTGTCACTGGGTCACTGGATCACTGTTCCCCAGTGTGCCACGGGGTCACTGTTTCACTGTTCCCAGCTCTGTCACTGTGTCACTGCTTCACTGTTCCCAGCTCTGACGCTTTGTCACTGCCTCACGGTCCCCAGCTCTGTCACTGGGTAACTGCTTCACTTTTTCCAGCTTTGTCACTGCTTCACTGTTCCCCACTGTGCCACGGGGTCACTGATTCACTCTTCCCAGTTCTGCCTCTGGCTCACTGCTTCACTGTTCCCACCTCCACCACTGGGTCACTGCTTCACTGTTTCCAGCTCTGTCTTTGGGTCATTGCTTCACCATTCCCAGCTCTGCCACTGGGTAAGTGCTTCACTGTTCCCAGCTCTGTGACTGGGTCACTGCTTCACTGTTCCCAGCTCTGTCACTGTGTCACTGCTTCACTGTTCCCATCTTTGCCACTGGGTCACTGCTTCACTGTTCCCATCTCTGCCAAAGGGTCAGTGCTTCACTGTTCCCAGCTCTGTCACTGGGTAACTGCATCACTGTCCCTGCTCTTCCACTGGGTCACTTCTTCACTGTCCCAGCTCTGCCACTGGGTCACTGTTTCACGGTTTCCAGCTCTGTCTTTGGGTCATTGCTTCACTGCTCCCAGCTCTGTCCCTGGGTCACTGCTGCACTGTTCCCAGCTCTGTCACTGGGTCACTGCTTCTCTGTTCCCAGCTCTGTCACTGGGTCACTGCTTCACTGTTCCCAGCTCTGTCACTGGGTCACTGCTTCATTGTTCCCAGCTCTGTCACTGGGTCAGTGCTTCACTGTTCCCAGCTCTGTCACTGGGTCAGGGCTTCACTGTTCCCAGCTCTGGCACTGGGTCAGTGCTTCACCGTTCCCAGCTCTGCCACTGGGTCACTGCTTCTCTGTTCCCAGCTCTGTCACTGTTTCACTGTTCCCAGCTTAGTCACTGGGTCACTGATTCACTGTTCCCAGCTCTGTCACTGGGTCACTGCTTCACTGTTTCCAGCTCTGTCACTGGATTACTGCTTCACTGTTCCCAGAACTGTCACTGGGTCAGTGCTTCACTGTTCCCAGCTCTATCACTGCTTCACTGTTCCCTTCTCTGTCACTGGGTCAGTGCTTCACTGTTCACAGCTCTGTCACTGGGTCACTGCTTCTCTGTTCCCAGCAATGTCACTGGGTCACTGCTTCACTGGGAACAGCTCTGTAACTGAGTCACTGATTGACTGTTCCCAGCTTTGTCACTGGGTCACTGTTTCACTGTTCCCAGCTCTGCCACTGGGTCACTGCTTCACTGTTCCCAGCTCTGTCACTGCTTCACTGTTCCCAGCTCTGCCACTGGGTCACTGCTTCACTGTTCCCAGCTCTGTCACTGGGTCAGTGCTTCACTGTTCCCAGCTCTGTCACTGGGTCAGTGCTTCACTGTTCCCAGCTCTGTGACTGGGTCACTGCTTCTCTGTTCCCAGCTCTTCACTGGGTCACTGCTTCACTGGGAACAGCTCTGTCACTGGGTCACTGTTTCACTGTTCCCAGCTCTGTCACTGGGTCACTGTTTCACTGTTCCCAGCTCTGTCACTGGGTCACTGTTTCACTGTTCCCAGCTCTGCCACTGGGTCACTGCTTCAATATTCCCAGCTCTCCCACTGGGTCACTGCTTCCCTGTTCCCAGCTCTTCCACTGGGTCAGTGCTTCAATGTTCCCAGCTCTGTCACTGTGTCAGTGCTTCACTGTTTCCAGTTCTGTCACAGGGTCCCTGCTTCACTGTTCCCAGCTCTGTCACTGATTCACTGTTCCCCACTCTGCCACTGGGTCACTGCTTCACTGTTCCCAGCTCTGTCACTGCTTCACTGTTCCCCACTGTTTCACTGGGTCACTGTTTCACATTTCCCAGCTCTGTCGCTGGGTCACTGCTTCACTGTTGCCAGCTCTGTCACTGGGTCACTGCTTCACTGTTCCCAGCTCTTTCACTGGGCCACTGCTTCACTGTTCCCAGCTCTGTCACTGGGCCTCTGCTTCAATGTTCCCAGCTCTGTCACAGGGTCCCTGCTTCACTGTTCCCAGCTCTGTCACTGTTTCAATGTCCACAGTTCTGTCACTGGGTCACTGCTTCACTGTTTCCAGCTCTGTCACTGGGTCACTGCTTCACTTTTGCCAGCTCTGTCACTGGGTCTCTGCTTCTCTGTTCCCAGCTCTGCCACTGGGTCACTGCTTCACTGGGAACAGCTCTGTAACTGGGTCACTGATTCACTGTTCTGAGCTCTGTCACTGTGTCAGTGCTTCACTGTGAACAGCTCTGTCACTGGGCCACTGCTTCACTGTTCCCAGCTCTCCCACTGGGTCACTGCTTCCCTTTTCCAAGCTCTGCCACTTGGTCAGTGCTTCACTGTTCCCAGCACTGTCACCGTGTCAGTGCTTCACTGTTCCCAGCACTGTCACTGTGTCAGTGCTTCACTGTTCCCAGCACTGTCACTGTGTCAGTGCTTCACTGTTCCCAGCTCTGTCATTGGGTCACTGCTTCACTGTCCCCAGCTCTGCCACTGGGTCACTGTTTCACTGTTGCCTTCTCTGACACTGGGTCACTGCTTCACTGTTCCCAGCTCTGTCACTGGGTCAGTGCTTCTCTTTTCCCAGCTCTGTCACTGGGTCAGTGCTTCACTGTCCCAGCTCTGTCACTGGGTCAGTGCTTCACTGTTCCCACCTGTCACTGCTTTACTGTTCCCAACATGTCACCGGGTCACTGCTTCACTGTTCCCAGCTCTGTCACTGGGTCAGTGCTTCACTGTTCCCAGCTCTGTCACTGGGTCAGTGCTTCACTGTTCCCAGCTCTGCCACTGGGTCACTGCTTCGCTGTTCACAGCTCTGCCACTGGGTCACTGCTTCACTGTTCACAGCTCTGTCACTGGGTCACTGCTTCACTGTTCACAGCTTTGCCACTGGGTCACTGCTTCACTGTTCAGAGCTCTGTCACTGCTTCACTGTTCCCCACTATGTCACTGGGTCACTGTTTCACTGTTCCCTTCTCTGTCACTGGGTCACGGCTTCACTGTTTCCAGCTCTGCCATTGGCTCACTGGTTCAATGTCTCCAGCTCTGCCACTGGATCACTGCTTCACTGCTCCCAGCTCTGTCACTGATTCAATGTTCCCCTCTCTGTCACTGTGTCACTGCTTCACTGTTCCCAGCTCTGACGCTTTGTCACTGCCTCACGGTCCCCAGCTCTGTCACTGGGTAACTGCTTCACTTTTTCCAGCTTTGTCACTGCTTCACTGTTCCCCACTGTGCCACGGGGTCACTGTTTCACTGTTCCCAGCTCTGCCACTGAGTCACTGATTCACTCTTCCCAGTTCTGCCTCTGGCTCACTGCTTCACTGTTCCCACCTCCACCACTGGGTCACTGCTTCACTGTTTCCAGCTCTGTCTTTGGGTCATTGCTTCACCATTCCCAGCTCTGCCACTGGGTAAGTGCTTCACTGTTCCCAGCTCTGTGACTGGGTCACTGCTTCACTGTTCCCAGCTCTGTCACTGTGTCACTGCTTCACTGTTCCCATCTTTGCCACTGGGTCACTGCTTCACTGTTCCCATCTCTGCCAAAGGGTCAGTGCTTCACTGTTCCCAGCTCTGTCACTGGGTAACTGCATCACTGTCCCTGCTCTTCCACTGGGTCACTTCTTCACTGTCCCAGCTCTGCCACTGGGTCACTGTTTCACGGTTTCCAGCTCTGTCTTTGGGTCATTGCTTCACTGTTCCCAGCTCTGTCACTGCTTCACTGTTACCAGCTCTGTCACTGCTTCACTGTTCCCAGCTCTGTCACTGGGTCACTGCTTCTCTGTTCCCAGCTCTGTCACTGGGTCACTGCTTCACTGTTCCCAGCTCTGTCACTGGGTCACTGCTTCATTGTTCCCAGCTCTGTCACTGGGTCAGTGCTTCACTGTTCCCAGCTCTGTCACTGGGTCAGGGCTTCACTGTTCCCAGCTCTGGCACTGGGTCAGTGCTTCACCGTTCCCAGCTCTGCCACTGGGTCACTGCTTCTCTGTTCCCAGCTCTGTCACTGTTTCACTGTTCCCAGCTCGGTCACTGGGTCACTGATTCACTGTTCCCAGCTCTGTCACTGGGTCACTGCTTCACTGTTTCCAGCTCTGTCACTGGATTACTGCTTCACTGTTCCCAGAACTGTCACTGGGTCAGTGCTTCACTGTTCCCAGCTCTATCACTGCTTCACTGTTCCCTTCTCTGTCACTGGGTCAGTGCTTCACTGTTCACAGCTCTGTCACTGGGTCACTGCTTCTCTGTTCCCAGCAATGTCACTGGGTCACTGCTTCACTGGGAACAGCTCTGTAACTGAGTCACTGATTGACTGTTCCCAGCTTTGTCACTGGGTCACTGTTTCACTGTTCCCAGCTCTGCCACTGGGTCACTGCTTCACTGTTCCCAGCTCTGTCACTGCTTCACTGTTCCCAGCTCTGCCACTGGGTCACTGCTTCACTGTTCCCAGCTCTGTCACTGGGTCAGTGCTTCACTGTTCCCAGCTCTGTCACTGGGTCAGTGCTTCACTGTTCCCAGCTCTGTGACTGGGTCACTGCTTCTCTGTTCCCAGCTCTTCACTGGGTCACTGCTTCACTGGGAACAGCTCTGTCACTGGGTCACTGTTTCACTGTTCCCAGCTCTGTCACTGGGTCACTGTTTCACTGTTCCCAGCTCTGTCACTGGGTCACTGTTTCACTGTTCCCAGCACTGCCACTGGGTCACTGCTTCAATATTCCCAGCTCTCCCACTGGGTCACTGCTTCAATATTCCCAGCTCTCCCACTGGGTCACTGCTTCCCTGTTCCCAGCTCTTCCACTGGGTCAGTGCTTCAATGTTCCCAGCTCTGTCACTGTGTCAGTGCTTCACTGTTTCCAGTTCTGTCACAGGGTCCCTGCTTCACTGTTCCCAGCTCTGTCACTGATTCACTGTTCCCCACTCTGCCACTGGGTCACTGCTTCACTGTTCCCAGCTCTGTCACTGCTTCACTGTTCCCCACTGTTTCACTGGGTCACTGTTTCACATTTCCCAGCTCTGTCGCTGGGTCACTGCTTCACTGTTGCCAGCTCTGTCACTGGGTCACTGCTTCACTGTTCCCAGCTCTTTCACTGGGCCTCTGCTTCAATGTTCCCAGCTCTGTCACAGGGTCCCTGCTTCACTGTTCCCAGCTCTGTCACTGTTTCACTGTCCACAGTTCTGTCACTGGGTCACTGCTTCACTGTTTCCAGCTCTGTCACTGGGTCACTGCTTCACTTTTGCCAGCTCTGCCACTGGGTCACTGCTTCACTGGGAACAGCTCTGTAACTGGGTCACTGATTCACTGTTCTGAGCTCTGTCACTGTGTCAGTGCTTCACTGTGAACAGCTCTGTCACTGGGCCACTGCTTCACTGTTCCCAGCTCTCCCACTGGGTCACTGCTTCCCTTTTCCAAGCTCTGCCACTTGGTCAGTGCTTCACTGTTCCCAGCACTGTCACCGTGTCAGTGCTTCACTGTTCCCAGCACTGTCACTGTGTCAGTGCTTCACTGTTCCCAGCACTGTCACTGTGTCAGTGCTTCACTGTTCCCAGCTCTGTCATTGGGTCACTGCTTCACTGTCCCCAGCTCTGCCACTGGGTCACTGTTTCACTGTTGCCTTCTCTGACACTGGGTCACTGCTTCACTGTTCCCAGCTCTGTCACTGGGTCAGTGCTTCTCTTTTCCCAGCTCTGTCACTGGGTCAGTGCTTCACTGTCCCAGCTCTGTCACTGGGTCAGTGCTTCACTGTTCCCACCTGTCACTGCTTTACTGTTCCCAACATGTCACTGGGTCACTGCTTCACTGTTCCCAGCTCTGTCACTGGGTCAGTGCTTCACTGTTCCCAGCTCTGTCACTGGGTCAGTGCTTCACTGTTCCCAGCTCTGCCACTGGGTCACTGCTTCGCTGTTCACAGCTCTGCCACTGGGTCACTGCTTCACTGTTCACAGCTCTGTCACTGGGTCACTGCTTCACTGTTCACAGCTTTGCCACTGGGTCACTGCTTCACTGTTCAGAGCTCTGTCACTGCTTCACTGTTCCCCACTATGCCACTGGGTCACTGATTCACTGTTCCCTTCTCTGTCACTGGGTCACGGCTTCACTGTTTCCAGCTCTGCCATTGGCTCACTGGTTCAATGTCTCCAGCTCTGCCACTGGATCACTGCTTCACTGCTCCCAGCTCTGTCACTGATTCAATGTTCCCCTCTCTGGCACTGGGTCACTGCTTCACTGTTCCCAGCTCTGTCACTGCTTAACTGTTCCCCACTGTGCCACTGGGTCACTGTTTCACTATTCCCAGCTCTGTCATTGGGTCACTGCTTCACTGTTGCCAGCTCTGTCACTGGGTCGCTGCTTCACTGTTTCCAGCTCTGCCATTGGGTCACTGCTTCACGGTTCCCAGCTCTGTCACTGCTTAACTGTTCCCCTCTCTGCCACTGGGTCACTGCTTCACTGTTCCCAGGTCTGTCACTGTGTTACTGCTTCACTGTTCCCAGCTGTGTCACTTTGTCACTGCCTCACGGTCCCCAGCTCTGTCACTGGGTAACTGCTTCACTTTTTCCAGCTTTGTCACTGCTTCACTGTTCCCAGCTCTGCCACTGAGTCACTGATTCTTCTCAGTTCTGCCTCTGGCTCACTGCTTCACTGTTCCCACCTCCCCCACTGGGTCACTGCTTCACTGTTTCCAGCTCTGTCTTTGGGTCATTGCTTCACCGTTCCCAGCTCTGCCACTGGGTAAGTGCTTCACTGTTCCCAGCTCTGTGACTGGGTCACTGCTTCACTGTTCCCAGCTCTGTCACTGTGTCACTGCTTCACTGTTCCCATCTCTGCCAAAGGGTCAGTGCTTCACTGTTCCCAGCTCTGTCACTGGGTAACTGCATCACTGTCCCTGCTCTTCCACTGGGTCACTTCTTCACTGTCCCAGCTCTGCCACTGGGTCACTGCTTCACTGTTCCCAGCTCTGTCACGGGGTCATTGCTTCACTGTTCCCATCTCTGCCACTGGGTCGCGATTTCACTGTTCCCGGCTCTGCCACTGGGTCACTGCTCCACTGTTCCCAGTTCTGTCACTGCGTCACTGCTTCACTGTTCCAGTTCTGTCACTGGGTCACTGCTTCACTGTTCCCAGCTCTGTCCCAGGGTCACTGCCTCCCTGTTCCCAGCTCTGTCACTGGGTCACTGCCTCCCTGTTCCTAGCTCTGTCACTGGGTCAGTGCTTCACTGTTCCCAGCTCAGTCACTGGGTCACTGTTTCACTGTTTCCAGCTCTGTCTTTGGGGCAATGCTTCACTGTTCCCAGCTCTGCCACTGGGTAAGTGCTTCACTGTTCCCAGCTTTCACTGGGTCATTGCTTCACTGTTCCCCGCTCTGCCACTGGGTCACTGCTTCACTGTTCCCAGCTCTGTCACTGGGTCACTGCTTCACTGTTCCCAGCTCTGTCACTGGGTCACTGCTTCACTGTTCCCAGCTCTGTCACTGGGTCACTGCTTCACTGTTCCCAGCTCTGTCACTGGGTCACTGTTTCACTGTTTCCAGCTCTGTCTTTGGGGCAATGCTTCACTGTTCCCAGCTCTGCCACTGGGTAAGTGCTTCACTGTTCCCAGCTCTGTCCCAGGGTCACTGCCTCCCTGTTCCCAGCTCTGTCACTGGGTCACTGCCTCCCTGTTCCTAGCTCTGTCACTGGGTCAGTGCTTCACTGTTCCCAGCTCTGTCACTGGGTCACTGTTTCACTGTTTCCAGCTCTGTCTTTGGGGCAATGCTTCACTGTTCCCAGCTCTGCCACTGGGTAAGTGCTTCACTGTTCCCAGCTTTCACTGGGTCATTGCTTCACTGTTCCCCGCTCTGCCACTGGGTCACTGCTTCACTGTTCCCAGCTCTGTCACTGGGTCACTGCTTCACTGTTCCCAGCTCTGCCACTGGGTCACTGCTTCACTGTTCCCAGCTCTGTCACTGGGTCACTGCTTCACTGTTCCCAGCTCTGTCACTGGGTCACTGTTTCACTGTTTCCAGCTCTGTCTTTGGGGCAATGCTTCACTGTTCCCAGCTCTGCCACTGGGTAAGTGCTTCACTGTTCCCAGCTGTCACTGGGTCATTGCTTCACTGTTCCCCGCTCTGCCACTGGGTCACTGCTTCACTGTTCCCAGCTCTGTCACTGGGTCACTGCTTCACTGTTCCCAGCTCTGTCACTGGGTCACTGCTTCACTGTTCCCAGCTCTGTCACTGGGTCACTGCTTCACTGTTCCCAGCTCTGTCACTGGGTCACTGCTTCACTGTTCCCAGCTCTGTCACTGGGTCAGTGCTTCACTGTCCCACTCTGTCACTGGGTCAGTGCCTCACTGTTCCCAGCTCTGTCACTGGGTCACTGCCACCCTGTTCCCAGCTCTGCCACTGGGTTAATGCTTCATTGTTCCCAACTCTGTCACTGGGTCACTGTTTCACTGTTCCCAGCTCTGTCACTGGGTCAGTACTTCACTGTTCCCAGCTCTGTCACTGGGTCACTGCTTCACTGTTCCCCACTCTGTCCCTGTTGCACTGTTCCCTGCTCTGTCACAGGCTCACTGCTTCACTGTCACTTGGTCACTGCATCACTGTTCCCAGCTCTTTCACTGGGTCAGTGGTTCACTTTTACCAGCTCTGTCACTGGGTCACTGCTTCACTGTTCCCAGCTCTGTCACTGGGACAGTGCTTCACTGTTCCCAGCTCTGTCACAGGGTCACTGCTTCACTGTTCCCAACTCTGTCACTGGGTCACTGCTTCACTGTTCCCAGCTCAGTCACTGCGTCACTGCTTCAATGTTCCCAGCTCTGTCACTGGGTCAGTGCTTCAGTGTTCCCAGCTCTGTCACTGGGTCAGTGCTTCACTGTTCCCAGCTCTGTCACAGGGTTACTGCCGCCTTCTTCCCAGCTCTGCCACTGGGTTAATGCTTCACTGTTCACAGCTCTGTCACAGGGTCACTGCATCACTGTTCCCAGCTCTCTCACTGGGTCAGTGCTTCACTGTTCCCCGCTCTGTCACTTGGTCAGAGCTTCACTGTTCCCAGCTCTGTCACTGGGTCACTGCTTCACTGTTCCAAGCTCTGTCACTGGGTCAGTGCTTCACTGTTCCCAGCTCTGTCACTGGGTCAGTGCTTCACTGTTCCCAGCTCTGTCACTGGGTCAGTGCTTCACTGTCCCAGCTCTGTCACAGGGTCACTGCATCACTGTCACTTGGTCACTGCATCACCTTTCCCGGCTCTTTCACTGGGTCACTGCTTCACTGTTCCCAGCTCTGTCACTGGGTCATTGCTTCACTTTTCCCATCTCTGTCACAGGGTCAGTGCTTCACTGTTCCCAGCTCTGTCACTGGGTTACTGCCTCCCTGTTCCCATCTCTGCCACTGGGTCACTGCTTCACTGTTCCCATCTCTGCCACTGGGTCAGTGCTTCACTGTTCCCAGCTCTGTCACTGGGTCACTGGATCACTGTTCCCCAGTGTGCCACGGGGTCACTGTTTCACTGTTCCCAGCTCTGTCACTGTGTCACTGCTTCACTGTTCCCAGCTCTGACGCTTTGTCACTGCCTCACGGTCCCCAGCTCTGTCACTGGGTAACTGCTTCACTTTTTCCAGCTTTGTCACTGCTTCACTGTTCCCCACTGTGCCACGGGGTCACTGTTTCACTGTTCCCAGCTCTGCCACTGAGTCACTGATTCACTCTTCCCAGTTCTGCCTCTGGCTCACTGCTTCACTGTTCCCACCTCCACCACTGGGTCACTGCTTCACTGTTTCCAGCTCTGTCTTTGGGTCATTGCTTCACCGTTCCCAGCTCTGCCACTGGGTAAGTGCTTCACTGTTCCCAGCTCTGTGACTGGGTCACTGCTTCACTGTTCCCATCTTTGCCACTGGGTCACTGCTTCACTGTTCCCATCTCTGCCAAAGGGTCAGTGCTTCACTGTTCCCAGCTCTGTCACTGGGTAACTGCATCACTGTCCCTGCTCTTCCACTGGGTCACTTCTTCACTGTCCCAGCTCTGCCACTGGGTCACTGTTTCACTGTTTCCAGCTCTGTCTTTGGGTCATTGCTTCACTCTTCCCAGCTCTGCCACTGGGTAAGTGCTTCACTGTTCCCAGCTGTCACTGGGTCATTGCTTCACTGTTCCCCGCTCTGCCACTGGGTCACTGCTTCACTGTTCCCAGCTCTGCCACTGGGTCACTGCTTCACTGTTCCCAGCTCTGTCACTGGGTCACTGCTTCACTGTTCCCAGCTCTGTCAATGGGTCACTGCTTCACTGTTCCCAGCTCTGTCACTGGGTCTCTGCTTCACTGTTCCCAGCTCTGTCACTGGGTCAGTGCTTCACTGTCCCACTCTGTCACTGGGTCAGTGCCTCCCTGTTCCCAGCTCTGTCACTGGGTCACTGCCACCCTGTTCCCAGCTCTGCCACTGGGTTAATGCTTCATTGTTCCCAACTCTGTCACTGGATCAGTGCTTCACTGTTCCCAGCTCTGTCACTGGGTCAGTGCTTCACTGTCCCAGCTCTGTAACTGGGTCAGTACTTCACTGTTCCCAGCTCTGTTACTGGGTCACTGCTTCACTGTTCCCCACTCTGTCCCTGTTGCACTGTTCCCAGCTCTGTCACAGGCTCACTGCTGCACTGTCACTTGGTCACTGCATCATTGTTCCCGGCTCTTTCACTGGGTCAGTTGTTCACTTTTACCAGCTCTGTCACTGGGTCACTGCTTCACTGTTCCCAGCTCTGTCACTGGGTCACTGCTTCACTGTTCCCATCTCTGTCACTGGGCCAGTGCTTCACTGTTCCCAGCTCTGTCACAGGGTCACTGCTTCACTGTTCCCAACTCTGTCACTGGGTCACTGCTTCACTGTTCCCAGCTCTGTCACTGGGTCAGTGCTTCACTGTCCCAGCTCTGTCACTGGGTCAGTGCTTCACTGTTCCCAGCTCTGTCACTGGGTCACTGCTTCACTGTTCCCAGCTCTGTCACTGGGTCAGTGCTTCACTGTTCCCAGCTCTGTCACTGGGTCACTGCTTCACTGTTCCCAGCTCTGTCACTGGGTCAGTGCTTCACAGTCCCAGCTCTGTCACTGGGTCAGTGCTTCACTGTTCCCAGCTCTGTCACTGTGTCAGTGCTTCACTGTTCCCAGCTCTGTCAGTGGGTCAGTGCTTCACAGTCCCATCTTTGTCACTGGGTCAGTGCTTCACAGTCCCAGCTCTGTCACTGGGTCAGTGCTTCACTTTTTCCAGCTCTGTCACTGTGTCACTGCTTCACTGTTCCCCAGTCTGTCCCTGATTCACTGTCCCCAGCTCTGTCACAGGGTCACTGCTTCACTGTTCCCAGCTCTGTCACTGGGTCACTGCTTCACTGTTCCCAGCTCTGTCACTGGGTCACAGCTTCACTGTTCCAAGCTCTGTCACTGGGTCACTGCTTCACTGTTCCCAGCTCTGTCACTGGGTCAGTGCTTCACTGTCCCACTCTGTCACTGGGTCAGTGCCTCACTGTTCCCAGCTCTGTCACTGGGTCACTGCCACCCTGTTCCCAGCTCTGCCACTGGGTTAATGCTTCATTGTTCCCAACTCTGTCACTGGGTCACTGTTTCACTGTTCCCAGCTCTGTCACTGGGTCAGTACTTCACTGTTCCCAGCTCTGTCACTGGGTCAGTACTTCACTGTTCCCAGCTCTGTCACTGGGTCACTGCTTCACTGTTCCCCACTCTGTCCCTGTTGCACTGTTCCCTGCTCTGTCACAGGCTCACTGCTTCACTGTCACTTGGTCACTGCATTACTGTTCCCAGCTCTTTCACTGGGTCAGTGGTTCACTTTTACCAGCTCTGTCACTGGGTCACTGCTTCACTGTTCCCAGCTCTGTCACTGGGACAGTGCTTCACTGTTCCCAGCTCTGTCACAGGGTCACTGCTTCACTGTTCCCAACTCTGTCACTGGGTCACTGCTTCACTGTTCCCAGCTCAGTCACTGGGTCAGTGCTTCACTGTTCCCAAATCTGTCACTGCGTCACTGCTTCAATGTTCCCAGCTCTGTCACTGGGTCAGTGCTTCAGTGTTCCCAGCTCTGTCACTGGGTCAGTGCTTCACTGTTCCCAGCTCTGTCACAGGGTTACTGCCGCCTTCTTCCCAGCTCTGCCACTGGGTTAATGCTTCACTGTTCCCAGCTCTGTCACAGGGTCACTGCATCACTGTTCCCAGCTCTCTCACTGGGTCAGTGCTTCACTGTTCCCCGCTCTGTCACTTGGTCAGAGCTTCACTGTTCCCAGCTCTGTCACTGGGTCACTGCTTCACTGTTCCAAGCTCTGTCACTGGGTCAGTGCTTCACTGTTCCCAGCTCTGTCACTGGGTCAGTGCTTCACTGTTCCCAGCTCTGTCACTGGGTCAGTGCTTCACTGTCCCAGCCATGTCACAGGGTCACTGCATCACCGTCACTTGGTCACTGCATCACTTTTCCCGGCTCTTTCACTGGGTCACTGCTTCACTGTTCCCAGCTCTGTCACTGGGTCATTGCTTCACTTTTCCCATCTCTGTCACAGGGTCAGTGCTTCACTGTTCCCAACTCTGTCACTGGGTTACTGCCTCCCTGTTCCCATCTCTGCCACTGGGTCACTGCTTCACTGTTCCCATCTCTGCCACTGGGTCAGTGCTTCACTGTTCCCAGCTCTGTCACTGGGTCACTGGATCACTGGATCACTGTTCCCCAGTGTGCCACGGGGTCACTGTTTCACTTTTCCCAGCTCTGTCACTGTGTCACTGCTTCACTGTTCCCAGCTCTGACGCTTTGTCACTGCCTCACGGTCCCCAGCTCTGTCACTGGGTAACTGCTTCACTTTTTCCAGCTTTGTCACTGATTCACTCTTCCCAGTTCTGCCTCTGGCTCACTGCTTCACTGTTCCCACCTCCACCACTGGGTCACTGCTTCACTGTTTCCAGCTCTGTCTTTGGGTCATTGCTTCACCGTTCCCAGCTCTGCCACTGGGTAAGTGCTTCACTGTTCCCAGCTCTGTGACTGGGTCACTGCTTCACTGTTCCCAGCTCTGTCACTGTGTCACTGCTTCACTGTTCCCATCTTTGCCACTGGGTCACTGCTTCACTGTTCCCATCTCTGCCAAAGGGTCAGTGCTTCACTGTTCCCAGCTCTGTCGCTGGGTCAGTGCTTCTCTTTTCCCAGCTCTGTCAATGGGTCACTGCTTCACTGTTCCCAGCTCTGTCACTGGGTCACTGCTTCACTGTTCCCATCTCTGTCACTGGGCCAGTGCTTCACTGTTCCCAGCTCTGTCACAGGGTCACTGCTTCACTGTTCCCAACTCTGTCACTGGGTCACTGCTTCACTGTTCCCAGCTCTGTCACTGGGTCAGTGCTTCACTGTCCCAGCTCTGTCACTGGGTCACTGCTTCACTGTTCCCAGCTCTGTCACTGGGTCACTGCTTCACTGTTCCCAGCTCTGTCACTGGGTCATTGCTTCACTGTTCCCAGCTCTGTCACTGGGTCACTGCTTCACTGTTCCCAGCTCTGTCACTGGGTCAGTGCTTCACTGTCCCACTCTGTCACTGTGTCAGTGCCTCACTGTTCCCAGCTCTGTCACTGGGTCACTGCCACCCTGTTCCCAGCTCTGCCACTGGGTTAATGCTTCATTGTTCCCAACTCTGTCACTGGGTCACTGTTTCACTGTTCCCAGCTCTGTCACTGGGTCAGTACTTCACTGTTCCCAGCTCTGTCACTGGGTCACTGCTTCATTGTTCCCCACTCTGTCCCTGTTGCACTGTTCCCTGCTCTGTCACAGGCTCACTGCTTCACTGTCACTTGGTCACTGCATCACTGTTCCCAGCTCTTTCACTGGGTCAGTGGTACACTTTTACCAGCTCTGTCACTGGGTCACTGCTTCACTGTTCCCATCTCTGTCACTGGGACAGTGCTTCACTGTTCCCAGCTCTGTCACAGGGTCACTGCTTCACTGTTCCCAACTCTGTCACTGGGTCACTGCTTCACTGTTCCCAGCTCAGTCACTGGGTTAGTGCTTCACTGTTCCCAAATCTGTCACTGCGTCACTGCTTCAATGTTCCCAGCTCTGTCACTGGGTCAGTGCTTCAGTGTTCCCAGCTCTGTCACTGGGTCAGTGCTTCACTGTTCCCAGCTCTGTCACAGGGTTACTGCCGCCTTCTTCCCAGCTCTGCCACTGGGTTAATGCTTCACTGTTCCCAGCTCTGTCACAGGGTCACTGCATCACTGTTCCCAGCTCTCTCACTGGGTCAGTGCTTCACTGTTCCCAGCTCTGTCACTGGGTCACTGCTTCACTGTTCCCAGCTCTGTCACTGGGTCAGTGCTTCACTGTTCCCAGCTCTGTCACTGGGTCAGTGCTTCACTGTTCCCAGCTCTGTCACTGGGTCAGTGCTTCACAGTCCCATCTTTGTCACTGGGTCAGTGCTTCACTGTCACTTGGTCACTGCATCACTTTTCCCGGCTCTTTCACTGGGTCAGTGCTTCACTGTTCCCAGCTCTGTCACTGGGTCATTGCTTCACTTTTCCCATCTCTGTCACAGGGTCAGTGCTTCACTGTTCCCAGCTCTGTCACTGGGTTACTGCCTCCCTGTTCCCATCTCTGCCACTGGGTCACTGCTTCACTGTTCCCATCTCTGCCACTGGGTCAGTGCTTCACTGTTCCCAGCTCTGTCACTGGGTCACTGGATCACTGTTCCACAGTGTGCCACGGGGTCACTGTTTCACTGTTCCCAGCTCTGTCACTGTGTCACTGCTTCACTGTTCCCAGCTCTGACGCTTTGTCACTGCCTCACGGTCCCCAGCTCTGTCACTGGGTAACTGCTTCACTTTTTCCAGCTTTGTCACTGCTTCACTGTTCCCCACTGTGCCACGGGGTCACTGTTTCACTGTTCCCAGCTCTGCCACTGAGTCACTGATTCACTCTTCCCAGTTCTGCCTCTGGATCACTGCTTCACTGTTCCCACCTCCACCACTGGGTCACTGCTTCACTGTTTCCAGCTCTGTCTTTGGGTCATTGCTTCACCATTCCCAGCTCTGCCACTGGGTAAGTGCTTCACTGTTCCCAGCTCTGTGACTGGGTCACTGCTTCACTGTTCCCAGCTCTGTCACTGTGTCACTGCTTCACTGTTCCCATCTTTGCCACTGGGTCACTGCTTCACTGTTCCCATCTCTGCCAAAGGGTCAGTGCTTCACTGTTCCCAGCTCTGTCACTGGGTAACTGCATCACTGTCCCTGCTCTTCCACTGGGTCACTTCTTCACTGTCCCAGCTCTGCCACTGGGTCACTGTTTCACGGTTTCCAGCTCTGTCTTTGGGTCATTGCTTCACTGCTCCCAGCTCTGTCCCTGGGTCACTGCTTCACTGTTCCCAGCTCTGTCACTGGGTCACTGCTTCTCTGTTCCCAGCTCTGTCACTGGGTCACTGCTTCACTGTTCCCAGCTCTGTCACTGGGTCACTGCTTCATTGTTCCCAGCTCTGTCACTGGGTCAGTGCTTCACTGTTCCCAGCTCTGTCGCTGGGTCAGGGCTTCACTGTTCCCAGCTCTGGCACTGGGTCAGTGCTTCACCGTTCCCAGCTCTGCCACTGGGTCACTGCTTCTCTGTTCCCAGCTCTGTCACTGTTTCACTGTTCCCAGCTTAGTCACTGGGTCACTGATTCACTGTTCCCAGCTCTGTCACTGGGTCACTGCTTCACTGTTTCCAGCTCTGTCACTGGATTACTGCTTCACTGTTCCCAGAACTGTCACTGGGTCAGTGCTTCACTGTTCCCAGCTCTATCACTGCTTCACTGTTCCCTTCTCTGTCACTGGGTCAGTGCTTCACTGTTCACAGCTCTGTCACTGGGTCACTGCTTCTCTGTTCCCAGCAATGTCACTGGGTCACTGCTTCACTGGGAACAGCTCTGTAACTGAGTCACTGATTGACTGTTCCCAGCTTTGTCACTGGGTCACTGTTTCACTGTTCCCAGCTCTGCCACTGGGTCACTGCTTCACTGTTCCCAGCTCTGTCACTGCTTCACTGTTCCCAGCTCTGCCACTGGGTCACTGCTTCACTGTTCCCAGCTCTGTCACTGGGTCAGTGCTTCACTGTTCCCAGCTCTGTCACTGGGTCAGTGCTTCACTGTTCCCAGCTCTGTGACTGGGTCACTGCTTCTCTGTTCCCAGCTCTTCACTGGGTCACTGCTTCACTGGGAACAGCTCTGTCACTGGGTCACTGTTTCACTGTTCCCAGCTCTGTCACTGGGTCACTGTTTCACTGTTCCCAGCTCTGTCACTGGGTCACTGTTTCACTGTTCCCAGCTCAGCCACTGGGTCACTGCTTCAATATTCCCAGCTCTCCCACTGGGTCACTGCTTCCCTGTTCCCAGCTCTTCCACTGGGTCAGTGCTTCAATGTTCCCAGCTCTGTCACTGTGTCAGTGCTTCACTGTTTCCAGTTCTGTCACAGGGTCCCTGCTTCACTGTTCCCAGCTCTGTCACTGATTCACTGTTCCCCACTCTGCCACTGGGTCACTGCTTCACTGTTCCCAGCTCTGTCACTGCTTCACTGTTCCCCACTGTTTCGCTGGGTCACTGTTTCACATTTCCCAGCTCTGTCGCTGGGTCACTGCTTCACTGTTGCCAGCTCTGTCACTGGGTCACTGCTTCACTGTTCCCAGCTCTTTCACTGGGCCACTGCTTCACTGTTCCCAGCTCTGTCACTGGGCCTCTGCTTCAATGTTCCCAGCTCTGTCACAGGGTCCCTGCTTCACTGTTCCCAGCTCTGTCACTGTTTCAATGTCCACAGTTCTGTCACTGGGTCACTGCTTCACTGTTTCCAGCTCTGTCACTGGGTCACTGCTTCACTTTTGCCAGCTCTGTCACTGGGTCACTGCTTCTCTGTTCCCAGCTCTGCCACTGGGTCACTGCTTCACTGGGAACAGCTCTGTAACTGGGTCACTGATTCACTGTTCTGAGCTCTGTCACTGTGTCAGTGCTTCACTGTGAACAGCTCTGTCACTGGGCCACTGCTTCACTGTTCCCAGCTCTCCCACTGGGTCACTGCTTCCCTTTTCCAAGCTCTGCCACTTGGTCAGTGCTTCACTGTTCCCAGCACTGTCACCGTGTCAGTGCTTCACTGTTCCCAGCACTGTCACTGTGTCAGTGCTTCACTGTTCCCAGCACTGTCACTGTGTCAGTGCTTCACTGTTCCCAGCTCTGTCATTGGGTCACTGCTTCACTGTCTCCAGCTCTGCCACTGGGTCACTGTTTCACTGTTGCCTTCTCTGACACTGGGTCACTGCTTCACTGTTCCCAGCTCTGTCACTGGGTCAGTGCTTCTCTTTTCCCAGCTCTGTCACTGGGTCAGTGCTTCACTGTCCCAGCTCTGTCACTGGGTCAGTGCTTCACTGTTCCCACCTGTCACTGCTTTACTGTTCCCAACACGTCACTGGGTCACTGCTTCACTGTTCCCAGCTCTGTCACTGGGTCAGTGCTTCACTGTTCCCAGCTCTGTCACTGGGTCAGTGCTTCACTGTTCCCAGCTCTGCCACTGGGTCACTGCTTCGCTGTTCACAGCTCTGCCACTGGGTCACTGCTTCACTGTTCACAGCTCTGTCACTGGGTCACTGCTTCACTGTTCACAGCTTTGCCACTGGGTCACTGCTTCACTGTTCAGAGCTCTGTCACTGCTTCACTGTTCCCCACTATGCCACTGGGTCACTGTTTCACTGTTCCCTTCTCTGTCACTGGGTCATGGCTTCACTGTTTCCAGCTCTGCCATTGGCTCACTGGTTCAATGTCTCCAGCTCTGCCACTGGATCACTGCTTCACTGCTCCCAGCTCTGTCACTGATTCAATGTTCCCCTCTCTGGCACTGGGTCACTGCTTCACTGTTCCCAGCTCTGTCACTGCTTACCTGTTCCCCACTGTGCCACTGGGTCACTGTTTCACTATTCCCAGCTCTGTCATTGGGTCACTGCTTCACTGTTGCCAGCTCTGTCACTGGGTCGCTGCTTCACTGTTTCCAGCTCTGCCATTGGGTCACTGCTTCACGGTTCCCAGCTCTGTCACTGCTTAACTGTTCCCCTCTCTGCCACTGGGTCACTGCTTCACTGTTCCCAGGTCTGTCACTGTGTTACTGCTTCACTGTTCCCAGCTGTGTCACTTTGTCACTGCCTCACGGTCACCAGCTCTGTCACTGGGTAACAGCTTCACTTTTTCCAGCTTTGTCACTGCTTCACTTTTCCCAGCTCTGCCACTGAGTCACTGATTCTTCTCAGTTCTGCCTCTGGCTCACTGCTTCACTGTTCCCACCTCCCCCACTGGGTCACTGCTTCACTGTTTCCAGCTCTGTCTTTGGGTCATTGCTTCACCGTTCCCAGCTCTGCCACTGGGTAAGTGCTTCACTGTTCCCAGCTCTGTGACTGGGTCACTGCTTCACTGTTCCCAGCTCTGTCACTGTGTCACTGCTTCACTGTTCCCATCTCTGCCAAAGGGTCAGTGCTTCACTGTTCCCAGCTCTGTCACTGGGTAACTGCATCACTGTCCCTGCTCTTCCACTGGGTCACTTCTTCACTGTCCCAGCTCTGCCACTGGGTCACTGCTTCACTGTTCCCAGCTCTGTCACGGGGTCATTGCTTCACTGTTCCCATCTCTGCCACTGGGTCGCGATTTCACTGTTCCCGGCTCTGCCACTGGGTCACTGCTCCACTGTTCCCAGTTCTGTCACTGCGTCACTGCTTCACTGTTCCAGTTCTGTCACTGGGTCACTGCTTCACTGTTCCCAGCTCTGTCCCACGGTCACTGCCTCCCTGTTCCCAGCTCTGTCACTGGGTCACTGCCTCCCTGTTCCTAGCTCTGTCACTGGGTCAGTGCTTCACTGTTCCCAGCTCTGTCACTGGGTCACTGTTTCACTGTTTCCAGCTCTGTCTTTGGGGCAATGCTTCACTGTTCCCAGCTCTGCCACTGGGTAAGTGCTTCACTGTTCCCAGCTTTCACTGGGTCATTGCTTCACTGTTCCCCGCTCTGCCACTGGGTCACTGCTTCACTGTTCCCAGCTCTGTCACTGGGTTACTGCTTCACTGTTCCCAGCTCTGTCACTGGGTCACTGCTTCACTGTTCCCAGCTCTGTCACTGGGTCACTGCTTCACTGTTCCCAGCTCTGTCACTGGGTCACTGTTTCACTGTTTCCAGCTCTGTCTTTGGGGCAATGCTTCTCTGTTCCCAGCTCTGTCACAGGGTCACTGCTTCACTGTTCCCAACTCTGTCACTGGGTCACTGCTTCACTGTTCCCAGCTCTGTCACTGGGTCAGTGCTTCACTGTCCCAGCTCTGTCACTGGGTCACTGCTTCACTGTTCCAGCTCTGTCACTGGGTCACTGCTTCACTGTTCCCAGCTCTGTCACTGGGTCACTGCTTCACTGTTCCCAGCTCTGTCACTGGGTCACTGCTTCACTGTTCCCAGCTCTGTCACTGGGTCAGTGCTTCACTGTCCCACTCTGTCACTGGGTCAGTGCCTCACTGTTCCCAGCTCTGTCACTGGGTCACTGCCACCCTGTTCCCAGCTCTGCCACTGGGTTAATGCTTCATTGTTCCCAACTCTGTCACTGGGTCACTGTTTCACTGTTCCCAGCTCTGTCACTGGGTCAGTACTTCACTGTTCCCAGCTCTGTCACTGGGTCACTGCTTCATTGTTCCCCACTCTGTCCCTGTTGCACTGTTCCCTGCTCTGTCACAGGCTCACTGCTTCACTGTCACTTGGTCACTGCATCACTGTTCCCAGCTCTTTCACTGGGTCAGTGGTACACTTTTACCAGCTCTGTCACTGGGTCACTGCTTCACTGTTCCCATCTCTGTCACTGGGACAGTGCTTCACTGTTCCCAGCTCTGTCACAGGGTCACTGCTTCACTGTTCCCAACTCTGTCACTGGGTCAGTGCTTCACTGTTCCCAGCTCTGTCACTGGGTCAGTGCTTCACTGTCCCAGCTCTGTCACTGGGTCAGTGCTTCACTGTTCACAGCTCTGTCACTGGGTCACTGCTTCTCTGTTCCCAGCAATGTCACTGGGTCACTGCTTCACTGGGAACAGCTCTGTAACTGAGTCACTGATTGACTGTTCCCAGCTTTGTCACTGGGTCACTGTTTCACTGTTCCCAGCTCTGCCACTGGGTCACTGCTTCACTGTTCCCAGCTCTGTCACTGCTTCACTGTTCCCAGCTCTGCCACTGGGTCACTGCTTCACTGTTCCCAGCTCTGTCACTGGGTCAGTGCTTCACTGTTCCCAGCTCTGTCACTGGGTCAGTGCTTCACTGTTCCCAGCTCTGTGACTGGGTCACTGCTTCTCTGTTCCCAGCTCTTCACTGGGTCACTGCTTCACTGGGAACAGCTCTGTCACTGGGTCACTGTTTCACTGTTCCCAGCTCTGTCACTGGGTCACTGTTTCACTG
This sequence comes from Isurus oxyrinchus, assembly GCA_026770705.1. NCBI lineage: Eukaryota > Metazoa > Chordata > Chondrichthyes > Lamniformes > Lamnidae > Isurus > Isurus oxyrinchus. The sequence continues at coordinate 126,432 of JANJGN010000240.1, forward strand.
TTCCCAGCTCTGTCACTGGGTCACTGTTTCACTGTTCCCAGCTCAGCCACTGGGTCACTGCTTCAATATTCCCAGCTCTCCCACTGGGTCACTGCTTCCCTGTTCCCAGCTCTTCCACTGGGTCAGTGCTTCAATGTTCCCAGCTCTGTCACTGTGTCAGTGCTTCACTGTTTCCAGTTCTGTCACAGGGTCCCTGCTTCACTGTTCCCAGCTCTGTCACTGATTCACTGTTCCCCACTCTGCCACTGGGTCACTGCTTCACTGTTCCCAGCTCTGTCACTGCTTCACTGTTCCCCACTGTTTCGCTGGGTCACTGTTTCACATTTCCCAGCTCTGTCGCTGGGTCACTGCTTCACTGTTGCCAGCTCTGTCACTGGGTCACTGCTTCACTGTTCCCAGCTCTTTCACTGGGCCACTGCTTCACTGTTCCCAGCTCTGTCACTGGGCCTCTGCTTCAATGTTCCCAGCTCTGTCACAGGGTCCCTGCTTCACTGTTCCCAGCTCTGTCACTGTTTCAATGTCCACAGTTCTGTCACTGGGTCACTGCTTCACTGTTTCCAGCTCTGTCACTGGGTCACTGCTTCACTTTTGCCAGCTCTGTCACTGGGTCACTGCTTCTCTGTTCCCAGCTCTGCCACTGGGTCACTGCTTCACTGGGAACAGCTCTGTAACTGGGTCACTGATTCACTGTTCTGAGCTCTGTCACTGTGTCAGTGCTTCACTGTGAACAGCTCTGTCACTGGGCCACTGCTTCACTGTTCCCAGCTCTCCCACTGGGTCACTGCTTCCCTTTTCCAAGCTCTGCCACTTGGTCAGTGCTTCACTGTTCCCAGCACTGTCACCGTGTCAGTGCTTCACTGTTCCCAGCACTGTCACTGTGTCAGTGCTTCACTGTTCCCAGCACTGTCACTGTGTCAGTGCTTCACTGTTCCCAGCTCTGTCATTGGGTCACTGCTTCACTGTCCCCAGCTCTGCCACTGGGTCACTGTTTCACTGTTGCCTTCTCTGACACTGGGTCACTGCTTCACTGTTCCCAGCTCTGTCACTGGGTCAGTGCTTCTCTTTTCCCAGCTCTGTCACTGGGTCAGTGCTTCACTGTCCCAGCTCTGTCACTGGGTCAGTGCTTCACTGTTCCCACCTGTCACTGCTTTACTGTTCCCAACACGTCACTGGGTCACTGCTTCACTGTTCCCAGCTCTGTCACTGGGTCAGTGCTTCACTGTTCCCAGCTCTGTCACTGGGTCAGTGCTTCACTGTTCCCAGCTCTGCCACTGGGTCACTGCTTCGCTGTTCACAGCTCTGCCACTGGGTCACTGCTTCACTGTTCACAGCTCTGTCACTGGGTCACTGCTTCACTGTTCACAGCTTTGCCACTGGGTCACTGCTTCACTGTTCAGAGCTCTGTCACTGCTTCACTGTTCCCCACTATGCCACTGGGTCACTGTTTCACTGTTCCCTTCTCTGTCACTGGGTCATGGCTTCACTGTTTCCAGCTCTGCCATTGGCTCACTGGTTCAATGTCTCCAGCTCTGCCACTGGATCACTGCTTCACTGCTCCCAGCTCTGTCACTGATTCAATGTTCCCCTCTCTGGCACTGGGTCACTGCTTCACTGTTCCCAGCTCTGTCACTGCTTACCTGTTCCCCACTGTGCCACTGGGTCACTGTTTCACTATTCCCAGCTCTGTCATTGGGTCACTGCTTCACTGTTGCCAGCTCTGTCACTGGGTCGCTGCTTCACTGTTTCCAGCTCTGCCATTGGGTCACTGCTTCACGGTTCCCAGCTCTGTCACTGCTTAACTGTTCCCCTCTCTGCCACTGGGTCACTGCTTCACTGTTCCCAGGTCTGTCACTGTGTTACTGCTTCACTGTTCCCAGCTGTGTCACTTTGTCACTGCCTCACGGTCACCAGCTCTGTCACTGGGTAACAGCTTCACTTTTTCCAGCTTTGTCACTGCTTCACTTTTCCCAGCTCTGCCACTGAGTCACTGATTCTTCTCAGTTCTGCCTCTGGCTCACTGCTTCACTGTTCCCACCTCCCCCACTGGGTCACTGCTTCACTGTTTCCAGCTCTGTCTTTGGGTCATTGCTTCACCGTTCCCAGCTCTGCCACTGGGTAAGTGCTTCACTGTTCCCAGCTCTGTGACTGGGTCACTGCTTCACTGTTCCCAGCTCTGTCACTGTGTCACTGCTTCACTGTTCCCATCTCTGCCAAAGGGTCAGTGCTTCACTGTTCCCAGCTCTGTCACTGGGTAACTGCATCACTGTCCCTGCTCTTCCACTGGGTCACTTCTTCACTGTCCCAGCTCTGCCACTGGGTCACTGCTTCACTGTTCCCAGCTCTGTCACGGGGTCATTGCTTCACTGTTCCCATCTCTGCCACTGGGTCGCGATTTCACTGTTCCCGGCTCTGCCACTGGGTCACTGCTCCACTGTTCCCAGTTCTGTCACTGCGTCACTGCTTCACTGTTCCAGTTCTGTCACTGGGTCACTGCTTCACTGTTCCCAGCTCTGTCCCAGGGTCACTGCCTCCCTGTTCCCAGCTCTGTCACTGGGTCACTGCCTCCCTGTTCCTAGCTCTGTCACTGGGTCAGTGCTTCACTGTTCCCAGCTCTGTCACTGGGTCACTGTTTCACTGTTTCCAGCTCTGTCTTTGGGGCAATGCTTCACTGTTCCCAGCTCTGCCACTGGGTAAGTGCTTCACTGTTCCCAGCTTTCACTGGGTCATTGCTTCACTGTTCCCCGCTCTGCCACTGGGTCACTGCTTCACTGTTCCCAGCTCTGTCACTGGGTTACTGCTTCACTGTTCCCAGCTCTGTCACTGGGTCACTGCTTCACTGTTCCCAGCTCTGTCACTGGGTCACTGCTTCACTGTTCCCAGCTCTGTCACTGGGTCACTGTTTCACTGTTTCCAGCTCTGTCTTTGGGGCAATGCTTCTCTGTTCCCAGCTCTGTCACAGGGTCACTGCTTCACTGTTCCCAACTCTGTCACTGGGTCACTGCTTCACTGTTCCCAGCTCTGTCACTGGGTCAGTGCTTCACTGTCCCAGCTCTGTCACTGGGTCACTGCTTCACTGTTCCCAGCTCTGTCACTGGGTCACTGCTTCACTGTTCCCAGCTCTGTCACTGGGTCACTGCTTCACTGTTCCCAGCTCTGTCACTGGGTCACTGCTTCACTGTTCCCAGCTCTGTCACTGGGTCAGTGCTTCACTGTCCCACTCTGTCACTGGGTCAGTGCCTCACTGTTCCCAGCTCTGTCACTGGGTCACTGCCACCCTGTTCCCAGCTCTGCCACTGGGTTAATGCTTCATTGTTCCCAACTCTGTCACTGGGTCACTGTTTCACTGTTCCCAGCTCTGTCACTGGGTCAGTACTTCACTGTTCCCAGCTCTGTCACTGGGTCACTGCTTCATTGTTCCCCACTCTGTCCCTGTTGCACTGTTCCCTGCTCTGTCACAGGCTCACTGCTTCACTGTCACTTGGTCACTGCATCACTGTTCCCAGCTCTTTCACTGGGTCAGTGGTACACTTTTACCAGCTCTGTCACTGGGTCACTGCTTCACTGTTCCCAACTCTGTCACTGGGACAGTGCTTCACTGTTCCCAGCTCTGTCACAGGGTCACTGCTTCACTGTTCCCAACTCTGTCACTGGGTCACTGCTTCACTGTTCCCAGCTCAGTCACTGGGTTAGTGCTTCACTGTTCCCAAATCTGTCACTGCGTCACTGCTTCAATGTTCCCAGCTCTGTCACTGGGTCAGTGCTTCAGTGTTCCCAGCTCTGTCACTGGGTCAGTGCTTCACTGTCCCAGCTCTGTCACTGGGTCACTGCTTCACTGTTCCCAGCTCTGTCACTGGGTCACTGCTTCACTGTTCCCAGCTCTGTCACTGGGTCACTGCTTCACTGTTCCCAGCTCTGTCACTGGGTCACTGCTTCACTGTTCCCAGCTCTGTCACTGGGTCAGTGCTTCACTGTCCCACTCTGTCACTGGGTCAGTGCCTCACTGTTCCCAGCTCTGTCACTGGGTCACTGCCACCCTGTTCCCAGCTCTGCCACTGGGTTAATGCTTCATTGTTCCCAACTCTGTCACTGGGTCACTGTTTCACTGTTCCCAGCTCTGTCACTGGGTCAGTACTTCACTGTTCCCAGCTCTGTCACTGGGTCACTGCTTCATTGTTCCCCACTCTGTCCCTGTTGCACTGTTCCCTGCTCTGTCACAGGCTCACTGCTTCACTGTCACTTGGTCACTGCATCACTGTTCCCAGCTCTTTCACTGGGTCAGTGGTACACTTTTACCAGCTCTGTCACTGGGTCACTGCTTCACTGTTCCCATCTCTGTCACTGGGACAGTGCTTCACTGTTCCCAGCTCTGTCACAGGGTCACTGCTTCACTGTTCCCAACTCTGTCACTGGGTCACTGCTTCACTGTTCCCAGCTCAGTCACTGGGTTAGTGCTTCACTGTTCCCAAATCTGTCACTGCGTCACTGCTTCAATGTTCCCAGCTCTGTCACTGGGTCAGTGCTTCAGTGTTCCCAGCTCTGTCACTGGGTCAGTGCTTCACTGTTCCCAGCTCTGTCACAGGGTTACTGCCGCCTTCTTCCCAGCTCTGCCACTGGGTTAATGCTTCACTGTTCCCAGCTCTGTCACAGGGTCACTGCATCACTGTTCCCAGCTCTCTCACTGGGTCAGTGCTTCACTGTTCCCAGCTCTGTCACTGGGTCACTGCTTCACTGTTCCCAGCTCTGTCACTGGGTCAGTGCTTCACTGTTCCCAGCTCTGTCACTGGGTCAGTGCTTCACTGTTCCCAGCTCTGTCACTGGGTCAGTGCTTCACAGTCCCATCTTTGTCACTTGGTCAGTGCTTCACTGTCACTTGGTCACTGCATCACTTTTCCCGGCTCTTTCACTGGGTCAGTGCTTCACTGTTCCCAGCTCTGTCACTGGGTCATTGCTTCACTTTTCCCATCTCTGTCACAGGGTCAGTGCTTCACTGTTCCCTGCTCTGTCACTGGGTTACTGCCTCCCTGTTCCCATCTCTGCCACTGGGTCACTGCTTCACTGTTCCCATCTCTGCCACTGGGTCAGTGCTTCACTGTTCCCAGCTCTGTCACTGGGTCACTGGATCACTGTTCCCCAGTGTGCCACGGGGTCACTGTTTCACTGTTCCCAGCTCTGTCACTGTGTCACTGCTTCACTGTTCCCAGCTCTGACGCTTTGTCACTGCCTCACGGTCCCCAGCTCTGTCACTGGGTAACTGCTTCACTTTTTCCAGCTTTGTCACTGCTTCACTGTTCCCCACTGTGCCACGGGGTCACTGTTTCACTGTTCCCAGCTCTGCCACTGAGTCACTGATTCACTCTTCCCAGTTCTGCCTCTGGCTCACTGCTTCACTGTTCCCACCTCCACCACTGGGTCACTGCTTCACTGTTTCCAGCTCTGTCTTTGGGTCATTGCTTCACCATTCCCAGCTCTGCCACTGGGTAAGTGCTTCACTGTTCCCAGCTCTGTGACTGGGTCACTGCTTCACTGTTCCCAGCTCTGTCACTGTGTCACTGCTTCACTGTTCCCATCTTTGCCACTGGGTCACTGCTTCACTGTTCCCATCTCTGCCAAAGGGTCAGTGCTTCACTGTTCCCAGCTCTGTCACTGGGTAACTGCATCACTGTCCCTGCTCTTCCACTGGGTCACTTCTTCACTGTCCCAGCTCTGCCACTGGGTCACTGTTTCACGGTTTCCAGCTCTGTCTTTGGGTCATTGCTTCACTGCTCCCAGCTCTGTCCCTGGGTCACTGCGGCACTGTTCCCAGCTCTGTCACTGGGTCACTGCTTCTCTGTTCCCAGCTCTGTCACTGGGTCACTGCTTCACTGTTCCCAGCTCTGTCACTGGGTCACTGCTTCATTGTTCCCAGCTCTGTCACTGGGTCAGTGCTTCACTGTTCCCAGCTCTGTCACTGGGTCAGGGCTTCACTGTTCCCAGCTCTGGCACTGGGTCAGTGCTTCACCGTTCCCAGCTCTGCCACTGGGTCACTGCTTCTCTGTTCCCAGCTCTGTCACTGTTTCACTGTTCCCAGCTTAGTCACTGATTCACTGTTCCCAGCTCTGTCACTGGGTCACTGCTTCACTGTTTCCAGCTCTGTCACTGGATTACTGCTTCACTGTTCCCAGAACTGTCACTGGGTCAGTGCTTCACTGTTCCCAGCTCTATCACTGCTTCACTGTTCCCTTCTCTGTCACTGGGTCAGTGCTTCACTGTTCACAGCTCTGTCACTGGGTCACTGCTTCTCTGTTCCCAGCAATGTCACTGGGTCACTGCTTCACTGGGAACAGCTCTGTAACTGAGTCACTGATTGACTGTTCCCAGCTTTGTCACTGGGTCACTGTTTCACTGTTCCCAGCTCTGCCACTGGGTCACTGCTTCACTGTTCCCAGCTCTGTCACTGCTTCACTGTTCCCAGCTCTGCCACTGGGTCACTGCTTCACTGTTCCCAGCTCTGTCACTGGGTCAGTGCTTCACTGTTCCCAGCTCTGTCACTGGGTCAGTGCTTCACTGTTCCCAGCTCTGTGACTGGGTCACTGCTTCTCTGTTCCCAGCTCTTCACTGGGTCACTGCTTCACTGGGAACAGCTCTGTCACTGGGTCACTGTTTCACTGTTTCCAGCTCTGTCACTGGGTCACTGTTTCACTGTTCCCAGCTCTGTCACTGGGTCACTGTTTCACTGTTCCCAGCTCAGCCACTGGGTCACTGCTTCAATATTCCCAGCTCTCCCACTGGGTCACTGCTTCCCTGTTCCCAGCTCTTCCACTGGGTCAGTGCTTCAATGTTCCCAGCTCTGTCACTGTGTCAGTGCTTCACTGTTTCCAGTTCTGTCACAGGGTCCCTGCTTCACTGTTCCCAGCTCTGTCACTGATTCACTGTTCCCCACTCTGCCACTGGGTCACTGCTTCACTGTTCCCAGCTCTGTCACTGCTTCACTGTTCCCCACTGTTTCACTGGGTCACTGTTTCACATTTCCCAGCTCTGTCGCTGGGTCACTGCTTCACTGTTGCCAGCTCTGTCACTGGGTCACTGCTTCACTGTTCCCAGCTCTTTCACTGGGCCACTGCTTCACTGTTCCCAGCTCTGTCACTGGGCCTCTGCTTCAATGTTCCCAGCTCTGTCACAGGGTCCCTGCTTCACTGTTCCCAGCTCTGTCACTGTTTCACTGTCCACAGTTCTGTCACTGGGTCACTGCTTCACTGTTTCCAGCTCTGTCACTGGGTCACTGCTTCACTTTTGCCAGCTCTGTCACTGGGTCACTGCTTCTCTGTTCCCAGCTCTGCCACTGGGTCACTGCTTCACTGGGAACAGCTCTGTAACTGGGTCACTGATTCACTGTTCTGAGCTCTGTCACTGTGTCAGTGCTTCACTGTGAACAGCTCTGTCACTGGGCCACTGCTTCACTGTTCCCAGCTCTCCCACTGGGTCACTGCTTCCCTTTTCCAAGCTCTGCCACTTGGTCAGTGCTTCACTGTTCCCAGCACTGTCACCGTGTCAGTGCTTCACTGTTCCCAGCACTGTCACTGTGTCAGTGCTTCACTGTTCCCAGCACTGTCACTGTGTCAGTGCTTCACTGTTCCCAGCTCTGTCATTGGGTCACTGCTTCACTGTCCCCAGCTCTGCCACTGGGTCACTGTTTCACTGTTGCCTTCTCTGACACTGGGTCACTGCTTCACTGTTCCCAGCTCTGTCACTGGGTCAGTGCTTCTCTTTTCCCAGCTCTGTCACTGGGTCAGTGCTTCACTGTCCCAGCTCTGTCACTGGGTCAGTGCTTCACTGTTCCCACCTGTCACTGCTTTACTGTTCCCAACATGTCACTGGGTCACTGCTTCACTGTTCCCAGCTCTGTCACTGGGTCAGTGCTTCACTGTTCCCAGCTCTGTCACTGGGTCAGTGCTTCACTGTTCCCAGCTCTGCCACTGGGTCACTGCTTCGCTGTTCACAGCTCTGCCACTGGGTCACTGCTTCACTGTTCACAGCTCTGTCACTGGGTCACTGCTTCACTGTTCACAGCTTTGCCACTGGGTCACTGCTTCACTGTTCAGAGCTCTGTCACTGCTTCACTGTTCCCCACTATGCAACTGGGTCACTGTTTCACTGTTCCCTTCTCTGTCACTGGGTCATGGCTTCACTGTTTCCAGCTCTGCCATTGGCTCACTGGTTCAATGTCTCCAGCTCTGCCACTGGATCACTGCTTCACTGCTCCCAGCTCTGTCACTGATTCAATGTTCCCCTCTCTGGCACTGGGTCACTGCTTCACTGTTCCCAGCTCTGTCACTGCTTACCTGTTCCCCACTGTGCCACTGGGTCACTGTTTCACTATTCCCAGCTCTGTCATTGGGTCACTGCTTCACTGTTGCCAGCTCTGTCACTGGGTCGCTGCTTCACTGTTTCCAGCTCTGCCATTGGGTCACTGCTTCACGGTTCCCAGCTCTGTCACTGCTTAACTGTTCCCCTCTCTGCCACTGGGTCACTGCTTCACTGTTCCCAGGTCTGTCACTGTGTTACTGCTTCACTGTTCCCAGCTGTGTCACTTTGTCACTGCCTCACGGTCCCCAGCTCTGTCACTGGGTAACTGCTTCACTTTTTCCAGCTTTGTCACTGCTTCACTGTTCCCAGCTCTGCCACTGAGTCACTGATTCTTCTCAGTTCTGCCTCTGGCTCACTGCTTCACTGTTCCCACCTCCCCCACTGGGTCACTGCTTCACTGTTTCCAGCTCTGTCTTTGGGTCATTGCTTCACCGTTCCCAGCTCTGCCACTGGGTAAGTGCTTCACTGTTCCCAGCTCTGTGACTGGGTCACTGCTTCACTGTTCCCAGCTCTGTCACTGTGTCACTGCTTCACTGTTCCCATCTCTGCCAAAGGGTCAGTGCTTCACTGTTCCCAGCTCTGTCACTGGGTAACTGCATCACTGTCCCTGCTCTTCCACTGGGTCACTTCTTCACTGTCCCAGCTCTGCCACTGGGTCACTGCTTCACTGTTCCCAGCTCTGTCACGGGGTCATTGCTTCACTGTTCCCATCTCTGCCACTGGGTCGCGATTTCCCTGTTCCCGGCTCTGCCACTGGGTCACTGCTCCACTGTTCCCAGTTCTGTCACTGCGTCACTGCTTCACTGTTCCAGTTCTGTCACTGGGTCACTGCTTCACTGTTCCCAGCTCTGTCCCAGGGTCACTGCCTCCCTGTTCCCAGCTCTGTCACTGGGTCACTGCCTCCCTGTTCCTAGCTCTGTCACTGGGTCAGTGCTTCACTGTTCCCAGCTCTGTCACTGGGTCACTGTTTCACTGTTTCCAGCTCTGTCTTTGGGGCAATGCTTCACTGTTCCCAGCTCTGCCACTGGGTAAGTGCTTCACTGTTCCCAGCTTTCACTGGGTCATTGCTTCACTGTTCCCCGCTCTGCCACTGGGTCACTGCTTCACTGTTCCCAGCTCTGTCACTGGGTTACTGCTTCACTGTTCCCAGCTCTGTCACTGGGTCACTGCTTCACTGTTCCCAGCTCTGTCACTGGGTCACTGCTTCACTGTTCCCAGCTCTGTCACTGGGTCACTGTTTCACTGTTTCCAGCTCTGTCTTTGGGGCAATGCTTCACTGTTCCCAGCTCTGCCACTGGGTAAGTGCTTCACTGTTCCCAGCTGTCACTGGGTCATTGCTTCACTGTTCCCCGCTCTGCCACTGGGTCACTGCTTCACTGTTCCCAGCTCTGTCACTGGGTCACTGCTTCACTGTTCCCAGCTCTGTCACTGGGTCACTGCTTCACTGTTCCCAGCTCTGTCACTGGGTAACTGCTTCACTGTTCCCAGCTCTGTCACTGGGTCACTGCTTCACTGTTCCCAGCTCTGTCACTGGGTCAGTGCTTCACTGTCCCACTCTGTCACTGGGTCAGTGCCTCACTGTTCCCAGCTCTGTCACTGGGTCACTGCCACCCTGTTCCCAGCTCTGCCACTGGGTTAATGCTTCTTTGTTCCCAACTCTGTCACTGGGTCACTGTTTCACTGTTCCCAGCTCTGTCACTGGGTCAGTACTTCACTGTTCCCAGCTCTGTCATTGGTCACTGCTTCACTGTTCCCCACTCTGTCCCTGTTGCACTGTTCCCTGCTCTGTCACAGGCTCACTGCTTCACTGTCACTTGGTCACTGCATCACTGTTCCCAGCTCTTTCACTGGGTCAGTGGTTCACTTTTACCAGCTCTGTCACTGGGTCACTGCTTCACTGTTCCCAGCTCTGTCACTGGGACAGTGCTTCACTGTTCCCAGCTCTGTCACAGGGTCACTGCTTCACTGTTCCCAACTCTGTCACTGGGTCACTGCTTCACTGTTCCCAGCTCAGTCACTGCGTCACTGCTTCAATGTTCCCAGCTCTGTCACTGGGTCAGTGCTTCAGTGTTCCCAGCTCTGTCACTGGGTCAGTGCTTCACTGTTCCCAGCTCTGTCACAGGGTTACTGCCGCCTTCTTCCCAGCTCTGCCACTGGGTTAATGCTTCACTGTTCCCAGCTCTGTCACAGGGTCACTGCATCACTGTTCCCAGCTCTCTCACTGGGTCAGTGCTTCACTGTTCCCCGCTCTGTCACTTGGTCAGAGCTTCACTGTTCCCAGCTCTGTCACTGGGTCACTGCTTCACTTTCCAAGCTCTGTCACTGGGTCAGTGCTTCACTGTTCCCAGCTCTGTCACTGGGTCAGTGCTTCACTGTTCCCAGCTCTGTCACTGGGTCAGTGCTTCACTGTCCCAGCTCTGTCACAGGGTCACTGCATCACTGTCACTTGGTCACTGCATCACTTTTCCCGGCTCTTTCACTGGGTCACTGCTTCACTGTTCCCAGCTCTGTCACTGGGTCAGTACTTCACTGTTCCCAGCTCTGTCACTGGGTCACTGCTTCACTGTTCCCCACTCTGTCCCTGTTGCACTGTTCCCTGCTCTGTCACAGGCTCACTGCTTCACTGTCACTTGGTCACTGCATCACTGTTCCCAGCTCTTTCACTGGGTCAGTGGTTCACTTTTACCAGCTCTGTCACTGGGTCACTGCTTCACTGTTCCCAGCTCTGTCACTGGGACAGTGCTTCACTGTTCCCAGCTCTGTCACAGGGTCACTGCTTCACTGTTCCCAACTCTGTCACTGGGTCACTGCTTCACTGTTCCCAGCTCAGTCACTGGGTCAGTGCTTCACTGTTCCCAAATCTGTCACTGGGTCACTGCTTCAATGTTCCCAGCTCTGTCACTGGGTCAGTGCTTCAGTGTTCCCAGCTCTGTCACTGGGTCAGTGCTTCACTGTTCCCAGCTATGTCACAGGGTAACTGCCGCCTTCTTCCCAGCTCTGCCACTGGGTTAATGCTTCACTGTTCCCAGCTCTGTCACAGGGTCACTGCATCACTGTTCCCAGCTCTCTCACTGGGTCAGTGCTTCACTGTCCCCCGCTCTGTCACTTGGTCAGAGCTTCACTGTTCCCAGCTCTGTCACTGGGTCACTGCTTCACTGTTCCAAGCTCTGTCACTGGGTCAGTGCTTCACTGTTCCCAGCTCTGTCACTGGGTCAGTGCTTCACTGTTCCCAGCTCTGTCACTGGGTCAGTGCTTCACTGTCCCAGCTCTGTCACAGGGTCACTGCATCACTGTCACTTGGTCACTGCATCACTTTTCCCGGCTCTTTCACTGGGTCACTGCTTCACTGTTCCCAGCTCTGTCACTGGGTCATTGCTTCACTTTTCCCATCTCTGTCACAGGGTCAGTGCTTCACTGTTCCCAACTCTGTCACTGGGTTACTGCCTCCCTGTTCCCATCTCTGCCACTGGGTCACTGCTTCACTGTTCCCATCTCTGCCACTGGGTCAGTGCTTCACTGTTCCCAGCTCTGTCACTGGGTCACTGGATCACTGTTCCCCAGTGTGCCACGGGGTCACTGTTTCACTGTTCCCAGCTCTGTCACTGTGTCACTGCTTCACTGTTCCCAGCTCTGACGCTTTGTCACTGCCTCACGGTCCCCAGCTCTGTCACTGGGTAACTGCTTCACTTTTTCCAGCTTTGTCACTGCTTCACTGTTCCCCACTGTGCCACGGGGTCACTGTTTCACTGTTCCCAGCTCTGCCACTGAGTCACTGATTCACTCTTCCCAGTTCTGCCTCTGGCTCACTGCTTCACTGTTCCCACCTCCACCACTGGGTCACTGCTTCACTGTTTCCAGCTCTGTCTTTGGGTCATTGCTTCACCGTTCCCAGCTCTGCCACTGGGTAAGTGCTTCACTGTTCCCAGCTCTGTGACTGGGTCACTGCTTCACTGTTCCCAGCTCTGTCACTGTGTCACTGCTTCACTGTTCCCATCTTTGCCACTGGGTCACTGCTTCACTGTTCCCATCTCTGCCAAAGGGTCAGTGCTTCACTGTTCCCAGCTCTGTCACTGGGTAACTGCATCACTGTCCCTGCTCTTCCACTGGGTCACTTCTTCACTGTCCCAGCTCTGCCACTGGGTCACTGTTTCACTGTTTCCAGCTCTGTCTTTGGGTCATTGCTTCACTGTTCCCAGCTCTGCCACTGGGTAAGTGCTTCACTGTTCCCAGCTGTCACTGGGTCATTGCTTCACTGTTCCCCGCTCTGCCACTGGGTCACTGCTTCACTGTTCCCAGCTCTGCCACTGGGTCACTGCTTCACTGTTCCCAGCTCTGTCACTGGGTCACTGCTTCACTGTTCCCAGCTCTGTCAATGGGTCACTGCTTCACTGTTCCCAGCTCTGTCACTGGGTCTCTGCTTCACTGTTCCCAGCTCTGTCACTGGGTCAGTGCTTCACTGTCCCACTCTGTCACTGGGTCAGTGCCTCCCTGTTCCCAGCTCTGTCACTGGGTCACTGCCACCCTGTTCCCAGCTCTGCCACTGGGTTAATGCTTCATTGTTCCCAACTCTGTCACTGGATCAGTGCTTCACTGTTCCCAGCTCTGTCACTGGGTCAGTGCTTCACTGTCCCAGCTCTGTAACTGGGTCAGTACTTCACTGTTCCCAGCTCTGTTACTGGGTCACTGCTTCACTGTTCCCCACTCTGTCCCTGTTGCACTGTTCCCAGCTCTGTCACAGGCTCACTGCTGCAATGTCACTTGGTCACTGCATCATTGTTCCCGGCTCTTTCACTGGGTCAGTTGTTCACTTTTACCAGCTCTGTCACTGGGTCACTGCTTCACTGTTCCCAGCTCTGTCACTGGGTCACTGCTTCACTGTTCCCATCTCTGTCACTGGGCCAGTGCTTCACTGTTCCCAGCTCTGTCACAGGGTCACTGCTTCACTGTTCCCAACTCTGTCACTGGGTCACTGCTTCACTGTTCCCAGCTCTGTCACTGGGTCAGTGCTTCACTGTCCCAGCTCTGTCACTGGGTCAGTGCTTCACTGTTCCCAGCTCTGTCACTGGGTCACTGCTTCACTGTTCCCAGCTCTGTCACTGGGTCAGTGCTTCACTGTTCCCAGCTCTGTCACTGGGTCACTGCTTCACTGTTCCCAGCTCTGTCACTGGGTCAGTGCTTCACAGTCCCAGCTCTGTCACTGGGTCAGTGCTTCACTGTTCCCAGCTCTGTCACTGTGTCAGTGCTTCACTGTTCCCAGCTCTGTCACTGGGTCAGTGCTTCACAGTCCCATCTTTGTCACTGGGTCAGTGCTTCACAGTCCCAGCTCTGTCACTGGGTCAGTGCTTCACTTATTCCAGCTCTGTCACTGTGTCACTGCTTCACTGTTCCCCACTCTGTCCCTGATTCACTGTCCCCAGCTCTGTCACAGGGTCACTGCTTCACTGTTCCCAGCTCTGTCACTGGGTCACTGCTTCACTGTTCCCAGCTCTGTCACTGGGTCACTGCTTCACTGTTCCCAGCTCTGTCACTGGGTCACTGCTTCACTGTTCCCAGCTCTGTCACTGGGTCAGTGCTTCACTGTCCCACTCTGTCACTGGGTCAGTGCCTCACTGTTCCCAGCTCTGTCACTGGGTCACTGCCACCCTGTTCCCAGCTCTGCCACTGGGTTAATGCTTCATTGTTCCCAACTCTGTCACTGGGTCACTGTTTCACTGTTCCCAGCTCTGTCACTGGGTCAGTACTTCACTGTTCCCAGCTCTGTCACTGGGTCACTGCTTCACTGTTCCCCACTCTGTCCCTGTTGCACTGTTCCCTGCTCTGTCACAGGCTCACTGCTTCACTGTCACTTGGTCACTGCATCACTGTTCCCAGCTCTTTCACTGGGTCAGTGGTTCACTTTTACCAGCTCTGTCACTGGGTCACTGCTTCACTGTTCCCAGCTCTGTCACTGGGACAGTGCTTCACTGTTCCCAGCTCTGTCACAGGGTCACTGCTTCACTGTTCCCAACTCTGTCACTGGGTCACTGCTTCACTGTTCCCAGCTCAGTCACTGGGTCAGTGCTTCACTGTTCCCAAATCTGTCACTGCGTCACTGCTTCAATGTTCCCAGCTCTGTCACTGGGTCAGTGCTTCAGTGTTCCCAGCTCTGTCACTGGGTCAGTGCTTCACTGTTCCCAGCTCTGTCACAGGGTTACTGCCGCCTTCTTCCCAGCTCTGCCACTGGGTTAATGCTTCACTGTTCCCAGCTCTGTCACAGGGTCACTGCATCACTGTTCCCAGCTCTCTCACTGGGTCAGTGCTTCACTGTTCCCCGCTCTGTCACTTGGTCAGAGCTTCACTGTTCCCAGCTCTGTCACTGGGTCACTGCTTCACTGTTCCAAGCTCTGTCACTGGGTCAGTGCTTCACTGTTCCCAGCTCTGTCACTGGGTCAGTGCTTCACTGTTCCCAGCTCTGTCACTGGGACAGTGCTTCACTGTTCCCAGCTCTGTCACAGGGTCACTGCTTCACTGTTCCCAACTCTGTCACTGGGTCACTGCTTCACTGTTCCCAGCTCAGTCACTGCGTCACTGCTTCACTGTTCCCAGCTCAGTCACTGCGTCACTGCTTCACTGTTCCCAGCTCTGTGACTGGGTCACTGCTTCACTGTTCCCAGCTCTGTCACTGTGTCACTGCTTCACTGTTCCCATCTCTGCCAAAGGGTCAGTGCTTCACTGTTCCCAGCTCTGTCACTGGGTAACTGCATCACTGTCCCTGCTCTTCCACTGGGTCACTTCTTCACTGTCCCAGCTCTGCCACTGAGTCACTGCTTCACTGTTCCCAGCTCTGTCACGGGGTCATTGCTTCACTGTTCCCATCTCTGCCACTGGGTCGCGATTTCACTGTTCCCGGCTCTGCCACTGGGTCACTGCTCCACTGTTCCCAGTTCTGTCACTGCGTCACTGCTTCACTGTTCCAGTTCTGTCACTGGGTCACTGCTTCACTGTTCCCAGCTCTGTCCCAGGGTCACTGCCTCCCTGTTCCCAGCTCTGTCACTGGGTCACTGCCTCCCTGTTCCTAGCTCTGTCACTGGGTCAGTGCTTCACTGTTCCCAGCTCTGTCACTGGGTCACTGTTTCACTGTTTCCAGCTCTGCCTTTGGGGCAATGCTTCACTGTTCCCAGCTCTGCCACTGGGTAAGTGCTTCACTGTTCCCAGCTTTCACTGGGTCATTGCTTCACTGTTCCCCGCTCTGCCACTGGGTCACTGCTTCACTGTTCCCAGCTCTGTCACTGGGTCACTGCTTCACTGTTCCCAGCTCTGTCACTGGGTCACTGCTTCACTGTTCCCAGCTCTGTCACTGGGTCACTGCTTCACTGTTCCCAGCTCTGTCACTGGGTCACTGTTTCCAGCTCTGTCTTTGGGGCAATGCTTCACTGTTCCCCACTCTGTCCCTGTTGCACTGTTCCCTGCTCTGTCACAGGCTCACTGCTTCACTGTCACTTGGTCACTGCATCACTGTTCCCAGCTCTTTCACTGGGTCAGTGGTTCACTTTTACCAGCTCTGTCACTGGGTCACTGCTTCACTGTTCCCAGCTCTGTCACTGGGACAGTGCTTCACTGTTCCCAGCTCTGTCACAGGGTCACTGCTTCACTGTTCCCAACTCTGTCACTGGGTCACTGCTTCACTGTTCCCAGCTCAGTCACTGCGTCACTGCTTCAATGTTCCCAGCTCTGTCACTGGGTCAGTGCTTCAGTGTTCCCAGCTCTGTCACTGGGTCAGTGCTTCACTGTTCCCAGCTCTGTCACAGGGTTACTGCCACCTTCTTCCCAGCTCTGCCACTGGGTTAATGCTTCACTGTTCCCAGCTGTGTCACAGGGTCACTGCATCACTGTTCCCAGCTCTCTCACTGGGTCAGTGCTTCACTGTTCCCCGCTCTGTCACTTGGTCAGAGCTTCACTGTTCCCAGCTCTGTCACTGGGTCACTGCTTCACTGTTCCAAGCTCTGTCACTGGGTCAGTGCTTCACTGTTCCCAGCTCTGTCACTGGGTCAGTGCTTCACTGTTCCCAGCTCTGTCACTGGGTCAGTGCTTCACTGTCCCAGCTCTGTCACAGGGTCACTGCATCACTGTCACTTGGTCACTGCATCACTTTTCCCGGCTCTTTCACTGGGTCACTGCTTCACTGTTCCCAGCTCTGTCACTGGGTCATTGCTTCACTTTTCCCATCTCTGTCACAGGGTCAGTGCTTCACTGTTCCCAGCTCTGTCACTGGGTTACTGCCTCCCTGTTCCCATCTCTGCCACTGGGTCACTGCTTCACTGTTCCCATCTCTGCCACTGGGTCAGTGCTTCACTGTTCCCACCTCTGTCACTGGGTCACTGGATCACTGTTCCCCAGTGTGCCACGGGGTCACTGTTTCACTGTTCCCAGCTCTGTCACTGTGTCACTGCTTCACTGTTCCCAGCTCTGACGCTTTGTCACTGCCTCACGGTCCCCAGCTCTGTCACTGGGTAACTGCTTCACTTTTTCCAGCTTTGTCACTGCTTCACTGTTCCCCACTGTGCCACGGGGTCACTGTTTCACTGTTCCCAGCTCTGCGACTGAGTCACTGATTCACTCTTCCCAGTTCTGCCTCTGGCTCACTGCTTCACTGTTCCCACCTCCACCACTGGGTCACTGCTTCACTGTTTCCAGCTCTGTCTTTGGGTCATTGCTTCACCGTTCCCAGCTCTGCCACTGGGTAAGTGCTTCACTGTTCCCAGCTCTGTGACTGGGTCACTGCTTCACTGTTCCCAGCTCTGTCACTGTGTCACTGCTTCACTGTTCCCATCTTTGCCACTGGGTCACTGCTTCACTGTTCCCATCTCTGCCAAAGGGTCAGTGCTTCACTGTTCCCAGCTCTGTCACTGGGTAACTGCATCACTGTCCCTGCTCTTCCACTGGGTCACTTCTTCACTGTCCCAGCTCTGCCACTGGGTCACTGTTTCACTGTTCCCAGCTCTGTCACTGGATCACTGCTTCACTGTTCCCATCTCTGTCACTGGGTCACTGCTTCACTGTTCCCAGCTCTGTCACTGGGTCAGTGCTTCACTGTCCCACTCTGTCACTGGGTCAGTGCCTCACTGTTCCCAGCTCTGTCACTGGGTCACTGCCACCCTGTTCCCAGCTCTGCCACTGGGTTAATGCTTCATTGTTCCCAACTCTGTCACTGGGTCACTGTTTCACTGTTCCCAGCTCTGTCACTGGGTCAGTACTTCACTGTTCCCAGCTCTGTCACTGGGTCACTGCTTCACTGTTCCCCACTCTGTCCCTGTTGCACTGTTCCCTGCTCTGTCACAGGCTCACTGCTTCACTGTCACTTGGTCACTGCATCACTGTTCCCAGCTCTTTCACTGGGTCAGTGGTTCACTTTTACCAGCTCTGTCACTGGGTCACTGCTTCACTGTTCCCAGCTCTGTCACTGGGACAGTGCTTCACTGTTCCCAGCTCTGTCACAGGGTCACTGCTTCACTGTTCCCAACTCTGTCACTGGGTCACTGCTTCACTGTTCCCAGCTCAGTCACTGCGTCACTGCTTCAATGTTCCCAGCTCTGTCACTGGGTCAGTGCTTCAGTGTTCCCAGCTCTGTCACTGGGTCAGTGCTTCACTGTTCCCAGCTCTGTCACAGGGTTACTGCCGCCTTCTTCCCAGCTCTGCCACTGGGTTTATGCTTCACTGTTCCCAGCTCTGTCACAGGGTCACTGCATCACTGTTCCCAGCTCTCTCACTGGGTCAGTGCTTCACTGTTCCCCGCTCTGTCACTTGGTCAGAGCTTCACTGTTCCCAGCTCTGTCACTGGGTCACTGCTTCACTGTTCCAAGCTCTGTCACTGGGTCAGTGCTTCACTGTTCCCAGCTCTGTCACTGGGTCAGTGCTTCACTGTTCCCAGCTCTGTCACTGGGTCAGTGCTTCACTGTCCCAGCTCTGTCACAGGGTCACTGCATCACTGTCACTTGGTCACTGCATCACTTTTCCCGGCTCTTTCACTGGGTCACTGCTTCACTGTTCCCAGCTCTGTCACTGGGTCATTGCTTCACTTTTCCCATCTCTGTCACAGGGTCAGTGCTTCACTGTTCCCAGCTCTGTCACTGGGTTACTGCCTCCCTGTTCCCATCTCTGCCACTGGGTCACTGCTTCACTGTTCCCATCTCTGCCACTGGGTCAGTGCTTCACTGTTCCCAGCTCTGTCACTGGGTCACTGGATCACTGTTCCCCAGTGTGCCACGGGGTCACTGTTTCACTGTTCCCAGCTCTGTCACTGTGTCACTGCTTCACTGTTCCCAGCTCTGACGCTTTGTCACTGCCTCACGGTCCCCAGCTCTGTCACTGGGTAACTGCTTCACTTTTTCCAGCTTTGTCACTGCTTCACTGTTCCCCACTGTGCCACGGGGTCACTGTTTCACTGTTCCCAGCTCTGCGACTGAGTCACTGATTCACTCTTCCCAGTTCTGCCTCTGGCTCACTGCTTCACTGTTCCCACCTCCACCACTGGGTCACTGCTTCACTGTTTCCAGCTCTGTCTTTGGGTCATTGCTTCACCGTTCCCAGCTCTGCCACTGGGTAAGTGCTTCACTGTTCCCAGCTCTGTGACTGGGTCACTGCTTCACTGTTCCCAGCTCTGTCACTGTGTCACTGCTTCACTGTTCCCATCTTTGCCACTGGGTCACTGCTTCACTGTTCCCATCTCTGCCAAAGGGTCAGTGCTTCACTGTTCCCAGCTCTGTCACTGGGTAACTGCATCACTGTCCCTGCTCTTCCACTGGGTCACTTCTTCACTGTCCCAGCTCTGCCACTGGGTCACTGTTTCACTGTTCCCAGCTCTGTCAATGGGTCACTGCTTCACTGTTCCCAGCTCTGTCACTGGGTCTCTGCTTCACTGTTCCCAGCTCTGTCACTGGGTCAGTGCTTCACTGTCCCACTCTGTCACTGGGTCAGTGCCTCCCTGTTCCCAGCTCTGTCACTGGGTCACTGCCACCCTGTTCCCAGCTCTGCCACTGGGTTAATGCTTCATTGTTCCCAACTCTGTCACTGGATCAGTGCTTCACTGTTCCCAGCTCTGTCACTGGGTCAGTGCTTCACTGTCCCAGCTCTGTAACTGGGTCAGTACTTCACTGTTCCCAGCTCTGTTACTGGGTCAGTGCTTCACTGTTCCCAGCTCTGTCACTGGGTCACTGTTTCACTGTTTCCAGCTCTGTCACAGGCTCACTGCTGCAATGTCACTTGGTCACTGCATCATTGTTCCCGGCTCTTTCACTGGGTCAGTTGTTCACTTTTACCAGCTCTGTCACTGGGTCACTGCTTCACTGTTCCCAGCTCTGTCACTGGGTCACTGCTTCACTGTTCCCATCTCTGTCACTGGGCCAGTGCTTCACTGTTCCCAGCTCTGTCACAGGGTCACTGCTTCACTGTTCCCAACTCTGTCACTGGGTCACTGCTTCACTGTTCCCAGCTCTGTCACTGGGTCAGTGCTTCACTGTCCCAGCTCTGTCACTGGGCCAGTGCTTCACTGTTCCCAGCTCTGTCACTGGGTCACTGCTTCACTGTTCCCAGCTCTGTCACTGGGTCAGTGCTTCACTGTTCCCAGCTCTGTCACTGGGTCACTGCTTCACTGTTCCCAGCTCTGTCACTGGGTCAGTGCTTCACAGTCCCAGCTCTGTCACTGGGTCAGTGCTTCACTGTTCCCAGCTCTGTCACTGTGTCAGTGCTTCACTGTTCCCAGCTCTGTCACTGGGTCAGTGCTTCACAGTCCCATCTTTGTCACTGGGTCAGTGCTTCACAGTCCCAGCTCTGTCACTGGGTCAGTGCTTCACTTTTTCCAGCTCTGTCACTGTGTCACTGCTTCACTGTTCCCCACTCTGTCCCTGATTCACTGTCCCCAGCTCTGTCACAGGGTCACTGCTTCACTGTTCCCAGCTCTGTCACTGGGTCACTGCTTCACTGTTCCCAGCTCTGTCACTGGGTCACTGCTTCACTGTTCCCAGCTCTGTCACTGGGTCACTGCTTCACTGTTCCCAGCTCTGTCACTGGGTCAGTGCTTCACTGTCCCACTCTGTCACTGGGTCAGTGCCTCACTGTTCCCAGCTCTGTCACTGGGTCACTGCCACCCTGTTCCCAGCTCTGCCACTGGGTTAATGCTTCATTGTTCCCAACTCTGTCACTGGGTCACTGTTTCACTGTTCCCAGCTCTGTCACTGGGTCAGTACTTCACTGTTCCCAGCTCTGTCACTGGGTCACTGCTTCACTGTTCCCCACTCTGTCCCTGTTGCACTGTTCCCTGCTCTGTCACAGGCTCACTGCTTCACTGTCACTTGGTCACTGCATCACTGTTCCCAGCTCTTTCACTGGGTCAGTGGTTCACTTTTACCAGCTCTGTCACTGGGTCACTGCTTCACTGTTCCCATCTCTGTCACTGGGACAGTGCTTCACTGTTCCCAGCTCTGTCACAGGGTCACTGCTTCACTGTTCCCAACTCTGTCACTGGGTCACTGCTTCACTGTTCCCAGCTCAGTCACTGGGTTAGTGCTTCACTGTTCCCAAATCTGTCACTGCGTCACTGCTTCAATGTTCCCAGCTCTGTCACTGGGTCAGTGCTTCAGTGTTCCCAGCTCTGTCACTGGGTCAGTGCTTCACTGTTCCCAGCTCTGTCACAGGGTTACTGCCGCCTTCTTCCCAGCTCTGCCACTGGGTTAATGCTTCACTGTTCCCAGCTCTGTCACTGGGTCACTGCTTCACTGTTCCCCACTCTGTCCCTGTTGCACTGTTCCCTGCTCTGTCACAGGCTCACTGCTTCACTGTCACTTGGTCACTGCATCACTGTTCCCAGCTCTTTCACTGGGTCAGTGGTTCACTTTTACCAGCTCTGTCACTGGGTCACTGCTTCACTGTTCCCAGCTCTGTCACTGGGTCAGTGCTTCACTGTTCCCAGCTCTGTCACTGGGACAGTGCTTCACTGTTCCCAGCTCTGTCACAGGGTCACTGCTTCACTGTTCCCAACTCTGTCACTGGGTCACTGCTTCACTGTTCCCAGCTCAGTCACTGCGTCACTGCTTCACTGTTCCCAGCTCAGTCACTGCGTCACTGCTTCACTGTTCCCAGCTCTGTGACTGGGTCACTGCTTCACTGTTCCCAGCTCTGTCACTGTGTCACTGCTTCACTGTTCCCATCTCTGCCAAAGGGTCAGTGCTTCACTGTTCCCAGCTCTGTCACTGGGTAACTGCATCACTGTCCCTGCTCTTCCACTGGGTCACTTCTTCACTGTCCCAGCTCTGCCACTGAGTCACTGCTTCACTGTTCCCAGCTCTGTCACGGGGTCATTGCTTCACTGTTCCCATCTCTGCCACTGGGTCGCGATTTCACTGTTCCCGGCTCTGCCACTGGGTCACTGCTCCACTGTTCCCAGTTCTGTCACTGCGTCACTGCTTCACTGTTCCAGTTCTGTCACTGGGTCACTGCTTCACTGTTCCCAGCTCTGTCCCAGGGTCACTGCCTCCCTGTTCCCAGCTCTGTCACTGGGTCACTGCCTCCCTGTTCCTAGCTCTGTCACTGGGTCAGTGCTTCACTGTTCCCAGCTCTGTCACTGGGTCACTGTTTCACTGTTTCCAGCTCTGTCTTTGGGGCAATGCTTCACTGTTCCCAGCTCTGCCACTGGGTAAGTGCTTCACTGTTCCCAGCTTTCACTGGGTCATTGCTTCACTGTTCCCCGCTCTGCCACTGGGTCACTGCTTCACTGTTCCCAGCTCTGTCACTGGGTCACTGCTTCACTGTTCCCAGCTCAGTCACTGGGTCACTGCTTCACTGTTCCCAGCTCTGTCACTGGGTCACTGCTTCACTGTTCCCAGCTCTGTCACTGGGTCACTGTTTCCAGCTCTGTCTTTGGGGCAATGCTTCACTGTTCCCAGCTCTGCCACTGGGTAAGTGCTTCACTGTTCCCAGCTGTCACTGGGTCATTGCTTCACTGTTCCCCGCTCTGCCACTGGGTCACTGCTTCACTGTTCCCAGCTCTGTCACTGGGTCACTGCTTCACTGTTCCCAGCTCTGTCACTGGGTCACTGCTTCACTGTTCCCAGCTCTGTCACTGGGTCACTGCTTCACTGTTCCCAGCTCTGTCACTGGGTCACTGCTTCACTGTTCCCAGCTCTGTCACTGGGTCAGTGCTTCACTGTCCCACTCTGTCACTGGGTCAGTGCCTCACTGTTCCCAGCTCTGTCACTGGGTCACTGCCACCCTGTTCCCAGCTCTGCCACTGGGTTAATGCTTCATTGTTCCCAACTCTGTCACTGGGTCACTGTTTCACTGTTCCCAGCTCTGTCACTGGGTCAGTACTTCACTGTTCCCAGCTCTGTCACTGGGTCTCTGCTTCACTGTTCCCCACTCTGTCCCTGTTGCACTGTTCCCTGCTCTGTCACAGGCTCACTGCTTCACTGTCACATGGTCACTGCATCACTGTTCCCAGCTCTTTCACTGGGTCAGTGGTTCCCTTTTACCAGCTCTGTCACTGGGTCACTGCTTCACTGTTCCCAGCTCTGTCACTGGGACAGTGCTTCACTGTTCCCAGCTCTGTCACAGGGTCACTGCTTCACTGTTCCCAACTCTGTCACTGGGTCACTGCTTCACTGTTCCCAGCTCAGTCACTGCGTCACTGCTTCAATGTTCCCAGCTCTGTCACTGGGTCAGTGCTTCAGTGTTCCCAGCTCTGTCACTGGGTCAGTGCTTCACTGTTCCCAGCTCTGTCACAGGGTTACTGCCGCCTTCTTCCCAGCTCTGCCACTGGGTTAATGCTTCACTGTTCCCAGCTCTGTCACAGGGTCACTGCATCACTGTTCCCAGCTCTCTCACTGGGTCAGTGCTTCACTGTTCCCCGCTCTGTCACTTGGTCAGAGCTTCACTGTTCCCAGCTCTGTCACTGGGTCACTGCTTCACTGTTCCAAGCTCTGTCACTGGGTCAGTGCTTCACTGTTCCCAGCTCTGTCACTGGGTCAGTGCTTCACTGTTCCCAGCTCTGTCACTGGGTCAGTGCTTCACTGTCCCAGCTCTGTCACAGGGTCACTGCATCACTGTCACTTGGTCACTGCATCACTTTTCCCGGCTCTTTCACTGGGTCACTGCTTCACTGTTCCCAGCTCTGTCACTGGGTCATTGCTTCACTTTTCCCATCTCTGTCACAGGGTCAGTGCTTCACTGTTCCCAGCTCTGTCACTGGGTTACTGCCTCCCTGTTCCCATCTCTGCCACTGGGTCACTGCTTCACTGTTCCCATCTCTGCCACTGGGTCAGTGCTTCACTGTTCCCAGCTCTGTCACTGGGTCACTGGATCACTGTTCCCCAGTGTGCCACGGGGTCACTGTTTCACTGTTCCCAGCTCTGTCACTGTGTCACTGCTTCACTGTTCCCAGCTCTGACGCTTTGTCACTGCCTCACGGTCCCCAGCTCTGTCACTGGGTAACTGCTTCACTTTTTCCAGCTTTGTCACTGCTTCACTGTTCCCCACTGTGCCACGGGGTCACTATTTCACTGTTCCCAGCTCTGCCACTGAGTCACTGATTCACTCTTCCCAGTTCTGCCTCTGGCTCACTGCTTCACTGTTCCCACCTCCACCACTGGGTCACTGCTTCACTGTTTCCAGCTCTGTCTTTGGGTCATTGCTTCACCGTTCCCAGCTCTGCCACTGGGTAAGTGCTTCACTGTTCCCAGCTCTGTCACTGGGTCACTGCTTCACTGTTCCCAGCTCTGTCACTGTGTCACTGCTTCACTGTTCCCATCTTTGCCACTGGGTCACTGCTTCACTGTTCCCATCTCTGCCAAAGGGTCAGTGCTTCACTGTTCCCAGCTCTGTCACTGGGTAACTGCATCACTGTGCCTGCTCTTCCACTGGGTCACTTCTTCACTGTCCCAGCTCTGCCACTGGGTCACTGTTTCACTGTTTCCAGCTCTGTCTTTGGGTCATTGCTTCACTCTTCCCAGCTCTGCCACTGGGTAAGTGCTTCACTGTTCCCAGCTGTCACTGGGTCATTGCTTCACTGTTCCCCGCTCTGCCACTGGGTCACTGCTTCACTGTTCCCAGCTCTGCCACTGGGTCACTGCTTCACTGTTCCCAGCTCTGTCACTGGGTCACTGCTTCACTGTTCCCAGCTCTGTCAATGGGTCACTGCTTCACTGTTCCCAGCTCTGTCACTGGGTCTCTGCTTCACTGTTCCCAGCTCTGTCACTGGGTCAGTGCTTCACTGTCCCACTCTGTCACTGGGTCAGTGCCTCCCTGTTCCCAGCTCTGTCACTGGGTCACTGCCACCCTGTTCCCAGCTCTGCCACTGGGTTAATGCTTCATTGTTCCCAACTCTGTCACTGGATCAGTGCTTCACTGTTCCCAGCTCTGTCACTGGGTCAGTGCTTCACTGTCCCAGCTCTGTAACTGGGTCAGTACTTCACTGTTCCCAGCTCTGTTACTGGGTCACTGCTTCACTGTTCCCCACTCTGTCCCTGTTGCACTGTTCCCAGCTCTGTCACAGGCTCACTGCTGCAATGTCACTTGGTCACTGCATCATTGTTCCCGGCTCTTTCACTGGGTCAGTTGTTCACTTTTACCAGCTCTGTCACTGGGTCACTGCTTCACTGTTCCCAGCTCTGTCACTGGGTCACTGCTTCACTGTTCCCATCTCTGTCACTGGGCCAGTGCTTCACTGTTCCCAGCTCTGTCACAGGGTCACTGCTTCACTGTTCCCAACTCTGTCACTGGGTCACTGCTTCACTGTTCCCAGCTCTGTCACTGGGTCAGTGCTTCACTGTCCCAGCTCTGTCACTGGGTCAGTGCTTCACTGTTCCCAGCTCTGTCACTGGGTCACTGCTTCACTGTTCCCAGCTCTGTCACTGGGTCAGTGCTTCACTGTTCCCAGCTCTGTCACTGGGTCACTGCTTCACTGTTCCCAGCTCTGTCACTGGGTCAGTGCTTCACAGTCCCAGCTCTGTCACTGGGTCAGTGCTTCACTGTTCCCAGCTCTGTCACTCTGTCAGTGCTTCACTGTTCCCAGCTCTGTCACTGGGTCAGTGCTTCACAGTCCCATCTTTGTCACTGGGTCAGTGCTTCACAGTCCCAGCTCTGTCACTGGGTCAGTGCTTCACTTTTTCCAGCTCTGTCACTGTGTCACTGCTTCACTGTTCCCCAGTCTGTCCCTGATTCACTGTCCCCAGCTCTGTCACAGGGTCACTGCTTCACTGTTCCCAGCTCTGTCACTGGGTCACTGCTTCACTGTTCCCAGCTCTGTCACTGGGTCACTGCTTCACTGTTCCCAGCTCTGTCACTGGGTCACTGCTTCACTGTTCCCAGCTCTGTCACTGGGTCAGTGCTTCACTGTCCCACTCTGTCACTGGGTCAGTGCCTCACTGTTCCCAGCTCTGTCACTGGGTCACTGCCACCCTGTTCCCAGCTCTGCCACTGGGTTAATGCTTCATTGTTCCCAACTCTGTCACTGGGTCACTGTTTCACTGTTCCCAGCTCTGTCACTGGGTCAGTACTTCACTGTTCCCAGCTCTGTCACTGGGTCACTGCTTCACTGTTCCCCACTCTGTCCCTGTTGCACTGTTCCCTGCTCTGTCACAGGCTCACTGCTTCACTGTCACTTGGTCACTGCATCACTGTTCCCAGCTCTTTCACTGGGTCAGTGGTTCACTTTTACCAGCTCTGTCACTGGGTCACTGCTTCACTGTTCCCAGCTCTGTCACTGGGACAGTGCTTCACTGTTCCCAGCTCTGTCACAGGGTCACTGCTTCACTGTTCCCAACTCTGTCACTGGGTCACTGCTTCACTGTTCCCAGCTCAGTCACTGGGTCTGTGCTTCACTGTTCCCAAATCTGTCACTGCGTCACTGCTTCAATGTTCCCAGCTCTGTCACTGGGTCAGTGCTTCAGTGTTCCCAGCTCTGTCACTGGGTCAGTGCTTCACTGTTCCCAGCTCTGTCACAGGGTTACTGCCGCCTTCTTCCCAGCTCTGCCACTGGGTTAATGCTTCACTGTTCCCAGCTCTGTCACAGGGTCACTGCATCACTGTTCCCAGCTCTCTCACTGGGTCAGTGCTTCACTGTTCCCAGCTCTGTCACTGGGTTACTGCCTCCCTGTTCCCATCTCTGCCACTGGGTCACTGCTTCACTGTTCCCATCTCTGCCACTGGGTCAGTGCTTCACTGTTCCCAGCTCTGTCACTGGGTCACTGGATCACTGTTCCCCAGTGTGCCACGGGGTCACTGTTTCACTGTTCCCAGCTCTGTCACTGTGTCACTGCTTCACTGTTCCCAGCTCTGACGCTTTGTCACTGCCTCACGGTCCCCAGCTCTGTCACTGGGTAACTGCTTCACTTTTTCCAGCTTTGTCACTGCTTCACTGTTCCCCACTGTGCCACGGGGTCACTGTTTCACTGTTCCCAGCTCTGCCACTGAGTCACTGATTCACTCTTCCCAGTTCTGCCTCTGGCTCACTGCTTCACTGTTCCCACCTCCACCACTGGGTCACTGCTTCACTGTTTCCAGCTCTGTCTTTGGGTCATTGCTTCACCGTTCCCAGCTCTGCCACTGGGTAAGTGCTTCACTGTTCCCAGCTCTGTGACTGGGTCACTGCTTCACTGTTCCCAGCTCTGTCACTGTGTCACTGCTTCACTGTTCCCATCTTTGCCACTGGGTCACTGCTTCACTGTTCCCATCTCTGCCAAAGGGTCAGTGCTTCACTGTTCCCAGCTCTGTCACTGGGTAACTGCATCACTGTCCCTGCTCTTCCACTGGGTCACTTCTTCACTGTCCCAGCTCTGCCACTGGGTCACTGTTTCACTGTTTCCAGCTCTGTCTTTGGGTCATTGCTTCACTGTTCCCAGCTCTGCCACTGGGTAAGTGCTTCACTGTTCCCAGCTGTCACTGGGTCATTGCTTCACTGTTCCCAGCTCTGTCACAGGGTCACTGCTTCACTGTTCCCAACTCTGTCACTGGGTCACTGCTTCACTGTTCCCAGCTCAGTCACTGCGTCACTGCTTCACTGTTCCCAGCTCAGTCACGGCGTCACTGCTTCACTGTTCCCAGCTCTGTGACTGGGTCACTGCTTCACTGTTCCCAGCTCTGTCACTGGGTCACTGGATCACTGTTCCCCAGTGTGCCACGGGGTCACTGTTTCACTGTTCCCAGCTCTGTCACTGTGTCACTGCTTCACTGTTCCCAGCTCTGACGCTTTGTCACTGCCTCACGGTCCCCAGCTCTGTCACTGGGTAACTGCTTCACTTTTTCCAGCTTTGTCACTGCTTCACTGTTCCCCACTGTGCCACGGGGTCACTGTTTCACTGTTCCCAGCTCTGCCACTGAGTCACTGATTCACTCTTCCCAGTTCTGCCTCTGGCTCACTGCTTCACTGTTCCCACCTCCACCACTGGGTCACTGCTTCACTGTTTCCAGCTCTGTCTTTGGGTCATTGCTTCACCGTTCCCAGCTCTGCCACTGGGTAAGTGCTTCACTGTTCCCAGCTCTGTGACTGGGTCACTGCTTCACTGTTCCCAGCTCTGTCACTGTGTCACTGCTTCACTGTTCCCATCTTTGCCACTGGGTCACTGCTTCACTGTTCCCATCTCTGCCAAAGGGTCAGTGCTTCACTGTTCCCAGCTCTGTCACTGGGTAACTGCATCACTGTCCCTGCTCTTCCACTGGGTCACTTCTTCACTGTCCCAGCTCTGCCACTGGGTCACTGTTTCACTGTTTCCAGCTCTGTCTTTGGGTCATTGCTTCACTGTTCCCAGCTCTGCCACTGGGTAAGTGCTTCACTGTTCCCAGCTGTCACTGGGTCATTGCTTCACTGTTCCCAGCTCTGTCACAGGGTCACTGCTTCACTGTTCCCAACTCTGTCACTGGGTCACTGCTTCACTGTTCCCAGCTCAGTCACTGCGTCACTGCTTCACTGTTCCCAGCTCAGTCACTGCGTCACTGCTTCACTGTTCCCAGCTCTGTGACTGGGTCACTGCTTCACTGTTCCCAGCTCTGTCACTGTGTCACTGCTTCACTGTTCCCATCTCTGCCAAAGGGTCAGTGCTTCACTGTTCCCAGCTCTGTCACTGGGTAACTGCATCACTGTCCCTGCTCTTCCACTGGGTCACTTCCTCACTGTCCCAGCTCTGCCACTGAGTCACTGCTTCACTGTTCCCAGCTCTGTCACGGGGTCATTGCTTCACTGTTCCCATCTCTGCCACTGGGTCGCGATTTCACTGTTCCCGGCTCTGCCACTGGGTCACTGCTCCACTGTTCCCAGTTCTGTCACTGCGTCACTGCTTCACTGTTCCAGTTCTGTCACTGGGTCACTGCTTCACTGTTCCCAGCTCTGTCCCAGGGTCACTGCCTCCCTGTTCCCAGCTCTGTCACTGGGTCAGTGCTTCACTGTTCCCAGCTCTGTCACTGGGTCACTGTTTCACTGTTTCCAGCTCTGTCTTTGGGGCAATGCTTCACTGTTCCCAGCTCTGCCACTGGGTAAGTGCTTCACTGTTCCCAGCTTTCACTGGGTCATTGCTTCACTGTTCCCCGCTCTGCCACTGGGTCACTGCTTCACTGTTCCCAGCTCTGTCACTGGGTCACTGCTTCACTGTTCCCAGCTCTGTCACTGGGTCACTGCTTCACTGTTCCCAGCTCTGTCACTGGGTCACTGCTTCACTGTTCCCAGCTCTGTCACTGGGTCACTGTTTCCAGCTCTGTCTTTGGGGCAATGCTTCACTGTTCCCAGCTCTGCCACTGGGTAAGTGCTTCACTGTTCCCAGCTGTCACTGGGTCATTGCTTCACTGTTCCCCGCTCTGGCACTGGGTCACTGCTTCACTGTTCCCAGCTCTGTCACTGGGTCACTGCTTCACTGTTCCCAGCTCTGTCACTGGGTCACTGCTTCACTGTTCCCAGCTCTGTCACTGGGTCACTGCTTCACTGTTCCCAGCTCTGTCACTGGGTCAGTGCTTCACTGTTCCCAGCTCTGTCACTGGGTCAGTGCTTCACTGTCCCACTCTGTCACTGGGTCAGTGCCTCACTGTTCCCAGCTCTGTCACTGGGTCACTGCCACCCTGTTCCCAGCTCTGCCACTGGGTTAATGCTTCATTGTTCCCAACTCTGTCACTGGGTCACTGTTTCACTGTTCCCAGCTCTGTCACTGGGTCAGTACTTCACTGTTCCCAGCTCTGTCACTGGGTCACTGCTTCACTGTTCCCCACTCTGTCCCTGTTGCACTGTTCCCTGCTCTGTCACAGGCTCACTGCTTCACTGTCACTTGGTCACTGCATCACTGTTCCCAGCTCTTTCACTGGGTCAGTGGTTCACTTTTACCAGCTCTGTCACTGGGTCACTGCTTCACTGTTCCCAGCTCTGTCACTGGGACAGTGCTTCACTGTTCCCAGCTCTGTCACAGGGTCACTGCTTCACTGTTCCCAACTCTGTCACTGGGTCACTGCTTCACTGTTCCCAGCTCAGTCACTGCGTCACTGCTTCAATGTTCCCAGCTCTGTCACTGGGTCAGTGCTTCAGTATTCCCAGCTCTGTCACTGGGTCAGTGCTTCACTGTTCCCAGCTCTGTCACAGGGTTACTGCCGCCTTCTTCCCAGCTCTGCCACTGGGTTAATGCTTCACTGTTCCCAGCTCTGTCACAGGGTCACTGCATCACTGTTCCCAGCTCTCTCACTGGGTCAGTGCTTCACTGTTCCCCGCTCTGTCACTTGGTCAGAGCTTCACTGTTCCCAGCTCTGTCACTGGGTCACTGCTTCACTGTTCCAAGCTCTGTCACTGGGTCAGTGCTTCACTGTTCCCAGCTCTGTCACTGGGTCAGTGCTTCACTGTTCCCAGCTCTGTCACTGGGTCAGTGCTTCACTGTCCCAGCTCTGTCACAGGGTCACTGCATCACTGTCACTTGGTCACTGCATCACTTTTCCCGGCTCTTTCACTGGGTCACTGCTTCACTGTTCCCAGCTCTGTCACTGGGTCATTGCTTCACTTTTCCCATCTCTGTCACAGGGTCAGTGCTTCACTGTTCCCAGCTCTGTCACTGGGTTACTGCCTCCCTGTTCCCATCTCTGCCACTGGGTCACTGCTTCACTGTTCCCATCTCTGCCACTGGGTCAGTGCTTCACTGTTCCCAGCTCTGTCACTGGGTCACTGGATCACTGTTCCCCAGTGTGCCACGGGGTCACTGTTTCACTGTTCCCAGCTCTGTCACTGTGTCACTGCTTCACTGTTCCCAGCTCTGACGCTTTGTCACTGCCTCACGGTCCCCAGCTCTGTCACTGGGTAACTGCTTCACTTTTTCCAGCTTTGTCACTGCTTCACTGTTCCCACCTCCACCACTGGGTCACTGCTTCACTGTCCCAGCTCTGCCACTGGGTCACTGTTTCACTGTTTCCAGCTCTGTCTTTGGGTCATTGCTTCACTCTTCCCAGCTCTGCCACTGGGTAAGTGCTTCACTGTTCCCAGCTGTCACTGGGTCATTGCTTCACTGTTCCCCGCTCTGCCACTGGGTCACTGCTTCACTGTTCCCAGCTCTGCCACTGGGTCACTGCTTCACTGTTCCCAGCTCTGTCACTGGGTCACTGCTTCACTGTTCCCAGCTCTGTCAATGGGTCACTGCTTCACTGTTCCCAGCTCTGTCACTGGGTCTCTGCTTCACTGTTCCCAGCTCTGTCACTGGGTCAGTGCTTCACTGTCCCATCTCTGTCACTGGGTCAGTGCCTCCCTGTTCCCAGCTCTGTCACTGGGTCACTGCCACCCTGTTCCCAGCTCTGCCACTGGGTTAATGCTTCATTGTTCCCAACTCTGTCACTGGATCAGTGCTTCACTGTTCCCAGCTCTGTCACTGGGTCAGTGCTTCACTGTCCCAGCTCTGTAACTGGGTCAGTACTTCACTGTTCCCAGCTCTGTTACTGGGTCACTGCTTCACTGTTCCCCACTCTGTCCCTGTTGCACTGTTCCCAGCTCTGTCACAGGCTCACTGCTGCAATGTCACTTGGTCACTGCATCATTGTTCCCGGCTCTTTCACTGGGTCAGTTGTTCACTTTTACCAGCTCTGTCACTGGGTCACTGCTTCACTGTTCCCAGCTCTGTCACTGGGTCACTGCTTCACTGTTCCCATCTCTGTCACTGGGCCAGTGCTTCACTGTTCCCAGCTCTGTCACAGGGTCACTGCTTCACTGTTCCCAACTCTGTCACTGGGTCACTGCTTCACTGTTCCCAGCTCTGTCACTGGGTCAGTGCTTCACTGTCCCAGCTCTGTCACTGGGTCAGTGCTTCACTGTTCCCAGCTCTGTCACTGGGTCACTGCTTCACTGTTCCCAGCTCTGTCACTGGGTCAGTGCTTCACTGTTCCCAGCTCTGTCACTGGGTCACTGCTTCACTGTTCCCAGCTCTGTCACTGGGTCAGTGCTTCACAGTCCCAGCTCTGTCACTGGGTCAGTGCTTCACTGTTCCCAGCTCTGTCACTGTGTCAGTGCTTCACTGTTCCCAGCTCTGTCACTGGGTCAGTGCTTCACAGTCCCATCTTTGTCACTGGGTCAGTGCTTCCCAGTCCCAGCTCTGTCACTGGGTCAGTGCTTCACTTTTTCCAGCTCTGTCACTGTGTCACTGCTTCACTGTTCCCCACTCTGTCCCTGATTCACTGTCCCCAGCTCTGTCACAGGGTCACTGCTTCACTGTTCCCAGCTCTGTCACTGGGTCACTGCTTCACTGTTCCCAGCTCTGTCACTGGGTCACTGCTTCACTGTTCCCAGCTCTGTCACTGGGTCACTGCTTCACTGTTCCCAGCTCTGTCACTGGGTCAGTGCTTCACTGTCCCACTCTGTCACTGGGTCAGTGCCTCACTGTTCCCAGCTCTGTCACTGGGTCACTGCCACCCTGTTCCCAGCTCTGCCACTGGGTTAATGCTTCATTGTTCCCAACTCTGTCACTGGGTCACTGTTTCACTGTTCCCAGCTCTGTCACTGGGTCAGTACTTCACTGTTCCCAGCTCTGTCACTGGGTCACTGCTTCACTGTTCCCCACTCTGTCCCTGTTGCACTGTTCCCTGCTCTGTCACAGGCTCACTGCTTCACTGTCACTTGGTCACTGCATCACTGTTCCCAGCTCTTTCACTGGGTCAGTGGTTCACTTTTACCAGCTCTGTCACTGGGTCACTGCTTCACTGTTCCCAGCTCTGTCACTGGGACAGTGCTTCACTGTTCCCAGCTCTGTCACAGGGTCACTGCTTCACTGTTCCCAACTCTGTCACTGGGTCACTGCTTCACTGTTCCCAGCTCAGTCACTGGGTCAGTGCTTCACTGTTCCCAAATCTGTCACTGCGTCACTGCTTCAATGTTCCCAGCTCTGTCACTGGGTCAGTGCTTCAGTGTTCCCAGCTCTGTCACTGGGTCAGTGCTTCACTGTTCCCAGCTCTGTCACAGGGTTACTGCCGCCTTCTTCCCAGCTCTGCCACTGGGTTAATGCTTCACTGTTCCCAGCTCTGTCACAGGGTCACTGAATCACTGTTCCCAGCTCTCTCACTGGGTCAGTGCTTCACTGTTCCCAGCTCTGTCACTGGGTTACTGCCTCCCTGTTCCCATCTCTGCCACTGGGTCACTGCTTCACTGTTCCCATCTCTGCCACTGGGTCAGTGCTTCACTGTTCCCAGCTCTGTCACTGGGTCACTGGATCACTGTTCCCCAGTGTGCCACGGGGTCACTGTTTCACTGTTCCCAGCTCTGTCACTGTGTCACTGCTTCACTGTTCCCAGCTCTGTCACTGGGTCACTGCTTCACTGTTCCCAGCTCTGTCACTGGGTCAGTGCTTCACTGTCCCACTCTGTCACTGGGTCAGTGCCTCACTGTTCCCAGCTCTGTCACTGGGTCACTGCCACCCTGTTCCCAGCTCTGCCACTGGGTTAATGCTTCATTGTTCCCAACTCTGTCACTGGGTCACTGTTTCACTGTTCCCAGCTCTGTCACTGGGTCAGTACTTCACTGTTCCCAGCTCTGTCACTGGGTCACTGCTTCACTGTTCCCCACTCTGTCCCTGTTGCACTGTTCCCTGCTCTGTCACAGGCTCACTGCTTCACTGTCACTTGGTCACTGCATCACTGTTCCCAGCTCTTTCACTGGGTCAGTGGTTCACTTTTACCAGCTCTGTCACTGGGTCACTGCTTCACTGTTCCCAGCTCTGTCACTGGGACAGTGCTTCACTGTTCCCAGCTCTGTCACAGGGTCACTGCTTCACTGTTCCCAACTCTGTCACTGGGTCACTGCTTCACTGTTCCCAGCTCAGTCACTGGGTCAGTGCTTCACTGTTCCCAAATCTGTCACTGCGTCACTGCTTCAATGTTCCCAGCTCTGTCACTGGGTCAGTGCTTCAGTGTTCCCAGCTCTGTCACTGGGTCAGTGCTTCACTGTTCCCAGCTCTGTCACAGGGTTACTGCCGCCTTCTTCCCAGCTCTGCCACTGGGTTAATGCTTCACTGTTCCCAGCTCTGTCACAGGGTCACTGAATCACTGTTCCCAGCTCTCTCACTGGGTCAGTGCTTCACTGTTCCCAGCTCTGTCACTGGGTTACTGCCTCCCTGTTCCCATCTCTGCCACTGGGTCACTGCTTCACTGTTCCCATCTCTGCCACTGGGTCAGTGCTTCACTGTTCCCAGCTCTGTCACTGGGTCACTGGATCACTGTTCCCCAGTGTGCCACGGGGTCGCTGTTTCACTGTTCCCAGCTCTGTCACTGTGTCACTGCTTCACTGTTCCCAGCTCTGACGCTTTGTCACTGCCTCACGGTCCCCAGCTCTGTCACTGGGTAACTGCTTCACTTTTTCCAGCTTTGTCACTGCTTCACTGTTCCCCACTGTGCCACGGGGTCACTGTTTCACTGTTCCCAGCTCTGCCACTGAGTCACTGATTCACTCTTCCCAGTTCTGCCTCTGGCTCACTGCTTCACTGTTCCCACCTCCACCACTGGGTCACTGCTTCACTGTTTCCAGCTCTGTCTTTGGGTCATTGCTTCACCGTTCCCAGCTCTGCCACTGGGTAAGTGCTTCACTGTTCCCAGCTCTGTGACTGGGTCACTGCTTCACTGTTCCCAGCTCTGTCACTGTGTCACTGCTTCACTGTTCCCATCTTTGCCACTGGGTCACTGCTTCACTGTTCCCATCTCTGCCAAAGGGTCAGTGCTTCACTTTTCCCAGCTCTGTCACTGGGTAACTGCATCACTGTCCCTGCTCTTCCACTGGGTCACTTCTTCACTGTCCCAGCTCTGCCACTGGGTCACTGTTTCACTGTTTCCAGCTCTGTCTTTGGGTCATTGCTTCACTGTTCCCAGCTCTGCCACTGGGTAAGTGCTTCACTGTTCCCAGCTGTCACTGGGTCATTGCTTCACTGTTCCCCGCTCTGCCACTGGGTCACTGCTTCACTGTTCCCAGCTCTGCCACTGGGTCACTGCTTCACTGTTCCCAGCTCTGTCACTGGGTCACTGCTTCACTGTTCCCAGCTCTGTCAATGGGTCACTGCTTCACTGTTCCCAGCTCTGTCACTGGGTCTCTGCTTCACTGTTCCCAGCTCTGTCACTGGGTCAGTGCATCACTGTCCCACTCTGTCACTGGGTCAGTGCCTCCCTGTTCCCAGCTCTGTCACTGGGTCACTGCCACCCTGTTCCCAGCTCTGCCACTGGGTTAATGCTTCATTGTTCCCAACTCTGTCACTGGATCAGTGCTTCACTGTTCCCAGCTCTGTCACTGGGTCAGTGCTTCACTGTCCCAGCTCTGTAACTGGGTCAGTACTTCACTGTTCCCAGCTCTGTTACTGGGTCAGTGCTTCACTGTTCCCAGCTCTGTCACTGGGTCACTGTTTCACTGTTTCCAGCTCTGTCACAGGCTCACTGCTGCAATGTCACTTGGTCACTGCATCATTGTTCCCGGCTCTTTCACTGGGTCAGTTGTTCACTTTTACCAGCTCTGTCACTGGGTCACTGCTTCACTGTTCCCAGCTCTGTCACTGGGTCACTGCTTCACTGTTCCCATCTCTGTCACTGGGGCAGTGCTTCACTGTTCCCAGCTCTGTCACAGGGTCACTGCTTCACTGTTCCCAACTCTGTCACTGGGTCACTGCTTCACTGTTCCCAGCTCTGTCACTGGGTCAGTGCTTCACTGTCCCAGCTCTGTCACTGGGTCAGTGCTTCACTGTTTTAGCTCTGTCACTGGGTCACTGCTTCACTGTTCCCAGCTCTGTCACTGGGTCAGTGCTTCACTGTTCCCAGCTCTGTCACTGGGTCACTGCTTCACTGTTCCCAGCTCTGTCACTGGGTCAGTGCTTCACAGTCCCAGCTCTGTCACTGGGTCAGTGCTTCACTGTTCCCAGCTCTGTCACTGTGTCAGTGCTTCACTGTTCCCAGCTCTGTCACTGGGTCAGTGCTTCACAGTCCCATCTTTGTCACTGGGTCAGTGCTTCACAGTCCCAGCTCTGTCACTGGGTCAGTGCTTCACTTTTTCCAGCTCTGTCACTGTGTCACTGCTTCACTGTTCCCCACTCTGTCCCTGATTCACTGTCCCCAGCTCTGTCACAGGGTCACTGCTTCACTGTTCCCAGCTCTGTCACTGGGTCACTGCTTCACTGTTCCCAGCTCTGTCACTGGGTCACTGCTTCACTGTTCCCAGCTCTGTCACTGGGTCACTGCTTCACTGTTCCCAGCTCTGTCACTGGGTCAGTGCTTCACTGTCCCACTCTGTCACTGGGTCAGTGCCTCACTGTTCCCAGCTCTGTCACTGGGTCACTGCCACCCTGTTCCCAGCTCTGCCACTGGGTTAATGCTTCATTGTTCCCAACTCTGTCACTGGGTCACTGTTTCACTGTTCCCAGCTCTGTCACTGGGTCAGTACTTCACTGTTCCCAGCTCTGTCACTGGGTCACTGCTTCACTGTTCCCCACTCTGTCCCTGTTGCACTGTTCCCTGCTCTGTCACAGGCTCACTGCTTCACTGTCACTTGGTCACTGCATCACTGTTCCCAGCTCTTTCACTGGGTCAGTGGTTCACTTTTACCAGCTCTGTCACTGGGTCACTGCTTCACTGTTCCCAGCTCTGTCACTGGGACAGTGCTTCACTGTTCCCAGCTCTGTCACAGGGTCACTGCTTCACTGTTCCCAACTCTGTCACTGGGTCACTGCTTCACTGTTCCCAGCTCAGTCACTGGGTCAGTGCTTCACTGTTCCCAAATCTGTCACTGCGTCACTGCTTCAATGTTCCCAGCTCTGTCACTGGGTCAGTGCTTCAGTGTTCCCAGCTCTGTCACTGGGTCAGTGCTTCACTGTTCCCAGCTCTGTCACAGGGTTACTGCCGCCTTCTTCCCAGCTCTGCCACTGGGTTAATGCTTCACTGTTCCCAGCTCTGTCACAGGGTCACTGCATCACTGTTCCCAGCTCTCTCACTGGGTCAGTGCTTCACTGTTCCCCGCTCTGTCACTTGGTCAGAGCTTCACTGTTCCCAGCTCTGTCACTGGGTCACTGCTTCACTGTTCCAAGCTCTGTCACTGGGTCAGTGCTTCACTGTTCCCAGCTCTGTCACTGGGTCAGTGCTTCACTGTTCCCAGCTCTGTCACTGGGACAGTGCTTCACTGTTCCCAGCTCTGTCACAGGGTCACTGCTTCACTGTTCCCAACTCTGTCACTGGGTCACTGCTTCACTGTTCCCAGCTCAGTCACTGCGTCACTGCTTCACTGTTCCCAGCTCAGTCACTGCGTCACTGCTTCACTGTTCCCAGCTCTGTGACTGGGTCACTGCTTCACTGTTCCCAGCTCTGTCACTGTGTCACTGCTTCACTGTTCCCATCTCTGCCAAAGGGTCAGTGCTTCACTGTTCCCAGCTCTGTCACTGGGTAACTGCATCACTGTCCCTGCTCTTCCACTGGGTCACTTCTTCACTGTCCCAGCTCTGCCACTGAGTCACTGCTTCACTGTTCCCAGCTCTGTCACGGGGTCATTGCTTCACTGTTCCCATCTCTGCCACTGGGTCGCGATTTCACTGTTCCCGGCTCTGCCACTGGGTCACTGCTCCACTGTTCCCAGTTCTGTCACTGCGTCACTGCTTCACTGTTCCAGTTCTGTCACTGGGTCACTGCTTCACTGTTCCCAGCTCTGTCCCAGGGTCACTGCCTCCCTGTTCCCAGCTCTGTCACTGGGTCACTGCCTCCCTGTTCCTAGCTCTGTCACTGGGTCAGTGCTTCACTGTTCCCAGCTCTGTCACTGGGTCACTGTTTCACTGTTTCCAGCTCTGTCTTTGGGGCAATGCTTCACTGTTCCCAGCTCTGCCACTGGGTAAGTGCTTCATGTTCCCAGCTTTCACTGGGTCATTGCTTCACTGTTCCCCGCTCTGCCACTGGGTCACTGCTTCACTGTTCCCAGCTCTGTCACTGGGTCACTGCTTCACTGTTCCCAGCTCTGTCACTGGGTCACTGCTTCACTGTTCCCAGCTCTGTCACTGGGTCACTGCTTCACTGTTCCCAGCTCTGTCACTGGGTCACTGTTTCCAGCTCTGTCTTTGGGGCAATGCTTCACTGTTCCCAGCTCTGCCACTGGGTAAGTGCTTCACTGTTCCCAGCTGTCACTGGGTCATTGCTTCACTGTTCCCCGCTCTGCCACTGGGTCACTGCTTCACTGTTCCCAGCTCTGTCACTGGGTCACTGCTTCACTGTTCCCAGCTCTGTCAATGGGTCACTGCTTCACTGTTCCCAGCTCTGTCACTGGGTCACTGCTTCACTGTTCCCAGCTCTGTCACTGGGTCAGTGCTTCACTGTTCCCAGCTCTGTCACTGGGTCAGTGCTTCACTGTCCCACTCTGTCACTGGGTCAGTGCCTCACTGTTCCCAGCTCTGTCACTGGGTCACTGCCACCCTGTTCCCAGCTCTGCCACTGGGTTAATGCTTCATTGTTCCCAACTCTGTCACTGGGTCACTGTTTCACTGTTCCCAGCTCTGTCACTGGGTCAGTACTTCACTGTTCCCAGCTCTGTCACTGGGTCACTGCTTCACTGTTCCCCACTCTGTCCCTGTTGCACTGTTCCCTGCTCTGTCACAGGCTCACTGCTTCACTGTCACTTGGTCACTGCATCACTGTTCCCAGCTCTTTCACTGGGTCAGTGGTTCACTTTTACCAGCTCTGTCACTGGGTCACTGCTTCACTGTTCCCAGCTCTGTCACTGGGACAGTGCTTCACTGTTCCCAGCTCTGTCACAGGGTCACTGCTTCACTGTTCCCAACTCTGTCACTGGGTCACTGCTTCACTGTTCCCAGCTCAGTCACTGCGTCACTGCTTCAATGTTCCCAGCTCTGTCACTGGGTCAGTGCTTCAGTGTTCCCAGCTCTGTCACTGGGTCAGTGCTTCACTGTTCCCAGCTCTGTCACAGGGTTACTGCCGCCTTCTTCCCAGCTCTGCCACTGGGTTAATGCTTCACTGTTCCCAGCTCTGTCACAGGGTCACTGCATCACTGTTCCCAGCTCTCTCACTGGGTCAGTGCTTCACTGTTCCCCGCTCTGTCACTTGGTCAGAGCTTCACTGTTCCCAGCTCTGTCACTGGGTCACTGCTTCACTGTTCCAAGCTCTGTCACTGGGTCAGTGCTTCACTGTTCCCAGCTCTGTCACTGGGTCAGTGCTTCACTGTTCCCAGCTCTGTCACTGGGTCAGTGCTTCACTGTCCCAGCTCTGTCACAGGGTCACTGCATCACTGTCACTTGGTCACTGCATCACTTTTCCCGGCTCTTTCACTGGGTCACTGCTTCACTGTTCCCAGCTCTGTCACTGGGTCATTGCTTCACTTTTCCCATCTCTGTCACAGGGTCAGTGCTTCACTGTTCCCAGCTCTGTCAC
Organism: Isurus oxyrinchus; assembly: GCA_026770705.1. Lineage (NCBI taxonomy): Eukaryota > Metazoa > Chordata > Chondrichthyes > Lamniformes > Lamnidae > Isurus > Isurus oxyrinchus. Next base: position 165,624 of record JANJGN010000240.1, read on the forward strand.
TGGGTTACTGCCTCCCTGTTCCCATCTCTGCCACTGGGTCACTGCTTCACTGTTCCCATCTCTGTCACTGTGTCACTGCTTCACTGTTCCCAGCTCTGACGCATTGTCACTGCCTCACGGTCCCCAGCTCTGTCACTGGGTAACTGCTTCACTTTTTCCAGCTTTGTCACTGCTTCACTGTTCCCCACTGTGCCACGGGGTCACTATTTCACTCTTCCCAGCTCTGCCACTGAGTCACTGATTCACTCTTCCCAGTTCTGCCTCTGGCTCACTGCTTCACTGTTCCCGCCTCCACCACTGGGTCACTGCTTCACTGTTTCCAGCTCTGTCTTTGGGTCATTGCTTCACCGTTCCCAGCTCTGCCACTGGGTAAGTGCTTCACTGTTCCCAGCTCTGTGACTGGGTCACTGCTTCACTGTTCCCAGCTCTGTCACTGTGTCACTGCTTCACTGTTCCCATCTTTGCCACTGGGTCACTGCTTCACTGTTCCCATCTCTGCCAAAGGGTCAGTGCTTCACTGTTCCCAGCTCTGTCACTGGGTAACTGCATCACTGTCCCTGCTCTTCCACTGGGTCACTTCTTCACTGTCCCAGCTCTGCCACTGGGTCACTGTTTCACTGTTTCCAGCTCTGTCTTTGGGTCATTGCTTCACTCTTCCCAGCTCTGCCACTGGGTAAGTGCTTCACTGTTCCCAGCTGTCACTGGGTCATTGCTTCACTGTTCCCGCTCTGCCACTGGGTCACTGCTTCACTGTTCCCAGCTCTGCCACTGGGTCACTGCTTCACTGTTCCCAGCTCTGTCACTGGGTCACTGCTTCACTGTTCCCAGCTCTGTCAATGGGTCACTGCTTCACTGTTCCCAGCTCTGTCACTGGGTCTCTGCTTCACTGTTCCCAGCTCTGTCACTGGGTCAGTGCTTCACTGTCCCACTCTGTCACTGGGTCAGTGCCTCCCTGTTCCCAGCTCTGTCACTGGGTCACTGCCACCCTGTTCCCAGCTCTGCCACTGGGTTAATGCTTCATTGTTCCCAACTCTGTCACTGGATCAGTGCTTCACTGTTCCCAGCTCTGTCACTGGGTCAGTGCTTCACTGTCCCAGCTCTGTAACTGGGTCAGTACTTCACTGTTCCCAGCTCTGTTACTGGGTCACTGCTTCACTGTTCCCCACTCTGTCCCTGTTGCACTGTTCCCAGCTCTGTCACAGGCTCACTGCTGCAATGTCACTTGGTCACTGCATCATTGTTCCCGGCTCTTTCACTGGGTCAGTTGTTCACTTTTACCAGCTCTGTCACTGGGTCACTGCTTCACTGTTCCCAGCTCTGTCACTGGGTCACTGCTTCACTGTTCCCATCTCTGTCACTGGGCCAGTGCTTCACTGTTCCCAGCTTTGTCACAGGGTCACTGCTTCACTGTTCCCAACTCTGTCACTGGGTCACTGCTTCACTGTTCCCAGCTCTGTCACTGGGTCAGTGCTTCACTGTCCCAGCTCTGTCACTGGGTCAGTGCTTCACTGTTCCCAGCTCTGTCACTGGGTCACTGCTTCACTGTTCCCAGCTCTGTCACTGGGTCAGTGCTTCACTGTTCCCAGCTCTGTCACTGGGTCACTGCTTCACTGTTCCCAGCTCTGTCACTGGGTCAGTGCTTCACAGTCCCAGCTCTGTCACTGGGTCAGTGCTTCACTGTTCCCAGCTCTGTCACTGTGTCAGTGCTTCACTGTTCCCAGCTCTGTCACTGGGTCAGTGCTTCACAGTCCCAGCTCTGTCACTGGGTCAGTGCTTCACTTTTTCCAGCTCTGTCACTGTGTCACTGCTTCACTGTTCCCCAGTCTGTCCCTGATTCACTGTCCCCAGCTCTGTCACAGGGTCACTGCTTCACTGTTCCCAGCTCTGTCACTGGGTCACTGCTTCACTGTTCCCAGCTCTGTCACTGGGTCACTGCTTCACTGTTCCCAGCTCTGTCACTGGGTCACTGCTTCACTGTTCCCAGCTCTGTCACTGGGTCAGTGCTTCACTGTCCCACTCTGTCACTGGGTCAGTGCCTCACTGTTCCCAGCTCTGTCACTGGGTCACTGCCACCCTGTTCCCAGCTCTGCCACTGGGTTAATGCTTCATTGTTCCCAACTCTGTCACTGGGTCACTGTTTCACTGTTCCCAGCTCTGTCACTGGGTCAGTACTTCACTGTTCCCAGCTCTGTCACTGGGTCACTGCTTCACTGTTCCCCACTCTGTCCCTGTTGCACTGTTCCCTGCTCTGTCACAGGCTCACTGCTTCACTGTCACTTGGTCACTGCATCACTGTTCCCAGCTCTTTCACTGGGTCAGTGGTTCACTTTTACCAGCTCTGTCACTGGGTCACTGCTTCACTGTTCCCAGCTCTGTCACTGGGACAGTGCTTCACTGTTCCCAGCTCTGTCACAGGGTCACTGCTTCACTGTTCCCAACTCTGTCACTGGGTCACTGCTTCACTGTTCCCAGCTCAGTCACTGGGTCAGTGCTTCACTGTTCCCAAATCTGTCACTGCGTCACTGCTTCAATGTTCCCAGCTCTGTCACTGGGTCAGTGCTTCAGTGTTCCCAGCTCTGTCACTGGGTCAGTGCTTCACTGTTCCCAGCTCTGTCACAGGGTTACTGCCGCCTTCTTCCCAGCTCTGCCACTGGGTAAATGCTTCACTGTTCCCAGCTCTGTCACAGGGTCACTGCATCACTGTTCCCAGCTCTCTCACTGGGTCAGTGCTTCACTGTTCCCCGCTCTGTCACTTGGTCAGAGCTTCACTGTTCCCAGCTCTGTCACTGGGTCACTGCTTCACTGTTCCAAGCTCTGTCACTGGGTCAGTGCTTCACTGTTCCCAGCTCTGTCACTGGGTCAGTGCTTCACTGTTCCCAGCTCTGTCACTGGGACAGTGCTTCACTGTTCCCAGCTCTGTCACTGGGTCACTGCTTCACTGTTCCCAACTCTGTCACTGGGTCACTGCTTCACTGTTCCCAGCTCAGTCACTGCGTCACTGCTTCAATGTTCCCAGCTCTGTCACTGGGTCAGTGCTTCAGTGTTCCCAGCTCTGTCACTGGGTCAGTGCTTCAATGTTCCCAGCTCTGTCACAGGGTTACTGCCGCCTTCTTCCCAGCTCTGCCACTGGGTTAATACTTCACTGTTCCCAGCTCTGTCACAGGGTCACTGCATCACTGTTCCCAGCTCTCTCACTGGGTCAGTGCTTCACTGTTCCCCGCTCTGTCACTTGGTCAGAGCTTCACTGTTCCAAGCTCTGTCACTGGGTCAGTGCTTCACTGTTCCCAGCTCTGTCACTGGGTCAGTGCTTCACTGTTCCCAGCTCTGTCACTGGGTCAGTGCTTCACTGTCCCAGCTCTGTCACAGGGTCACTGCATCACTGTCACTTGGTCACTGCATCACTTTTCCCGGCTCTTTCACTGGGTCACTGCTTCACTGTTCCCAGCTCTGTCACTGGGTCATTGCTTCACTTTTCCCATCTCTGTCACAGGGTCAGTGCTTCACTGTTCCCAGCTCTGTCACTGGGTTACTGCCTCCCTGTTCCCATCTCTGCCACTGGGTCACTGCTTCACTGTTCCCATCTCTGCCACTGGGTCAGTGCTTCACTGTTCCCAGCTCTGTCACTGGGTCACTGGATCACTGTTCCCCAGTGTGCCACGGGGTCACTGTTTCACTGTTCCCAGCTCTGTCACTGTGTCACTGCTTCACTGTTCCCAGCTCTGACGCTTTGTCACTGCCTCACGGTCCCCAGCTCTGTCACTGGGTAACTGCTTCACTTTTTCCAGCTTTGTCACTGCTTCACTGTTCCCCACTGTGCCACGGGGTCACTGTTTCACTGTTCCCAGCTCTGCCACTGAGTCACTGATTCACTCTTCCCAGTTCTGCCTCTGGCTCACTGCTTCACTGTTCCCACCTCCACCACTGGGTCACTGCTTCACTGTTTCCAGCTCTGTCTTTGGGTCATTGCTTCACCGTTCCCAGCTCTGCCACTGGGTAAGTGCTTCACTGTTCCCAGCTCTGTGACTGGGTCACTGCTTCACTGTTCCCAGCTCTGTCACTGTGTCACTGCTTCACTGTTCCCATCTTTGCCACTGGGTCACTGCTTCACTGTTCCCATCTCTGCCAAAGGGTCAGTGCTTCACTGTTCCCAGCTCTGTCACTGGGTAACTGCATCACTGTCCCTGCTCTTCCACTGGGTCACTTCTTCACTGTCCCAGCTCTGCCACTGGGTCACTGTTTCACTGTTTCCAGCTCTGTCTTTGGGTCATTGCTTCACTCTTCCCAGCTCTGCCACTGGGTAAGTGCTTCACTGTTCCCAGCTGTCACTGGGTCATTGCTTCACTGTTCCCCGCTCTGCCACTGGGTCACTGCTTCACTGTTCCCAGCTCTGCCACTGGGTCACTGCTTCACTGTTCCCAGCTCTGTCACTGGGTCACTGCTTCACTGTTCCCAGCTCTGTCAATGGGTCACTGCTTCACTGTTCCCAGCTCTGTCACTGGGTCTCTGCTTCACTGTTCCCAGCTCTGTCACTGGGTCAGTGCTTCACTGTCCCACTCTGTCACTGGGTCAGTGCCTCCCTGTTCCCAGCTCTGTCACTGGGTCACTGCCACCCTGTTCCCAGCTCTGCCACTGGGTTAATGCTTCATTGTTCCCAACTCTGTCACTGGATCAGTGCTTCACTGTTCCCAGCTCTGTCACTGGGTCAGTGCTTCACTGTCTCAGCTCTGTAACTGGGTCAGTACTTCACTGTTCCCAGCTCTGTTACTGGGTCACTGCTTCACTGTTCCCCACTCTGTCCCTGTTGCACTGTTCCCAGCTCTGTCACAGGCTCACTGCTGCAATGTCACTTGGTCACTGCATCATTGTTCCCGGCTCTTTCACTGGGTCAGTTGTTCACTTTTACCAGCTCTGTCACTGGGTCACTGCTTCACTGTTCCCAGCTCTGTCACTGGGTCACTGCTTCACTGTTCCCATCTCTGTCACTGGGCCAGTGCTTCACTGTTCCCAGCTCTGTCACAGGGTCACTGCTTCACTGTTCCCAACTCTGTCACTGGGTCACTGCTTCACTGTTCCCAGCTCTGTCACTGGGTCAGTGCTTCACTGTCCCAGCTCTGTCACTGGGTCAGTGCTTCACTGTTCCCAGCTCTGTCACTGGGTCACTGCTTCACTGTTCCCAGCTCTGTCACTGGGTCAGTGCTTCACTGTTCCCAGCTCTGTCACTGGGTCACTGCTTCACTGTTCCCAGCTCTGTCACTGGGTCAGTGCTTCACAGTCCCAGCTCTGTCACTGGGTCAGTGCTTCACTGTTCCCAGCTCTGTCACTGTGTCAGTGCTTCACTGTTCCCAGCTCTGTCACTGGGTCAGTGCTTCACAGTCCCATCTTTGTCACTGGGTCAGTGCTTCACAGTCCCAGCTCTGTCACTGGGTCAGTGCTTCACTTTTTCCAGCTCTGTCACTGTGTCACTGCTTCACTGTTCCCCACTCTGTCCCTGATTCACTGTCCCCAGCTCTGTCACAGGGTCACTGCTTCACTGTTCCCAGCTCTGTCACTGGGTCACTGCTTCACTGTTCCCAGCTCTGTCACTGGGTCACTGCTTCACTGTTCCCAGCTCTGTCACTGGGTCACTGCTTCACTGTTCCCAGCTCTGTCACTGGGTCAGTGCTTCACTGTCCCACTCTGTCACTGGGTCAGTGCCTCACTGTTCCCAGCTCTGTCACTGGGTCACTGCCACCCTGTTCCCAGCTCTGCCACTGGGTTAATGCTTCATTGTTCCCAACTCTGTCACTGGGTCACTGTTTCACTGTTCCCAGCTCTGTCACTGGGTCAGTACTTCACTGTTCCCAGCTCTGTCACTGGGTCACTGCTTCACTGTTCCCCACTCTGTCCCTGTTGCACTGTTCCCTGCTCTGTCACAGGCTCACTGCTTCACTGTCACTTGGTCACTGCATCACTGTTCCCAGCTCTTTCACTGGGTCAGTGGTTCACTTTTACCAGCTCTGTCACTGGGTCACTGCTTCACTGTTCCCAGCTCTGTCACTGGGACAGTGCTTCACTGTTCCCAGCTCTGTCACAGGGTCACTGCTTCACTGTTCCCAACTCTGTCACTGGGTCACTGCTTCACTGTTCCCAGCTCAGTCACTGGGTCAGTGCTTCACTGTTCCCAAATCTGTCACTGCGTCACTGCTTCAATGTTCCCAGCTCTGTCACTGGGTCAGTGCTTCAGTGTTCCCAGCTCTGTCACTGGGTCAGTGCTTCACTGTTCCCAGCTCTGTCACAGGGTTACTGCCGCCTTCTTCCCAGCTCTGCCACTGGGTTAATGCTTCACTGTTCCCAGCTCTGTCACAGGGTCACTGCATCACTGTTCCCAGCTCTCTCACTGGGTCAGTGCTTCACTGTTCCCCGCTCTGTCACTTGGTCAGAGCTTCACTGTTCCCAGCTCTGTCACTGGGTCACTGCTTCACTGTTCCAAGCTCTGTCACTGGGTCAGTGCTTCACTGTTCCCAGCTCTGTCACTGGGTCAGTGCTTCACTGTTCCCAGCTCTGTCACTGGGTCAGTGCTTCACTGTCCCAGCTCTGTCACAGGGTCACTGCATCACTGTCACTTGGTCACTGCATCACTTTTCCCGGCTCTTTCACTGGGTCACTGCTTCACTGTTCCCAGCTCTGTCACTGGGTCATTGCTTCACTTTTCCCATCTCTGTCACAGGGTCAGTGCTTCACTGTTCCCAACTCTGTCACTGGGTTACTGCCTCCCTGTTCCCATCTCTGCCACTGGGTCACTGCTTCACTGTTCCCATCTCTGCCACTGGGTCAGTGCTTCACTGTTCCCAGCTCTGTCACTGGGTCACTGGATCACTGTTCCCCAGTGTGCCACGGGGTCACTGTTTCACTGTTCCCAGCTCTGTCACTGTGTCACTGCTTCACTGTTCCCAGCTCTGACGCTTTGTCACTGCCTCACGGTCCCCAGCTCTGTCACTGGGTAACTGCTTCACTTTTTCCAGCTTTGTCACTGCTTCACTGTTCCCCACTGTGCCACGGGGTCACTGTTTCACTGTTCCCAGCTCTGCCACTGAGTCACTGATTCACTCTTCCCAGTTCTGCCTCTGGCTCACTGCTTCACTGTTCCCACCTCCACCACTGGGTCACTGCTTCACTGTTTCCAGCTCTGTCTTTGGGTCATTGCTTCACCGTTCCCAGCTCTGCCACTGGGTAAGTGCTTCACTGTTCCCAGCTCTGTGACTGGGTCACTGCTTCACTGTTCCCAGCTCTGTCACTGTGTCACTGCTTCACTGTTCCCATCTTTGCCACTGGGTCACTGCTTCACTGTTCCCATCTCTGCCAAAGGGTCAGTGCTTCACTGTTCCCAGCTCTGTCACTGGGTAACTGCATCACTGTCCCTGCTCTTCCACTGGGTCACTTCTTCACTGTCCCAGCTCTGCCACTGGGTCACTGTTTCACTGTTTCCAGCTCTGTCTTTGGGTCATTGCTTCACTCTTCCCAGCTCTGCCACTGGGTAAGTGCTTCACTGTTCCCAGCTGTCACTGGGTCATTGCTTCACTGTTCCCCGCTCTGCCACTGGGTCACTGCTTCACTGTTCCCAGCTCTGCCACTGGGTCACTGCTTCACTGTTCCCAGCTCTGTCACTGGGTCACTGCTTCACTGTTCCCAGCTCTGTCAATGGGTCACTGCTTCACTGTTCCCAGCTCTGTCACTGGGTCTCTGCTTCACTGTTCCCAGCTCTGTCACTGGGTCAGTGCTTCACTGTCCCACTCTGTCACTGGGTCAGTGCCTCCCTGTTCCCAGCTCTGTCACTGGGTCACTGCCACCCTGTTCCCAGCTCTGCCACTGGGTTAATGCTTCATTGTTCCCAACTCTGTCACTGGATCAGTGCTTCACTGTTCCCAGCTCTGTCACTGGGTCAGTGCTTCACTGTCCCAGCTCTGTAACTGGGTCAGTACTTCACTGTTCCCAGCTCTGTTACTGGGTCACTGCTTCACTGTTCCCCACTCTGTCCCTGTTGCACTGTTCCCAGCTCTGTCACAGGCTCACTGCTGCAATGTCACTTGGTCACTGCATCATTGTTCCCGGCTCTTTCACTGGGTCAGTTGTTCACTTTTACCAGCTCTGTCACTGGGTCACTGCTTCACTGTTCCCAGCTCTGTCACTGGGTCACTGCTTCACTGTTCCCATCTCTGTCACTGGGCCAGTGCTTCACTGTTCCCAGCTCTGTCACAGGGTCACTGCTTCACTGTTCCCAACTCTGTCACTGGGTCACTGCTTCACTGTTCCCAGCTCTGTCACTGGGTCAGTGCTTCACTGTCCCAGCTCTGTCACTGGGTCAGTGCTTCACTGTTCCCAGCTCTGTCACTGGGTCACTGCTTCACTGTTCCCAGCTCTGTCACTGGGTCAGTGCTTCACTGTTCCCAGCTCTGTCACTGGGTCACTGCTTCACTGTTCCCAGCTCTGTCACTGGGTCAGTGCTTCACAGTCCCAGCTCTGTCACTGGGTCAGTGCTTCACTGTTCCCAGCTCTGTCACTGTGTCAGTGCTTCACTGTTCCCAGCTCTGTCACTGGGTCAGTGCTTCACAGTCCCATCTTTGTCACTGGGTCAGTGCTTCACAGTCCCAGCTCTGTCACTGGGTCAGTGCTTCACTTTTTCCAGCTCTGTCACTGTGTCACTGCTTCACTGTTCCCCACTCTGTCCCTGATTCACTGTCCCCAGCTCTGTCACAGGGTCACTGCTTCACTGTTCCCAGCTCTGTCACTGGGTCACTGCTTCACTGTTCCCAGCTCTGTCACTGGGTCACTGCTTCACTGTTCCCAGCTCTGTCACTGGGTCACTGCTTCACTGTTCCCAGCTCTGTCACTGGGTCAGTGCTTCACTGTCCCACTCTGTCACTGGGTCAGTGCCTCACTGTTCCCAGCTCTGTCACTGGGTCACTGCCACCCTGTTCCCAGCTCTGCCACTGGGTTAATGCTTCATTGTTCCCAACTCTGTCACTGGGTCACTGTTTCACTGTTCCCAGCTCTGTCACTGGGTCAGTACTTCACTGTTCCCAGCTCTGTCACTGGGTCACTGCTTCACTGTTCCCCACTCTGTCCCTGTTGCACTGTTCCCTGCTCTGTCACAGGCTCACTGCTTCACTGTCACTTGGTCACTGCATCACTGTTCCCAGCTCTTTCACTGGGTCAGTGGTTCACTTTTACCAGCTCTGTCACTGGGTCACTGCTTCACTGTTCCCAGCTCTGTCACTGGGACAGTGCTTCACTGTTCCCAGCTCTGTCACAGGGTCACTGCTTCACTGTTCCCAACTCTGTCACTGGGTCACTGCTTCACTGTTCCCAGCTCAGTCACTGGGTCAGTGCTTCACTGTTCCCAAATCTGTCACTGCGTCACTGCTTCAATGTTCCCAGCTCTGTCACTGGGTCAGTGCTTCAGTGTTCCCAGCTCTGTCACTGGGTCAGTGCTTCACTGTTCCCAGCTCTGTCACAGGGTTACTGCCGCCTTCTTCCCAGCTCTGCCACTGGGTTAATGCTTCACTGTTCCCAGCTCTGTCACAGGGTCACTGCATCACTGTTCCCAGCTCTCTCACTGGGTCAGTGCTTCACTGTTCCCCGCTCTGTCACTTGGTCAGAGCTTCACTGTTCCCAGCTCTGTCACTGGGTCACTGCTTCACTGTTCCAAGCTCTGTCACTGGGTCAGTGCTTCACTGTTCCCAGCTCTGTCACTGGGTCAGTGCTTCACTGTTCCCAGCTCTGTCACTGGGTCAGTGCTTCACTGTCCCAGCTCTGTCACAGGGTCACTGCATCACTGTCACTTGGTCACTGCATCACTTTTCCCGGCTCTTTCACTGGGTCACTGCTTCACTGTTCCCAGCTCTGTCACTGGGTCATTGCTTCACTTTTCCCATCTCTGTCACAGGGTCAGTGCTTCACTGTTCCCAACTCTGTCACTGGGTTACTGCCTCCCTGTTCCCATCTCTGCCACTGGGTCACTGCTTCACTGTTCCCATCTCTGCCACTGGGTCAGTGCTTCACTGTTCCCAGCTCTGTCACTGGGTCACTGGATCACTGTTCCCCAGTGTGCCACGGGGTCACTGTTTCACTGTTCCCAGCTCTGTCACTGTGTCACTGCTTCACTGTTCCCAGCTCTGACGCTTTGTCACTGCCTCACGGTCCCCAGCTCTGTCACTGGGTAACTGCTTCACTTTTTCCAGCTTTGTCACTGCTTCACTGTTCCCCACTGTGCCACGGGGTCACTGTTTCACTGTTCCCAGCTCTGCCACTGAGTCACTGATTCACTCTTCCCAGTTCTGCCTCTGGCTCACTGCTTCACTGTTCCCACCTCCACCACTGGGTCACTGCTTCACTGTTTCCAGCTCTGTCTTTGGGTCATTGCTTCACCGTTCCCAGCTCTGCCACTGGGTAAGTGCTTCACTGTTCCCAGCTCTGTGACTGGGTCACTGCTTCACTGTTCCCAGCTCTGTCACTGTGTCACTGCTTCACTGTTCCCATCTTTGCCACTGGGTCACTGCTTCACTGTTCCCATCTCTGCCAAAGGGTCAGTGCTTCACTGTTCCCAGCTCTGTCACTGGGTAACTGCATCACTGTCCCTGCTCTTCCACTGGGTCACTTCTTCACTGTCCCAGCTCTGCCACTGGGTCACTGTTTCACTGTTTCCAGCTCTGTCTTTGGGTCATTGCTTCACTGTTCCCAGCTCTGCCACTGGGTAAGTGCTTCACTGTTCCCAGCTGTCACTGGGTCATTGCTTCACTGTTCCCCGCTCTGCCACTGGGTCACTGCTTCACTGTTCCCAGCTCTGCCACTGGGTCACTGCTTCACTGTTCCCAGCTCTGTCACTGGGTCACTGCTTCACTGTTCCCAGCTCTGTCAATGGGTCACTGCTTCACTGTTCCCAGCTCTGTCACTGGGTCTCTGCTTCACTGTTCCCAGCTCTGTCACTGGGTCAGTGCTTCACTGTCCCACTCTGTCACTGGGTCAGTGCCTCCCTGTTCCCAGCTCTGTCACTGGGTCACTGCCACCCTGTTCCCAGCTCTGCCACTGGGTTAATGCTTCATTGTTCCCAACTCTGTCACTGGATCAGTGCTTCACTGTTCCCAGCTCTGTCACTGGGTCAGTGCTTCACTGTCCCAGCTCTGTAACTGGGTCAGTACTTCACTGTTCCCAGCTCTGTTACTGGGTCACTGCTTCACTGTTCCCCACTCAGTCCCTGTTGCACTGTTCCCAGCTCTGTCACAGGCTCACTGCTGCACTGTCACTTGGTCACTGCATCATTGTTCCCGGCTCTTTCACTGGGTCAGTTGTTCACTTTTACCAGCTCTGTCACTGGGTCACTGCTTCACTGTTCCCAGCTCTGTCACTGGGTCACTGCTTCACTGTTCCCATCTCTGTCACTGGGCCAGTGCTTCACTGTTCCCAGCTCTGTCACAGGGTCACTGCTTCACTGTTCCCAACTCTGTCACTGGGTCACTGCTTCACTGTTCCCAGCTCTGTCACTGGGTCAGTGCTTCACTGTCCCAGCTCTGTCACTGGGTCAGTGCTTCACTGTTCCCAGCTCTGTCACTGGGTCACTGCTTCACTGTTCCCAGCTCTGTCACTGGGTCAGTGCTTCACTGTTCCCAACTCTGTCACTGGGTCACTGCTTCACTGTTCCCAGCTCTGTCACTGGGTCAGTGCTTCACAGTCCCAGCTCTGTCACTGGGTCAGTGCTTCACTGTTCCCAGCTCTGTCACTGTGTCAGTGCTTCACTGTTCCCAGCTCTGTCACTGGGTCAGTGCTTCACGGTTCCCAGCTCTGTCACTGGGTTAATGCTTCACAGTCCCATCTTTGTCACTGGGTCAGTGCTTCACAGTCCCAGCTCTGTCACTGGGTCAGTGCTTCACTTTTTCCAGCTCTGTCACTGTGTCACTGCTTCACTGTTCCCCACTCTGTCCCTGATTCACTGTCCCCAGCTCTGTCACAGGGTCACTGCTTCACTGTCACTTGGTCACTGCATCACTGTTCCCGGCTCTTTCACTGGGTCAGTGCTTCACTGTTCCCAGCTCTGTCACTGGGTCATTGCTTCACTTTTCCCATCTCTGTCGCTGGGTCAGTGCTTCACTGTTCCCAGCTCTGTCACTGTTTCACTGTCCACAGTTCTGTCACTGGGTCACTGCTTCACTGTTTCCAGCTCTGTCACTGCTTCAGTTTTGCCAGCTCTGTCACTGGGTCAGTGCTTCACTGTTCCCAGCTCTGTCACTGGGTCAGTGCTTCTCTGTTCCCAGCTCTGCCACTGGGTCACTGCTTCACTGGGAACAGCTCTGTCATTGCTTCACTTTTCCCATCTCTGTCACTGGGTCAGTGCTTCACTGTTCCCAGCTCTGTCACTGTTTCACTGTCCACAGTTCTGTCACTGGGTCACTGCTTCACTGTTTCCAGCTCTGTCACTGGGTCACTGCTTCACTGTTTCCAGCTCTGTCATTGCTTCACTTTTCCCATCTCTGTCACTGGGTCAGTGCTTCACTGTTCCCAGCTCTGTCACTGTTTCACTGTCCACAGTTCTGTCACTGGGTCACTGCTTCACTGTTTCCAGCTCTGTCACTGGGTCACTGCTTCACTGTTTCCAGCTCTGTAACTGCTTCACTTTTGCCAGCTCTGTCACTGGGTCAGTGCTTCACTGTTCCCAGCTCTGTCACTGGGTCACTGCTTCTCTGTTCGCAGCTCTGCCACTGGGTCACTGCTTCACTGGGAACAGCTCTGTAACTGGGTCACTGATTCACTGTTCTGAGCTCTGTCACTGGGTCACTGTTTCACTGTTCCCAGCTCTGCCACTGGGTCAGTGCTTCACTGTTCCCAGCTCTGTAACTGCTTCACTGTTCCCAGCTCTGCCACTGCGTCACTGCTTCACTGTTCCCAGCTCTATCACTGGGTTACTGCTTCACTGTTCCCAGCTCTGTCACTGTGTCAGTGCTTCACTGTGAACAGCTCTGTCACTGGGCCACTGCTTCACTGTTCCCAGCTCTCCCACTGGGTCACTGCTTCCCTTTTCCAAGCTCTGCCACTTGGTCAGTGCTTCACTGTTCCCAGCACTGTCACCGTGTCAGTGCTTCACTGTTCCCAGCACTGTCACCGTGTCAGTGCTTCACTGTTTCCAGCACTGTCACTGTGTCAGTGCTTCACTGTTCCCAGCTCTGTCATTGTGTCAGTGCTTCACTGTTCCCAGCACTGTCACTGTGTCAGTGCTTCACTGTTCCCAGCACTGTCACTGTGTCAGTGCTTCACTGTTCCCAGCTCTGCCATTGGGTCACTGCTTCACTGTCCCCAGCTCTGCCACTGGGTCACTGCTTCACTGTTCCCAGCTCTGTCACTCGGTCAGTGCTTCACTTCCCAGCTCTGTCACTGGGTCAGTGCTTCACTGTTCCCAGCTCTGTCACTGGGTCAGTGCTTCTCTTTTCCCAGCTCTGTCACTGGGTCACTGCTTCACTGTCCCAGCTCTGTCACTGGGTCAGTGCTTCACTGTTCCCAGCTCTGTCACTGGCTCACTGCTTCACTGTTCCCATCTCTGTCACTGGGCCAGTGCTTCACTGTTCCCAGCTCTGTCACAGGGTCACTGCTTCACTGTTCCCAACTCAGTCACTGGGTCACTGCTTCACTGTTCCCCGCTCTGTCACTGGGTCAGTGCTTCACTGTCCCAGCTCTGTCACTGGGTCAGTGCTTCACTGTTCCCAGCTCTGCCACTGGGTCACTGCTCCACTGTTCCCAGTTCTGTCACTGCGTCACTGCTTCACTGTTCCAGTTCTGTCACTGGGTCACTTCTTCACTGTTCCCAGCTCTGTCCCAGGGTCACTGCCTCCCTGTTCCCAGCTCTGTCACTGGGTCACTGCCTCCCTGTTCCTAGCTCTGTCACTGGGTCAGTGCTTCACTGTTCCCAGCTCTGTCACTGGGTCACTGTTTCACTTTTTCCAGCTCTGTCTTTGGGGCAATGCTTCACTGTTCCCAGCTCTGCCACTGGGTAAGTGCTTCACTGTTCCCAGCTGTCACTGGGTCATTGCTTCACTGTTCCCCGCTCTGCCACTGGGTCACTGCTTCACTGTTCCCAGCTCTGTCACTGGGTCACTGCTTCACTGTTCCCAGCTCTGTCACTGGGTCACTGCTTCACTGTTCCCAGCTCTGTCACTGGGTCACTGCTTCACTGTTCCCAGCTCTGTCACTGGGTCACTGCTTCACTGTTCCCAGCTCTGTCACTGGGTCACTGCTTCACTGTTCCCAGCTCTGTCACTGGGTCAGTGCTTCACTGTCCCACTCTGTCACTGGGTCAGTGCCTCACTGTTCCCAGCTCTGTCACTGGGTCACTGCCACCCTGTTCCCAGCTCTGCCACTGGGTTAATGCTTCATTGTTCCCAACTCTGTCACTGGGTCACTGTTTCACTGTTCCCAGCTCTGTCACTGGGTCAGTACTTCACTGTTCCCAGCTCTGTCACTGGGTCACTGCTTCACTGTTCCACACTCTGTCCCTGTTGCACTGTTCCCTGCTCTGTCACAGGCTCACTGCTTCACTGTCACTTGGTCACTGCATCACTGTTCCCAGCTCTTTCACTGGGTCAGTGGTTCACTTTTACCAGCTCTGTCACTGGGTCGCTGCTTCACTGTTCCCAGCTCTGTCACTGGGACAGTGCTTCACTGTTCCCAGCTCTGTCACAGGGTCACTGCTTCACTGTTCCCAACTCTGTCACTGGGTCACTGCTTCACTGTTCCCAGCTCAGTCACTGGGTCAGTGCTTCACTGTTCCCAAATCTGTCACTGCGTCACTGCTTCAATGTTCCCAGCTCTTTCACTGGGTCAGTGCTTCAGTGTTCCCAGCTCTGTCACTGGGTCAGTGCTTCACTGTTCCCAACTCTGTCACAGGGTTACTGCCGCCTTCTTCCCAGCTCTGCCACTGGGTTAATGCTTCACTGTTCCCAGCTCTGTCACAGGGTCACTGCATCACTGTTCCCAGCTCTCTCACTGGGTCAGTGCTTCACTGTTCCCCGCTCTGTCACTTGGTCAGAGCTTCACTGTTCCCAGCTCTGTCACTGGGTCACTGCTTCACTGTTCCAAGCTCTGTCACTGGGTCAGTGCTTCACTGTTCCCAGCTCTGTCACTGGGTCAGTGCTTCACTGTTCCCAGCTCTGTCACTGGGTCAGTGCTTCACAGTCCCATCTTTGTCACTGGGTCAGTGCTTCACTTTCCCAGCTCTGTCACAGGGTCACTGCATCACTGTCACTTGGTCACTGCATCACTTTTCCCGGCTCTTTCACTGGGTCACTGCTTCACTGTTCCCACCTCTGTCACTGGGTCATTGCTTCACTTTTCCCATCTCTGTCACAGGGTCAGTGCTTCACTGTTCCCAGCTCTGTCACTGGGTTACTGCCTCCCTGTTCCCATCTCTGCCACTGAGTCACTGCTTCACTGTTCCCATCTCTGCCACTGGGTCAGTGCTTCACTGTTCCCAGCTCTGTCACTGGGTCACTGGATCACTGTTCCCCAGTGTGCCACGGGGTCACTGTTTCACTGTTCCCGGCTCTGTCACTGTGTCACTGCTTCACTATTCCCAGCTCTGACGCTTTGTCACTGCCTCACGGTCCCCAGCTCTGTCACTGGGTAACTGCTTCACTTTTTCCAGCTTTGTCACTGATTCACTCTTCCCAGTTCTGCCTCTGGCTCACTGCTTCACTGTTCCCACCTCCACCACTGGGTCACTGCTTCACTGTTTCCAGCTCTGTCTTTGGGTCATTGCTTCACCGTTCCCAGCTCTGCCACTGGGTAAGTGCTTCACTGTTCCCAGCTCTGTGACTGGGTCACTGCTTCACTGTTCCCAGCTCTGTCACTGTGTCACTGCTTCACTGTTCCCATCTTTGCCACTGGGTCACTGCTTCACTGTTCCCATCTCTGCCAAAGGGTCAGTGCTTCACTGTTCCCAGCTCTGTCACTGGGTAACTGCATCACTGTCCCTGCTCTTCCACTGGGTCACTTCTTCACTGTCCCAGCTCTGCCACTGGGTCACTGTTTCACTGTTTCCAGCTCTGTCTTTGGGTCATTGCTTCACTCTTCCCAGCTCTGCCACTGGGTAAGTGCTTCACTGTTCCCAGCTGTCACAGGTTCATTGCTTCACTGTTCCCCGCTCTGCCACTGGGTCACTGCTTCACTGTTCCCAGCTCTGCCACTGGGTCACTGCTTCACTGTTCCCAGCTCTGTCACTGGGTCACTGCTTCACTGTTCCCAGCTCTGTCAATGGGTCACTGCTTCACTGTTCCCAGCTCTGTCACTGGGTCTCTGCTTCACTGTTCCCAGCTCTGTCACTGGGTCAGTGCTTCACTGTCCCACTCTGTCACTGGGTCAGTGCCTCCCTGTTCCCAGCTCTGTCACTGGGTCACTGCCACCCTGTTCCCAGCTCTGCCACTGGGTTAATGCTTCATTGTTCCCAACTCTGTCACTGGATCAGTGCTTCACTGTTCCCCACTCTGTCCCTGTTGCACTGTTCCCAGCTCTGTCACAGGCTCACTGCTGCACTGTCACTTGGTCACTGCATCATTGTTCCCGGCTCTTTCACTGGGTCAGTTGTTCACTTTTACCAGCTCTGTCACTGGGTCACTGCTTCACTGTTCCCAGCTCTGTCACTGGGTCACTGCTTCACTGTTCCCATCTCTGTCACTGGGCCAGTGCTTCACTGTTCCCAGCTCTGTCACAGGGTCACTGCTTCACTGTTCCCAACTCTGTCACTGGGTCACTGCTTCACTGTTCCCAGCTCTGTCACTGGGTCAGTGCTTCACTGTCCCAGCTCTGTCACTGGGTCAGTGCTTCACTGTTCCCAGCTCTGTCACTGGGTCACTGCTTCACTGTTCCCAGCTCTGTCACTGGGTCAGTGCTTCACTGTTCCCAGCTCTGTCACTGGGTCACTGCTTCACTGTTCCCAGCTCTGTCACTGGGTCAGTGCTTCACAGTCCCAGCTCTGTCACTGGGTCAGTGCTTCACTGTTCCCAGCTCTGTCACTGTGTCAGTGCTTCACTGTTCCCAGCTCTGTCACTGGGTCAGTGCTTCACTGTTTCCAGCTCTGTCACTGGGTCATTGCTTCACTTTTCCCATCTCTGTCACTGGGTCAGTGCTTCACTGTTCCCAGCTCTGTCACTGTTTCACTGTCCACAGTTCTGTCACTGGGTCACTGCTTCACTGTTTCCAGCTCTGTCACTGGGTCACTGCTTCACTGTTTCCAGCTCTGTCATTGCTTCACTTTTCCCATCTCTGTCACTGGGTCAGTGCTTCACTGTTCCCAGCTCTGTCACTGTTTCACTGTCCACAGTTCTGTCACTGGGTCACTGCTTCACTGTTTCCAGCTCTGTCACTGGGTCACTGCTTCACTGTTTCCAGCTCTGTAACTGCTTCACTTTTGCCAGCTCTGTCACTGGGTCAGTGCTTCACTGTTCCCAGCTCTGTCACTGGGTCACTGCTTCTCTGTTCCCAGCTCTGCCACTGGGTCACTGCTTCACTGGGAACAGCTCTGTAACTGGGTCACTGATTCACTGTTCTGAGCTCTGTCACTGGGTCACTGTTTCACTGTTCCCAGCTCTGCCACTGGGTCAGTGCTTCACTGTTCCCAGCTCTGTAACTGCTTCACTGTTCCCAGCTCTGCCACTGCGTCACTGCTTCACTGTTCCCAGCTCTATCACTGGGTTACTGCTTCACTGTTCCCAGCTCTGTCACTGTGTCAGTGCTTCACTGTGAACAGCTCTGTCACTGGGCCACTGCTTCACTGTTCCCAGCGCTCCCACTGGGTCACTGCTTCCCTTTTCCAAGCTCTGCCACTTGGTCAGTGCTTCACTGTTCCCAGCACTGTCACCATGTCAGTGCTTCACTGTTCCCAGCACTGTCACCGTGTCAGTGCTTCACTGTTCCCAGCACTGTCACTGTGTCAGTGCTTCACTGTTCCCAGCTCTGTCACTGTGTCAGTGCTTCACTGTTCCCAGCTCTGTCACAGAGTCCCTGCTTCACTGTTTCCAGCTCTGCCATTGGGTCACTGCTTCACTGTCCCCAGCTCTGCCACTGGGTCACTGTTTCACTGTTGCCTTCTCTGACACTGGGTCACTTCTTCACTGTTCCCAGCACTGTCACTGGGTCAGTGCTTCACTTCTCAGCTCTGTCACTGGGTCAGTGCTTCACTGTTCCCAGCTCTGTCACTGGGTCAGTGCTTCTCTTTTCCCAGCTCTGTCACTGGGTCACTGCTTCACTGTCCCAGCTCTGTCACTGGGTCAGTGCTTCACTGTTCCCAGCTCTGTCACTGGGTCAGTGCTTCTCTTTTCCCAGCTCTGTCAATGGGTCACTGCTTCACTGTTCCCAGCTCTGTCACTGGGTCACTGCTTCACTGTTCCCATCTCTGTCACTGGGCCAGTGCTTCACTGTTCCCAGCTCTGTCACAGGGTCACTGCTTCACTGTTCCCAGCACTGTCACCGTGTCAGTGCTTCACTGTTCCCAGCACTGTCACCGTGTCAGTACTTCACTGTTCCCAGCACTGTCACTGGGTCACTGCTTCACTGTTCCCATCTCTGTCACTGGGCCAGTGCTTCACTGTTCCCAGCTCTGTCACGGGGTCACTGCTTCACTGTTCCCAACTCTGTCACTGGGTCACTGCTTCACTGTTCCCAGCTCTGTCACTGGGTCAGTGCTTCACTGTCCCAGCTCTGTCACTGGGTCAGTGCTTCACTGTTCCCAACTCTGTCACTGGGTCACTGCTTCACTGTTCCCAGCTCTGTCACTGGGTCAGTGCTTCACTGTTCCCAGCTCTGTCACTGGGTCACTGCTTCACTGTTCCCAGCTCTGTCACTGGGTCAGTGCTTCACAGTCCCAGCTCTGTCACTGGGTCAGTGCTTCACTGTTCCCAGCTCTGTCACTGTGTCAGTGCTTCACTGTTCCCAGCTCTGTCACTGGGTCAGTGCTTCACTGTTCCCAGCTCTGTCACTGGGTCAGTGCTTCACAGTCCCAGCTCTGTCACTGGGTCAGTGCTTCACTTTTTCCAGCTCTGTCACTGTGTCACTGCTTCACTGTTCCCCACTCTGTCCCTGATTCACTGTCCCCAGCTCTGTCACAGGGTCACTGCTTCACTGTCACTTGGTCACTGCATCACTGTTCCCGGCTCTTTCACTGGGTCAGTGCTTCACTGTTCCCAGCTCTGTCACTGGGTCATTGCTTCACTTTTCCCATCTCTGTCACTGGGTCAGTGCTTCACTGTTCCCAGCTCTGTCACTGTTTCACTGTCCACAGTTCTGTCACTGGGCCACTGCTTCACTGTTTCCAGCTCTGTCACTGGGTCACTGCTTCACTGTTTCCAGCTCTGTCACTGCTTCACTTTTGCCAGCTCTGTCACTGGGTCAGTGCTTCACTGTTCCCAGCTCTGTCACTGGGTCAGTGCTTCTCTGTTCCCAGCTCTGCCACTGGGTCACTGCTTCACTGTTTCCAGCTCTGTCATTGCTTCACTTTTCCCATCTCTGTCACTGGGTCAGTGCTTCACTGTTCCCAGCTCTGTCACTATTTCACTGTCCACAGTTCTGTCACTGGGTCACTGCTTCACTGTTTCCAGCTCTGTCACTGGGTCACTGCTTCACTGTTTCCAGCTCTGTCATTGCTTCACTTTTCCCATCTCTGTCACTGGGTCAGTGCTTCACTGTTCCCAGCTCTGTCACTGTTTCACTGTCCACAGTTCTGTCACTGGGTCACTGCTTCACTGTTTCCAGCTCTGTCACTGGGTCACTGCTTCACTGTTTCCAGCTCTGTAACTGCTTCACTTTTGCCAGCTCTGTCACTGGGTCAGTGCTTCACTGTTCCCAGCTCTGTCACTGGGTCACTGCTTCTCTGTTCCCAGCTCTGCCACTGGGTCACTGCTTCACTGGGAACAGCTCTGTAACTGGGTCACTGATTCACTGTTCTGAGCTCTGTCACTGGGTCACTGTTTCACTGTTCCCAGCTCTGCCACTGGGTCAGTGCTTCACTGTTCCCAGCTCTGTCACTGGGTCACTGCTTCACTGTTCCCAGCTCTGCCACTGCTTCACTGCTTCACTGTTCCCAGCTCTGTCACTGTGTCAGTGCTTCACTGTGAACAGCTCTGTCACTGGGCCACTGCTTCACTGTTCCCAGCTCTCCCACTGGGTCACTGCTTCCCTTTTCCAAGCTCTGCCACTTGGTCAGTGCTTCACTGTTCCCAGCACTGTCACTGTGTCAGTGCTTCACTGTTCCCAGCTCTGTCACTGTGTCAGTGCTTCACTGTTCCCAGCTCTGTCACAGAGTCCCTGCTTCACTGTTTCCAGCTCTGCCATTGGGTCACTGCTTCACTGTCCCCAGCTCTGCCACTGGGTCACTGTTTCACTGTTGCCTTCTCTGACACTTGGTCACTTCTTCACTGTTCCCAGCTCTGTCACTGGGTCAGTGCTTCACTTCCCAGCTCTGTCACTGGGTCAGTGCTTCACTGTTCCCAGCTCTGTCACTGGGTCAGTGCTTCTCTTTTCCCAGCTCTGTCACTGGGTCACTGCTTCACTGTCCCAGCTCTGTCACTGGGTCAGTGCTTCACTGTTCCCAGCTCTGTCACTGGGTCAGTGCTTCTCTTTTCCCAGCTCTGTCAATGGGTCACTGCTTCACTGTTCCCAGCTCTGTCACTGGGTCACTGCTTCACTGTTCCCATCTCTGTCACTGGGCCAGTGCTTCACTGTTCCCAGCTCTGTCACAGGGTCACTGCTTCACTGTTCCCAGCACTGTCACCGTGTCAGTGCTTCACTGTTCCCAGCACTGTCACCGTGTCAGTACTTCACTGTTCCCAGCACTGTCACTGTGTCAGTGCTTCACTGTTCCCAGCTCTGTCACTGTGTCAGTGCTTCACTGTTCCCAGCTCTGTCACAGAGTCCCTGCTTCACTGTTTCCAGCTCTGCCATTGGGTCACTGCTTCACTGTCCCCAGCTCTGCCACTGGGTCACTGTTTCACTGTTGCCTTCTCTGACACTGGGTCACTGCTTCACTGTTCCCAGCTCTGTCACTGGGTCAGTGCTTCACTTCCCAGCTCTGTCACTGGGTCAGTGCTTCACTGTTCCCAGCTCTGTCACTGGGTCAGTGCTTCTCTTTTCCCAGCTCTGTCACTGGGTCACTGCTTCACTGTCCCAGCTCTGTCACTGGGTCAGTGCTTCACTGTTCCCTGCTCTGTCACTGGGTCAGTGCTTCTCTTTTCCCAGCTCTGTCAATGGGTCACTGCTTCACTGTTCCCAGCTCTGTCACTGGGTCACTGCTTCACTGTTCCCATCTCTGTCACTGGGCCAGTGCTTCACTGTTCCCAGCTCTGTCACAGGGTCACTGCTTCACTGTTCCCAACTCTGTCACTGGGTCACTGCTTCACTGTTCCCAGCTCTGTCACTGGGTCAGTGCTTCACAGTCCCAGCTCTGTCACTGGGTCAGTGCTTCACTGTTCCCAGCTCTGTCACTGGGTCACTGCTTCACTGTTCCCAGCTCTGTCACTGGGTCAGTGCTTCACTGTTCCCAGCTCTGTCACTGGGTCACTGCTTCACTGTTCCCAGCTCTGTCACTGGGTCAGTGCTTCACAGTCCCAGCTCTGTCACTGGGTCAGTGCTTCACTGTTCCCAGCTCTGTCACTGTGTCAGTGCTTCACTGTTCCCAGCTCTGTCACTGTGTCAGTGCTTCACTGTTCCCAGCTCTGTCACTGGGTCAGTGCTTCACTGTTCCCAGCTCTGTCACTGGGTCAGTGCTTCACAGTCCCAGCTCTTTCACTGGGTCAGTGCTTCACTTTTTCCAGCTCTGTCACTGTGTCACTGCTTCACTGTTCCCCACTCTGTCCCTGATTCACTGTCCCCAGCTCTGTCACAGGGTCACTGCTTCACTGGCACTTGGTCACTGCATCACTGTTCCCGGCTCTTTCACTGGGTCAGTGCTTCACTGTTCCCAGCTCTGTCACTGGGTCATTGCTTCACTTTTCCCATCTCTGTCACTGGGTCAGTGCTTCACTGTTCCCAGCTCTGTCACTGTTTCACTGTCCACAGTTCTGTCACTGGGCCACTGCTTCACTGTTTCCAGCTCTGTCACTGGGTCACTGCTTCACTGTTTCCAGCTCTGTCACTGCTTCACTTTTGCCAGCTCTGTCACTGGGTCAGTGCTTCACTGTTCCCAGCTCTGTCACTGGGTCAGTGCTTCTCTGTTCCCAGCTCTGCCACTGGGTCACTGCTTCACTGGGAACAGCTCTGTCATTGCTTCACTTTTCCCATCTCTGTCACTGGGTCAGTGCTTCACTGTTCCCAGCTCTGTCACTGTTTCACTGTCCACAGTTCTGTCACTGGGTCACTGCTTCACTGTTTCCAGCTCTGTCACTGGGTCACTGCTTCACTGTTTCCAGCTCTGTCATTGCTTCACTTTTCCCATCTCTGTCACTGGGTCAGTGCTTCACTGTTCCCAGCTCTGTCACTGTTTCACTGTCCACAGTTCTGTCACTGGGTCACTGCTTCACTGTTTCCAGCTCTGTCACTGGGTCACTGCTTCACTGTTTCCAGCTCTGTAACTGCTTCACTTTTGCCAGCTCTGTCACTGGGTCAGTGCTTCACTGTTCCCAGCTCTGTCACTGGGTCACTGCTTCTCTGTTCGCAGCTCTGCCACTGGGTCACTGCTTCACTGGGAACAGCTCTGTAACTGGGTCACTGATTCACTGTTCTGAGCTCTGTCACTGGGTCACTGTTTCACTGTTCCCAGCTCTGCCACTGGGTCAGTGCTTCACTGTTCCCAGCTCTGTCACTGGGTCACTGCTTCACTGTTCCCAGCTCTGCCACTGCTTCACTGCTTCACTGTTCCCAGCTCTGTCACTGTGTCAGTGCTTCACTGTGAACAGCTCTGTCACTGGGCCACTGCTTCAATGTTCCCAGCTCTCCCACTGGGTCACTGCTTCCCTTTTCCAAGCTCTGCCACTTGGCCAGTGCTTCACTGTTCCCAGCACTGTCACTGTGTCAGTGCTTCACTGTTCCCATCTCTGTCACTGGGCCAGTGCTTCACTGTTCCCAGCTCTGTCACAGGGTCACTGCTTCACTGTTCCCAGCACTGTCACTGTGTCAGTGCTTCACTGTGAACAGCTCTGTCACTGGGCCACTGCTTCACTGTTCCCAGCTCTCCCACTGGGTCACTGCTTCCCTTTTCCAAGCTATGCCACTTGGTCAGTGCTTCACTGTTCCCAGCACTGTCACTGTGTCAGTGCTTCACTGTTCCCATCTCTGTCACTGGGCCAGTGCTTCACTGTTCCCAGCTCTGTCACCGTGTCAGTGCTTCACTGTTCCCAGCACTGTCACCGTGTCAGTACTTCACTGTTCCCAGCACTGTCACTGTGTCAGTGCTTCACTGTTCCCAGCTCTGTCACTGTGTCAGTGCTTCACTGTTCCCAGCTCTGTCACAGAGTCCCTGCTTCACTGTTTCCAGCTCTGCCATTGGGTCACTGCTTCACTGTCCCCAGCTCTGCCACTGGGTCACTGTTTCACTGTTGCCTTCTCTGACACTGGGTCACTGCTTCACTGTTCCCAGCTCTGTCACTGGGTCAGTGCTTCACTTCCCAGCTCTGTCACTGGGTCAGTGCTTCACTGTTCCCAGCTCTGTCACTGGGTCAGTGCTTCTCTTTTCCCAGCTCTGTCACTGGGTCACTTCTTCACTGTCCCAGCTCTGTCACTGGGTCAGTGCTTAACTGTTCCCTGCTCTGTCACTGGATCAGTGCTTCACTGTTCCCAGCTCTGTCACTGGGACGCTGCTTCACTGTTCCCATCTCTGTCACTGGGCCAGTGCTTCACTGTTCCCAGCTCTGTCACAGGGTCACTGCTTCACTGTTCCCAACTCTGTCACTGGGTCACTGCTTCACTGTTCCCAGCTCTGTCACTGGGTCAGTGCTTCACTGTCCCAGCTCTGTCACTGGGTCAGTGCTTCACTGTTCCCAGCTCTGTCACTGGGTCACTGCTTCACTGTTCCCAGCTCTGTCACTGGGTCAGTGCTTCACTGTGCCCAGCTCTGTCACTGGGTCACTGCTTCACTGTTCCCAGCTCTGTCACTGGGTCAGTGCTTCACAGTCCCAGCTCTGTCACTGGGTCAGTGCTTCACTGTTCCCAGCTCTGTCACTGTGTCAGTGCTTCACTGTTCCCAGCTCTGTCACTGGGTCAGTGCTTCACTGTTCCCAGCTCTGTCACTGGGTCAGTGCTTCACAGTCCCAGCTCTGTCACTGGGTCAGTGCTTCACTTTTTCCAGCTCTGTCACTGTGTCACTGCTTCACTGTTCCCCACTCTGTCCCTGATTCACTGTCCCCAGCTCTGTCACAGGGTCACTGCTTCACTGTCACTTGGTCACTGCATCACTGTTCCCGGCTCTTTCACTGGGTCAGTGCTTCACTGTTCCCAGCTCTGTCACTGGGTCATTGCTTCACTTTTCCCATCTCTGTCACTGGGTCAGTGCTTCACTGTTCCCAGCTCTGTCACTGTTTCACTGTCCACAGTTCTGTCACTGGGCCACTGCTTCACTGTTTCCAGCTCTGTCACTGGGTCACTGCTTCACTGTTTCCAGCTCTGTCACTGCTTCACTTTTGCCAGCTCTGTCACTGGGTCAGTGCTTCACTGTTCGCAGCTCTGTCACTGGGTCAGTGCTTCTCTGTTCCCAGCTCTGCCACTGGGTCACTGCTTCACTGGGAACAGCTCTGTCATTGCTTCACTTTTCCCATCTCTGTCACTGGGTCAGTGCTTCACTGTTCCCAGCTCTGTCACTGTTTCACTGTCCACAGTTCTGTCACTGGGTCACTGCTTCACTGTTTCCAGCTCTGTCACTGGGTCACTGCTTCACTGTTTCCAGCTCTGTCATTGCTTCACTTTTCCCATCTCTGTCACTGGGTCAGTGCTTCACTGTTCCCAGCTCTGTCACTGTTTCACTGTCCACAGTTCTGTCACTGGGTCACTGCTTCACTGTTTCCAGCTCTGTCACTGGGTCACTGCTTCACCTGTTTCCAGCTCTGTAACTGCTTCACTTTTGCCAGCTCTGTCACTGGGTCAGTGCTTCACTGTTCCCAGCTCTGTCACTGGGTCACTGCTTCTCTGTTCCCAGCTCTGCCACTGGGTCACTGCTTCACTGGGAACAGCTCTGTAACTGGGTCACTGATTCACTGTTCTGAGCTCTGTCACTGGGTCACTGTTTCACTGTTCCCAGCTCTGCCACTGGGTCAGTGCTTCACTGTTCCCAGCTCTGTCACTGGGTCACTGCTTCACTGTTCCCAGCTCTGCCACTGCGTCACTGCTTCACTGTTCCCAGCTCTATCACTGGGTTACTGCTTCACTGTTCCCAGCTCTGTCACTGTGTCAGTGCTTCACTGTGAACAGCTCTGTCACTGGGCCACTGCTTCACTGTTCCCAGCTCTCCCACTGGGTCACTGCTTCCCTTTTCCAAGCTCTGCCACTTGGTCAGTGCTTCACTGTTCCCAGCACTGTCACCGTGTCAGTGCTTCACTGTTCCCAGCACTGTCACCGTGTCAGTGCTTCACTGTTCCCAGCACTGTCACCGTGTCAGTGCTTCACTGTTCCCAGCTCTGTCACAGAGTCCCTGCTTCACTGTTTCCAGCTCTGCCATTGGGTCACTGCTTCACTGTCCCCAGCTCTGCCACTGGGTCACTGTTTCACTGTTGCCTTCTCTGACACTGGGTCAGTGCTTCACTTCCCAGCTCTGTCACTGGGTCAGTGCTTCACTGTTCCCAGCTCTGTCACTGGGTCAGTGCTTCTCTTTTCCCAGCTCTGTCACTGGGTCAGTGCTTCACTGTCCCAGCTCTGTCACTGCTTTACTGTTCCCAACATGTCACTGGGTCACTGCTTCACTGTTCCCAGCTCTATCACTGGGTCAGTGCTTCACTGTTCCCAGCTCTGTCACTGGGTCAGTGCTTCACTGTTCCCAGCTCTGTCACTGGGTCAGTGCTTCACTGTTCCCAGCTCTGCCACTGGGTCACTGCTTCGCTGTTCACAGCTCTGCCACTGGGTCACTGCTTCACTGTTCAGAGCTCTGTCACTGCTTCACTGTTCCCCACTATGCCACTGGGTCACTGTTTCACTGTTCCCTTCTCTGTCACTGGGTCATGGCTTCACTGTTCCCAGCTCTGTCAGTGGGTCAGTGCTTCACTATTCCCAGCTCTGTCACCGGGTCACTGCTTCACTGTTTCCAGCTCTGCCATTGGCTCACTGGTTCAATGTCTCCAGCTCTGCCACTGGATCACTGCTTCACTGCTCCCAGCTCTGTCACTGATTCAATGTTCCCCTCTCTGGCACTGGGTCACTGCTTCACTGTTCCCAGCTCTGTCACTGCTTAACTGTTCCCCACTGTGCCACTGGGTCACTGTTTCACTATTCCCAGCTCTGTCATTGGGTCACTGCTTCACTGTTTCCAGCTCTGTCACTGGGTCGCTGCTTCACTGTTTCCAGCTCTGCCATTGGGTCACTGCTTCACTGTTCCCAGCTCTGTCACTGATTCAATGTTCCCCTCTCTGCCACTGGGTCACTGCTTCACTGTTCCCAGGTCTGTCACTGTGTCACTGCTTCACTGTTCCCAGCTGTTTCACTTCGTCACTGCCTCACGGTCCCCAGCTCTGTCACTGGGTAACTGCTTCACTTTTTCCAGCTTTGTCACTGCTTCACTGTTCCCAGCTCTGCCACTGAGTCACTGATTCTTCCCAATTCTGCCTCTGGCTCACTGCTTCACTGTTCCCACCTCCCCCACTGGGTCACTGCTTCACTGTTTCCAGCTCTGTCTTTGGGTCATTGCTTCACCGTTCCCAGCTCTGCCACTGGGTAAGTGCTTCACTGTTCCCAGCTCTGTGACTGGGTCACTGCTTCACTGTTCCCAGCTCTGTCACTGTGTCACTGCTTCACTGTTCCCATCTTTGCCACAGGGTCACTGCTTCACTGTTCCCATCTCTGCCAAAGGGTCAGTGCTTCACTGTTCCCAGCTCTGTCACTGGGTAACTGCATCACTGTCCCTGCTCTTCCACTGGGTCACTTCTTCACTGTCCCAGCTCTGCCACTGGGTCACTGCTGCACTGTCACTTGGTCAGTGCATCACTGTTCCCGGCTCTTTCACTGAGTCAGTGGTTCAGTTTTACCAGCTCTGTCACTGGGTCACTGCTCCACTGTTCCCAGCTCTGTCACTGGGACAGTGCTTCACTGTTCCCAGCTCTGTCACAGGGTCACTACTTCAATGTTCCCAGCTCTGACGCTGGATCAGTCCTTCACAGTCCAAGCTCTGTCACTGGGTCAGTGCTTCACTGTTCCCAGCTCTGTTACTGGGTTACTGCTTCACTGTTCCCAACTCTGTACCTGTTTCACTGTTAACAGCTCTTTCACTGGGTCAGTGCTTCACTGTTCCCAGCTCTGTCACTGGGTCATTGCTTCACTTTTCCCATCTCTGTCACAGTGTCAGTGCTTCACTGTTCCCAGCTCTGTCACTGGGTTACTGCCTTCCTGTTCCCAGCTGTCACTGGGTCCCTGCTTCGCTATTCCCAACTCTGTCACTGGGGTCACTGTTTCATGGATCCCAGCTCTGTCACTGGGTCAGTGCTTCACTGTTCCCAGCTCTGTCACTGGGTCAGTGCTTCACTGTTCCCAGCTCTGCCACAGGGTTAATGCTTCATTGTTCCCAACTCTGCCACAGGGTCACTGCATCACTGTTCCCAACTCTGCCACTGGGTCAGTGCTTCACTGTTCCCAGCTCTCTCACTGGGTAACTGCATCACTGCCCCTGCTCTTCCACTGGGTCAGTGCTTCACTGCTCCCAGCTCTGTGTCAGGGTCACTGCTTCACTTTTCGCAGCACTGTCACTGGGTCAGTGCTTCACTGTTCCAAGTTCTGTCACTGTGTCAGTGCTTCACTGTTCCCAGCACTGTCACTGGGCCACTTCTTCACTGTTCCCAGCTCTGTCACTGGGTCACTGCTTCACTGTTCCCAGCTCTGACACTGGGTCAGTCCTTCACAGTCCCAGCACTGTCACTGGGTCAGTGCTTCACTGTTCCCAGCTCTGTCACTGGGTCACTGCTTCACTGTCACTCGGTCACTGCATCACAGTTCCCGGCTCTTTCACTGGGTCATTGCTTCACTGTTCCCAGCTCTGCCACTGGGTCAGTGCTTCACTGTTCCCAGCTCTGTCACTGGGTCAGTGCTTCACTGTTCCCAGCTCTGTTACTGGGTCACTGGTTCACTGTCACTTGTTCGGTGCATCACTGTTCCCGGCTCATTCACTGGGTCAGTGCTTCACTGTTCCCAGCTCTGTCACTGGGTCATTGCTTCACTTTTCCCATCTCTGTCACAGTTTCAGTGCTTCAATGTTCCCAGCTCTGTCACTGGGTTACTGCCTCCCTGTTCGCAGCTCTGTCACTGGGTCACTGCCTCCCTGTTCCAAGCTGTCACTGGGTTCCTGCTTCACTGTTCCCAACTCTGTCACTGGGGTCACTGTTTCACGGTTCCCAGCTCTGTCACTGGGTCACTGCTTCACTGTCACTCGGTCACTGCATCACAGTTACCGGCTCTTTCACTGGGTCAGTGCTTCACTGTTCCCAGCTCTACCACTGTGTCAGTGCTTCACTGTTCCCAGCTCTGTCACTGGGTCAGTGCTTCAGTGTTCCCAGCTCTGTCACTGGGTCACTGCTTCACTGTTCCCAACTCTGTCACTGGGTCACTGTTTTACTGTTCCCAGCTCTGTCACTTGGTCAGTGCTTCACTGTTCCCAGCTCTGCCACACAGTCACTGCTTCACTGTTCCCAGCTCTGTCACTGGGTCGCTGCTTCACTGTTCTCAGCTCTGTCACTGGGTAACTGCTTCACTGTTCCCAGCTCTGTCACTGGGTCAGTGCTTCACTGTTCCCAGCTCTGTTACTGGGTCACTGCTTCACTGTTCCCAACTCTGTACCTGTTTCACTGTTAACAGCTCTGTCACTGGGTCACTGCTTCACTGTCACTTGGTCAGTGCATCACTGTTCCCGGCTATTTCACTGGGTCAGTGCTTCACTGTTCCCAGCTCTGTCACTGGGTCATTGCTTCACTTTTCCCATCTCTGTCACAGTGTCAGTGCTTCACTGTTCCCAGCTCTGTCACTGGGTCACTGCCTCCCTGTTCCCAGCTCTGTCACTGGGTCACTGCCTCTCTGTTCCAAGCTGTCACTGGGTCCCTGCTTCACTGTTCCCAACTCTGTCACTGGGGTCACTGTTTCACGGTTCCCAGCTCTGTCACTGGGTCAGTGCTTCACTGTTCCTGGCTCGGCCGCTGGGTCACTGCTTCACTGTTCCCAGATCTGTCACTGGGTCAGTCCTTCACAGTCCCAGCTCTGTCACTGGGTCAGTGCTTCACTGTTCCCAGCTCTGTCACTGGGTCACTGCTTCTCTGTTCCCAGCTCTGTCAGTGGGCCGCTGCTTCACTGTTCTCAGCTCTGTCACTGGGTCACTGCTTCACTGTTCCCAGCTCTGTCACTGTGTCACTGCTTCACTGTTCCCAGCTATGTCACTACTTCACAGTTCCCCCGTCCACCACTGGGTCACTGTTTCACTGTTTCCAGCTCTGTCACTGGGTCACTGCTTCACTGTCACTCGGTCACTGCATCACAGTTCCCGGCTATTTCACTGGGTCAGTGCTTCACTGTTCCCAGCTCTGCCACAGGGTCAGTGCTTCACTGTTCCCAGCTCTGTCACTGGGTCAGTGCTTCACTGTTCCCAGCTCTGTTACTGGGTCACTGGTTCACTGTTCCCAACTCTACCTGTTTCACTGTTAACAGCTCTGTCACTGGGTCACTGCTTCACTGTCACTTGTTCGGTGCATCACTGTTCCCGGCTCTTTCACTGGGTCAGTGCTTCACTGTTCCCAGCTCTGTCACTGGGTCATTGCTTCACTTTTCCCATCTCTGTCACAGTGTCAGTGCTTCACTGTTCCCAGCTCTGTCACTGGGTCACTGCTTCACTGTTCCCAGCTCTGTCACTGTGTCACTGCTTCACTGTTCCCAGCTATGTCACTACTTCACAGTTCCCCCGTCCACCACTGGGTCACTGTTTCACTGTTTCCAGCTCTGTCACTGGGTCACTGCTTCACTGTCCCTGCTCTTCCACTGGGTCAGTTCTTCACTCTCCCAGCTCTGCCACTGGGTCACTGCTTTACTGTTCCGAGTTCCTTTACTGGGTCACTGCTTCAATGTTCCCAGCTCTGTCCCAGGGTCACTGCTTCACTGCTCCCAGCTTGTCCCAGGGTCAGTGCATCACTGTTACCAGCACTGTCACTGGGCTAGTGCTTCCCTGTTTCCAGCTCTGTCACTGGGTCACTGCTTCACTGTTCCAAGCTCTGTCACTGGGTCAGTGCTTCAATGTTCCCAGCTCTGACGCTGGATCAGTCCTTCACAGTCCAAGCTCTGTCACTGGGTCAGTGCTTCACTGTTCCCAGCTCTGTTACTGGGTCACTGCTTCACTGTTCCCAACTCTGTACCTGTTTCACTGTTAACAGCTCTGTCACTGGGTCACTGCTTCTCTGTCACTTGGTCAGTGCATCACTGTTCCCGGCTCTTTCACTGGGTCAGTGCTTCACTGTTCCCAGCTCTGTCACTGGGTCATTGCTTCACTTTTCCCATCTCTGTCACAGTGTCAGTGCTTCACTGTTTCCAGCTCTGTCACTGGGTTACTGCCTTCCTGTTCCCAGCTGTCACTGGGTCCCTGCTCCTTCTATTCCCAACTCTGTCACTGGGGTCACTGTTTCACGGATCCCAGCTCTGTCACTGGGTCAGTGCTTCACTGTTCCCAGCTCTGCCACAAGGTTAATGCATCACTGTTCCCAACTCTGCCACTGGGTCACTGCGTCACTGTTCTCATCTCTGCCACTGGGTCAGTGCTTCACTGTTCCCAGCTCTCTCACTGGGTAACTGCATCACTGCCCGTGCTCTTCCACTGGGTCAGTGCTTCACTGCTCCCAGCTCTGTGTCAGGGTCACTGCTTCATTTTTCGCAGCACTGTCACTGGGTCGGTGCTTCACTGTTCCAAGTTCTGTCACTGTGTCAGTGCTTCACTGTTCCCAGCTCTGTCACTGTGTCAGTGCTTCACTGTTCCCAGCACTGTCACTGGGCCACTGCTTCACTTTTCCCAGCTCTGTCACTGGGTCAGTGCTTCACTGTTCCCAGCTCTGTCACTGGGTCACTGCTTCACTGTCACTCGATCACTGCATCACAGTTCCCGGCTATTTCACTGGGTCAGTGCTTCACTGTTCCCAGCTCTGCCACTGGGTCAGTGCTTCACTGTTCCCAGCTCTGTCACTGGGTCAGTGCTTCACTGTTCCCAGCTCTGTTACTGGGTCACTGGTTCACTGTTCCCAACTCTGTACCTGTTTCACTGTTAACAGCTCTGTCACTGGGTCACTGCTTCACTGTCACTTGTTCGGTGCATCACTGTTCCCGGCTCTTTCACTGGGTCAGTGCTTCACTGTTCCCAGCTCTGTCACTGGGTCATTGCTTCACTTTTCCCATCTCTGTCACAGTGTCAGTGCTTCACTGTTCCCAGCTCTGTCACTGGGTTACTGCCTCCCTGTTCCCAGCTCTGTCACTGGGTCACTGCCTCCCTGTTCCAAGCTGTCACTGGGTTCCTGCTTCACTGTTCCAAACTCAGTCACTGGGGTCAATGTTTCAGGGTTCCCAGCTCTGTCACTGGGTCAGTGCTTCACTGTTCCCAGCTCTGCCACATGGTTAATGCTTCATTGTTCCCAACTCCGCCACTGGGTCACTGCATCACTGTTCTCAGCTCTGTCACTGGGTCACTGCTTCACTGTCACTCGGTCACTGCATCACAGTTACCGGCTCTTTCACTGGGTCAGTGCTTCACTGTTCCCAGCTCTACCACTGTGTCAGTGCTTCACTGTTCCCAGCTCTGTCACTTGGTCAGTGCTTCACTGTTCCCAGCTCTGTCACTGGGTCACTGCTTCACTGTTCCCAGCTCTGTTACTGGGTCACTGCTTCACTGTTCCCAACTCTGTACCTGTTTCACTGTTAACAGCTCTGTCACTGGGTCACTGCTTCACTGTCACTTGGTCAGTGCATCACTGTTCCCGGCTCTTTCACTGGGTCAGTGCTTCACTGTTCCCAGCTCTGTCACTGGGTCATTGCTTCACTTTTCCCATCTCTGTCACAGTGTCAGTGCTTCACTGTTCCCAGCTCTGTCACTGGGTTACTGCCTCCCTGTTCCCAGCTCTGTCACTGGGTCACTGCCTCCCTGTTCCCAGCTCTGTCACTGGGTTACTGCCTCTCTGTTCCAAGCTGTCACTGGGTCCCTGCTTCACTGATCCCAACTCTGTCACTGGGGTCACTGTTTCACGGTTCCCAGCTCTGTCACTGGGTCAGTGCTTCACTGTTCCTGGCTCGGCCGCTGGGTCACTGCTTCACTGTTCCCAGATCTGTCACTGGGTCAGTCCTTCACAGTCCCAGCTCTGTCACTGGGTCAGTGCTTCACTGTTCCCAGCTCTGTCACTGGGTCACTGCTTCACTGTTCCCAGCTCTGTACCTGTTTCACTGTTCCTAGCTCTGTCACTGGGTCACTGCTTCACTGTCACTTGGTCACTGCATCACTGTTCCCGACTCTTTCACTGGGTCAGTGCTTCACTGTTCCCAGCTCTGTCCCAGGGTCACTGCTTCACTGTTCCCAGCTCAGTCACTGGGTCACTGCTTCACTGTTCCCAGCTCTGCCACAGGGTTAATGCTTCATTGTTCCCAACTCTGCCACAGGGTCACTGCATCACTGTTCCCAACTCTGCAACTGGGTCACTGCGTCACTGTTCCCATCTCTGCCACTGGGTCATTGCTTCACTGTTCCCAGCTCTGTCACTGGGTTACTGCCTCCCTGTTCCCAGCTCTGTCACTGGGTCACTGCCTCTCTGTTCCAAGCTGTCACTGGGTCCCTGCTTCACTGTTCCCAACTCTGTCACTGGGGTCACTGTTTCACGGTTCCCAGATCTGTCACTGGGTCAGTGCTTCACTGTTCCTGGCTCGGCTGCTGGGTCACTGCTTCACTGTTCCCAGATCTGTCACTGGGTCAGTCCTTCACAGTCCCAGCTCTGTCACTGGGTCAGTGCTTCACTTTTCCCAGCTCTGTCACTGGGTCACTGCTTCACTGTTCCCAGCTCTGTACCTGTTTCACTGTTCCTAGCTCTGTCACTGGGTCACTGCTTCACTGTCACTTGGTCACTGCATCACTGTTCCCGACTCTTTCACTGGGTCAGTGCTTCACTGTTCCCAGCTCTGTCCCAGGGTCACTGCTTCACTGTTCCAAGCTCTGTCACTGGGTCAGTGGTTAACTGTTCCCAGCTCTGTCAATGGGTCACTGCTTCACTGTTCCCAGCTCTGTCACTGGGTCAGTGCTTCACTGTTCCCAGCTCTGTCACTGGGTCAGTGCTTCACTGTTCCCAGCTCTGTCACTGGGTCAGTGCTTCACTGTTCCCAGCTCTGTCACCGGGTCAGTGCTTCACTGTTCCCAGCTCTGTCACTGGGTCAGTGCTTCACTGTTCCAAGCTCTGTCACAGGGTTACTGCAGCCTTCTTCCCAGATCTGCCACTGGGTTAATGCTTCACTGTTCCCCGCTCTGCCACAGGGTCACTGCTTCACTGTCCCCAGCACTGTCACTGGGTCAGTGCTTCACTGTTCCAAGCTCTGTCACTGGGTCAGTGCTTCACTGTTACCAGCTCTGTCACTGGGTCACTGCTTCACTGTTCCCAGCTCTGTCAATGGGTCACTGCTTCACTGTTCCCAGCTCTGTCACTGGGTCACTGCTTCACTTTCCCCAGCTCTGTCAATGGGTCACTGCTTCACTGTTCCCAGCTCTGTCACTGGGTCAGTGCTTCACTGTTCCCAGCTCTGTCACTGGGTCACTGCTTCACTCTTCCCTGGTCTGTCACTGGGTCAGTGCTTCACTGTCCCACTCTGTCACTGGGTCAGTGCCTCCCTGTTCCCAGCTGTGTCACTGGGTCACTGTCACCCTGTTCCCAGCTGTGTCACTGGATCACTGCCACCCTGTTCCCAGCTCTGCCACTGGGTTAATGCTTCATTGTCCCCAACTCTGTCACTGGGTCAGTGCTTCACTGTTCCCAGCTCTGTCACTGGGTCAGTGCTTCACTGTTCCCAGCTCTGTCACTGGGTCAGTACTTCACTGTTCCCAGCTCTGTGACTGGGTCACTGCTTCACGGTTCCCCACTCTGTCCCTGTTGCACTGTTCCCAGCTCTGTCACAGGCTCACTGCTTCACTGTCACTTGGTCACTGCATCACTGTTCCCGGCTCTTTCACTGGGTCAGTGGTTCACTTTTACCAGCTCTGTCACTGGGTCACTGCTTCACTGTTCCCATCTTTGCCACTGGGTCACTGCTTCACTGTTCCCATCTCTGCCACTTGGTCAGTGCTTCACTGTTCCCAGCTCTGTCACTGGGTAACTGCATCACTGTCCCTGCTCTTCCACTGGGTCACTTCTTCACTGTCCCAGCTCTGCCACTGGGTCACTGCTTCACTGTTCCCTGCTCTGTCACGGGGTCACTGCTTCACTGTTCCCAGCTCTGTCACGGGGTCACTGCTTCACTGTTCCCATCTCTGCCACTGGGTCGTGACTTGACTGTTCCCGGCTCTGCCACTGGGTCACTGCTTCACTGTTCCCAGTTCTGTCACTGCGTCACTGCTTCACTGTTCCAGTTCTGTCACTGGGTCACTGCTTCAGTTCTGTCACTGGGTCACTGCTTCACTGTTCCCAGCTCTGTCACTGGGTTACTGCCTCCCTGTTCCCAGCTCTGTCACTGGGTTACTGCCTCCCTGTTCCTTGCTCTGTCACTGGGTCACTGATTCACTGTTTCCAGCTGTCTTTGGGGCATTGCTTCACTGTTCCCAGCTCTGCCACTGGGTAAGTGCTTCACTGTTCCCAGCTGTCACTGGGTGATTGCTTCACTGTTCCCCGCTCTGCCACTGGGTCACTGCGTCACTGCTCCCAGCTCTGTCCCTGGGTCACTGCTTCACTGTTCCCAGCTCTGTCACTGGGTCACTGCAACACTGTTCCCAGCTCTGTCACTGGGTAACTGCATCACTGTCCCTGCTCTTCCACTGGGTCACTTCTTCACTGTCCCAGCTCTGCCACTGGGTCACTGCTTCACTGTTCCCTGCTCTGTCACGGGGTCACTGCTTCACTGTTCCCAGCTCTGTCACGGGGTCACTGCTTCACTGTTCCCATCTCTGCCACTGGGCCGTGACTTGACTGTTCCCGGCTCTGCCACTGGGTCACTGCTTCACTGTTCCCAGTTCTGTCACTGCGTCACTGCTTCACTGTTCCAGTTCTGTCACTGGGTCACTGCTTCACTGTTCCCAGCTCTGTCACTGGGATACTGCCTCCCTGTTCCCAGCTCTGTCACTGGGTTACAGCCTCCCTGTTCCTTGCTCTGTCACTGGGTCACTGATTCACTGTTTCCAGCTGTCTTTGGGGCATTGCTTCACTGTTCCCAGCTCTGCCACTGTGTAAGTGCTTCACTGTTCCCAGCTGTCACTGGGTCATTGCTTCACTGTTCCCCGCTCTGCCACTGGGTCACTGCGTCACTGCTCCCAGCTCTGTCCCTGGGTCACTGCTTCACTGTTCCCAGCTCTGTCACTGGGTCAGTGCTTCATTGTTCCCAGCTCTGTCACTGGGTCACTGCTTCACTCTTCGCTGGTCTGTCACTGGGTCAGTGCTTCACTGTCCCACTCTGTCACTGGGTCAGTGCCTCCCTGTTCCCAGCTGTGTCACTGGGTCACTGCCACCCTGTTCCCAGCTCTGCCACTGGGTTAATGCTTCATTGTCCCCAACTCTGTCACTGGGTCAGTGCTTCACTGTTCCCAGCTCTGTCACTGGGTCAGTGCTTCACTGTTCCCAGCTCTGTCACTGGGTCAGTACTTCACTGTTCCCAGCTCTGTGACTGGGTCACTGATTCACGGTTCCCCACTCTGTCCCTGTTGCACTGTTCCCAGCTCTGTCACAGGCTCACTGCTTCACTGTCACTTGGTCACTGCATCACTGTTCCCGGCTCTTTCACTGGGTCAGTGGTTCACTTTTACCAGCTCTGTCACTGGGTCACTGCTTCACTGTTCCCATCTTTGCCACTGGGTCACTGCTTCACTGTTCCCATCTCTGCCACTTGGTCAGTGCTTCACTGTTCCCAGCTCTGTCACTGGGTCACTGCTTCACTCTTCCCTGGTCTGTCACTGGGTCAGTGCTTCACTGTCCCACTCTGTCACTGGGTCAGTGCCTCCCTGTTCCCAGCTGTGTCACTGGGTCACTGTCACCCTGTTCCCAGCTGTGTCACTGGATCACTGCCACCCTGTTCCCAGCTCTGCCACTGGGTTAATGCTTCATTGTCCCCAACTCTGTCACTGGGTCAGTGCTTCACTGTTCCCAGCTCTGTCACTGGGTCAGTGCTTCACTGTTCCCAGCTCTGTCACTGGGTCAGTACTTCACTGTTCCCAGCTCTGTGACTGGGTCACTGCTTCACGGTTCCCCACTCTGTCCCTGTTGCACTGTTCCCAGCTCTGTCACAGGCTCACTGCTTCACTGTCACTTGGTCACTGCATCACTGTTCCCGGCTCTTTCACTGGGTCAGTGGTTCACTTTTACCAGCTCTGTCACTGGGTCACTGCTTCACTGTTCCCATCTTTGCCACTGGGTCACTGCTTCACTGTTCCCATCTCTGCCACTTGGTCAGTGCTTCACTGTTCCCAGCTCTGTCACTGGGTAACTGCATCACTGTCCCTGCTCTTCCACTGGGTCACTTCTTCACTGTCCCAGCTCTGCCACTGGGTCACTGCTTCACTGTTCCCTGCTCTGTCACGGGGTCACTGCTTCACTGTTCCCAGCTCTGTCACGGGGTCACTGCTTCACTGTTCCCATCTCTGCCACTGGGTCGTGACTTGACTGTTCCCGGCTCTGCCACTGGGTCACTGCTTCACTGTTCCCAGTTCTGTCACTGCGTCACTGCTTCACTGTTCCAGTTCTGTCACTGGGTCACTGCTTCAGTTCTGTCACTGGGTCACTGCTTCACTGTTCCCAGCTCTGTCACTGGGTTACTGCCTCCCTGTTCCCAGCTCTGTCACTGGGTTACTGCCTCCCTGTTCCTTGCTCTGTCACTGGGTCACTGATTCACTGTTTCCAGCTGTCTTTGGGGCATTGCTTCACTGTTCCCAGCTCTGCCACTGGGTAAGTGCTTCACTGTTCCCAGCTGTCACTGGGTGATTGCTTCACTGTTCCCCGCTCTGCCACTGGGTCACTGCGTCACTGCTCCCAGCTCTGTCCCTGGGTCACTGCTTCACTGTTCCCAGCTCTGTCACTGGGTCACTGCAACACTGTTCCCAGCTCTGTCACTGGGTAACTGCATCACTGTCCCTGCTCTTCCACTGGGTCACTTCTTCACTGTCCCAGCTCTGCCACTGGGTCACTGCTTCACTGTTCCCTGCTCTGTCACGGGGTCACTGCTTCACTGTTCCCAGCTCTGTCACGGGGTCACTGCTTCACTGTTCCCATCTCTGCCACTGGGCCGTGACTTGACTGTTCCCGGCTCTGCCACTGGGTCACTGCTTCACTGTTCCCAGTTCTGTCACTGCGTCACTGCTTCACTGTTCCAGTTCTGTCACTGGGTCACTGCTTCACTGTTCCCAGCTCTGTCACTGGGATACTGCCTCCCTGTTCCCAGCTCTGTCACTGGGTTACAGCCTCCCTGTTCCTTGCTCTGTCACTGGGTCACTGATTCACTGTTTCCAGCTGTCTTTGGGGCATTGCTTCACTGTTCCCAGCTCTGCCACTGTGTAAGTGCTTCACTGTTCCCAGCTGTCACTGGGTCATTGCTTCACTGTTCCCCGCTCTGCCACTGGGTCACTGCGTCACTGCTCCCAGCTCTGTCCCTGGGTCACTGCTTCACTGTTCCCAGCTCTGTCACTGGGTCAGTGCTTCATTGTTCCCAGCTCTGTCACTGGGTCACTGCTTCACTCTTCGCTGGTCTGTCACTGGGTCAGTGCTTCACTGTCCCACTCTGTCACTGGGTCAGTGCCTCCCTGTTCCCAGCTGTGTCACTGGGTCACTGCCACCCTGTTCCCAGCTCTGCCACTGGGTTAATGCTTCATTGTCCCCAACTCTGTCACTGGGTCAGTGCTTCACTGTTCCCAGCTCTGTCACTGGGTCAGTGCTTCACTGTTCCCAGCTCTGTCACTGGGTCAGTACTTCACTGTTCCCAGCTCTGTGACTGGGTCACTGATTCACGGTTCCCCACTCTGTCCCTGTTGCACTGTTCCCAGCTCTGTCACAGGCTCACTGCTTCACTGTCACTTGGTCACTGCATCACTGTTCCCGGCTCTTTCACTGGGTCAGTGGTTCACTTTTACCAGCTCTGTCACTGGGTCACTGCTTCACTGTTCCCATCTTTGCCACTGGGTCACTGCTTCACTGTTCCCATCTCTGCCACTTGGTCAGTGCTTCACTGTTCACAGCTCTGTCACTGGGTCACTGCTTCACTCTTCCCTGGTCTGTCACTGGGTCAGTGCTTCACTGTCCCACTCTGTCACTGGGTCAGTGCCTCCCTGTTCCCAGCTGTGTCACTGGGTCACTGTCACCCTGTTCCCAGCTGTGTCACTGGATCACTGCCACCCTGTTCCCAGCTCTGCCACTGGGTTAATGCTTCATTGTCCCCAACTCTGTCACTGGGTCAGTGCTTCACTGTTCCCAGCTCTGTCACTGGGTCAGTACTTCACTGTTCCCAGCTCTGTCACGGGGTCACTGCTTCACTGTTCCCATCTCTGCCACTGGGTCGTGACTTGACTGTTCCCGGCTCTGCCACTGGGTCACTGCTTCACTGTTCCCAGTTCTGTCACTGCGTCACTGCTTCACTGTTCCAGTTCTGTCACTGGGTCACTGCTTCACTGTTCCCAGCTCTGTCACTGGGTTACTGCCTCCCTGTTCCCAGCTCTGTCACTGGGTTACTGCCTCCCTGTTCCTTGCTCTGTCACTGGGTCACTGATTCACTGTTTCCAGCTGTCTTTGGGGCATTGCTTCACTGTTCCCAGCTCTGCCACTGGGTAAGTGCTTCACTGTTCCCAGCTGTCACTGGGTCATTGCTTCACTGTTCCCCGCTCTGCCACTGGGTCTCTGTGTCACTGCTCCCAGCTCTGTCCCTGGGTCACTGCTTCACTGTTCCCAGCTCTGTCACTGGGTCACTGCAACACTGTTCCCAGCTCTGTCACATGGTTAATGCTTCATTGTTCCCAAGTCCGCCACTGGGTCACTGCATCACTGTTCCCAGCTCTGTCACTGGGTCACTGCTTCACTGTCACTCGGTCACTGCATCACAGTTACCGGCTCTTTCACTGGGTCAGTGCTTCACTGTTCCCAGCTCTACCACTGTGTCAGTGCTTCACTGTTCCCAGCTCTGTCACTTGGTCAGTGCTTCACTGTTCCCAGCTCTGTCACTGGGTCACTGCTTCACTGTTCCCAGCTCTGTTACTGGGTCACTGATTCACTGTTCCCAACTCTGTACCTGTTTCACTGTTAACAGCTCTGTCACTGGGTCACTGCTTCACTGTCACTTGGTCAGTGCATCACTGTTCCCGGCTCTTTCACTGGGTCAGTGCTTCACTGTTCCCAGCTCTGTCACTGGGTCATTGCTTCACTTTTCCCATCTCTGTCACAGTGTCAGTGCTTCACTGTTCCCAGCTCTGTCACTGGGTTACTGCCTCCCTGTTCCCAGCTCTGTCACTGGGTCACTGCCTCCCTGTTCCCAGCTCTGTCACTGGGTTACTGCCTCTCTGTTCCAAGCTGTCACTGGGTCCCTGCTTCACTGTTCCCAACTCTGTCACTGGGGTCACTGTTTCACGGTTCCCAGCTCTGTCACTGGGTCACTGCTTCACTGTTCCTGGCTCGGCCGCTGGGTCACTGCTTCACTGTTCCCAGATTTGTCACTGGGTCAGTCCTTCACAGTCCCAGCTCTGTCACTGGGTCAGTGCTTCACTGTTCCCAGCTCTGTCACTGGGTCACTGCTTCACTGTTCCCAGCTCTGTACCTGTTTCACTGTTCCTAGCTCTGTCACTGGGTCACTGCTTCACTGTCACTTGGTCACTGCATCACTGTTCCCGACTCTTTCACTGGGTCAGTGCTTCACTGTTCCCAGCTCTGTCCCAGGGTCACTGCTTCACTGTTCCCAGCTCAGTCACTGGGTCACTGCTTCACTGTTCCCAGCTCTGCCACAGGGTTAATGCTTCATTGTTCCCAACTCTGCCACAGGGTCACTGCATCACTGTTCCCAACTCTGCAACTGGGTCACTGCGTCACTGTTCCCATCTCTGCCACTGGGTCATTGCTTCACTGTTCCCAGCTCTGTCACTGGGTTACTGCCTCCCTGTTCCCAGCTCTGTCACTGGGTCACTGCCTCTCTGTTCCAAGCTCTCACTGGGTCCCTGCTTCACTGTTCCCAACTCTGTCACTGGGGTCACTGTTTCACGGTTCCCAGATCTGTCACTGGGTCAGTGCTTCACTGTTCCTGGCTCGGCCGCTGGGTCACTGCTTCACTGTTCCCAGATCTGTCACTGGGTCAGTCCTTCACAGTCCCAGCTCTGTCACTGGGTCAGTGCTTCACTTTTCCCAGCTCTGTCACTGGGTCACTGCTTCACTGTTCCCAGCTCTGTACCTGTTTCACTGTTCCTAGCTCTGTCACTGGGTCACTGCTTCACTGTCACTTGGTCACTGCATCACTGTTCCCGACTCTTTCACTGGGTCAGTGCTTCACTGTTCCCAGCTCTGTCCCAGGGTCACTGCTTCACTGTTCCAAGCTCTGTCACTGGGTCAGTGGTTAACTGTTCCCAGCTCTGTCAATGGGTCACTGCTTCACTGTTCCCAGCTCTGTCACTGGGTCAGTGCTTCACTGTTCCCAGCTCTGTCACTGGGTCAGTGCTTCACTGTTCCCAGCTCTGTCACTGGGTCAGTGCTTCACTGTTCCCAGCTCTGTCACCGGGTCAGTGCTTCACTGTTCCCAGCTCTGTCACTGGGTCAGTGCTTCACTGTTCCAAGCTCTGTCACAGGGTTACTGCAGCCTTCTTCCCAGATCTGCCACTGGGTTAATGCTTCACTGTTCCCCGCTCTGCCACAGGGTCACTGCTTCACTGTCCCCAGCACTGTCACTGGGTCAGTGCTTCACTGTTCCAAGCTCTGTCACTGGGTCAGTGCTTCACTGTTACCAGCTCTGTCACTGGGTCACTGCTTCACTGTTCCCAGCTCTGTCAATGGGTCACTGCTTCACTGTTCCCAGCTCTGTCACTGGGTCACTGCTTCACTCTTCCCAGCTCTGTCACTGGGTCACTGCTTCACTGTTCCCAGCTCTGTCAATGGCTCACTGCTTCACTGTTCCCAGCTCTGTCACTGGGTCAGTGCTTCACTGTTCCCAGCTCTGTCACTGGGTCACTGCTTCACTCTTCCCTGGTCTGTCACTGGGTCAGTGCTTCACTGTCCCACTCTGTCACTGGGTCAGTGCCTCCCTGTTCCCAGCTGTGTCACTGGGTCACTGTCACCCTGTTCCCAGCTGTGTCACTGGATCACTGCCACCCTGTTCCCAGCTCTGCCACTGGGTTAATGCTTCATTGTCCCCAACTCTGTCACTGGGTCAGTGCTTCACTGTTCCCAGCTCTGTCACTGGGTCAGTGCTTCACTGTTCCCAGCTCTGTCACTGGGTCAGTACTTCACTGTTCCCAGCTCTGTGACTGGGTCACTGCTTCACGGTTCCCCACTCTGTCCCTGTTGCACTGTTCCCAGCTCTGTCACAGGCTCACTGCTTCACTGTCACTTGGTCACTGCATCACTGTTCCCGGCTCTTTCACTGGGTCAGTGGTTCACTTTTACCAGCTCTGTCACTGGGTCACTGCTTCACTGTTCCCATCTTTGCCACTGGGTCACTGCTTCACTGTTCCCATCTCTGCCACTTGGTCAGTGCTTCACTGTTCCCAGCTCTGTCACTGGGTAACTGCATCACTGTCCCTGCTCTTCCACTGGGTCACTTCTTCACTGTCCCAGCTCTGCCACTGGGTCACTGCTTCACTGTTCCCTGCTCTGTCACGGGGTCACTGCTTCACTGTTCCCAGCTCTGTCACGGGGTCACTGCTTCACTGTTCCCATCTCTGCCACTGGGTCGTGACTTGACTGTTCCCGGCTCTGCCACTGGGTCACTGCTTCACTGTTCCCAGTTCTGTCACTGCGTCACTGCTTCACTGTTCCAGTTCTGTCACTGGGTCACTGCTTCAGTTCTGTCACTGGGTCACTGCTTCACTGTTCCCAGCTCTGTCACTGGGTTACTGCCTCCCTGTTCCCAGCTCTGTCACTGGGTTACTGCCTCCCTGTTCCTTGCTCTGTCACTGGGTCACTGATTCACTGTTTCCAGCTGTCTTTGGGGCATTGCTTCACTGTTCCCAGCTCTGCCACTGGGTAAGTGCTTCACTGTTCCCAGCTGTCACTGGGTCATTGCTTCACTGTTCCCCGCTCTGCCACTGGGTCACTGCGTCACTGCTCCCAGCTCTGTCCCTGGGTCACTGCTTCACTGTTCCCAGCTCTGTCACTGGGTAACTGCAACACTGTTCCCAGCTCTGTCACTGGGTAACTGCATCACTGTCCCTGCTCTTCCACTGGGTCACTTCTTCACTGTCCCAGCTCTGCCACTGGGTCACTGCTTCACTGTTCCCTGCTCTGTCACGGGGTCACTGCTTCACTGTTCCCAGCTCTGTCACGGGGTCACTGCTTCACTGTTCCCATCTCTGCCACTGGGCCGTGACTTGACTGTTCCCGGCTCTGCCACTGGGTCACTGCTTCACTGTTCCCAGTTCTGTCACTGCGTCACTGCTTCACTGTTCCAGTTCTGTCACTGGGTCACTGCTTCACTGTTCCCAGCTCTGTCACTGGGATACTGGCTCCCTGTTCCCAGCTCTGTCACTGGGTTACAGCCTCCCTGTTCCTTGCTCTGTCACTGGGTCACTGATTCACTGTTTCCAGCTGTCTTTGGGGCATTGCTTCACTGTTCCCAGCTCTGCCACTGTGTAAGTGCTTCACTGTTCCCAGCTGTCACTGGGTCATTGCTTCACTGTTCCCCGCTCTGCCACTGGGTCACTGCGTCACTGCTCCCAGCTCTGTCCCTGGGTCACTGCTTCACTGTTCCCAGCTCTGTCACTGGGTCAGTGCTTCATTGTTCCCAGCTCTGTCACTGGGTCACTGCTTCACTCTTCCCTGGTCTGTCACTGGGTCAGTGCTTCACTGTCCCACTCTGTCACTGGGTCAGTGCCTCCCTGTTCCCAGCTGTGTCACTGGGTCACTGCCACCCTGTTCCCAGCTCTGCCACTGGGTTAATGCTTCATTGTCCCCAACTCTGTCACTGGGTCAGTGCTTCACTGTTCCCAGCTCTGTCACTGGGTCAGTGCTTCACTGTTCCCAGCTCTGTCACTGGGTCAGTACTTCACTGTTCCCAGCTCTGTGACTGGGTCACTGCTTCACGGTTCCCCACTCTGTCCCTGTTGCACTGTTCCCAGCTCTGTCACAGGCTCACTGCTTCACTGTCACTTGGTCACTGCATCACTGTTCCCGGCTCTTTCACTGGGTCAGTGGTTCACTTTTACCAGCTCTGTCACTGGGTCACTGCTTCACTGTTCCCATCTTTGCCACTGGGTCACTGCTTCACTGTTCCCATCTCTGCCACTTGGTCAGTGCTTCACTGTTCCCAGCTCTGTCACTGGGTAACTGCATCACTGTCCCTGCTCTTCCACTGGGTCACTTCTTCACTGTCCCAGCTCTGCCACTGGGTCACTGCTTCACTGTTCCCTGCTCTGTCACGGGGTCACTGCTTCACTGTTCCCAGCTCTGTCACGGGGTCACTGCTTCACTGTTCCCATCTCTGCCACTGGGTCGTGACTTGACTGTTCCCGGCTCTGCCACTGGGTCACTGCTTCACTGTTCCCAGTTCTGTCACTGCGTCACTGCTTCACTGTTCCAGTTCTGTCACTGGGTCACTGCTTCACTGTTCCCAGCTCTGTCACTGGGTTACTGCCTCCCTGTTCCCAGCTCTGTCACTGGGTTACTGCCTCCCTGTTCCTTGCTCTGTCACTGGGTCACTGATTCACTGTTTCCAGCTGTCTTTGGGGCATTGCTTCACTGTTCCCAGCTCTGCCACTGGGTAAGTGCTTCACTGTTCCCAGCTGTCACTGGGTCATTGCTTCACTGTTCCCCGCTCTGCCACTGGGTCACTGTGTCACTGCTCCCAGCTCTGTCCCTGGGTCACTGCTTCACTGTTCCCAGCTCTGTCACTGGGTCACTGCAACACTGTTCCCAGCTCTGTCACTGGGTAACTGCATCACTGTCCCTGCTCTTCCACTGGGTCACTTCTTCACTGTCCCAGCTCTGCCACTGGGTCACTGCTTCACTGTTCCCTGCTCTGTCACGGGGTCACTGCTTCACTGTTCCCAGCTCTGCCACGGGGTCACTGCTTCACTTTTCCCATCTCTGCCACTGGGTCGTGACTTGACTGTTCCCGGCTCTGCCACTGGGTCACTGCTTCACTGTTCCCAGTTCTGAAACTGCGTCACTGCTTCACTGTTCCAGTTCTGTCACTGGGTCACTGCTTCACTGTTCCCAGCTCTGTCACTGGGTTACTGCCTCCCTGTTCCCAGCTCTGTCACTGGGTTACTGCCTCCCTGTTCCTTGCTCTGTCACTGGGTCACTGATTCACTGTTTCCTGCTGTCTTTGGGGCATTGCTTCACTGTTCCCCGCTCTGCCACTGGGTAAGTGCTTC
The DNA here is from genome assembly GCA_026770705.1 of Isurus oxyrinchus. Lineage (NCBI taxonomy): Eukaryota > Metazoa > Chordata > Chondrichthyes > Lamniformes > Lamnidae > Isurus > Isurus oxyrinchus. The sequence goes on from JANJGN010000240.1 coordinate 210,487, forward strand.
ACTGTTCCCAGCTGTCACTGGGTCATTGCTTCACTGTTCCCCGCTCTGCCACTGGGTCACTGCGTCACTGCTCCCAGCTCTGTCCCTGGGTCACTGCTTCACTGTTCCCAGCTCTGTCACTGGGTCACTGCAACACTGTTCCCAAGCTCTGTCACAGGTTCACTGCTTCACTGTTCCCAGCTCAGTCACTGGGTCACTGCTTCACTGTTCCCAGCTCTGTCACTGGGTCAGTGCTTCACTGTCCCACTCTGTCACTGGGTTAGTGCCTCCCTGTTCCCAGCTCTGTCACTGGGTCACTGCCACACTGTTCCCAACTCTGCCACTGGGTTAATGCTTCATTGTTCCCAACTCTGTCACTGGGTCAGTGCTTCACTGTTCCCAGCTCTGTCACTGGGTCAGTGCTTCACAGTCCCAGCTCTGTCACTGGGTCAGTACTTCACTGTTCCCAACTCTGTCACTGGGTCATTGCTTCACTGTTCCCCACTCTGTCCCTGTTTTACTGTTCCCAGCTCTATCACAGGCTCACTGCTTCACTGTCACTTGGTCACTGCTTCACTGTCACTTGGTCACTGCATCACTGTTCCCGGCTCTTTCACTGGGTCAGTGGTTCACTTTTACCAGCTCTGTCACTGGGTCACTGCTTCACTGTTCCCAAATCTGTCACTGGGTCACTGCTTCACTGTTCCCAGCTCTGTCACAGGGTCAGTGCTTCACTGTTCCCAGCTCTGTCACAGGGTTACTGCCGCCTTCTTCCCAGCTCTGCCACTGGGTTAATGCTTCACTGTTCCCCACTCTGCCAAAGGGTCACTGCATCACTGTTCCCAGCTCTGTCACGGGGTCAGTGCTTCACTGTTCCCAGCTCTGTCACTGGGTCACTGTTTCACTGTTCCCAGCTCTGCCACTGGGTCGCGACTTCACTGTTCCCGGCTCTGCCACTGGGTCACTGCTTCACTGTTCCCAGTTCTGTCACTGCGTCACTGCTTCACTGTTCCAGTTCTGTCACTGGGTCACTGCTTCACTGTTCCCAGCTCTGTCACTGGGTCACTGAATCACTGTTCCCAGCTCTGTCACTTGGTCAGTGCTTCACTGTTCCCAGCTCTGTCACTGGGTCACTGCTTCACTGTTCCCAGCTCTGCCACTGGGTCGCGACTTCACTGTTCCCGGCTCTGCCACTGGGTCACTGCTTCACTGTTCCCAGTTCTGTCACTGCGTCAATGCTTCACTGTTCCAGTTCTGTCACTGGGTCACTGCTTCACTGTTCCCAGCTCTGTCACTGGGTCACTGCCTCGCTGTTCCCAGCTCTGTCACTGGGTCACTGCCTCCCTGTTCCTTGCTCTGTCACTGGGTCACTGTTTCACTGTTTCCAACGCTGTCTTTGGGGCATTGCTTCACTGTTCCCAGCTCTGCCACTGGGTAAGTGCTTCACTGTTCCCAGCTGTCACTGGGTCATTGCTTCACTGTTCCCCGCTCTGTCACTGGGTCACTGCTTCACTGTTCCCAGCTCTGTCACTGGGTCACTGCTTCACTGTTCCCAGCTCTGTCACTGGGTCACTGCTTCACTGTTCCCAGCTCTGTCAGAGGGTCACTGCTTCACTGTTCCCAGCTCTGTCACTGGGTCACTGCTTCACTGTTCCCAGCTCAGTCACTGGGTCACTGCTTCACTGTTCCCAGCTCTGTCACTGGGTCAGTGCTTCACTGTCCCACTCTGTCACTGGGTTAGTGCCTCCCTGTTCCCAGCTCTGTCACTGGGTCACTGCCACCCTGTTCCCAGCTCTGCCACTGGGTTAATGCTTCATTGTTCCCAACTCTGTCACTGGGTCAGTGCTTCGCTGTTCCCAGCTCTGTCACTGGGTCAGTGCTTCACAGTCCCAGCTCTGTCACTGGGTCAGTACTTCACTGTTTCCAGCTCTGTCACTGTTTTACTGTTCCCAGCTCTATCACAGGCTCACTGCTTCACTGTCACTTGGTCACTGCATCACTGTTCCCAGCTCAGTCACTGGGTCACTGCTTCACTGTTCCCAGCTCTGTCACTGGGTCAGTGCTTCACTGTCCCACTCTGTCACTGGGTCACTGCTTCACTGTTCCCAGCTCTGTCACTGGGACAGTGCTTCAGTGTTCCCAGCTCTGTCACTGGGTCATTGCTTCCCTTTTCCCATCTCTGTCACTGGGTCAGTGCTTCACTGTTCCCAGGTCTGTCACTGGGTTACTGCCTCCCTGTTCCCAACTCTGTCACGGGGTCACTGCCTCCCTGTTCTAACTCTGTCACTGGGTCACTGCTTCACTGTTCCCAACTCTGTCACTGGGTCACTGTTTCACTGTTCCCAGCTCTGTCTCTTGGTCAGTGCTTCACTGTTCCCAGCTCTGTCACTGGGTCACTGCTTCACTGTTCCCAGCTCTGTCACTGGGTCATTGCTTCACTTTTCCCATCTCTTTTACAGTGTCAGTGCTTCACTGTTCCCAGCTCAGTCACTGGGTCACTGCCTCCCTGTTCCCAGCTCTGTCACTGGGTCACTGCCTCCCTGTTCCAAGCTGTCACTGGGTCCCTGCTTCACTGTTCCCATCTCTGTCACTGGGTCCGTGCTTCACTGTTCCCAGCTCTGTCACTGGGTCAGTGCTTCACTGCTCCCAGCTCTGTCACTGGGTCCGTGCTTCACTGTTCCCAGCTCTGTCACTGGGTCACTGCGTCACTGTTCCCAGCTCTGCCACTGGGTCAGTACTTCACTGCTCCCAGCTCTGTGTCAGCGTCACTGCTTCACTTTTCGCAGCACTGTCACTGTGTCAGTGCTTCACTGATCCCAGCACTGTCACTGGGTCACTGCCACCCTGTTCCCAGCTCTGCCACTGGGTTAATGCTTCATTGTTCCCAACTCTTCCACCGGGTCACTGCATCAATGTTTCCAGCTCTGTCACTGGGTCAGTGCTTCACTGTTCCCAGCTCTGCCAATTGGGTCACAGCTTCCCTGTTCCCAACTCTGCCACAGGGTCACTGTTTCGCTGTTCCCAACTCTGTGACAGGGTCAGTGCTTCACTGTTCCCAGCTCTGTCACTGGGTCACTGCTTCACTGTCCCAGCTATGTCACTGGGTCACTGCCTCCCTGTCCCCAGCTCTGCCACTGGGTTAATGCTTCATTGTTCACAACTCTGTCACTGGGTCAGTGCTGCACTGTTCCCAGCTCTGTCACTGGGTCAGTGCTTCACTGTTCCCAGCTCTGTCACTGGGTCACTGCTTCACTGTTCCCAGCTGTGTCACTGGGTCACTGCTTCACTGTTCCCAGCTCTGTCACTGGACATTGCTTCACTGTTCCCAGCTCTGTCACTGGGTAACTGCTTCACTGTTTTCAGCTCTTCCACTGGGTCACTGCTTCACTGTCCCATCTCTGCCAGCGGGTCACTGCATCACTGTTCCCAGCTCTGCCATCGGGTAAAAGCTTCACTGTTCCCATTCTGTCATGGTGTCACTGCTTCACTGTTCCCAGCTCTGCCACCGGCTCACTGCTTCAGTGTTCCCATCTCTGCCACTGGGTCAGGGCTTCACTGTTCCCAGCTCTGTCACTGCTTCACAGTTCCCAGCTCTGTCACTGCTCCACAGTTCCCCCGTCCACCACTGGGTCACTGTTTCACAGTTTCCAGCTCTGTCACTGGGTCACTGCTTCACTGTCCCTGCTCTTCCACTGGGTCAGTTCTTCACTCTCCCAGCTCTGCCACTGGGTCACTGCTTTACTGTTCCGAGTTCCTTAACTGGGTCACTGCTTCACTGTTCCCAGCTCTGTCACTGGGTCAGTGCTTCACTGTTCCCATCTCTGACACTGTGTCAGTCCTTCACAGTTCCAGCTCTGTTACTGGGTCACTGCTTCACTGTTCCCAACTCTGTACCTGTTTCACTGTTAACAGCTCTGTCACTGGGTCACTGCTTCACTGTCACTTGGTCAGTGCATCACTGTTCCCGGCTCTTTCACTGGGTCATTGCTTCACTTTTCCCATCTCTTTCACAGTGTCAGTGCTTCACTGTTCCCAGCTCTGTCACTGGGTCACTGCCTCCCTGTTCCCAGCTCTGTCACTGGGTCACTGCCTCCCTGTTCCAAGCTGTCACTGGGTCCCTGCTTCACTGTTCCCAACTCTGTCACTGGGGTCACTGTTTCACGGTTCCCAGCTCTTTCACAGTGTCAGTGCTTCACTGCTCCCAGCTCTGTGTCAGGGTCGCTGCTTCACTTTTCGCAGCACTGTCACTGGGCCACTGCTTCACTTTTCCCAGCTCTGTCACTGGGTCAGTGCTTCACTGTTCCCAGCTCTGACACTGGGTCAGTCCTTCACAGTGCCAGCACTGTCACTGGGTCAGTGCTTCACTGTTTCCAGCTCTGTCACTGGGTCACTGCTTCACTGTCACTCGGTCACTGCATCACAGTTCCCGGCTCTTTCACTGGGTCAGTGCTTCACTGTTCCCAGCTCTGCCACTGGGTCAGTGCTTCACTGTTCCCAGCTCTGTCACTGGGTCAGTGCTTCACTGTTCCCAGCTCTGTCACTGGGTCAGTGCTTCACTGTTCCCAGCTCTGTTACTGGGTCACTGCTTCACTGTTCCCAACTCTGTACCTGTTTCACTGTTAACAGCTCTGTCACTGAGTCACTGCTTCACTGTCACTTGTTCAGTGCATCACTGTTCCCAGCTCTGTCACTGGGTCAGTGCTTCACAGTCCCAGCTCTGTCACTGGGTCAGTACTTCACTGTTCCCAACTCTGTCACTGGGTCATTGCTTCACTGTTCCCCACTCTGTCCCTGTTTTACTGTTCCCAGCTCTATCACAGGCTCACTGCTTCACTGTCACTTGGTCACTGCTTCACTGTCACTTGGTCACTGCATCACTGTTCCCGGCTCTTTCACTGGGTCAGTGGTTCACTTTTACCAGCTCTGTCACTGGGTCACTGCTTCACTGTTCCCAAATCTGTCACTGGGTCACTGCTTCACTGTTCCCAGCTCTGTCACTGGGTCAGTGCTTCACTGTTCCCAGCTCTGTCACAGGGTCACTGCTTCACTGTTCCCAACTCTGTCACTGGGGTCACTGTTTCACGGTTCCCAGCTCTGTCACTGGGTCAGTGCTTCACTGTTCCCAGCTCTGCCACAGTGTTACTGCTTCATTGTTCCCAACTCTGCCACAGGGTCACTGCATCACTGTTCCCATCTCTGCCACTGGCTCAGTGCTTCACTGCTCCCAGCTCTGTGTCAGGGTCGCTGCTTCACTTTTCGCAGCACTGTCACTGGGTCAGTGCTTCACTGTTCCAAGTTCTGTCACTGTGTCAGTGCTTCACTGTTCCCAGCACTGTCACTGGGCCACTGCTTCACTCTTCCCAGCTCTGTCACTGGGTCATTGCTTCACTGTTCCCAGCTCTGACACTGGGTCAGTCCTTCACAGTTCCAGCACTGTCACTGGGTCAGTGCTTCACTGTTCCCAGCTCTGTCACTGGGTCACTGCTTCACTGTCACTCGGTCACTGCATCACAGTTCCCGGCTCTTTCACTGGGTCAGTGCTTCACTGTTCCCAGCTCTGCCACTGGGTCAGTGCTTCACTGTTCCCAGCTCTGTCACTGGGTCAGTGCTTCACTGTTCCCAGCTCTGTCACTGGGTCAGTGCTTCACTGTTCCCAGCTCTGTTACTGGGTCACTGCTTCACTGTTCCCAACTCTGTACCTGTTTCACTGTTAACAGCTCTGTCACTGGGTCACTGCTTCACTGTCACTTGGTCAGTGCATCACTGTTCCCGGCTCTTTCACTGGGTCAGTGCTTCACTGTTCCCAGCTCTGTCACTGGGTCATTGCTTCACTTTTCCCATCTCTGTCACAGTGTCAGTGCTTCACTGTTCCCAGCTCTGTCACTGGGTTACTGCCTCCCTGTTCCCAGCTCTGTCACTGGGTCACTGCCTCTCTATTCCAAGCTGTCACTGGGTCCCTGCTTCACTGTTCCCAACTCTGTCACTGGGGTCACTGTTTCACGGTTCCCAGCTCTGTCACTGGGTCAGTGCTTCACTGTTCCTGGCTCGGCTGCTGGGTCACTGCTTCACTGTTCCCAGATCTGTCACTGGGTCAGTCCTTCACAGTCCCAGCTCTGTCACTGGGTCAGTGCTTCACTGTTCCCAGCTCTGTCACTGGGTCACTGCTTCACTGTTCCCAGCTCTGGACCTGTTTCACTGTTCCTAGCTCTGTCACTGGGTCACTGCTTCACTGTCACTTGGTCACTGCATCACTGTTCCTGACTCTTTCACTGGGTCAGTGCTTCACTGTTCCCAGCTCTGTAACTGGGTCATTGCTTCACTTTTCCCATCCCTGTCACAGGGTCAGTGCTTCACTGTTCCCAGCACTGTCACTGGGTCACTGCTTCACTGTTCCCAGCTCTGTCACTGGGTCAGTGCTTCACTGTTCCCATCTCTGACACTGGGTCAGTCCTTCACAGTTCCAGCTCTGTCATTGGGTCAGTGCTTCACTGTTCCCAGCTCTGTCAGTGGGTCACTGCTTCACTGTAACTTGGTCACTGCATCACAGTTCCCGGCTCTTTCACTGGGTCAGTGCTTCACTGTTCCCAGCTTTGTCACGGGGTCATTGCTTCCCTTTTCCCATCTCTGTCACAGGGTCTGTGCTTCACAGTTCCCAGGTCTGTCACTGGGTTACTGCCTCCCTGTTCCCAGCTCTGTCACGGGGTCACTGCCTCCCTGTTCTAACTCTGTCACTGGGTCACTGCTTCACTGTTCCCAACTCTGTCACTGGGTCACTGTTTTACTGTTCCCAGCTCTGTCACTTGGTCAGTGCTTCACTGTTCCCAGCTCTGCCACACAGTCACTGCTTCACTGTTCCCAGCTCTGTCACTGGGTCGCTGCTTCACTGTTCTCAGCTCTGTACCTGGGTAACTGCTTCACTGTTCCCAGCTCTGTCACTGCTTCACAGTTCCCCCGTCCACCACTGGGTCACTTTTTCACTGTTTCCAGCTCTGTCACTGGGTCACTGCTTCACTGTCCCTGCTCTTCCACTGGGTCAGTTCTTCACTCTCCCAGCTCTGCCACTGGGTCACTGCTTTACTGTTCCGAGTTCCTTAACTGGGTCACTGCTTCACTGTTCCCAGCTCTGTCACTGGGTCAGTGCCTCACTGTTCCCATCTCTGACACTGGGTCAGTCCTTCACAGTTCCAGCTCTGTCACTGGGTCAGTGCTTCACTGTTCCCAGCTCTGTCAGTGGGTCACTGAATCACTGTCACTTGGTCACTGCATCACAGTTCCCGGCTCTTTCACTGGGTCAGTGCTTCACTGTTCCCAGCTCTGTCACTGGGTCATTGCTTCCCTTTTCCCATCTCTGTCACAGGGTCAGTGCTTCACTGTTCCCAGGTCTGTCACGGGGTCACTGCCTCCCTGTTCTAACTCTGTCACTGGGTCACTGCTTCACTGTTCCCAACTCTGTCACTGGGTCACTGTTTTACTGTTCCCAGCTCTGTCACTTGGTCAGTGCTTCACTGTTCCCAGCTCTGCCACACAGTCACTGCTTCACTGTTCCCAGCTCTGTCACTGGGTCGCTGCTTCACTGTTCTCAGCTCTGTCACTGGGTCACTGCTTCACTGTTCCCAGCTCTGTCACTGCTTCACAGTTCCCCCGTCCACCACTGGGTCACTGTTTCACTGTTTCCAGCTCTGTCACTGGGTCACTGCTTCACTGTCCCTGCTCTTCCACTGGGTCAGTTCTTCACTCTCCCAGCTCTGCCACTGGGTCACTGCTTTACTGTTCCGAGTTCCTTAACTGGGTCACTGCTTCAATGTTCCCAGCTCTGTCCCAGGGTCACTGCTTCACTGCTCCCAGCTTGTCCCAGGGTCAGTGCATCACTGTTACCAGCACTGTCACTGGGCTAGTGCTTCCCTGTTTCCAGCTCTGTCACTGGGTCACTGCTTCACTGTTCCAAGCTCTGTCACTGGGTCAGTGCTTCAATGTTCCCAGCTCTGACGCTGGATCAGTCCTTCACAGTCCAAGCTCTGTCACTGGGTCAGTGCTTCACTGTTCCCAGCTCTGTTACTGGGTCACTGCTTCACTGTTCCCAACTCTGTACCTGTTTCACTGTTAACAGCTCTGTCACTGGGTCACTGCTTCACTGTCACTTGGTCAGTGCTTCACTGTTCCCGGCTCTTTCACTGGGTCAGTGCTTCACTGTTCCCAGCTCTGTCACTGGGTCAGTGCTTCACTGTTCCCAGCTCTGTCACTGGGTCATTGCTTCACTTTTCCCATCTCTGTCACAGTGTCAGTGCTTCACTGTTCCCAGCTCTGTCACTGGGTTACTGCCTCCCTGTTCCCAACTCTGTCACTGGGTTACTGCCTTCCTGTTCCCAGCTGTCACTGGGTCCCTGCTTCACTGTTCCCAACTCTGCCACAGGGTCACTGCATCACTGTTCCCAGCTCTGTCACTGGGTCAGTGCTTCACTGTTCCCAGCTCTGCCAATTGGGTCACGGCTTCCCTGTTCCCAACTCTGCCACTGGGTCACTGCGTCACTGTTCCCATCTCTGCCACTGGGTCAGTGCTTCACTGTTCCCAGCTCTCTCACTGGGTAACTGCATCTCTGCCCCTGCTCTTCCACTGGGTCAGTGCTTCACTGCTCCCAGCTCTGTGTCAGGGTCACTGCTTCACTTTTCGCAGCACTGTCACTGGGTCAGTGCTTCACTGTTCCAAGTTCTGTCACTGGGTCAGTGCTTCACTGTTCCCAGCAGTGTCACTGGGTCAGTGCTTCACTGTTCCCAGCTCTGACACTGGGTCAGTCCTTCACAGTCCCAGCACTGTCACTGGGTCAGTGCTTCACTGTTCCCAGCTCTGTCACTGGGTCACTGCTTCACTGTCACTCGGTCACTGCATCACAGTTCCCGGCTCTTTCACTGGGCCAGTGCTTCACTGTTCCCAGCTCTGCCACTGGGTCAGTGCTTCACTGTTCCCAGCTCTGTCACTGGGTCAGTGCTTCACTGTTCCCAGCTCTGTTACTGGGTCACTGGTTCACTGTTCCCAACTCTGTACCTGTTTCACTGTTAACAGCTCTGTCACTGGGTCACTGCTTCACTGTCACTTGTTCAGTGCATCACTGTTCCCGGCTCTTTCACTGGGTCAGTGCTTCACTGTTCCCAGCTCTGTCACTGGGTCATTGCTTCACTTTTCCCATCTCTGTCACAGTGTCAGTGCTTCACTGTTCCCAGCTCTGTCACCTGGTTACTGCCTCCCTGTTCCCAGCTCTGTCACTGGGTCACTGCCTCCCTGTTCCAAGCTGTCACTGGGTTCCTGCTTCACTGTTCCCAACTCTGTCACTGGGGTCACTGTTTCACGGTTCCTAGCTCTGTCACTGGGTCAGTGCTTCACTGTTCCCAGCTCTGCCACAGGGTTAATGCTTCATTGTTCCCAACTCTGCCACAGGGTCCCTGCATCACTGTTCCCAGCTCTGTCACTGGGTCACTGCTTCACTGTCACTCGGTCACTGCATCACAGTTCCCGGCTCTTTCACTGGGTCAGTGTTTCACTGTTCCCAGCTCTGTCACTGGGTCAGTGCTTCACTGTTCCCAGCTCTGTCACTGGGTCAGGGCTTCACTGTTCCCAGCTCTGTCACTGTGTCACTACTTCACTGTTTCCCACTCTGTCCCTGTTGCACTGTTCCCAGCTCTGTCACCGGCTCACTGCTTCACTGTCACTTGGTCACTGCTTCAATGTTCACAGCTCTGTCCCAGGGTCACTGCTTCACTGCTCCCAGCTCTGTCCCAGGGTCACTGCTTCACTGTTCCAAGCTTTGTCACTGGGTCAGTGGTTCACTGTTCCCAGCTCTGTCAATGGGTCACTGCTTCACTGTTCCCAGCTCTGTCACTGGGTCAGTGCTTCACTGTTCCCAGCTCTGTCACTGGGTCAGTGCTTCACTGTTCCCAGCTGTGTCACTGGGTCAGTACTTCACTGTTCCCAGCTCTGTCACTGGGTCACTGCTTCACGGTTCCCCACTCTGTCCCTGTTGCACTGTTCCCAGCTCTGTCACAGGCTCACTGCTTCACTGTCACTTGGTCACTGCATCACTGTTCCCGGCTCTTTCACTGGGTCAGTGGTTCACTTTTACCAGCTCTGTCACTGGGTCACTGCTTCACTGTTCCCATCTTTGCCACTGGGTCACTGCTTCACTGTTCCCATCTCTGCCACTTGGTCAGTGCTTCACTGTTCCCAGCTCTGTCACTGGGTAACTGCATTACTGTCCCTGCTCTTCCACTGGGTCACTTCTTCACTGTCCCAGCTCTGCCACTGGGTCACTGCTTCACTGTTCCCAGCTCTGTCACGGGGTCACTGCTTCACTGTTCCCAGCTCTGTCACGGGGTCACTGCTTCACTGTTCCCATCTCTGCCACTGGGTCGCGACTTGACTGTTCCCGGCTCTGCCACTGGGTCACTGCTTCACTGTTCCCAGTTCTGTCACTGCGTCACTGCTTCACTGTTCCAGTTCTGTCACTGGGTCACTGCTTCACTGTTCCCAGCTCGGTCACTGGGTTACTGCCTCCCTGTTCCCAGCTCTGTCACTGGGTTACTGCCGCCCTTTTCCTTGCTCTGTCACTGGGTCACTTTTTCACTGTTTCCAGCTGTCTTTAGGGCATTGCTTCACTGTTCCCAGCTCTGCCACTGGGTAAGTGCTTCACTGTTCCCAGCTGTCACTGGGTCATTGCTTCACTGTTCCCCGCTGTGCCACTGGGTCACTGCTTCACTGCTCCCAGCTCTGTCACTGGGTCACTGCTTCACTGTTCCCAGCTCTGTCACTGGGTCACTGCAACACTGTTCCCAGCTCTGTCACAGGGTCACTGCTTCACTGTTCCCAGCTCTGTCACTGGGTCAGTGCTTCACTGTCCCACTCTGTCACTGGGTTAGTGCCTCCCTGTTCCCAGCTCTGTCACTGGGTCACTGCCACCCTGTTCCCAGCTCTGCCACTGGGTTAATGCTTCATTGTTCCAAACTCTGTCACTGGGTCAGTGCTTCACTGTTCCCAGCTCTGTCACTGGGTCAGTGCTTCACTGTTCCCCACTCTGTCCCTGTTTCACTGTTCCCAGCTCTATCACAGGCTCACTGCTTCACTGTCACTTGGTCACTGCATCACTGTTCCCGGCTCTTTCACAGGGTCAGTGGTTCACTTATACCAGCTCTGTCACTGGGTCACTGCTTCACTGTTCCCAGCTCTGTCACTGGGACAGTGCTTCACTGTTCCCAGCTCTGTCACAGGGTCAGTACTTCACTGTTCCCAACTCTGTCACTGGGTCACTGCTTCACTGTTCCCAGCTCTGTCACTGGGTCAGTGCTTCACTGTTCCCAAATCTGTCACTGGGTCACTGCTTCACTGTTCCCAGCTCTGTCACTGGGTCAGTGCTTCACTGTTCCCAGCTCTGTCACAGGGTTACTGCCGCCTTCTTCCCAGCTCTGCCACTGGGTTAATGCTTCACTGTTCCCCACTCTGCCACAGGGTCACTGCATCACTGTTCCCAGCTCTGTCACTGGGTCAGTGCTTCACTGTTCCCAGCTCTGTCACTTGGTCAGTGCTTCACTGTTCCCAGCTCTGTCACTGCTTCACTGTTCCAAGCTCTGTCACTGGGTCAGTGGTTCACTGTTCCCAGCTCTGTCAATGGGTCAGTGCTTCACTGTTCCCAGCTCTGTCACTGCTTCACTGTTCGAGCTCTGTCACTGGGTCAGTGCTTCACTGTTCCAAGCTCTGTCACTGGGTCAGTGCTTCACTGTTCCCAGCTCTGTCACTGGGTCATTGCTTCACTTTTCCCATCTCTGTCACAGTGTCAGTGCTTCACTGTTCCCAGCTCTGTCACCTGGTTACTGCCTCCCTGTTCCCAGCTCTGTCACTGGGTCACTGCCTCCCTGTTCCAAGCTGTCACTGGGTTCCTGCTTCACTGTTCCCAACTCTGTCACTGGGGTCACTGTTTCACGGTTCCTAGCTCTGTCACTGGGTCAGTGCTTCACTGTTCCCAGCTCTGCCACAGGGTTAATGCTTCATTGTTCCCAACTCTGCCACAGGGTCCCTGCATCACTGTTCCCAGCTCTGTCACTGGGTCACTGCTTCACTGTCACTCGGTCACTGCATCACAGTTCCCGGCTCTTTCACTGGGTCAGTGTTTCACTGTTCCCAGCTCTGTCACTGGGTCAGTGCTTCACTGTTCCCAGCTCTGTCACTGGGTCAGTGCTTCACTGTTCCCAGCTCTGTCACTGTGTCACTACTTCACTGTTTCCCACTCTGTCCCTGTTGCACTGTTCCCAGCTCTGTCACCGTCTCACTGCTTCACTGTCACTTGGTCACTGCTTCAATGTTCACAGCTCTGTCCCAGGGTCACTGCTTCACTGCTCCCAGCTCTGTCCCAGGGTCACTGCTTCACTGTTCCAAGCTTTGTCACTGGGTCAGTGGTTCACTGTTCCCAGCTCTGTCAATGGGTCACTGCTTCACTGTTCCCAGCTCTGTCACTGGGTCAGTGCTTCACTGTTCCCAGCTCTGTCACTGGGTCAGTGCTTCACTGTTCCCAGCTGTGTCACTGGGTCAGTACTTCACTGTTCCCAGCTCTGTCACTGGGTCACTGCTTCACGGTTCCCCACTCTGTCCCTGTTGCACTGTTCCCAGCTCTGTCACAGGCTCACTGCTTCACTGTCACTTGGTCACTGCATCACTGTTCCCGGCTCTTTCACTGGGTCAGTGGTTCACTTTTACCAGCTCTGTCACTGGGTCACTGCTTCACTGTTCCCATCTTTGCCACTGGGTCACTGCTTCACTGTTCCCATCTCTGCCACTTGGTCAGTGCTTCACTGTTCCCAGCTCTGTCACTGGGTAACTGCATTACTGTCCCTGCTCTTCCACTGGGTCACTTCTTCACTGTCCCAGCTCTGCCACTGGGTCACTGCCACCCTGTTCCCAGCTCTGCCACTGGGTTAATGCTTCATTGTTCCAAACTCTGTCACTGGGTCAGTGCTTCACTGTTCCCAGCTCTGTCACTGGGTCAGTGCTTCACTGTTCCCCACTCTGTCCCTGTTTCACTGTTCCCAGCTCTATCACAGGCTCACTGCTTCACTGTCACTTGGTCACTGCATCACTGTTCCCGGCTCTTTCACAGGGTCAGTGGTTCACTTATACCAGCTCTGTCACTGGGTCACTGCTTCACTGTTCCCAGCTCTGTCACTGGGACAGTGCTTCACTGTTCCCAGCTCTGTCACAGGGTCAGTACTTCACTGTTCCCAACTCTGTCACTGGGTCACTGCTTCACTGTTCCCAGCTCTGTCACTGGGTCAGTGCTTCACTGTTCCCAAATCTGTCACTGGGTCACTGCTTCACTGTTCCCAGCTCTGTCACTGGGTCAGTGCTTCACTGTTCCCAGCTCTGTCACAGGGTTACTGCCGCCTTCTTCCCAGCTCTGCCACTGGGTTAATGCTTCACTGTTCCCCACTCTGCCACAGGGTCACTGCATCACTGTTCCCAGCTCTGTCACTGGGTCAGTGCTTCACTGTTCCCAGCTCTGTCACTTGGTCAGTGCTTCACTGTTCCCAGCTCTGTCACTGCTTCACTGTTCCAAGCTCTGTCACTGGGTCAGTGGTTCACTGTTCCCAGCTCTGTCAATGGGTCAGTGCTTCACTGTTCCCAGCTCTGTCAATGCTTCACTGTTCGAGCTCTGTCACTGGGTCAGTGCTTCACTGTTCCAAGCTCTGTCACTGGGTCAGTGCTTCACTGTTCCCAGCTCTGTCACTGTGTCACTGCTTCACTGTTTCCCACTCTGTCCCTGTTGCACTGTTCCCAGCTCTGTCACCGGCTCACTGCTTCACAGTCACTTGGTCACTGCTTCAATGTTCACAGCTCTGTCCCAGGGTCACTGCTTCACTGTTCCCGGCTCTTTCACTGGGTCAGTTGTTCACTTTTACAAGCTCTGTCACTGGGTCACTGCTTCACTGTTCCCATTTTTGCCACTGGGTCACTGCTTCACTGTTCCCATCTCTGCCACTTGGTCAGTGCTTCACTGTTTCCAGCTCTGTCACTGGGTAACTGCATCACTGTCCCTGCTCTTCCACGGGGTCACTTCTTCACTGTCCCAGCTCTGCCACTGGGTCACTGCTTCACTGTTCCCAGCTCTGTCACGGGGTCACTGCTTCACTGTTCCCAGCTCTGTCATGGGGTCTCTGCTTCACTGTTCCCATCTCTGCCACTGGGTCGCGACTTGACTGTTCCCGGCTCTGCCACTGGGTCACTGCTTCACTGTTCCCAGCTCTGTCACTGGGTCACTGCCTCGATGTTCCCAGCTCTGTCACTGGGTCACTGCCTCCCTGTTCCTTGCTCTGTCACTGGGTCACTGTCTCACTGTTTCCAGCGCTGTCTTTGGGGCATTGCTTCACTATTCCCAGCTCTGCCACTGGGTAAGTGCTTCACTGTTCCCAGCTGTCACTGGGTCATTGCTTCACTGTTCCCCGCTCTGTCACTGGGTCACTGCTTCACTGTTCCCAGCTCTGTCACTGGGTCACTGCTTCACTGTTCCCAGCTCTGTCACTGGGTCACTGCTTCACTGTTCCCAGCTCTGTCACAGGGTCACTGCTTCACTGTTCCCAGCTCTGTCACTGGGTCACTGCTTCACTGTTCCCAGCTCAGTCACTGGGTCACTGCTTCACTGTTCCCAGCTCTGTCACTGGGACAGTGCTTCACTGTCCCACTCTGTCACTGGGTTAATGCCTCCCTGTTCCCAGCTCTGCCACTGGGTTAATGCTTCATTGTTCCCAGCTCTGTCACTGGGTCACTGCTTCACTGTTCCCAGCTCTGTCACAGGGTCACTGCTTCACTGTTCCCAACTCTGTCACTGGGTCACTGCTTCACTGTTCCCAGCTCAGTCACTGGGTCACTGCTTCACTGTTCCCAGCTCTGTCACTGGGTCAGTGCTTCACTGTCCCACTCTGTCACTGGGTCAGTACTTCACTGTTCCCAGCTCTGTCACTGGGTCACTGCTTCACTATTCCCCACTATGTCCCTGTTTTACTGTTCCCAGCTCTATCACAGGCTCCCTGCTTCACTGTCACTTGGTCACTGCATCTCTGTTCCCGGCTCTTTCACTGGGTCAGTGGTTCACTTTTACCAGCTCTGTCACTGGGTCACTGCTTCACTGTTCCCAGCTTTGTCACTGGGACAGTGCTTCACTGTTCCCAGCTCTGTCACAGGGTCACTGCTTCACAGTTCCCAACTCTGTCACTGGGTCACTGCTTCACTGTTCCCAGCTCTGCCACTTGGTCAGTGCTTCACTGTTCCCAAATCTGTCACTGGGTCACTGCTTCAATGTTCCCAGCTCTGTCACTGGGTCAGTGCTTCAGTGTTCCCAGCTCGGTCACTGGGTCATTGCTTCCCTTTTCCCATCTCTGTCACAGGGTCAGTGCTTCACTGTTCCCAGGCCTGTCACTGGGTTACTGCCTCCCTGTTCCCAACTCTGTCACGGGGTCACTGACTCCCTGTTGTAACTCTGTCACTGGGTCACTGCTTCACTGTTCCCAACTCTGTCACTGGGTCACTGTTTTACTGTTCCCAGCTCTGTCACTTGGTCAGTGCTTCACTGTTCCCAGCTCTGTCACTGGGTCACTGCTTCACTGTTCTCAGCTCTGCCACACAGTCACTGCTTCACTGTTCCCAGCTCTGTCACTGCTTCACAGTTCCCCCGTCCACCACTGGATCACTTTTTCACTCTTTCCAGCTCTGTCACTGGGTCACTGCTTCACTGTCCCTGCTCTTCCACTGGGTCAGTTCTTCACTCTCCCAGCTCTGCCACTGGGTCACTGCTTTACTGTTCCGAGTTCCTTAACTGGGTCACTGCTTCACTGTTCCCAGCTCTGTCACTGGGTCACTGCTTCACTGTTCCCATCTCTGACACTGGGTCAGTCCTTCACAGTTCCAGCTCTGTCACTGGGTCAGTGCTTCACTGTTCCCAGCTCTGTCAGTGGGTCACTGAATCACTGTCACTTGGTCACTGCATCACAGTTCCCGGCTCTTTCACTGGGTCAGTGCTTCACTGTTCCCAGCTCTGTCACTGGGTCATTGCTTCCCTTTTCCCATCTCTGTCACAGGGTCAGTGCTTCACTGTTCCCTGGTCTGTCACTGGGTTACTGCCTCCCTGTTCCCAACTCTGTCACGGGGTCACTGCCTCCCTGTTCTAACTCTGTCACTGGGTCACTGCTTCACTGTTCCCAACTCTGTCACTGGGTCACTGTTTCACTGTTCCCAGCTCTGTCACTTGGTCAGTGCTTCACTGTTCCCAGCTCTGTCACTGGGTCACTGCTTCACTGTTCCCAGCTCTGCCACACAGTCACTGCTTCACTGTTCCCAGCTCTGTCACTGGGTCGCTGCTTCACTGTTCTCAGCTCTGTCACTGGGTCACTGCTTCACTGTTCCCAGCTCTGTCACTGCTTCACAGTTCCCCCGTCCACCACTGGGTCACTGTTTCACTGTTTCCAGCTCTGTCACTGGGTCACTGCTTCACTGTCCCTGCTCTTCCACTGGGTCAGTTCTTCACTCTCCCAGCTCTGCCACTGGGTCACTGCTTTACTGTTCCGAGTTCCTTAACTGGGTCACTGCTTCAATGTTCCCAGCTCTGTCCCAGGGTCACTGCTTCACTGCTCCCAGCTTGTCCCAGGGTCAGTGCATCACCGTTACCAGCACTGTCACTGGGCTAGTGCTTCCCTGTTTCCAGCTCTGTCACTGGGTCACTGCTTCACTGTTCCAAGCTCTGTCACTGGGTCAGTGCTTCAATGTTCCCAGCTCTGACGCTGGATCAGTCCTTCACAGTCCAAGCTCTGTCACTGGGTCAGTGCTTCACTGTTCCCAGCTCTGTTACTGGGTCACTGCTTCACTGTTCCCAACTCTGTACCTGTTTCACTGTTAACAGCTCTTTCACTGGGTCAGTGCTTCACTGTTCCCAGCTCTGTCACTGGGTCATTGCTTCACTTTTCCCATCTCTGTCACAGTGTCAGTGCTTCACTGTTCCCAGCTCTGTCACTGGGTTACTGCCTTCCTGTTCCCAGCTGTCACTGGGTCCCTGCTTCACTATTCCCAACTCTGTCACTGGGGTCACTGTTTCATGGATCCCAGCTCTGTCACTGGGTCAGTGCTTCACTGTTCCCAGCTCTGCCACAGGGTTAATGCTTCATTCTTCCCAACTCTGCCACAGGGTCACTGCATCACTGTTCCCAACTCTGCCACTGGGTCAGTGCTTCACTGTTCCCAGCTCTCTCACTGGGTAACTGCATCACTGCCCCTGCTCTTCCACTGGGTCAGTGCTTCACTGCTCCCAGCTCTGTGTCAGGGTCACTGCTTCACTTTTTGCAGCACTGTCACTGGGTCAGTGCTTCACTGTTCCAAGTTCTGTCACTGTGTCAGTGCTTCACTGTTCCCAGCACTGTCACTGGGCCACTTCTTCACTGTTCCCAGCTCTGTCACTGGGTCACTGCTTCACTGTTCCCAGCTCTGACACTGGGTCAGTCCTTCACAGTCCCAGCACTGTCACTGGGTCAGTGCTTCACTGTTCCCAGCTCTGTCACTGGGTCACTGCTTCACTGTCACTCGGTCACTGCATCACAGTTCCCGGCTCTTTCACTGGGTCATTGCTTCACTGTTCCCAGCGCTGCCACTGGGTCAGTGCTTCACTGTTCCCAGCTCTGTCACTGGGTCAGTGCTTCACTGTTCCCAGCTCTGTTACTGGGTCACTGGTTCACTGTCACTTGTTCGGTGCATCACTGTTCCCGGCTCTTTCACTGGGTCAGTGCTTCACTGTTCCCAGCTCTGTCACTGGGTCATTGCTTCACTTTTCCCATCTCTGTCACAGTGTCAGTGCTTCAATGTTCCCAGCTCTGTCACTGGGTTACTGCCTCCCTGCTCCCAGCTCTGTCACTGGGTCACTGCCTCCCTGTTCCAAGCTGTCACTGGGTTCCTGCTTCACTGTTCCCAACTCTGTCACTGGGGTCACTGTTTCACGGTTCCCAGCTCTGTCACTGGGTCACTGCTTCACTGTCACTCGGTCACTGCATCACAGTTACCGGCTCTTTCACTGGGTCAGTGCTTCACTGTTCCCAGCTCTACCACTGTGTCAGTGCTTCACTGTTCCCAGCTCTGTCACTGGGTCAGTGCTTCAGTGTTCCCAGCTCTGTCACTGGGTCACTGCTTCACTGTTCCCAACTCTGTCACTGGGTCACTGTTTTACTGTTCCCAGCTCTGTCACTTGGTCAGTGCTTCACTGTTCCCAGCTCTGCCACACAGTCACTGCTTCACTGTTCCCAGCTCTGTCACTGGGTCGCTGCTTCACTGTTCTCAGCTCTGTCACTGGGTAACTGCTTCACTGTTCCCAGCTCTGTCACTGGGTCAGTGCTTCACTGTTCCCAGCTCTGTTACTGGGTCACTGCTTCACTGTTCACAACTCTGTACCTGTTTCACTGTTAACAGCTCTGTCACTGGGTCACTGCTTCACTGTCACTTGGTCAGTGCATCACTGTTCCCGGCTATTTCACTGGGTCACTGCTTTACTGTTCCGAGTTCCTTAACTGGGTCACTGCTTCAATGTTCCCAGCTCTGTCCCAGGGTCACTGCTTCACTGCTCCCAGCTTGTCCCAGGGTCAGTGCATCACCGTTACCAGCACTGTCACTGGGCTAGTGCTTCCCTGTTTCCAGCTCTGTCACTGGGTCACTGCTTCACTGTTCCAAGCTCTGTCACTGGGTCAGTGCTTCAATGTTCCCAGCTCTGACGCTGGATCAGTCCTTCACAGTCCAAGCTCTGTCACTGGGTCAGTGCTTCACTGTTCCCAGCTCTGTTACTGGGTCACTGCTTCACTGTTCCCAACTCTGTACCTGTTTCACTGTTAACAGCTCTTTCACTGGGTCAGTGCTTCACTGTTCCCAGCTCTGTCACTGGGTCATTGCTTCACTTTTCCCATCTCTGTCACAGTGTCAGTGCTTCACTGTTCCCAGCTCTGTCACTGGGTTACTGCCTTCCTGTTCCCAGCTGTCACTGGGTCCCTGCTTCACTATTCCCAACTCTGTCACTGGGGTCACTGTTTCATGGATCCCAGCTCTGTCACTGGGTCAGTGCTTCACTGTTCCCAGCTCTGCCACAGGGTTAATGCTTCATTCTTCCCAACTCTGCCACAGGGTCACTGCATCACTGTTCCCAACTCTGCCACTGGGTCAGTGCTTCACTGTTCCCAGCTCTCTCACTGGGTAACTGCATCACTGCCCCTGCTCTTCCACTGGGTCAGTGCTTCACTGCTCCCAGCTCTGTGTCAGGGTCACTGCTTCACTTTTTGCAGCACTGTCACTGGGTCAGTGCTTCACTGTTCCAAGTTCTGTCACTGTGTCAGTGCTTCACTGTTCCCAGCACTGTCACTGGGCCACTTCTTCACTGTTCCCAGCTCTGTCACTGGGTCACTGCTTCACTGTTCCCAGCTCTGACACTGGGTCAGTCCTTCACAGTCCCAGCACTGTCACTGGGTCAGTGCTTCACTGTTCCCAGCTCTGTCACTGGGTCACTGCTTCACTGTCACTCGGTCACTGCATCACAGTTCCCGGCTCTTTCACTGGGTCATTGCTTCACTGTTCCCAGCTCTGCCACTGGGTCAGTGCTTCACTGTTCCCAGCTCTGTCACTGGGTCAGTGCTTCACTGTTCCCAGCTCTGTTACTGGGTCACTGGTTCACTGTCACTTGTTCGGTGCATCACTGTTCCCGGCTCTTTCACTGGGTCAGTGCTTCACTGTTCCCAGCTCTGTCACTGGGTCATTGCTTCACTTTTCCCATCTCTGTCACAGTGTCAGTGCTTCAATGTTCCCAGCTCTGTCACTGGGTTACTGCCTCCCTGTTCCCAGCTCTGTCACTGGGTCACTGCCTCCCTGTTCCAAGCTGTCACTGGGTTCCTGCTTCACTGTTCCCAACTCTGTCACTGGGGTCACTGTTTCACGGTTCCCAGCTCTGTCACTGGGTCACTGCTTCACTGTCACTCGGTCACTGCATCACAGTTACCGGCTCTTTCACTGGGTCAGTGCTTCACTGTTCCCAGCTCTACCACTGTGTCAGTGCTTCACTGTTCCCAGCTCTGTCACTGGGTCAGTGCTTCAGTGTTCCCAGCTCTGTCACTGGGTCACTGCTTCACTGTTCCCAACTCTGTCACTGGGTCACTGTTTTACTGTTCCCAGCTCTGTCACTTGGTCAGTGCTTCACTGTTCCCAGCTCTGCCACACAGTCACTGCTTCACTGTTCCCAGCTCTGTCACTGGGTCGCTGCTTCACTGTTCTCAGCTCTGTCACTGGGTAACTGCTTCACTGTTCCCAGCTCTGTCACTGGGTCAGTGCTTCACTGTTCCCAGCTCTGTTACTGGGTCACTGCTTCACTGTTCCCAACTCTGTACCTGTTTCACTGTTAACAGCTCTGTCACTGGGTCACTGCTTCACTGTCACTTGGTCAGTGCATCACTGTTCCCGGCTATTTCACTGGGTCAGTGCTTCACTGTTCCCAGCTCTGTCACTGGGTCATTGCTTCACTTTTCCCATCTCTGTCACAGTGTCAGTGCTTCACTGTTCCCAGCTCTGTCACTGGGTTACTGCCTCCCTGTTCCCAGCTCTGTCACTGGGTCACTGCCTCTCTGTTCCAAGCTGTCACTGGGTCCCTGCTTCACTGTTCCCAACTCTGTCACTGGGGTCACTGTTTCACGGTTCCCAGCTCTGTCACTGGGTCAGTGCTTCACTGTTCCTGGCTCGGCCGCTGGGTCACTGCTTCACTGTTCCCAGATCTGTCACTGGGTCAGTCCTTCACAGTCCCAGCTCTGTCACTGGGTCAGTGCTTCACTGTTCCCAGCTCTGTCACTGGGTCACTGCTTCTCTGTTCCCAGCTCTGTCAGTGGGCCGCTGCTTCACTGTTCTCAGCTCTGTCACTGGGTCACTGCTTCACTGTTCCCAGCTCTGTCACTGTGTCACTGCTTCACTGTTCCCAGCTATGTCACTACTTCACAGTTCCCCCGTCCACCACTGGGTCACTGTTTCACTGTTTCCAGCTCTGTCACTGGGTCACTGCTTCACTGTCCCTGCTCTTCCACTGGGTCAGTTCTTCACTCTCCCAGCTCTGCCACTGGGTCACTGCTTTACTGTTCCGAGTTCCTTAACTGGGTCACTGCTTCAATGTTCCCAGCTCTGTCCCAGGGTCACTGCTTCACTGCTCCCAGCTTGTCCCAGGGTCAGTGCATCACTGTTACCAGCACTGTCACTGGGCTAGTGCTTCCCTGTTTCCAGCTCTGTCACTGGGTCACTGCTTCACTGTTCCAAGCTCTGTCACTGGGTCAGTGCTTCAATGTTCCCAGCTCTGACGCTGGATCAGTCCTTCACAGTCCAAGCTCTGTCACTGGGTCAGTGCTTCACTGTTCCCAGCTCTGTTACTGGGTC
Organism: Isurus oxyrinchus; assembly: GCA_026770705.1. NCBI lineage: Eukaryota > Metazoa > Chordata > Chondrichthyes > Lamniformes > Lamnidae > Isurus > Isurus oxyrinchus. The sequence goes on from JANJGN010000240.1 coordinate 231,917, forward strand.
ACTGCTTCACTGTTCCCAACTCTGTACCTGTTTCACTGTTAACAGCTCTGTCACTGGGTCACTGCTTCTCTGTCACTTGGTCAGTGCATCACTGTTCCCGGCTCTTTCACTGGGTCAGTGCTTCACTGTTCCCAGCTCTGTCACTGGGTCATTGCTTCACTTTTCCCATCTCTGTCACAGTGTCAGTGCTTCACTGTTTCCAGCTCTGTCACTGGGTTACTGCCTTCCTGTTCCCAGCTGTCACTGGGTCCCTGCTCCTTCTATTCCCAACTCTGTCACTGGGGTCACTGTTTCACGGATCCCAGCTCTGTCACTGGGTCAGTGCTTCACTGTTCCCAGCTCTGCCACAGGGTTAATGCATCACTGTTCCCAACTCTGCCACTGGGTCACTGCGTCACTGTTCTCATCTCTGCCACTGGGTCAGTGCTTCACTGTTCCCAGCTCTCTCACTGGGTAACTGCATCACTGCCCGTGCTCTTCCACTGGGTCAGTGCTTCACTGCTCCCAGCTCTGTGTCAGGGTCACTGCTTCATTTTTCGCAGCACAGTCACTGGGTCGGTGCTTCACTGTTCCAAGTGCTGTCACTGTGTCAGTGCTTCACTGTTCCCAGCTCTGTCACTGTGTCAGTGCTTCACTGTTCCCAGCACTGTCACTGGGCCACTGCTTCACTGTTCCCAGCTCTGTCACTGGGTCAGTGCTTCACTGTTCCCAGCTCTGTCACTGGGTCACTGCTTCACTGTCACTCGGTCACTGCATCACAGTTCCCGGCTATTTCACTGGGTCAGTGCTTCACTTTTCCCAGCTCTGCCACTGGGTCAGTGCTTCACTGTTCCCAGCTCTGTCACTGGGTCAGTGCTTCACTGTTCCCAGCTCTGTTACTGGGTCACTGGTTCACTGTTCCCAACTCTGTACCTGTTTCACTGTTAACAGCTCTGTCACTGGGTCACTGCTTCACTGTCACTTGTTCGGTGCATCACTGTTCCCGGCTCTTTCACTGGGTCAGTGCTTCACTGTTCCCAGCTCTGTCACTGGGTCATTGCTTCACTTTTCCCATCTCTGTCACAGTGTCAGTGCTTCACTGTTCCCAGCTCTGTCACTGGGTTACTGCCTCCCTGTTCCCAGCTCTGTCACTGGGTCACTGCCTCCCTGTTCCAAGCTGTCACTGGGTTCCTGCTTCACTGTTCCCAACTCTGTCACTGGGGTCACTGTTTCACGGTTCCCAGCTCTGTCACTGGGTCAGTGCTTCACTGTTCCCAGCTCTGCCACATGGTTAATGCTTCATTGTTCCCAACTCCGCCACTGGGTCACTGCATCACTGTTCCCAGCTCTGTCACTGGGTCACTGCTTCACTGTCACTCGGTCACTGCATCACAGTTACCGGCTCTTTCACTGGGTCAGTGCTTCACTGTTCCCAGCTCTACCACTGTGTCAGTGCTTCACTGTTCCCAGCTCTGTCACTTGGTCAGTGCTTCACTGTTCCCAGCTCTGTCACTGGGTCACTGCTTCACTGTTCCCAACTCTGTTACTGGGTCACTGCTTCACTGTTCCCAACTCTGTACCTGTTTCACTGTTAACAGCTCTGTCACTGGGTCACTGCTTCACTGTCACTTGGTCAGTGCATCACTGTTCCCGGCTCTTTCACTGGGTCAGTGCTTCACTGTTCCCAGCTCTGTCACTGGGTCATTGCTTCACTTTTCCCATCTCTGTCACAGTGTCAGTGCTTCACTTTTCCCAGCTCTGTCACTGGGTTACTGCCTCCCTGTTCCCAGCTCTGTCACTGGGTCACTGCCTCCCTGTTCCCAGCTCTGTCACTGGGTTACTGCCTCTCTGTTCCAAGCTGTCACTGGGTCCCTGCTTCACTGTTCCCAACTCTGTCACTGGGGTCACTGTTTCACGGTTCCCAGCTCTGTCACTGGGTCAGTGCTTCACTGTTCCTGGCTCGGCCGCTGGGTCACTGCTTCACTGTTCCCAGATCTGTCACTGGGTCAGTCCTTCATCGTCCCAGCTCTGTCACTGGGTCAGTGCTTCACTGTTCCCAGCTCTGTCACTGGGTCACTGCTTCACTGTTCCCAGCTCTGTACCTGTTTCACTGTTCCTAGCTCTGTCACTGGGTCACTGCTTTACTGTCACTTGGTCACTGCATCACTGTTCCCGACTCTTTCACTGGGTCAGTGCTTCACTGTTCCCAGCTCTGTCCCAGGGTCACTGCTTCACTGTTCCCAGCTCAGTCACTGGGTCACTGCTTCACTGTTCCCAGCTCTGCCACAGGGTTAATGCTTCATTGTTCCCAACTCTGCCACAGGGTCACTGCATCACTGTTCCCAACTCTGCAACTGGGTCACTGCGTCAATGTTCCCATCTCTGCCACTGGGTCATTGCTTCACTGTTCCCAGCTCTGTCACTGGGTTACTGCCTCCCTGTTCCCAGCTCTGTCACTGGGTCACTGCCTCTCTGTTCCAAGCTGTCACTGGGTCCCTGCTTCACTGTTCCCAACTCTGTCACTGGGGTCACTGTTTCACGGTTCCCAGATCTGTCACTGGGTCAGTGCTTCACTCTTCCTGGCTCGGCCGCTGGGTCACTGCTTCACTGTTCCCAGATCTGTCACTGGGTCAGTCCTTCACAGTCCCAGCTCTGTCACTGGGTCAGTGCTTCACTTTTCCCAGCTCTGTCACTGGGTCACTGCTTCACTGTTCCCAGCTCTGTACCTGTTTCACTGTTCCTAGCTCTGTCACTGGGTCACTACTTCACTGTCACTTGGTCACTGCATCACTGTTCCCGACTCTTTCACTGGGTCAGTGCTTCACTGTTCCCAGCTCTGTCCCAGGGTCACTGCTTCACTGTTCCAAGCTCTGTCACTGGGTCAGTGGTTAACTGTTCCCAGCTCTGTCAATGGGTCACTGCTTCACTGTTCCCAGCTCTGTCACTGGGTCAGTGCTTCACTGTTCCCAGCTCTGTCACTGGGTCAGTGCTTCACTGTTCCCAGCTCTGTCACTGGGTCAGTGCTTCACTGTTCCCAGCTCTGTCACCGGGTCAGTGCTTCACTGTTCCCAGCTCTGTCACTGGGTCAGTGCTTCACTGTTCCAAGCTCTGTCACAGGGTTACTGCAGCCTTCTTCCCAGATCTGCCACTGGGTTAATGCTTCACTGTTCCCCGCTCTGCCACAGGGTCACTGCTTCACTGTCCCCAGCACTGTCACTGGGTCAGTGCTTCACTGTTCCAAGCTCTGTCACTGGGTCAGTGCTTCACTGTTACCAGCTCTGTCACTGGGTCACTGCTTCACTGTTCCCAGCTCTGTCAATGGGTCACTGCTTCACTGTTCCCAGCTCTGTCACTGGGTCACTGCTTCACTCTTCCCAGCTCTGTCACTGGGTCACTGCTTCACTGTTCCCAGCTCTGTCAATGGGTCACTGCTTCACTGTTCCCAGCTCTGTCACTGGGTCAGTGCTTCACTGTTCCCAGCTCTGTCACTGGGTCACTGCTTCACTCTTCCCTGGTCTGTCACTGGGTCAGTGCTTCACTGTCCCACTCTGTCACTGGGTCAGTGCCTCCCTGTTCCCAGCTGTGTCACTGGGTCACTGTCACCCTGTTCCCAGCTGTGTCACTGGATCACTGCCACCCTGTTCCCAGCTCTGCCACTGGGTTAATGCTTCATTGTCCCCAACTCTGTCACTGGGTCAGTGCTTCACTGTTCCCAGCTCTGTCACTGGGTCAGTGCTTCACTGTTCCCAGCTCTGTCACTGGGTCAGTACTTCACTGTTCCCAGCTCTGTGACTGGGTCACTGCTTCCTGGTTCCCCACTCTGTCCCTGTTGCACTGTTCCCAGCTCTGTCACAGGCTCACTGCTTCACTGTCACTTGGTCACTGCATCACTGTTCCCGGCTCTTTCACTGGGTCAGTGGTTCACTTTTACCAGCTCTGTCACTGGGTCACTGCTTCACTGTTCCCATCTTTGCCACTGGGTCACTGCTTCACTGTTCCCATCTCTGCCACTTGGTCAGTGCTTCACTGTTCCCAGCTCTGTCACTGGGTAACTGCATCACTGTCCCTGCTCTTCCACTGGGTCACTTCTTCACTGTCCCAGCTCTGCCACTGGGTCACTGCTTCACTGTTCCCTGCTCTGTCACGGGGTCACTGCTTCACTGTTCCCATCTCTGCCACGGGGTCGTGACTTGACTGTTCCCGGCTCTGCCACTGGGTCACTGCTTCACTGTTCCCAGTTCTGTCACTGCGTCACTGCTTCACTGTTCCAGTTCTGTCACTGGGTCACTGCTTCAGTTCTGTCACTGGGTCACTGCTTCACTGTTCCCAGCTCTGTCACTGGGTTACTGCCTCCCTGTTCCCAGCTCTGTCACTGGGTTACTGCCTCCCTGTTCCTTGCTCTGTCACTGGGTCACTGATTCACTGTTTCCAGCTGTCTTTGGGGCATTGCTTCACTGTTCCCAGCTCTGCCACTGGGTAAGTGCTTCACTGTTCCCAGCTGTCACTGGGTCATTGCTTCACTGTTCCCCGCTCTGCCACTGGGTCACTGCGTCACTGCTCCCAGCTCTGTCCCTGGGTCACTGCTTAACTGTTCCCAGCTCTGTCACTGGGTCACTGCAACACTGTTCCCAGCTCTGTCACTGGGTAACTGCATCACTGTCCCTGCTCTTCCACTGGGTCACTTCTTCACTGTCCCAGCTCTGCCACTGGGTCACTGCTTCACTGTTCCCTGCTCTGTCACGGGGTCACTGCTTCACTGTTCCCAGCTCTGTCACGGGGTCACTGCTTCACTGTTCCCATCTCTGCCACTGGGTCGTGACTTGACTGTTCCCGGCTCTGCCACTGGGTCACTGCTTCACTGTTCCCAGTTCTGTCACTGCGTCACTGCTTCACTGTTCCAGTTCTGTCACTGGGTCACTGCTTCACTGTTCCCAGCTCTGTCACTGGGATACTGCCTCCCTGTTCCCAGCTCTGTCACTGGGTTACAGCCTCCCTGTTCCTTGCTCTGTCACTGGGTCACTGATTCACTGTTTCCAGCTGTCTTTGGGGCATTGCTTCACTGTTCCCAGCTCTGCCACTGTGTAAGTGCTTCACTGTTCCCAGCTGTCACTGGGTCATTGCTTCACTGTTCCCCGCTCTGCCACTGGGTCACTGCGACACTGCTCCCAGCTCTGTCCCTGGGTCACTGCTTCACTGTTCCCAGCTCTGTCACTGGGTCAGTGCTTCATTGTTCCCAGCTCTGTCACTGGGTCACTGCTTCACTCTTCCCTGGTCTGTCACTGGGTCAGTGCTTCACTGTCCCACTCTGTCACTGGGTCAGTGCCTCCCTGTTCCCAGCTGTGTCACTGGGTCACTGCCACCCTGTTCCCAGCTCTGCCTCTGGGTTAATGCTTCATTGTCCCCAACTCTGTCACTGGGTCAGTGCTTCACTGTTCCCAGCTCTGTCACTGGGTCAGTGCTTCACTGTTCCCAGCTCTGTCACTGGGTAAGTACTTCACTGTTCCCAGCTCTGTCACTGGGTCACTGCTTCACGGTTCCCCACTCTGTCCCTGTTGCACTGTTCCCAGCTCTGTCACAGGCTCACTGCTTCACTGTCACTTGGTCACTGCATCACTGTTCCCGGCTATTTCACTGGGTCAGTGGTTCACTTTTACCAGCTCTGTCACTGGGTCACTGCTTCACTGTTCCCATCTTTGCCACTGGGTCACTGCTTCACTGTTCCCATCTCTGCCACTTGGTCAGTGCTTCACTGTTCCCAGCTCTGTCACTGGGTAACTGCATCACTGTCCCTGCTCTTCCACTGGGTCACTTCTTCACTGTCCCAGCTCTGCCACTGGGTCACTGCTTCACTGTTCCCTGCTCTGTCACGGGGTCACTGCTTCACTGTTCCCAGCTCTGTCACGGGGTCACTGCTTCACTGTTCCCATCTCTGCCACTGGGTCGTGACTTGACTGTTCCCGGCTCTGCCACTGGGTCACTGCATCACTGTTCCCAGTTCTGTCACTGCGTCACTGCTTCACTGTTCCAGTTCTGTCACTGGGTCACTGCTTCACTGTTCCCAGCTCTGTCACTGGGTTACTGCCTCCCTGTTCCCAGCTCTGTCACTGGGTTACTGCCTCCCTGTTCCTTGCTCTGTCACTGGGTCACTGATTCACTGTTTCCAGCTGTCTTTGGGGCATTGCTTCACTGTTCCCAGCTCTGCCACTGGGTAAGTGCTTCACTGTTCCCAGCTGTCACTGGGTCATTGCTTCACTGTTCCCCGCTCTGCCACTGGGTCACTGTGTCACTGCTCCCAGCTCTGTCCCTGGGTCACTGCTTCACTGTTCCCAGCTCTGTCACTGGGTCACTGCAACACTGTTCCCAGCTCTGTCACTGGGTAACTGCATCACTGTCCCTGCTCTTCCACTGGGTCACTTCTTCACTGTCCCAGCTCTGCCACTGGGTCACTGCTTCACTGTTCCCTGCTCTGTCACGGGGTCACTGCTTCACTGTTCCCAGCTCTGCCACGGGGTCACTGCTTCACTTTTCCCATCTCTGCCACTGGGTCGTGACTTGACTGTTCCCGGCTCTGCCACTGGGTCACTGCTTCACTGTTCCCAGTTCTGTCACTGCGTCACTGCTTCACTGTTCCAGTTCTGTCACTGGGTCACTGCTTCACTGTTCCCAGCTCTGTCACTTGGTTACTGCCTCCCTGTTCCCAGCTCTGTCACTGGGTTACTGCCTCCCTGTTCCTTGCTCTGTCACTGGGTCACTGATTCACTGTTTCCTGCTGTCTTTGGGGCATTGCTTCACTGTTCCCAGCTCTGCCACTGGGTAAGTGCTTCACTGTTCCCAGCTGTCACTGGGTCATTGCTTCACTGTTCCCCGCTCTGCCACTGGGTCACTGCGTCACTGCTCCCAGCTCTGTCCCTGGGTCACTGCTTCACTGTTCCCAGCTCTGTCACTGGGTCACTGCAACACTGTTCCCAGCTCTGTCACAGGGTCACTGCTTCACTGTTCCCAGCTCAGTCACTGGGTCACTGCTTCACTGTTCCCAGCTCTGTCACTGGGTCAGTGCTTCACTGTCCCACTCTGTCACTGGGTTAGTGCCTCCCTGTTCCCAGCTCTGTCACTGGGTCACTGCCACACTGTTCCCAGCTCTGCCACTGGGTTAATGCTTCATTGTTCCCAACTCTGTCACTGGGTCAGTGCTTCACTGTTCCCAGCTCTGTCACTGGGTCAGTGCTTCACAGTCCCAGCTCTGTCACTGGGTCAGTACTTCACTGTTCCCAACTCTGACACTGGGTCATTGCTTCACTGTTCCCCACTCTGTCCCTGTTTTACTGTTCCCAGCTCTATCACAGGCTCACTGCTTCACTGTCACTTGGTCACTGCTTCACTGTCACTTGGTCACTGCATCACTGTTCCCGGCTCTTTCACTGGGTCAGTGGTTCACTTTTACCAGCTCTGTCACTGGGTCACTGCTTCACTGTTCCCAAATCTGTCACTGGGTCACTGCTTCACTGTTCCCAGCTCTGTCACTGGGTCAGTGCTTCACTGTTCCCAGCTCTGTCACAGGGTTACTGCCGCCTTCTTCCCAGCTCTGCCACTGGGTTAATGCTTCACTGTTCCCCACTCTGCCACAGGGTCACTGCATCACTGTTCCCAGCTCTGTCACGGGGTCAGTGCTTCACTGTTCCCAGCTCTGTCACTGGGTCACTGTTTCACTGTTCCCAGCTCTGCCACTGGGTCGCGACTTCACTGTTCCCGGCTCTGCCACTGGGTCACTGCTTCACTGTTCCCAGTTCTGTCACTGCGTCACTGCTTCACTGTTCCAGTTCTGTCACTGGGTCACTGCTTCACTGTTCCCAGCTCTGTCACTGGGTCACTGCATCACTGTTCCCAGCTCTGTCACTTGGTCAGTGCTTCACTGTTACCAGCTCTGTCACTGGGTCACTGCTTCACTGTTCCCAGCTCTGCCACTGGGTCGCGACTTCACTGTTCCCGGCTCTGCCACTGGGTGACTGCTTCACTGTTCCCAGTTCTGTCACTGCGTCACTGCTTCACTGTTCCAGTTCTGTCACTGGGTCACTGCTTCACTGTTCCCAGCTCTGTCACTGGGTCACTGCCTCGCTGTTCCCAGCTCTGTCACTGGGTCACTGCCTCCCTGTTCCTTGCTCTGTCACTGGGTCACTGTTTCACTGTTTCCAACGCTGTCTTTGGGGCATTGCTTCACTGTTCCCAGCTCTGCCACTGGGTAAGTGCTTCACTGTTCCCAGCTGTCACTGGGTCATTGCTTCACTGTTCCCCGCTCTGTCACTGGGTCACTGCTTCACTGTTCCCAGCTCTGTCACTGGGTCACTGCTTCACTGTTCCCAGCTCTGTCACTGGGTCACTGCTTCACTGTTCCCAGCTCTGTCAGAGGGTCACTGCTTCACTGTTCCCAGCTCTGTCACTGGGTCACTGCTTCACTGTTCCCAGCTCAGTCACTGGGTCACTGCTTCACTGTTCCCAGCTCTGTCACTGGTTCAGTGCTTCACTGTCCCACTCTGTCACTGGGTTAGTGCCTCCCTGTTCCCAGCTCTGTCACTGGGTCACTGCCACCCTGTTCCCAGCTCTGCCACTGGGTTAATGCTTCATTGTTCCCAACTCTGTCACTGGGTCAGTGCTTCGCTGTTCCCAGCTCTGTCACTGGGTCAGTGCTTCACAGTCCCAGCTCTGTCACTGGGTCAGTACTTCACTGTTCCCAGCTCTGTCACTGTTTTACTGTTCCCAGCTCTATCACAGGCTCACTGCTTCACTGTCACTTGGTCACTGCATCACTGTTCCCAGCTCAGTCACTGGGTCACTGCTTCACTGTTCCCAGCTCTGTCACTGGGTCAGTGCTTCACTGTCCCACTCTGTCACTGGGTCACTGCTTCACTGTTCCCAGCTCTGTCACTGGGACAGTGCTTCAGTGTTCCCAGCTCTGTCACTGGGTCATTGCTTCCCTTTTCCCATCTCTGTCACAGGGTCAGTGCTTCACTGTTCCCAGGTCTGTCACTGGGTTACTGCCTCCCTGTTCCCAACTCTGTCACGGGGTCACTGCCTCCCTGTTCTAACTCTGTCACTGGGTCACTGCTTCACTGTTCCCAACTCTGTCACTGGGTCACTGTTTCACTGTTCCCAGCTCTGTCTCTTGGTCAGTGCTTCACTGTTCCCAGCTCTGTCACTGGGTCACTGCTTCACTGTTCCCAGCTCTGTCACTGGGTCATTGCTTCACTTTTCCCATCTCTTTTACAGTGTCAGTGCTTCACTGTTCCCAGCTCAGTCACTGAGTCACTGCCTCCCTGTTCCCAGCTCTGTCACTGGGTCACTGCCTCCCTGTTCCAAGCTGTCACTGGGTCCCTGCTTCACTGTTCCCATCTCTGTCACTGGGTCCGTGCTTCACTGTTCCCAGCTCTGTCACTGGGTCAGTGCTTCACTGCTCCCAGCTCTGTCACTGGGTCCGTGCTTCACTGTTCCCAGCTCTGTCACTGGGTCACTGCGTCACTGTTCCCAGCTCTGCCACTGGGTCAGTACTTCACTGCTCCCAGCTCTGTGTCAGCGTCACTGCTTCACTTTTCGCAGCACTGTCACTGTGTCAGTGCTTCACTGATCCCAGCACTGTCACTGGGTCACTGCCACCCTGTTCCCAGCTCTGCCTCTGGGTTAATGCTTCATTGTTCCCAACTCTTCCACCGGGTCACTGCATCAATGTTTCCAGCTCTGTCACTGGGTCAGTGCTTCACTGTTCCCAGCTCTGCCAATTGGGTCACGGCTTCCCTGTTCCCAACTCTGCCACAGGATCACTGTTTCGCTGTTCCCAACTCTGTGACAGGGTCAGTGCTTCACTGTTCCCAGCTCTGTCACTGGGTCACTGCTTCACTGTCCCAGCTATGTCACTGGGTCACTGCCTCCCTGTCCCCAGCTCTGCCACTGGGTTAATGCTTCATTGTTCACAACTCTGTCACTGGGTCAGTGCTGCACTGTTCCCAGCTCTGTCACTGGGTCAGTGCTTCACTGTTCCCAGCTCTGTCACTGGGTCACTGCTTCACTGTTCCCAGCTGTGTCACTGTGTCACTGCTTCACTGTTCCCAGCTCTGTCACTGGACATTGCTTCACTGTTCCCAGCTCTGTCACTGGGTAACTGCTTCACTGTTTTCAGCTCTTCCACTGGGTCACTGCATCACTGTCCCATCTCTGCCAGCGGGTCACTGCATCACTGTTCCCAGCTCTGCCATCGGGTAAAAGCTTCACTGTTCCCATTCTGTCATGGTGTCACTGCTTCACTGTTCCCAGCTCTGCCACCGGCTCACTGCTTCAGTGTTCCCATCTCTGCCACTGGGTCAGGGCTTCACTGTTCCCAGCTCTGTCACTGCTTCACAGTTCCCAGCTCTGTCACTGCTCCACAGTTCCCCCGTCCACCACTGGGTCACTGTTTCACAGTTTCCAGCTCTGTCACTGGGTCACTGATTCACTGTCCCTGCTCTTCCACTGGGTCAGTTCTTCACTCTCCCAGCTCTGCCACTGGGTCACTGCTTTACTGTTCCGAGTTCCTTAACTGGGTCACTGCTTCACTGTTCCCAGCTCTGTCACTGGGTCAGTGCTTCACTGTTCCCATCTCTGACACTGTGTCAGTCCTTCACAGTTCCAGCTCTGTTACTGGGTCACTGCTTCACTGTTCCCAACTCTGTACCTGTTTCACTGTTAACAGCTCTGTCACTGGGTCACTGCTTCTCTGTCACTTGGTCAGTGCATCACTGTTCCCGGCTCTTTCACTGGGTCAGTGCTTCACTGTTCCCAGCTCTGTCACTGGGTCATTGCTTCACTTTTCCCATCTCTGTCACAGTGTCAGTGCTTCACTGTTTCCAGCTCTGTCACTGGGTTACTGCCTTCCTGTTCCCAGCTGTCACTGGGTCCCTGCTCCTTCTATTCCCAACTCTGTCACTGGGGTCACTGTTTCACGGATCCCAGCTCTGTCACTGGGTCAGTGCTTCACTGTTCCCAGCTCTGCCACAGGGTTAATGCATCACTGTTCCCAACTCTGCCACTGGGTCACTGCGTCACTGTTCTCATCTCTGCCACTGGGTCAGTGCTTCACTGTTCCCAGCTCTCTCACTGGGTAACTGCATCACTGCCCGTGCTCTTCCACTGGGTCAGTGCTTCACTGCTCCCAGCTCTGTGTCAGGGTCACTGCTTCATTTTTCGCAGCACAGTCACTGGGTCGGTGCTTCACTGTTCCAAGTGCTGTCACTGTGTCAGTGCTTCACTGTTCCCAGCTCTGTCACTGTGTCAGTGCTTCACTGTTCCCAGCACTGTCACTGGGCCACTGCTTCACTGTTCCCAGCTCTGTCACTGGGTCAGTGCTTCACTGTTCCCAGCTCTGTCACTGGGTCACTGCTTCACTGTCACTCGGTCACTGCATCACAGTTCCCGGCTATTTCACTGGGTCAGTGCTTCACTTTTCCCAGCTCTGCCACTGGGTCAGTGCTTCACTGTTCCCAGCTCTGTCACTGGGTCAGTGCTTCACTGTTCCCAGCTCTGTTACTGGGTCACTGGTTCACTGTTCCCAACTCTGTACCTGTTTCACTGTTAACAGCTCTGTCACTGGGTCACTGCTTCACTGTCACTTGTTCGGTGCATCACTGTTCCCGGCTCTTTCACTGGGTCAGTGCTTCACTGTTCCCAGCTCTGTCACTGGGTCATTGCTTCACTTTTCCCATCTCTGTCACAGTGTCAGTGCTTCACTGTTCCCAGCTCTGTCACTGGGTTACTGCCTCCCTGTTCCCAGCTCTGTCACTGGGTCACTGCCTCCCTGTTCCAAGCTGTCACTGGGTTCCTGCTTCACTGTTCCCAACTCTGTCACTGGGGTCACTGTTTCACGGTTCCCAGCTCTGTCACTGGGTCAGTGCTTCACTGTTCCCAGCTCTGCCACATGGTTAATGCTTCATTGTTCCCAACTCCGCCACTGGGTCACTGCATCACTGTTCCCAGCTCTGTCACTGGGTCACTGCTTCACTGTCACTCGGTCACTGCATCACAGTTACCGGCTCTTTCACTGGGTCAGTGCTTCACTGTTCCCAGCTCTACCACTGTGTCAGTGCTTCACTGTTCCCAGCTCTGTCACTTGGTCAGTGCTTCACTGTTCCCAGCTCTGTCACTGGGTCACTGCTTCACTGTTCCCAACTCTGTTACTGGGTCACTGCTTCACTGTTCCCAACTCTGTACCTGTTTCACTGTTAACAGCTCTGTCACTGGGTCACTGCTTCACTGTCACTTGGTCAGTGCATCACTGTTCCCGGCTCTTTCACTGGGTCAGTGCTTCACTGTTCCCAGCTCTGTCACTGGGTCATTGCTTCACTTTTCCCATCTCTGTCACAGTGTCAGTGCTTCACTTTTCCCAGCTCTGTCACTGGGTTACTGCCTCCCTGTTCCCAGCTCTGTCACTGGGTCACTGCCTCCCTGTTCCCAGCTCTGTCACTGGGTTACTGCCTCTCTGTTCCAAGCTGTCACTGGGTCCCTGCTTCACTGTTCCCAACTCTGTCACTGGGGTCACTGTTTCACGGTTCCCAGCTCTGTCACTGGGTCAGTGCTTCACTGTTCCTGGCTCGGCCGCTGGGTCAGTGCTTCACAGTCCCAGCTCTGTCACTGGGTCAGTACTTCACTGTTCCCAGCTCTGTCACTGTTTTACTGTTCCCAGCTCTATCACAGGCTCACTGCTTCACTGTCACTTGGTCACTGCATCACTGTTCCCAGCTCAGTCACTGGGTCACTGCTTCACTGTTCCCAGCTCTGTCACTGGGTCAGTGCTTCACTGTCCCACTCTGTCACTGGGTCACTGCTTCACTGTTCCCAGCTCTGTCACTGGGACAGTGCTTCAGTGTTCCCAGCTCTGTCACTGGGTCATTGCTTCCCTTTTCCCATCTCTGTCACAGGGTCAGTGCTTCACTGTTCCCAGGTCTGTCACTGGGTTACTGCCTCCCTGTTCCCAACTCTGTCACGGGGTCACTGCCTCCCTGTTCTAACTCTGTCACTGGGTCACTGCTTCACTGTTCCCAACTCTGTCACTGGGTCACTGTTTCACTGTTCCCAGCTCTGTCTCTTGGTCAGTGCTTCACTGTTCCCAGCTCTGTCACTGGGTCACTGCTTCACTGTTCCCAGCTCTGTCACTGGGTCATTGCTTCACTTTTCCCATCTCTTTTACAGTGTCAGTGCTTCACTGTTCCCAGCTCAGTCACTGAGTCACTGCCTCCCTGTTCCCAGCTCTGTCACTGGGTCACTGCCTCCCTGTTCCAAGCTGTCACTGGGTCCCTGCTTCACTGTTCCCATCTCTGTCACTGGGTCCGTGCTTCACTGTTCCCAGCTCTGTCACTGGGTCAGTGCTTCACTGCTCCCAGCTCTGTCACTGGGTCCGTGCTTCACTGTTCCCAGCTCTGTCACTGGGTCACTGCGTCACTGTTCCCAGCTCTGCCACTGGGTCAGTACTTCACTGCTCCCAGCTCTGTGTCAGCGTCACTGCTTCACTTTTCGCAGCACTGTCACTGTGTCAGTGCTTCACTGATCCCAGCACTGTCACTGGGTCACTGCCACCCTGTTCCCAGCTCTGCCTCTGGGTTAATGCTTCATTGTTCCCAACTCTTCCACCGGGTCACTGCATCAATGTTTCCAGCTCTGTCACTGGGTCAGTGCTTCACTGTTCCCAGCTCTGCCAATTGGGTCACGGCTTCCCTGTTCCCAACTCTGCCACAGGATCACTGTTTCGCTGTTCCCAACTCTGTGACAGGGTCAGTGCTTCACTGTTCCCAGCTCTGTCACTGGGTCACTGCTTCACTGTCCCAGCTATGTCACTGGGTCACTGCCTCCCTGTCCCCAGCTCTGCCACTGGGTTAATGCTTCATTGTTCACAACTCTGTCACTGGGTCAGTGCTGCACTGTTCCCAGCTCTGTCACTGGGTCAGTGCTTCACTGTTCCCAGCTCTGTCACTGGGTCACTGCTTCACTGTTCCCAGCTGTGTCACTGTGTCACTGCTTCACTGTTCCCAGCTCTGTCACTGGACATTGCTTCACTGTTCCCAGCTCTGTCACTGGGTAACTGCTTCACTGTTTTCAGCTCTTCCACTGGGTCACTGCATCACTGTCCCATCTCTGCCAGCGGGTCACTGCATCACTGTTCCCAGCTCTGCCATCGGGTAAAAGCTTCACTGTTCCCATTCTGTCATGGTGTCACTGCTTCACTGTTCCCAGCTCTGCCACCGGCTCACTGCTTCAGTGTTCCCATCTCTGCCACTGGGTCAGGGCTTCACTGTTCCCAGCTCTGTCACTGCTTCACAGTTCCCAGCTCTGTCACTGCTCCACAGTTCCCCCGTCCACCACTGGGTCACTGTTTCACAGTTTCCAGCTCTGTCACTGGGTCACTGATTCACTGTCCCTGCTCTTCCACTGGGTCAGTTCTTCACTCTCCCAGCTCTGCCACTGGGTCACTGCTTTACTGTTCCGAGTTCCTTAACTGGGTCACTGCTTCACTGTTCCCAGCTCTGTCACTGGGTCAGTGCTTCACTGTTCCCATCTCTGACACTGTGTCAGTCCTTCACAGTTCCAGCTCTGTTACTGGGTCACTGCTTCACTGTTCCCAACTCTGTACCTGTTTCACTGTTAACAGCTCTGTCACTGGGTCACTGCTTCACTGTCACTTGGTCAGTGCATCACTGTTCCCGGCTCTTTCACTGGGTCATTGCTTCACTTTTCCCATCTCTTTCACAGTGTCAGTGCTTCACTGTTCCCAGCTCTGTCACTGGGTCACTGCCTCCCTGTTCCCAGCTCTGTCACTGGGTCACTGCCTCCCTGTTCCAAGCTGTCACTGGGTCCCTGCTTCACTGTTCCCAACTCTGTCACTGGGGTCACTGTTTCACGGTTCCCAGCTCTTTCACAGTGTCAGTGCTTCACTGCTCCCAGCTCTGTGTCAGGGTCGCTGCTTCACTTTTCGCAGCACTGTCACTGGGCCACTGCTTCACTCTTCCCAGCTCTGTCACTGGGTCAGTGCTTCACTGTTCCCAGCTCTGACACTGGGTCAGTCCTTCACAGTCCCAGCACTGTCACTGGGTCAGTGCTTCACTGTTCCCAGCTCTGTCACTGGGTCACTGCTTCACTGTCACTCGGTCACTGCATCACAGTTCCCAGCTCTTTCACTGGGTCAGTGCTTCACTGTTCCCAGCTCTGCCACTGGGTCAGTGCTTCACTGTTCCCAGCTCTGTCACTGGGTCAGTGCTTCACTGTTCCCAGCTCTGTCACTGGGTCAGTGCTTCACTGTTCCCAGCTCTGTTACTGGGTCACTGCTTCACTGTTCCCAACTCTGTACCTGTTTCACTGTTAACAGCTCTGTCACTGAGTCACTGCTTCACTGTCACTTGTTCAGTGCATCACTGTTCCCAGCTCTGTCACTGGGTCAGTGCTTCACAGTCCCAGCTCTGTCACTGGGTCAGTACTTCACTGTTCCCAACTCTGTCACTGGGTCATTGCTTCACTGTTCCCCACTCTGTCCCTGTTTTACTGTTCCCAGCTCTATCACAGGCTCACTGCTTCACTGTCACTTGGTCACTGCTTCACTGTCACTTGGTCACTGCATCACTGTTCCCGGCTCTTTCACTGGGTCAGTGGTTCACTTTTACCAGCTCTGTCACTGGGTCACTGCTTCACTGTTCCCAAATCTGTCACTGGGTCACTGCTTCACTGTTCCCAGCTCTGTCACTGGGTCAGTGCTTCACTGTTCCCAGCTCTGTCACAGGGTTACTGCCGCCTTCTTCCCAGCTCTGCCACTGGGTTAATGCTTCACTGTTCCCCACTCTGCCACAGGGTCACTGCATCACTGTTCCCAGCTCTGTCACGGGGTCAGTGCTTCACTGTTCCCAGCTCTGTCACTGGGTCACTGTTTCACTGTTCCCAGCTCTGCCACTGGGTCGCGACTTCACTGTTCCCGGCTCTGCCACTGGGTCACTGCTTCACTGTTCCCAGTTCTGTCACTGCGTCACTGCTTCACTGTTCCAGTTCTGTCACTGGGTCACTGCTTCACTGTTCCCAGCTCTGTCACTGGGTCACTGCATCACTGTTCCCAGCTCTGTCACTTGGTCAGTGCTTCACTGTTCCCAGCTCTGTCACTGGGTCACTGCTTCACTGTTCCCAGCTCTGCCACTGGGTCGCGACTTCACTGTTCCCGGCTCTGCCACTGGGTGACTGCTTCACTGTTCCCAGTTCTGTCACTGCGTCACTGCTTCACTGTTCCAGTTCTGTCACTGGGTCACTGCTTCACTGTTCCCAGCTCTGTCACTGGGTCACTGCCTCGCTGTTCCCAGCTCTGTCACTGGGTCACTGCCTCCCTGTTCCTTGCTCTGTCACTGGGTCACTGTTTCACTGTTTCCAACGCTGTCTTTGGGGCATTGCTTCACTGTTCCCAGCTCTGCCACTGGGTAAGTGCTTCACTGTTCCCAGCTGTCACCGGGTCATTGCTTCACTGTTCCCCGCTCTGTTACTGGGTCACTGCTTCACTGTTCCCAGCTCTGTCACTGGGTCACTGCTTCACTGTTCCCAGCTCTGTCACTGGGTCACTGCTTCACTGTTCCCAGCTCTGTCAGAGGGTCACTGCTTCACTGTTCCCAGCTCTGTCACTGGGTCACTGCTTCACTGTTCCCAGCTCAGTCACTGGGTCACTGCTTCACTGTTCCCAGCTCTGTCACTGGGTCAGTGCTTCACTGTCTCACTCTGTCACTGGGTTAGTGCCTCCCTGTTCCCAGCTCTGTCACTGGGTCACTGCCACCCTGTTCCCAGCTCTGCCACTGGGTTAATGCTTCATTGTTCCCAACTCTGTCACTGGGTCAGTGCTTCGCTGTTCCCAGCTCTGTCACTGGGTCAGTGCTTCACAGTCCCAGCTCTGTCACTGGGTCAGTACTTCACTGTTCCCAGCTCTGTCACTGTTTTACTGTTCCCAGCTCTATCACAGGCTCACTGCTTCACTGTCACTTGGTCACTGCATCACTGTTCCCAGCTCAGTCACTGGGTCACTGCTTCACTGTTCCCAGCTCTGTCACTGGGTCAGTGCTTCACTGTCCCACTCTGTCACTGGGTCACTGCTTCACTGTTCCCAGCTCTGTCACTGGGACAGTGCTTCAGTGTTCCCAGCTCTGTCACTGGGTCATTGCTTCCCTTTTCCCATCTCTGTCACAGGGTCAGTGCTTCACTGTTCCCAGGTCTGTCACTGGGTTACTGCCTCCCTGTTCCCAACTCTGTCACGGGGTCACTGCCTCCCTGTTCTAACTCTGTCACTGGGTCACTGCTTCACTGTTCCCAACTCTGTCACTGGGTCACTGTTTCACTGTTCCCAGCTCTGTCTCTTGGTCAGTTCTTCACTGTTCCCAGCTCTGTCACTGGGTCACTGCTTCACTGTTCCCAGCTCTGCCACACAGTCGCTGCTTCACTGTTCCCAGCTCTGTCACTGGGTCGCTGCTTCACTGTTCTCAGCTCTGTCACTGGGTCACTGCTTCACTGTTCCCAGCTCTGTCACTGCTTCACAGTTCCCCCGTCCACCACTGGGTCACTTTTTCACTGTTTCCAGCTCTGTCACTGGGTCACTGCTTCACTGTCCCTGCTCTTCCACTGGGTCAGTTCTTCACTCTCCCAGCTCTGCCACTGGGTCACTGCTTTACTGTTCCGAGTTCCTTAACTGGGTCACTGCTTCAATGTTCCCAGCTCAGTCCCAGGGTCACTGCTTCACTGCTCCCAGTTTGTCCCAGGGTCAGTGCGTCACTGTTACCAGCACTGTCACTGGGCTAGTGCTTCCATGTTCCCAGCTCTGTCACTGGGTCACTGCTTCACTGTTCCAAGCTCTGTCACTGGGTCAGTGCTTCAATGTTCCCAGCTCTGACGCTGGATCAGTCCTTCACAGTCCAAGCTCTGTCACTGGGTCAGTGCTTCACTGTTCCCAGCTCTTTTACTGGGTCACTGCTTCACTGTTCCCAACTCTGTACCTGTTTCACTGTTAACAGCTCTGTCACTGGGTCACTGCTTCACTGTCACTTTGTCAGTGCATCACTGTTCCCGGCTCTTTCACTGGGTCATTGCTTCACTGTTCCCAGCTCTGTCACTGGGTCACTGCCTCCCTGTTCCCAGCTCTGTCACTGGGTCACTGCCTCCCTGTTCCAAGCTGTCACTGGGTCCCTGCTTCACTGTTCCCAACTCTGTCATTGGGGTCACTGTTTCACGGTTCCCAGCTCTTTCACTGGGTCAGTGCTTCACTGTTCCCAGCTCTGTCACTGGGTCATTGCTTCACTTTTCCCATCTCTTTTACAGTGTCAGTGCTTCACTGTTCCCAACTCAGTCACTGGGTCACTGCCTCCCTGTTCCCAGCTCTGTCACTGGGTCACTGCTTCACTGTTCCAAGCTCTGTCACTGGGTCAGTGCTTCAATGTTCCCAGCTCTGACGCTGGATCAGTCCTTCACAGTCCAAGCTCTGTCACTGGGTCAGTGCTTCACTGTTCCCAGCTCTGTTACTGGGTCACTGCTTCACTGTTCCCAACTCTGTACCTGTTTCACTGTTAACAGCTCTGTCACTGGGTCACTGCTTCACTGTCACTTTGTCAGTGCTTCACTGTTCCCATCTCTGTCACTGGGTCCGTGCTTCACTGTTCCCAGCTCTGTCACTGGGTCAGTGCTTCACTGCTCCCAGCTCTGTCACTGGGTCCGTGCTTCACTGTTCCCAGCTCTGTCACTGGGTCACTGCGTCACTGTTCCCAGCTCTGCCACTGGGTCAGTACTTCACTGCTCCCAGCTCTGTGTCAGCGTCACTGCTTCACTTTTCGCAGCACTGTCACTGTGTCAGTGCTTCACTGATCCCAGCACTGTCACTGGGTCACTGCCACCCTGTTCCCAGCTCTGCCACTGGGTTAATGCTTCATTGTTCCCAACTCTTCCACCGGGTCACTGCATCAATGTTTCCAGCTCTGTCACTGGGTCAGTGCTTCACTGTTCCCAGCTCTGCCAATTGGGTCACGGCTTCCCTGTTCCCAACTCTGCCACAGGGTCACTGTTTCGCTGTTCCCAACTCTGTGACAGGGTCAGTGCTGCACTGTTCCCAGCTCTGTCACTGGGTCAGTGCTTCACTGTTCCCAGCTCTGTCACTGGGTCACTGCTTCACTGTTCCCAGCTGTGTCACTGGGTCACTGCTTCACTGTTCCCAGCTCTGTCACTGGACATTGCTTCACTGTTCCCAGCTCTGTCACTGGGTAACTGCTTCACTGTTTTCAGCTCTTCCACTGGGTCACTGCTTCACTGTCCCATCTCTGCCAGCGGGTCACTGCATCACTGTTCCCAGCTCTGCCATCGGGTAAAAGCTTCACTGTTCCCATTCTGTCATGGTGTCACTGCTTCACTGTTCCCAGCTCTGCCACCGGCTCACTGCTTCAGTGTTCCCATCTCTGCCACTGGGTCAGGGCTTCACTGTTCCCAGCTCTGTCACTGCTTCACAGTTCCCAGCTCTGTCACTGCTCCACAGTTCCCCCGTCCACCACTGGGTCACTGTTTCACAGTTTCCAGCTCTGTCACTGGGTCACTGATTCACTGTCCCTGCTCTTCCACTGGGTCAGTTCTTCACTCTCCCAGCTCTGCCACTGGGTCACTGCTTTACTGTTCCGAGTTCCTTAACTGGGTCACTGCTTCACTGTTCCCAGCTCTGTCACTGGGTCAGTGCTTCACTGTTCCCATCTCTGACACTGTGTCAGTCCTTCACAGTTCCAGCTCTGTTACTGGGTCACTGCTTCACTGTTCCCAACTCTGTACCTGTTTCACTGTTAACAGCTCTGTCACTGGGTCACTGCTTCACTGTCACTGGGTCAGTGCATCACTGTTCCCGGCTCTTTCACTGGGTCATTGCTTCACTTTTCCCATCTCTTTCACAGTGACAGTGCTTCACTGTTCCCAGCTCTGTCACTGGGTCACTGCCTCCCTGTTCCCAGCTCTGTCACTGGGTCACTGCCTCCCTGTTCCAAGCTGTCACTGGGTCCCTGCTTCACTGTTCCCAACTCTGTCACTGGGGTCACTGTTTCACGGTTCCCAGCTCTTTCACAGTGTCAGTGCTTCACTGCTCCCAGCTCTGTGTCAGGGTCGCTGCTTCACTTTTCGCAGCACTGTCACTGGGCCACTGCTTCACTCTTCCCAGCTCTGTCACTGGGTCAGTGCTTCACTGTTCCCAGCTCTGACACTGGTTCAGTCCTTCACAGTCCCAGCACTGTCACTGGGTCAGTACTTCACTGTTCCCAGCTCTGTCACTGGGTCACTGCTTCACTGTCACTCGGTCACTGCATCACAGTTCCCGGCTCTTTCACTGGGTCAGTGCTTCACTGTTCCCAGCTCTGCCACTGGGTCAGTGCTTCACTGTTCCCAGCTCTGTCACTGGGTCAGTGCTTCACTGTTCCCAGCTCTGTCACTGGGTCAGTGCTTCACTGTTCCCAGCTCTGTCACTGGGTCACTGCCTCCCTGTTCCCAGCTCTGTCACTGGGTCACTGCCTCCCTGTTCCAAGCTGTCACTGGGTCCCTGCTTCACTGTTCCCAACTCTGTCACTGGGGTCACTGTTTCACGGTTCCCAGCTCTTTCACAGTGTCAGTGCTTCACTGCTCCCAGCTCTGTGTCAGGGTCGCTGCTTCACTTTTCGCAGCACTGTCACTGGGCCACTGCTTCACTCTTCCCAGCTCTGTCACTGGGTCAGTGCTTCACTGTTCCCAGCTCTGACACTGGGTCAGTCCTTCACAGTCCCAGCACTGTCACTGGGTCAGTGCTTCACTGTTCCCAGCTCTGTCACTGGGTCACTGCTTCACTGTCACTCGGTCACTGCATCACAGTTCCCGGCTCTTTCACTGGGTCAGTGCTTCACTGTTCCCAGCTCTGCCACTGGGTCAGTGCTTCACTGTTCCCAGCTCTGTCACTGGGTCAGTGCTTCACTGTTCCCAGCTCTGCCACTGGGTCAGTGCTTCACTGTTCCCAGCTCTGTCACTGGGTCAGTGCTTCACTGTTCCCAGCTCTGTCACTGGGTCAGTGCTTCACTGTTCCCAGCTCTGTTACTGGGTCACTGCTTCACTGTTCCCAACTCTGTACCTGTTTCACTGTTAACAGCTCTGTCACTGAGTCACTGCTTCACTGTCACTTGTTCAGTGCATCACTGTTCCCAGCTCTGTCACTGGGTCAGTGCTTCACAGTCCCAGCTCTGTCACTGGGTCAGTACTTCACTGTTCCCAACTCTGTCACTGGGTCATTGCTTCACTGTTCCCCACTCTGTCCCTGTTTTACTGTTCCCAGCTCTATCACAGGCTCACTGCTTCACTGTCACTTGGTCACTGCTTCACTGTCACTCGGTCACTGCATCACAGTTACCGGCTCTTTCACTGGGTCAGTGCTTCACTGTTCCCAGCTCTACCACTGTGTCAGTGCTTCACTGTTCCCAGCTCTGTCACTTGGTCAGTGCTTCACTGTTCCCAGCTCTGTCACTGGGTCACTGCTTCACTGTTCCCAGCTCTGTTACTGGGTCACTGCTTCACTGTTCCCAACTCTGTACCTGTTTCACTGTTAACAGCTCTGTCACTGGGTCACTGCTTCACTGTCACTTGGTCAGTGCATCACTGTTCCCGGCTCTTTCACTGGGTCAGTGCTTCACTGTTCCCAGCTCTGTCACTGGGTCATTGCTTCACTTTTCCCATCTCTGTCACAGTGTCAGTGCTTCACTGTTCCCAGCTCTGTCACTGGGTTACTGCCTCCCTGTTCCCAGCTCTGTCACTGGGTCACTGCCTCCCTGTTCCCAGCTCTGTCACTGGGTTACTGCCTCTCTGTTCCAAGCTGTCACTGGGTCCCTGCTTCACTGTTCCCAACTCTGTCACTGGGGTCACTGTTTCACGGTTCCCAGCTCTGTCACTGGGTCAGTGCTTCACTGTTCCTGGCTCGGCCGCTGGGTCACTGCTTCACTGTTCCCAGATCTGTCACTGGGTCAGTCCTTCACAGTCCCAGCTCTGTCACTGGGTCAGTGCTTCACTGTTCCCAGCTCTGTCACTGGGTCACTGCTTCACTGTTCCCAGCTCTGTACCTGTTTCACTGTTCCTAGCTCTGTCACTGGGTCACTGCTTTACTGTCACTTGGTCACTGCATCACTGTTCCCGACTCTTTCACTGGGTCAGTGCTTCACTGTTCCCAGCTCTGTCCCAGGGTCACTGCTTCACTGTTCCCAGCTCAGTCACTGGGTCACTGCTTCACTGTTCCCAGCTCTGCCACAGGGTTAATGCTTCATTGTTCCCAACTCTGCCACAGGGTCACTGCATCACTGTTCCCAACTCTGCAACTGGGTCACTGCGTCAATGTTCCCATCTCTGCCACTGGGTCATTGCTTCACTGTTCCCAGCTCTGTCACTGGGTTACTGCCTCCCTGTTCCCAGCTCTGTCACTGGGTCACTGCCTCTCTGTTCCAAGCTGTCACTGGGTCCCTGCTTCACTGTTCCCAACTCTGTCACTGGGGTCACTGTTTCACGGTTCCCAGATCTGTCACTGGGTCAGTGCTTCACTCTTCCTGGCTCGGCCGCTGGGTCACTGCTTCACTGTTCCCAGATCTGTCACTGGGTCAGTCCTTCACAGTCCCAGCTCTGTCACTGGGTCAGTGCTTCACTTTTCCCAGCTCTGTCACTGGGTCACTGCTTCACTGTTCCCAGCTCTGTACCTGTTTCACTGTTCCTAGCTCTGTCACTGGGTCACTGCTTCACTGTCACTTGGTCACTGCATCACTGTTCCCGACTCTTTCACTGGGTCAGTGCTTCACTGTTCCCAGCTCTGTCCCAGGGTCACTGCTTCACTGTTCCAAGCTCTGTCACTGGGTCAGTGGTTAACTGTTCCCAGCTCTGTCAATGGGTCACTGCTTCACTGTTCCCAGCTCTGTCACTGGGTCAGTGCTTCACTGTTCCCAGCTCTGTCACTGGGTCAGTGCTTCACTGTTCCCAGCTCTGTCACTGGGTCAGTGCTTCACTGTTCCCAGCTCTGTCACCGGGTCAGTGCTTCACTGTTCCCAGCTCTGTCACTGGGTCAGTGCTTCACTGTTCCAAGCTCTGTCACAGGGTTACTGCAGCCTTCTTCCCAGATCTGCCACTGGGTTAATGCTTCACTGTTCCCCGCTCTGCCACAGGGTCACTGCTTCACTGTCCCCAGCACTGTCACTGGGTCAGTGCTTCACTGTTCCAAGCTCTGTCACTGGGTCAGTGCTTCACTGTTACCAGCTCTGTCACTGGGTCACTGCTTCACTGTTCCCAGCTCTGTCAATGGGTCACTGCTTCACTGTTCCCAGCTCTGTCACTGGGTCACTGCTTCACTCTTCCCAGCTCTGTCACTGGGTCACTGCTTCACTGTTCCCAGCTCTGTCAATGGGTCACTGCTTCACTGTTCCCAGCTCTGTCACTGGGTCAGTGCTTCACTGTTCCCAGCTCTGTCACTGGGTCACTGCTTCACTCTTCCCTGGTCTGTCACTGGGTCAGTGCTTCACTGTCCCACTCTGTCACTGGGTCAGTGCCTCCCTGTTCCCAGCTGTGTCACTGGGTCACTGTCACCCTGTTCCCAGCTGTGTCACTGGATCACTGCCACCCTGTTCCCAGCTCTGCCACTGGGTTAATGCTTCATTGTCCCCAACTCTGTCACTGGGTCAGTGCTTCACTGTTCCCAGCTCTGTCACTGGGTCAGTGCTTCACTGTTCCCAGCTCTGTCACTGGGTCAGTACTTCACTGTTCCCAGCTCTGTGACTGGGTCACTGCTTCCTGGTTCCCCACTCTGTCCCTGTTGCACTGTTCCCAGCTCTGTCACAGGCTCACTGCTTCACTGTCACTTGGTCACTGCATCACTGTTCCCGGCTCTTTCACTGGGTCAGTGGTTCACTTTTACCAGCTCTGTCACTGGGTCACTGCTTCACTGTTCCCATCTTTGCCACTGGGTCACTGCTTCACTGTTCCCATCTCTGCCACTTGGTCAGTGCTTCACTGTTCCCAGCTCTGTCACTGGGTAACTGCATCACTGTCCCTGCTCTTCCACTGGGTCACTTCTTCACTGTCCCAGCTCTGCCACTGGGTCACTGCTTCACTGTTCCCTGCTCTGTCACGGGGTCACTGCTTCACTGTTCCCATCTCTGCCACGGGGTCGTGACTTGACTGTTCCCGGCTCTGCCACTGGGTCACTGCTTCACTGTTCCCAGTTCTGTCACTGCGTCACTGCTTCACTGTTCCAGTTCTGTCACTGGGTCACTGCTTCAGTTCTGTCACTGGGTCACTGCTTCACTGTTCCCAGCTCTGTCACTGGGTTACTGCCTCCCTGTTCCCAGCTCTGTCACTGGGTTACTGCCTCCCTGTTCCTTGCTCTGTCACTGGGTCACTGATTCACTGTTTCCAGCTGTCTTTGGGGCATTGCTTCACTGTTCCCAGCTCTGCCACTGGGTAAGTGCTTCACTGTTCCCAGCTGTCACTGGGTCATTGCTTCACTGTTCCCCGCTCTGCCACTGGGTCACTGCGTCACTGCTCCCAGCTCTGTCCCTGGGTCACTGCTTAACTGTTCCCAGCTCTGTCACTGGGTCACTGCAACACTGTTCCCAGCTCTGTCACTGGGTAACTGCATCACTGTCCCTGCTCTTCCACTGGGTCACTTCTTCACTGTCCCAGCTCTGCCACTGGGTCACTGCTTCACTGTTCCCTGCTCTGTCACGGGGTCACTGCTTCACTGTTCCCAGCTCTGTCACGGGGTCACTGCTTCACTGTTCCCATCTCTGCCACTGGGTCGTGACTTGACTGTTCCCGGCTCTGCCACTGGGTCACTGCTTCACTGTTCCCAGTTCTGTCACTGCGTCACTGCTTCACTGTTCCAGTTCTGTCACTGGGTCACTGCTTCACTGTTCCCAGCTCTGTCACTGGGATACTGCCTCCCTGTTCCCAGCTCTGTCACTGGGTTACAGCCTCCCTGTTCCTTGCTCTGTCACTGGGTCACTGATTCACTGTTTCCAGCTGTCTTTGGGGCATTGCTTCACTGTTCCCAGCTCTGCCACTGTGTAAGTGCTTCACTGTTCCCAGCTGTCACTGGGTCATTGCTTCACTGTTCCCCGCTCTGCCACTGGGTCACTGCGACACTGCTCCCAGCTCTGTCCCTGGGTCACTGCTTCACTGTTCCCAGCTCTGTCACTGGGTCAGTGCTTCATTGTTCCCAGCTCTGTCACTGGGTCACTGCTTCACTCTTCCCTGGTCTGTCACTGGGTCAGTGCTTCACTGTCCCACTCTGTCACTGGGTCAGTGCCTCCCTGTTCCCAGCTGTGTCACTGGGTCACTGCCACCCTGTTCCCAGCTCTGCCACTGGGTTAATGCTTCATTGTCCCCAACTCTGTCACTGGGTCAGTGCTTCACTGTTCCCAGCTCTGTCACTGGGTCAGTGCTTCACTGTTCCCAGCTCTGTCACTGGGTCAGTACTTCACTGTTCCCAGCTCTGTCACTGGGTCACTGCTTCACGGTTCCCCACTCTGTCCCTGTTGCACTGTTCCCAGCTCTGTCACAGGCTCACTGCTTCACTGTCACTTGGTCACTGCATCACTGTTCCCGGCTATTTCACTGGGTCACTGCTTCACTGTTCCCAGCTCTGTCACTGGGTTACTGCCTCCCTGTTCCCAGCTCTGTCACTGGGTTACTGCCTCCCTGTTCCTTGCTCTGTCACTGGGTCACTGATTCACTGTTTCCTGCTGTCTTTGGGGCATTGCTTCACTGTTCCCAGCTCTGCCACTGGGTAAGTGCTTCACTGTTCCCAGCTGTCACTGGGTCATTGCTTCACTGTTCCCCGCTCTGCCACTGGGTCACTGCGTCACTGCTCCCAGCTCTGTCCCTGGGTCACTGCTTCACTGTTCCCAGCTCTGTCACTGGGTCACTGCAACACTGTTCCCAGCTCTGCCACAGGGTCACTGCTTCACTGTTCCCAGCTCAGTCACTGGGTCACTGCTCCACTGTTCCCAGCTCTGTCACTGGGTCAGTGCTTCACTGTCCCACTCTGTCACTGGGTTAGTGCCTCCCTGTTCCCAGCTCTGTCACTGGGTCACTGCCACACTGTTCCCAGCTCTGCCACTGGGTTAATGCTTCATTGTTCCCAACTCTGTCACTGGGTCAGTGCTTCACTGTTCCCAGCTCTGTCACTGGGTCAGTGCTTCACAGTCCCAGCTCTGTCACTGGGTCAGTACTTCACTGTTCCCAACTCTGTCACTGGGTCATTGCTTCACTGTTCCCCACTCTGTCCCTGTTTTACTGTTCCCAGCTCTATCACAGGCTCACTGCTTCACTGTCACTTGGTCACTGCTTCACTGTCACTTGGTCACTGCATCACTGTTCCCGGCTCTTTCACTGGGTCAGTGGTTCACTTTTACCAGCTCTGTCACTGGGTCACTGCTTCACTGTTCCCAAATCTGTCACTGGGTCACTGCTTCACTGTTCCCAGCTCTGTCACTGGGTCAGTGCTTCACTGTTCCCAGCTCTGTCACAGGGTTACTGCCGCCTTCTTCCCAGCTCTGCCACTGGGTTAATGCTTCACTGTTCCCCACTCTGCCACAGGGTCACTGCATCACTGTTCCCAGCTCTGTCACGGGGTCAGTGCTTCACTGTTCCCAGCTCTGTCACTGGGTCACTGTTTCACTGTTCCCAGCTCTGCCACTGGGTCGCGACTTCACTGTTCCCGGCTCTGCCACTGGGTCACTGCTTCACTGTTCCCAGTTCTGTCACTGCGTCACTGCTTCACTGTTCCAGTTCTGTCACTGGGTCACTGCTTCACTGTTCCCAGCTCTGTCACTGGGTCACTGCATCACTGTTCCCAGCTCTGTCACTTGGTCAGTGCTTCACTGTTACCAGCTCTGTCACTGGGTCACTGCTTCACTGTTCCCAGCTCTGCCACTGGGTCGCGACTTCACTGTTCCCGGCTCTGCCACTGGGTCACTGCTTCACTGTTCCCAGTTCTGTCACTGCGTCACTGCTTCACTGTTCCAGTTCTGTCACTGGGTCACTGCTTCACTGTTCCCAGCTCTGTCACTGGGTCACTGCCTCGCTGTTCCCAGCTCTGTCACTGGGTCACTGCCTCCCTGTTCCTTGCTCTGTCACTGGGTCACTGTTTCACTGTTTCCAACGCTGTCTTTGGGGCATTGCTTCACTGTTCCCAGCTCTGCCACTGGGTAAGTGCTTCACTGTTCCCAGCTGT
Organism: Isurus oxyrinchus; assembly: GCA_026770705.1. Classification (NCBI taxonomy): domain Eukaryota; kingdom Metazoa; phylum Chordata; class Chondrichthyes; order Lamniformes; family Lamnidae; genus Isurus; species Isurus oxyrinchus. The sequence continues at coordinate 259,158 of JANJGN010000240.1, forward strand.
CACTGGGTCATTGCTTCACTGTTCCCCGCTCTGTCACTGGGTCACTGCTTCACTGTTCCCAGCTCTGTCACTGGGTCACTGCTTCACTGTTCCCAGCTCTGTCACTGGGTCACTGCTTCACTGTTCCCAGCTCTGTCAGAGGGTCACTGCTTCACTGTTCCCAGCTCTGTCACTGGGTCACTGCTTCACTGTTCCCAGCTCAGTCACTGGGTCACTGCTTCACTGTTCCCAGCTCTGTCACTGGGTCAGTGCTTCACTGTCCCACTCTGTCACTGGGTTAGTGCCTCCCTGTTCCCAGCTCTGTCACTGGGTCACTGCCACCCTGTTCCCAGCTCTGCCACTGGGTTAATGCTTCATTGTTCCCAACTCTGTCACTGGGTCAGTGCTTCGCTGTTCCCAGCTCTGTCACTGGGTCAGTGCTTCACAGTCCCAGCTCTGTCACTGGGTCAGTACTTCACTGTTCCCAGCTCTGTCACTGTTTTACTGTTCCCAGCTCTATCACAGGCTCACTGCTTCACTGTCACTTGGTCACTGCATCACTGTTCCCAGCTCAGTCACTGGGTCACTGCTTCACTGTTCCCAGCTCTGTCACTGGGTCAGTGCTTCACTGTCCCACTCTGTCACTGGGTCACTGCTTCACTGTTCCCAGCTCTGTCACTGGGACAGTGCTTCAGTGTTCCCAGCTCTGTCACTGGGTCATTGCTTCCCTTTTCCCATCTCTGTCACAGGGTCAGTGCTTCACTGTTCCCAGGTCTGTCACTGGGTTACTGCCTCCCTGTTCCCAACTCTGTCACGGGGTCACTGCCTCCCTGTTCTAACTCTGTCACTGGGTCAGTGCTTCACTGTTCCCAACTCTGTCACTGGGTCACTGTTTCACTGTTCCCAGCTCTGTCTCTTGGTCAGTGCTTCACTGTTCCCAGCTCTGTCACTGGGTCACTGCTTCACTGTTCCCAGCTCTGTCACTGGGTCATTGCTTCACTTTTCCCATCTCTTTTACAGTGTCAGTGCTTCACTGTTCCCAGCTCAGTCACTGGGTCACTGCCTCCCTGTTCCCAGCTCTGTCACTGGGTCACTGCCTCCCTGTTCCAAGCTGTCACTGGGTCCCTGCTTCACTGTTCCCATCTCTGTCACTGGGTCCGTGCTTCACTGTTCCCAGCTCTGTCACTGGGTCAGTGCTTCACTGCTCCCAGCTCTGTCACTGGGTCCGTCCTTCACTGTTCCCAGCTCTGTCACTGGGTCACTGCGTCACTGTTCCCAGCTCTGCCACTGGGTCAGTACTTCACTGCTCCCAGCTCTGTGTCAGCGTCACTGCTTCACTTTTCGCAGCACTGTCACTGTGTCAGTGCTTCACTGATCCCAGCACTGTCACTGGGTCACTGCCACCCTGTTCCCAGCTCTGCCACTGGGTTAATGCTTCATTGTTCCCAACTCTTCCACCGGGTCACTGCATCAATGTTTCCAGCTCTGTCACTGGGTCAGTGCTTCACTGTTCCCAGCTCTGCCAATTGGGTCACGGCTTCCCTGTTCCCAACTCTGCCACAGGATCACTGTTTCGCTGTTCCCAACTCTGTGACAGGGTCAGTGCTTCACTGTTCCCAGCTCTGTCACTGGGTCACTGCTTCACTGTCCCAGCTATGTCACTGGGTCACTGCCTCCCTGTCCCCAGCTCTGCCACTGGGTTAATGCTTCATTGTTCACAACTCTGTCACTGGGTCAGTGCTGCACTGTTCCCAGCTCTGTCACTGGGTCAGTGCTTCACTGTTCCCAGCTCTGTCACTGGGTCACTGCTTCACTGTTCCCAGCTGTGTCACTGTGTCACTGCTTCACTGTTCCCAGCTCTGTCACTGGACATTGCTTCACTGTTCCCAGCTCTGTCACTGGGTAACTGCTTCACTGTTTTCAGCTCTTCCACTGGGTCACTGCTTCACTGTCCCATCTCTGCCAGCGGGTCACTGCATCACTGTTCCCAGCTCTGCCATCGGGTAAAAGCTTCACTGTTCCCATTCTGTCATGGTGTCACTGCTTCACTGTTCCCAGCTCTGCCACCGGCTCACTGCTTCAGTGTTCCCATCTCTGCCACTGGGTCAGGGCTTCACTGTTCCCAGCTCTGTCACTGCTTCACAGTTCCCAGCTCTGTCACTGCTCCACAGTTCCCCCGTCCACCACTGGGTCACTGTTTCACAGTTTCCAGCTCTGTCACTGGGTCACTGATTCACTGTCCCTGCTCTTCCACTGGGTCAGTTCTTCACTCTCCCAGCTCTGCCACTGGGTCACTGCTTTACTGTTCCGAGTTCCTTAACTGGGTCACTGCTTCACTGTTCCCAGCTCTGTCACTGGGTCAGTGCTTCACTGTTCCCATCTCTGACACTGTGTCAGTCCTTCACAGTTCCAGCTCTGTTACTGGGTCACTGCTTCACTGTTCCCAACTCTGTACCTGTTTCACTGTTAACAGCTCTGTCACTGGGTCACTGCTTCACTGTCACTTGGTCAGTGCATCACTGTTCCCGGCTCTTTCACTGGGTCATTGCTTCACTTTTCCCATCTCTTTCACAGTGTCAGTGCTTCACTGTTCCCAGCTCTGTCACTGGGTCACTGCCTCCCTGTTCCCAGCTCTGTCACTGGGTCACTGCCTCCCTGTTCCAAGCTGTCACTGGGTCCCTGCTTCACTGTTCCCAACTCTGTCACTGGGGTCACTGTTTCACGGTTCCCAGCTCTTTCACAGTGTCAGTGCTTCACTGCTCCCAGCTCTGTGTCAGGGTCGCTGCTTCACTTTTCGCAGCACTGTCACTGGGCCACTGCTTCACTTTTCCCAGCTCTGTCACTGGGTCAGTGCTTCACTGTTCCCAGCTCTGACACTGGGTCAGTCCTTCACAGTCCCAGCACTGTCACTGGGTCAGTGCTTCACTGTTCCCAGCTCTGTCACTGGGTCACTGCTTCACTGTCACTCGGTCACTGCATCACAGTTCCCGGCTCTTTCACTGGGTCAGTGCTTCACTGTTCCCAGCTCTGCCACTGGGTCAGTGCTTCACTGTTCCCAGCTCTGTCACTGGGTCAGTGCTTCACTGTTCCCAGCTCTGTCACTGGGTCAGTGCTTCACTGTTCCCAGCTCTGTTACTGGGTCACTGCTTCACTGTTCCCAACTCTGTACCTGTTTCACTGTTAACAGCTCTGTCACTGAGTCACTGCTTCACTGTCACTTGTTCAGTGCATCACTGTTCCCAGCTCTGTCACTGGGTCAGTGCTTCACAGTCCCAGCTCTGTCACTGGGTCAGTACTTCACTGTTCCCAACTCTGTCACTGGGTCATTGCTTCACTGTTCCCCACTCTGTCCCTGTTTTACTGTTCCCAGCTCTATCACAGGCTCACTGCTTCACTGTCACTTGGTCACTGCTTCACTGTCACTTGGTCACTGCATCACTGTTCCCGGCTCTTTCACTGGGTCAGTGGTTCACTTTTACCAGCTCTGTCACTGGGTCACTGCTTCACTGTTCCCAAATCTGTCACTGGGTCACTGCTTCACTGTTCCCAGCTCTGTCACTGGGTCAGTGCTTCACTGTTCCCAGCTCTGTCACAGGGTTACTGCCGCCTTCTTCCCAGCTCTGCCACTGGGTTAATGCTTCACTGTTCCCCACTCTGCCACAGGGTCACTGCATCACTGTTCCCAGCTCTGTCACGGGGTCAGTGCTTCACTGTTCCCAGCTCTGTCACTGGGTCACTGTTTCACTGTTCCCAGCTCTGCCACTGGGTCGCGACTTCACTGTTCCCGGCTCTGCCACTGGGTCACTGCTTCACTGTTCCCAGTTCTGTCACTGCGTCACTGCTTCACTGTTCCAGTTCTGTCACTGGGTCACTGCTTCACTGTTCCCAACTCTGTCACTGGGTCACTGCATCACTGTTCCCAGCTCTGTCACTTGGTCAGTGCTTCACTGTTCCCAGCTCTGTCACTGGGTCACTGCTTCACTGTTCCCAGCTCTGCCACTGGGTCGCGACTTCACTGTTCCCGGCTCTGCCACTGGGTGACTGCTTCACTGTTCCCAGTTCTGTCACTGCGTCACTGCTTCACTGTTCCAGTTCTGTCACTGGGTCACTGCTTCACTGTTCCCAGCTCTGTCACTGGGTCACTGCCTCGCTGTTCCCAGCTCTGTCACTGGGTCACTGCCTCCCTGTTCCTTGCTCTGTCACTGGGTCACTGTTTCACTGTTTCCAACGCTGTCTTTGGGGCATTGCTTCACTGTTCCCAGCTCTGCCACTGGGTAAGTGCTTCACTGTTCCCAGCTGTCACCGGGTCATTGCTTCACTGTTCCCCGCTCTGTTACTGGGTCACTGCTTCACTGTTCCCAGCTCTGTCACTGGGTCACTGCTTCACTGTTCCCAGCTCTGTCACTGGGTCACTGCTTCTCTGTTCCCAGCTCTGTCAGAGGGTCACTGCTTCACTGTTCCCAGCTCTGTCACTGGGTCACTGCTTCACTGTTCCCAGCTCAGTCACTGGGTCACTGCTTCACTGTTCCCAGCTCAGTCACTGGGTCACTGCTTCACTGTTCCCAGCTCTGTCACTGGGTCAGTGCTTCACTGTCTCACTCTGTCACTGGGTTAGTGCCTCCCTGTTCCCAGCTCTGTCACTGGGTCACTGCCACCCTGTTCCCAGCTCTGCCACTGGGTTAATGCTTCATTGTTCCCAACTCTGTCACTGGGTCAGTGCTTCGCTGTTCCCAGCTCTGTCACTGGGTCAGTGCTTCACAGTCCCAGCTCTGTCACTGGGTCAGTACTTCACTGTTCCCAGCTCTGTCACTGTTTTACTGTTCCCAGCTCTATCACAGGCTCACTGCTTCACTGTCACTTGGTCACTGCATCACTGTTCCCAGCTCAGTCACTGGGTCACTGCTTCACTGTTCCCAGCTCTGTCACTGGGTCAGTGCTTCACTGTCCCACTCTGTCACTGGGTCACTGCTTCACTGTTCCCAGCTCTGTCACTGGGACAGTGCTTCAGTGTTCCCAGCTCTGTCACTGGGTCATTGCTTCCCTTTTCCCATCTCTGTCACAGGGTCAGTGCTTCACTGTTCCCAGGTCTGTCACTGGGTTACTGCCTCCCTGTTCCCAACTCTGTCACGGGGTCACTGCCTCCCTGTTCTAACTCTGTCACTGGGTCACTGCTTCACTGTTCCCAACTCTGTCACTGGGTCACTGTTTCACTGTTCCCAGCTCTGTCTCTTGGTCAGTTCTTCACTGTTCCCAGCTCTGTCACTGGGTCACTGCTTCACTGTTCCCAGCTCTGCCACACAGTCGCTGCTTCACTGTTCCCAGCTCTGTCACTGGGTCGCTGCTTCACTGTTCTCAGCTCTGTCACTGGGTCACTGCTTCACTGTTCCCAGCTCTGTCACTGCTTCACAGTTCCCCCGTCCACCACTGGGTCACTTTTTCACTGTTTCCAGCTCTGTCACTGGGTCACTGCTTCACTGTCCCTGCTCTTCCACTGGGTCAGTTCTTCACTCTCCCAGCTCTGCCACTGGGTCACTGCTTTACTGTTCCGAGTTCCTTAACTGGGTCACTGCTTCAATGTTCCCAGCTCAGTCCCAGGGTCACTGCTTCACTGCTCCCAGTTTGTCCCAGGGTCAGTGCGTCACTGTTACCAGCACTGTCACTGGGCTAGTGCTTCCATGTTCCCAGCTCTGTCACTGGGTCACTGCTTCACTGTTCCAAGCTCTGTCACTGGGTCAGTGCTTCAATGTTCCCAGCTCTGACGCTGGATCAGTCCTTCACAGTCCAAGCTCTGTCACTGGGTCAGTGCTTCACTGTTCCCAGCTCTGTTACTGGGTCACTGCTTCACTGTTCCCAACTCTGTACCTGTTTCACTGTTAACAGCTCTGTCACTGGGTCACTGCTTCACTGTCACTTTGTCAGTGCATCACTGTTCCCGGCTCTTTCACTGGGTCATTGCTTCACTGTTCCCAGCTCTGTCACTGGGTCACTGCTTCCCTGTTCCCAGCTCTGTCACTGGGTCACTGCCTCCCTGTTCCAAGCTGTCACTGGGTCCCTGCTTCACTGTTCCCAACTCTGTCACTGGGGTCACTGTTTCACGGTTCCCAGCTCTTTCACTGGGTCAGTGCTTCACTGTTCCCAGCTCTGTCACTGGGTCATTGCTTCACTTTTCCCATCTCTTTTACAGTGTCAGTGCTTCACTGTTCCCAACTCAGTCACTGGGTCACTGCCTCCCTGTTCCCAGCTCTGTCACTGGGTCACTGCTTCACTGTTCCAAGCTCTGTCACTGGGTCAGTGCTTCAATGTTCCCAGCTCTGACGCTGGATCAGTCCTTCACAGTCCAAGCTCTGTCACTGGGTCAGTGCTTCACTGTTCCCAGCTCTGTTACTGGGTCACTGCTTCACTGTTCCCAACTCTGTACCTGTTTCACTGTTAACAGCTCTGTCACTGGGTCACTGCTTCACTGTCACTTTGTCAGTGCTTCACTGTTCCCATCTCTGTCACTGGGTCCGTGCTTCACTGTTCCCAGCTCTGTCACTGGGTCAGTGCTTCACTGCTCCCAGCTCTGTCACTGGGTCCGTGCTTCACTGTTCCCAGCTCTGTCACTGGGTCACTGCGTCACTGTTCCCAGCTCTGCCACTGGGTCAGTACTTCACTGCTCCCAGCTCTGTGTCAGCGTCACTGCTTCACTTTTCGCAGCACTGTCACTGTGTCAGTGCTTCACTGATCCCAGCACTGTCACTGGGTCACTGCCACCCTGTTCCCAGCTCTGCCACTGGGTTAATGCTTCATTGTTCCCAACTCTTCCACCGGGTCACTGCATCAATGTTTCCAGCTCTGTCACTGGGTCAGTGCTTCACTGTTCCCAGCTCTGCCAATTGGGTCACGGCTTCCCTGTTCCCAACTCTGCCACAGGGTCACTGTTTCGCTGTTCCCAACTCTGTGACAGGGTCAGTGCTTCACTGTTCCCAGCTCTGTCACTGGGTCACTGCTTCACTGTCCCAGCTATGTCACTGGGTCACTGCCTCCCTGTCCCCAGCTCTGCCACTGGGTTAATGCTTCATTGTTCACAGCTCTGTCACTGGGTCAGTGCTGCACTGTTCCCAGCTCTGTCACTGGGTCAGTGCTTCACTGTTCCCAGCTCTGTCACTGGGTCACTGCTTCACTGTTCCCAGCTGTGTCACTGGGTCACTGCTTCACTGTTCCCAGCTCTGTCACTGGACATTGCTTCACTGTTCCCAGCTCTGTCACTGGGTAACTGCTTCACTGTTTTCAGCTCTTCCACTGGGTCACTGCTTCACTGTCCCATCTCTGCCAGCGGGTCACTGCATCACTGTTCCCAGCTCTGCCATCGGGTAAAAGCTTCACTGTTCCCATTCTGTCATGGTGTCACTGCTTCACTGTTCCCAGCTCTGCCACCGGCTCACTGCTTCAGTGTTCCCATCTCTGCCACTGGGTCAGGGCTTCACTGTTCCCAGCTCTGTCACTGCTTCACAGTTCCCAGCTCTGTCACTGCTCCACAGTTCCCCCGTCCACCACTGGGTCACTGTTTCACAGTTTCCAGCTCTGTCACTGGGTCACTGATTCACTGTCCCTGCTCTTCCACTGGGTCAGTTCTTCACTCTCCCAGCTCTGCCACTGGGTCACTGCTTTACTGTTCCGAGTTCCTTAACTGGGTCACTGCTTCACTGTTCCCAGCTCTGTCACTGGGTCAGTGCTTCACTGTTCCCATCTCTGACACTGTGTCAGTCCTTCACAGTTCCAGCTCTGTTACTGGGTCACTGCTTCACTGTTCCCAACTCTGTACCTGTTTCACTGTTAACAGCTCTGTCACTGGGTCACTGCTTCACTGTCACTGGGTCAGTGCATCACTGTTCCCGGCTCTTTCACTGGGTCATTGCTTCACTTTTCCCATCTCTTTCACAGTGACAGTGCTTCACTGTTCCCAGCTCTGTCACTGGGTCACTGCCTCCCTGTTCCCAACTCTGTCACTGGGGTCACTGTTTCACGGTTCCCAGCTCTTTCACAGTGTCAGTGCTTCACTGCTCCCAGCTCTGTGTCAGGGTCGCTGCTTCACTTTTCGCAGCACTGTCACTGGGCCACTGCTTCACTCTTCCCAGCTCTGTCACTGGGTCAGTGCTTCAGTGTTCCCAGCTCTGACACTGGGTCAGTCCTTCACAGTCCCAGCACTGTCACTGGGTCAGTGCTTCACTGTTCCCAGCTCTGTCACTGGGTCACTGCTTCACTGTCACTCGGTCACTGCATCACAGTTCCCGGCTCTTTCACTGGGTCAGTGCTTCACTGTTCCCAGCTCTGCCACTGGGTCAGTGCTTCACTGTTCCCAGCTCTGTCACTGGGTCAGTGCTTCACTGTTCCCAGCTCTGTCACTGGGTCAGTGCTTCACTGTTCCCAGCTCTGTTACTGGGTCACTGCTTCACTGTTCCCAACTCTGTACCTGTTTCACTGTTAACAGCTCTGTCACTGAGTCACTGCTTCACTGTCACTTGTTCAGTGCATCACTGTTCCCAACTCTGTCACTGGGTCATTGCTTCACTGTTCCCCACTCTGTCCCTGTTTTACTGTTCCCAGCTCTATCACAGGCTCACTGCTTCACTGTCACTTGGTCACTGCTTCACTGTCACTTGGTCACTGCATCACTGTTCCCGGCTCTTTCACTGGGTCAGTGGTTCACTTTTACCAGCTCTGTCACTGGGTCACTGCTTCACTGTTCCCAAATCTGTCACTGGGTCACTGCTTCACTGTTCCCAGCTCTGTCACTGGGTCAGTGCTTCACTGTTCCCAGCTCTGTCACAGGGTTACTGCCGCCTTCTTCCCAGCTCTGCCACTGGGTTAATGCTTCACTGTTCCCCACTCTGCCACAGGGTCACTGCATCACTGTTCCCAGCTCTGTCACGGGGTCAGTGCTTCACTGTTCCCAGCTCTGTCACTGGGTCACTGTTTCACTGTTCCCAGCTCTGCCACTGGGTCGCGACTTCACTGTTCCCGGCTCTGCCACTGGGTCACTGCTTCACTGTTCCCAGTTCTGTCACTGCGTCACTGCTTCACTGTTCCAGTTCTGTCACTGGGTCACTGCTTCACTGTTCCCAACTCTGTCACTGGGTCACTGCATCACTGTTCCCAGCTCTGTCACTTGGTCAGTGCTTCACTGTTCCCAGCTCTGTCACTGGGTCACTGCTTCACTGTTCCCAGCTCTGCCACTGGGTCGCGACTTCACTGTTCCCGGCTCTGCCACTGGGTGACTGCTTCACTGTTCCCAGTTCTGTCACTGCGTCACTGCTTCACTGTTCCAGTTCTGTCACTGGGTCACTGCTTCACTGTTCCCAGCTCTGTCACTGGGTCACTGCTTCACTGTTCCCAGCTCAGTCACTGGGTCACTGCTTCACTGTTCCCAGCTCTGTCACTGGGTCAGTGCTTCACTGTCCCACTCTGTCACTGGGTTAGTGCCTCCCTGTTCCCAGCTCTGTCACTGGGTCACTGCCACCCTGTTCCCAGCTCTGCCACTGGGTTAATGCTTCATTGTTCCCAACTCTGTCACTGGGTCAGTGCTTCGCTGTTCCCAGCTCTGTCACTGGGTCAGTGCTTCACAGTCCCAGCTCTGTCACTGGGTCAGTACTTCACTGTTCCCAGCTCTGTCACTGTTTTACTGTTCCCAGCTCTATCACAGGCTCACTGCTTCACTGTCACTTGGTCACTGCATCACTGTTCCCAGCTCAGTCACTGGGTCCCTGCTTCACTGTTCCCAGCTCTGTCACTGGGTCAGTGCTTCACTGTCCCACTCTGTCACTGGGTCACTGCTTCACTGTCCCAGCTATGTCACTGGGTCACTGCCTCCCTGTCCCCAGCTCTGCCACTGGGTTAATGCTTCATTGTTCACAACTCTGTCACTGGGTCAGTGCTGCACTGTTCCCAGCTCTGTCACTGGGTCAGTGCTTCACTGTTCCCAGCTCTGTCACTGGGTCACTGCTTCACTGTTCCCAGCTGTGTCACTGGGTCACTGCTTCACTGTTCCCAGCTCTGTCACTGGACATTGCTTCACTGTTCCCAGCTCTGTCACTGGGTAACTGCTTCACTGTTTTCAGCTCTTCCACTGGGTCACTGCTTCACTGTCCCATCTCTGCCAGCGGGTCACTGCATCACTGTTCCCAGCTCTGCCATCGGGTAAAAGCTTCACTGTTCCCATTCTGTCATGGTATCACTGCTTCACTGTTCCCAGCTCTGCCACCGGCTCACTGCTTCAGTGTTCCCATCTCTGCCACTGGGTCAGGGCTTCACTGTTCCCAGCTCTGTCACTGCTTCACAGTTCCCAGCTCTGTCACTGCTCCACAGTTCCCCCGTCCACCACTGGGTCACTGTTTCACAGTTTCCAGCTCTGTCACTGGGTCAGTGCTTCACTGTTCCCATCTCTGACACTGTGTCAGTCCTTCACAGTTCCAGCTCTGTTACTGGGTCACTGCTTCACTGTTCCCAACTCTGTACCTGTTTCACTGTTAACAGCTCTGTCACTGGGTCACTGCTTCACTGTCACTTGGTCAGTGCATCACTGTTCCCGGCTCTGTCACTGGGTCATTGCTTCACTTTTCCCATCTCTTTCACAGTGTCAGTGCTTCACTGTTCCCAGCTCTGTCACTGGGTCACTGCCTCCCTGTTCCAAGCTCTGTCACTGGGTCACTGCCTCCCTGTTCCAAGCTGTCACTGGGTCCCTGCTTCACTGTTCCCAACTCTGTCACTGGGGTCACTGTTTCACGGTTCCCAGCTCTGTCACTGGGTCAGTGCTTCACTGTTCCCAGCTCTGCCACAGTGTTAATGCTTCATTGTTCCCAACTCTGCCACAGGGTCACTGCATCACTGTTCCCATCTCTGCCACTGGCTCAGTGCTTCACTGCTCCCAGCTCTGTGTCAGGGTTGCTGCTTCACTTTTCGCAGCACTGTCACTGGGCCAGTGCTTCACTGTTCCAAGTTCTGTCACTGTGTCAGTGCTTCACTGTTCCCAGCACTGTCACTGGGCCACTGCTTCACTCTTCCCAGCTCTGTCACTGGGTCATTGCTTCACTGTTTTCAGCTCTGACACTGGGTCAGTCCTTCACAGTTCCAGCACTGTCACTGGGTCAGTGCTTCACTGTTCCCAGCTCTGTCACTGGGTCACTGCTTCACTGTCACTCGGTCACTGCATCACAGTTCCCGGCTCTTTCACTGGGTCAGTGCTTCACTGTTCCCAGCTCTGCCACTGGGTCAGTGCTTCACTGTTCCCAGCTCTGTCACTGGGTCAGTGCTTCACTGTTCCCAGCTCTGTCACTGGGTCAGTGCTTCACTGTTCCCAGCTCTGTTACTGGGTCACTGCTTCACTGTTCCCAACTCTGTACCTGTTTCACTGTTAACAGCTCTGTCACTGGGTCACTGCTTCACTGTCACTTGGTCAGTGCATCACTGTTCCCGGCTCTTTCACTGGGTCAGTGCTTCACTGTTCCCAGCTCTGTCACTGGGTCATTGCTTCACTTTTCCCATCTCTGTCACAGTGTCAGTGCTTCACTGTTCCCAGCTCTGTCACTGGGTTACTGCCTCCCTGTTCCCAGCTCTGTCACTGGGTCACTGCCTCTCTGTTCCAAGCTGTCACTGGGTCCCTGCTTCACTGTTCCCAACTCTGTCACTGGGGTCACTGTTTCACGGTTCCCAGCTCTGTCACTGGGTCAGTGCTTCACTGTTCCTGGCTCGGCTGCTGGGTCACTGCTTCATTGTTCCCAGATCTGTCACTGGGTCAGTCCTTCACAGTCCCAGCTCTGTCACTGGGTCAGTGCTTCACTGTTCCCAGCTCTGTCACTGGGTCACTGCTTCACTGTTCCCAGCTCTGGACCTGTTTCACTGTTCCTAGCTCTGTCACTGGGTCACTGCTTCACTGTCACTTGGTCACTGCATCACTGTTCCTGACTCTTTCACTGGGTCAGTGCTTCACTGTTCCCAGCTCTGCCACTGGCTCACTGCTTCGCTGTTCACAGCTCTGCCACTGGGTCAGTGCTTCACTGTTCCCAGCTCTGTAACTGGGTCATTGCTTCACTTTTCCCATCCCTGTCACAGGGTCAGTGCTTCACTGTTCCCAGCACTGTCACTGGGTCGCTGCTTCACTGTTCCCAGCTCTGTCACCGGGTCAGTGCTTCACTGTTCCCATCTCTGACACTGGGTCAGTCCTTCACAGTTCCAGCTCTGTCATTGGGTCAGTGCTTCACTGTTCCCAGCACTGTCACTGGGTCAGTGCTTCACTGTTTCCAGCTCTGTCACTGGGTCACTGCTTCACTGTAACTTGGTCACTGCATCACAGTTCCCGGCTCTTTCACTGGGTCAGTGCTTCAATGTTCCCAGCTCTGTCACTGGGTCAGTGCTTCACTGTTCCCAGCTTTGTCACGGGGTCATTGCTTCCCTTTTCCCATCTCTGTCACAGGGTCAGTGCTTCACAGTTCCCAGGTCTGTCACTGGGTTACTGCCTCCCTGTTCCCAGCTCTGTCACGGGGTCACTGCCTCCCTGTTCTAACTCTGTCACTGGGTCACTGCTTCACTGTTCCCAACTCTGTCACTAGGTCACTGTTTTACTGTTCCCAGCTCTGTCACTTGGTCAGTGCTTCACTGTTCCCAGCTCTGCCACACAGTCACTGCTTCACTGTTCCCAGCTCTGTCACTGGGTCGCTGCTTCACTGTTCTCAGCTCTGTACCTGGGTAACTGCTTCACTGTTCCCAGCTCTGTCACTGCTTCACAGTTCCCCCGTCCACCACTGGGTCACTTTTTCACTGTTTCCAGCTCTGTCACTGGGTCACTGCTTCACTGTCCCTGCTCTTCCACTGGGTCAGTTCTTCACTCTCCCAGCTCTGCCACTGGGTCACTGCTTTACTGTTCCGAGTTCCTTAACTGGGTCACTGCTTCACTGTTCCCAGCTCTGTCACTGGGTCAGTGCTTCACTGTTCCCATCTCTGACACTGGGTCAGTCCTTCACAGTTCCAGCTCTGTCACTGGGTCAGTGCTTCACTGTTCCCAGCTCTGTCAGTGGGTCACTGAATCACTGTCACTTGGTCACTGCATCACAGTTCCCGGCTCTTTCACTGGGTCAGTGCTTCACTGTTCCCAGCTCTGTCACTGGGTCATTGCTTCCCTTTTCCCATCTCTGTCACAGGGTCAGTGCTTCACTGTTCCCAGGTCTGTCACTGGGTTACTGCTTCCCTGTTCCCAACTCTGTCACGGGGTCACTGCCTCCCTGTTCTAACTCTGTCACTGGGTCACTGCTTCACTGTTCCCAACTCTGTCACTGGGTCACTGTTTTACTGTTCCCAGCTCTGTCACTTGGTCAGTGCTTCACTGTTCCCAGCTCTGCCACACAGTCACTGCTTCACTGTTCCCAGCTCTGTCACTGGGTCGCTGCTTCACTGTTCTCAGCTCTGTCACTGGGTCACTGCTTCACTGTTCCCAGCTCTGTCACTGCTTCACAGTTCCCCCGTCCACCACTGGGTCACTGTTTCACTGTTTCCAGCTCTGTCACTGGGTCACTGCTTCACTGTCCCTGCTCTTCCACTGGGTCAGTTCTTCACTCTCCCAGCTCTGCCACTGGGTCACTGCTTTACTGTTCCGAGTTCCTTAACTGGGTCACTGCTTCAATGTTCCCAGCTCTGTCCCAGGGTCACTGCTTCACTGCTCCCAGCTTGTCCCAGGGTCAGTGCATCACTGTTACCAGCACTGTCACTGGGCTAGTGCTTCCCTGTTTCCAGCTCTGTCACTGGGTCACTGCTTCACTGTTCCAAGCTCTGTCACTGGGTCAGTGCTTCAATGTTCCCAGCTCTGACGCTGGATCAGTCCTTCACAGTCCAAGCTCTGTCACTGGGTCAGTGCTTCACTGTTCCCAGCTCTGTTACTGGGTCACTGCTTCACTGTTCCCAACTCTGTACCTGTTTCACTGTTAACAGCTCTGTCACTGGGTCACTGCTTCACTGTCACTTGGTCAGTGCTTCACTGTTCCCGGCTCTTTCACTGGGTCAGTGCTTCACTGTTCCCAGCTCTGTCACTGGGTCAGTGCTTCACTGTTCCCAGCTCTGTCACTGGGTCATTGCTTCACTTTTCCCATCTCTGTCACAGTGTCAGTGCTTCACTGTTCCCAGCTCTGTCACTGGGTTACTGCCTCCCTGTTCCCAACTCTGTCACTGGGTTACTGCCTTCCTGTTCCCAGCTGTCACTGGGTCCCTGCTTCACTGTTCCCAACTCTGCCACAGGGTCACTGCATCACTGTTCCCAGCTCTGTCACTGGGTCAGTGCTTCACTGTTCCCAGCTCTGCCAATTGGGTCACGGCTTCCCTGTTCCCAACTCTGCCACTGGGTCACTGCGTCACTGTTCCCATCTCTGCCACTGGGTCAGTGCTTCACTGTTCCCAGCTCTCTCACTGGGTAACTGCATCTCTGCCCCTGCTCTTCCACTGGGTCAGTGCTTCACTGCTCCCAGCTCTGTGTCAGGGTCACTGCTTCACTTTTCGCAGCACTGTCACTGGGTCAGTGCTTCACTGTTCCAAGTTCTGTCACTGGGTCAGTGCTTCACTGTTCCCAGCAGTGTCACTGGGTCAGTGCTTCACTGTTCCCAGCTCTGACACTGGGTCAGTCCTTCACAGTCCCAGCACTGTCACTGGGTCAGTGCTTCACTGTTCCCAGCTCTGTCACTGGGTCACTGCTTCACTGTCACTCGGTCACTGCATCACAGTTCCCGGCTCTTTCACTGGGCCAGTGCTTCACTGTTCCCAGCTCTGCCACTGGGTCAGTGCTTCACTGTTCCCAGCTCTGTCACTGGGTCAGTGCTTCACTGTTCCCAGCTCTGTTACTGGGTCACTGGTTCACTGTTCCCAACTCTGTACCTGTTTCACTGTTAACAGCTCTGTCACTGGGTCACTGCTTCACTGTCACTTGTTCAGTGCATCACTGTTCCCGGCTCTTTCACTGGGTCAGTGCTTCACTGTTCCCAGCTCTGTCACTGGGTCATTGCTTCACTTTTCCCATCTCTGTCACAGTGTCAGTGCTTCACTGTTCCCAGCTCTGTCACCTGGTTACTGCCTCCCTGTTCCCAGCTCTGTCACTGGGTCACTGCCTCCCTTTTCCAAGCTGTCACTGGGTTCCTGCTTCACTGTTCCCAACTCTGTCACTGGGGTCACTGTTTCACGGTTCCTAGCTCTGTCACTGGGTCAGTGCTTCACTGTTCCCAGCTCTGCCACAGGGTCAATGCTTCATTGTTCCCAACTCTGCCACAGGGTCCCTGCATCACTGTTCCCAGCTCTGTCACTGGGTCACTGCTTCACTGTCACTCGGTCACTGCATCACAGTTCCCGGCTCTTTCACTGGGTCAGTGTTTCACTGTTCCCAGCTCTGTCACTGGGTCAGTGCTTCACTGTTCCCAGCTCTGTCACTGGGTCAGTGCTTCACTGTTCCCAGCTCTGTCACTGGGTCAGTGCTTCACTGTTCCCAGCTCTGTTACTGGGTCACTGCTTCACTGTTCCCAACTCTGTACCTGTTTCACTGTTAACAGCTCTGTCACTGGGTCACTGCTTCACTGTCACTTGGTCAGTGCATCACTGTTCCCGGCTCTTTCACTGGGTCAGTGCTTCACTGTTCCCAGCTCTGTCACTGGGTCATTCCTTCACTTTTCCCATCTCTGTCACAGTGTCAGTGCTTCACTGTTCCCAGCTCTGTCACTGGGTTACTGCCTCCCTGTTCCCAGCTCTGTCACTGGGTCACTGCCTCTCTGTTCCAAGCTGTCACTGGGTCCCTGCTTCACTGTTCCCAACTCTGTCACTGGGGTCACTGTTTCACGGTTCCCAGCTCTGTCATTGGGTCAGTGCTTCACTGTTCCTGGCTCGACCGCTGGGTCACTGCTTCACTGTTCCCAGATCTGTCACTGGGTCAGTCCTTCACAGTCCCAGCTCTGTCACTGGGTCACTGCTTCACTGTTCCCAGCTCTGTACCTGTTTCACTGTTCCTAGCTCTGTCACTGGGTCACTGCTTCACTGTCACTTGGTCACTGCATCACTGTTCCCGACTCTTTCACTGGGTCAGTGCTTCACTGTTCCCAGCTCTGTAACTGGGTCATTGCTTCACTTTTCCCATCCCTGTCACAGGGTCAGTGCTTCACTGTTCCCAGCACTGTCACTGGGTCACTGCTTCACTGTTCCCTGCTCTGTCACTGGGTCATTGCTTCCCTTTTCCCATCTCTGTCACAGGGTCAGTGCTTCACTGTTCCCAGGTCTGTCACTGGGTTAATGCCTCCCTGTTCCCAACTCTGTCACGGGGTCACTGCCTCCCTGTTCTAACTCTGTCACTGGGTCACTGCTTCACTGTTCCCAACTCTGTCACTGGGTCACTGTTTTACTGTTCCCAGCTCTGTCACTTGGTCAGTGCTTCACTGTTCCCAGCTCTGCCACACAGTCACTGCTTCACTGTTCCCAGCTCTGTCACTGGGTCGCTGCTTCACAGTTCTCAGCTCTGTACCTGGGTAACTGCTTCACTGTTCCCAGCTCTGTCACTGCTTCACAGTTCCCCCGTCCACCACTGGGTCACTTTTTCACTGTTTCCAGCTCTGTCACTGGGTCACTGCTTCACTGTCCCTGCTCTTCCACTGGGTCAGTTCTTCACTCTCCCAGCTCTGCCACTGGGTCACTGCTTTACTGTTCCGAGTTCCTTAACTGGGTCACTGCTTCACTGTTCCCAGCTCTGTCACTGGGTCAGTGCTTCACTGTTCCCATCTCTGACACTGGGTCAGTCCTTCACAGTTCCAGCTCTGTCACTGGGTCAGTGCTTCACTGTTCCCAGCTCTGTCAGTGGGTCACTGAATCACTGTCACTTGGTCACTGCATCACAGTTCCCGGCTCTTTCACTGGGTCAGTGCTTCACTGTTCCCAGCTCTATCACTGGGTCATTGCTTCCCTTTTCCCATCTCTGTCACAGGGTCAGTGCTTCACTGTTCCCAGGTCTGTCACTGGGTTACTGCCTCCCTGTTCCCAACTCTGTCACGGGGTCACTGCCTCCCTGTTCTAACTCTGTCACTGGGTCACTGCTTCACTGTTCCCAACTCTGTCACTGGGTCACTGTTTTACTGTTCCCAGCTCTGTCACTTGGTCAGTGCTTCACTGTTCCCAGCTCTGCCACACAGTCACTGCTTCACTGTTCCCAGCTCTGTCACTGGGTCACTGCTTCACTGTTCCCAGCTCTGTCACTGCTTCACAGTTCCCCCGTCCACCACTGGGTCACTGTTTCACTGTTTCCAGCTCTGTCACTGGGTCACTGCTTCACTGTCCCTGCTCTTCCACTGGGTCAGTTCTTCACTCTCCCAGCTCTGCCACTGGGTCACTGCTTTACTGTTCCGAGTTCCTTAACTGGGTCACTGCTTCAATGTTCCCAGCTCTGTCCCAGGGTCACTGCTTCACTGCTCCCAGCTTGTCCCAGGGTCAGTGCATCACTGTTACCAGCACTGTCACTGGGCTAGTGCTTCCCTGTTTCCAGCTCTGTCACTGGGTCACTGCTTCACTGTTCCAAGCTCTGTCACTGGGTCAGTGCTTCAATGTTCCCAGCTCTGACGCTGGATCAGTCCTTCACAGTCCAAGCTCTGTCACTGGGTCAGTGCTTCACTGTTCCCAGCTCTGTCACTGGGTCACTGCCTCCCTGTTCCAAGCTGTCACTGGGTTCCTGCTTCACTGTTCCCAACTCTGTCACTGGGGTCACTGTTTCACGGTTCCTAGCTCTGTCACTGGGTCAGTGCTTCACTGTTCCCAGCTCTGCCACAGGGTTAATGCTTCATTGTTCCCAACTCTGCCACAGGGTCCCTGCATCACTGTTCCCAGCTCTGTCACTGGGTCACTGCTTCACTGTCACTCGGTCACTGCATCACAGTTCCCGGCTCTTTCACTGGGTCAGTGTTTCACTGTTCCCAGCTCTGTCACTGGGTCAGTGCTTCACTGTTCCCAGCTCTGTCACTGGGTCAGTGCTTCACTGTTCCCAGCTCTGTCACTGGGTCAGTGCTTCACTGTTCCCAGCTCTGTTACTGGGTCACTGCTTCACTGTTCCCAACTCTGTACCTGTTTCACTGTTAACAGCTCTGTCACTGGGTCACTGCTTCACTGTCACTTGGTCAGTGCATCACTGTTCCCGGCTCTTTCACTGGGTCAGTGCTTCACTGTTCCCAGCTCTGTCACTGGGTCATTCCTTCACTTTTCCCATCTCTGTCACAGTGTCAGTGCTTCACTGTTCCCAGCTCTGTCACTGGGTTACTGCCTCCCTGTTCCCAGCTCTGTCACTGGGTCACTGCCTCTCTGTTCCAAGCTGTCACTGGGTCCCTGCTTCACTGTTCCCAACTCTGTCACTGGGGTCACTGTTTCACGGTTCCCAGCTCTGTCATTGGGTCAGTGCTTCACTGTTCCTGGCTCGACCGCTGGGTCACTGCTTCACTGTTCCCAGATCTGTCACTGGGTCAGTCCTTCACAGTCCCAGCTCTGTCACTGGGTCACTGTTTCACTGTTCCCAGCTCTGTACCTGTTTCACTGTTCCTAGCTCTGTCACTGGGTCACTGCTTCACTGTCACTTGGTCACTGCATCACTGTTCCCGACTCTTTCACTGGGTCAGTGCTTCACTGTTCCCAGCTCTGTAACTGGGTCATTGCTTCACTTTTCCCATCCCTGTCACAGGGTCAGTGCTTCACTGTTCCCAGCACTGTCACTGGGTCACTGCTTCACTGTTCCCTGCTCTGTCACTGGGTCATTGCTTCCCTTTTCCCATCTCTGTTACAGGGTCAGTGCTTCACTGTTCCCAGGTCTGTCACTGGGTTACTGCCTCCCTGTTCCCAACTCTGTCACGGGGTCACTGCCTCCCTGTTCTAACTCTGTCACTGGGTCACTGCTTCACTGTTCCCAACTCTGTCACTGGGTCACTGTTTTACTGTTCCCAGCTCTGTCACTTGGTCAGTGCTTCACTGTTCCCAGCTCTGCCACACAGTCACTGCTTCACTGTTCCCAGCTCTGTCACTGGGTCGCTGCTTCACAGTTCTCAGCTCTGTCACTGGGTAACTGCTTCACTGTTCCCAGCTCTGTCACTGCTTCACAGTTCCCCCGTCCACCACTGGGTCACTTTTTCACTGTTTCCAGCTCTGTCACTGGGTCACTGCTTCACTGTCCCTGCTCTTCCACTGGGTCAGTTCTTCACTCTCCCAGCTCTGCCACTGGGTCACTGCTTTACTGTTCCGAGTTCCTTAACTGGGTCACTGCTTCACTGTTCCCAGCTCTGTCACTGGGTCAGTGCTTCACTGTTCCCATCTCTGACACTGGGTCAGTCCTTCACAGTTCCAGCTCTGTCACTGGGTCAGTGCTTCACTGTTCCCAGCTCTGTCAGTGGGTCACTGCTTCACTGTTCCCAGCTTGTCCCAGGGTCAGTGCATCACTGTTACCAGCACTGTCACTGGGCTAGTGCTTCCCTGTTTCCAGCTCTGTCACTGGGTCACTGCTTCACTGTTCCAAGCTCTGTCATTGGGTCAGTGCTTCAATGTTCCCAGCTCTGACGCTGGATCAGTCCTTCACAGTCCAAGCTCTGTCACTGGGTCAGTGCTTCACTGTTCCCAGCTCTGTTACTGGGTCACTGGTTCACTGTTCCCAACTCTGTACCTGTTTCACTGTTAACAGCTCTGTCACTGGGTCACTGCTTCACTGTCACTTGGTCAGTGCTTCACTGTTCCCGGCTCTTTCACTGGGTCAGTGCTTCACTGTTCCCAGCTCTGTCACTGGGTCAGTGCTTCACTGTTCCCAGCTCTGTCACTGGGTCATTGCTTCACTTTTCCCATCTCTGTCACAGTGTCAGTGCTTCACTGTTCCCAGCTCTGTCACTGGGTTCCTGCTTCACTGTTCCCAACTCTGTCACTGGGGTCACTGTTTCACGGTTCCTAGCTCTGTCACTGGGTCAGTGCTTCACTGTTCCCAGCTCTGCCACAGGGTTAATGCTTCATTGTTCCCAACTCTGCCACAGGGTCCCTGCATCACTGTTCCCAGCTCTGTCACTGGGTCACTGCTTCACTGTCACTCGGTCACTGCATCACAGTTCCCGGCTCTTTCACTGGGTCAGTGTTTCACTGTTCCCAGCTCTGTCACTGGGTCAGTGCTTCACTGTTCCCAGCTCTGTCACTGGGTCAGTGCTTCACTCTTCCCAGCTCTGTCACTGGGTCAGTGCTTCACTGTTCCCAGCTCTGTTACTGGGTCACTGCTTCACTGTTCCCAACTCTGTACCTGTTTCACTGTTAACAGCTCTGTCACTGGGTCACTGCTTCACTGTCACTTGGTCAGTGCATCACTGTTCCCGGCTCTTTCACTGGGTCAGTGCTTCACTGTTCCCAGCTCTGTCACTGGGTCATTCCTTCACTTTTCCCATCTCTGTCACAGTGTCAGTGCTTCACTGTTCCCAGCTCTGTCACTGGGTTACTGCCTCCCTGTTCCCAGCTCTGTCACTGGGTCACTGCCTCTCTGTTCCAAGCTGTCACTGGGTCCCTGCTTCACTGTTCCCAACTCTGTCACTGGGGTCACTGTTTCACGGTTCCCAGCTCTGTCATTGGGTCAGTGCTTCACTGTTCCTGGCTCGACCGCTGGGTCACTGCTTCACTGTTCCCAGATCTGTCACTGGGTCAGTCCTTCACAGTCCCAGCTCTGTCACTGGGTCACTGCTTCACTGTTCCCAGCTCTGTACCTGTTTCACTGTTCCTAGCTCTGTCACTGGGTCACTGCTTCACTGTCACTTGGTCACTGCATCACTGTTCCCAACTCTTTCACTGGGTCAGTGCTTCACTGTTCCCAGCTCTGTAACTGGGTCATTGCTTCACTTTTCCCATCCCTGTCACAGGGTCAGTGCTTCACTGTTCCCAGCACTGTCACTGGGTCACTGCTTCACTGTTCCCTGCTCTGTCACTGGGTCATTGCTTCCCTTTTCCCATCTCTGTCACAGGGTCAGTGCTTCACTGTTCCCAGGTCTGTCACTGGGTTACTGCCTCCCTGTTCCCAACTCTGTCACGGGGTCACTGCCTCCCTGTTCTAACTCTGTCACTGGGTCACTGCTTCACTGTTCCCAACTCTGTCACTGGGTCACTGTTTTACTCTTCCCAGCTCTGTCACTTGGTCAGTGCTTCACTGTTCCCAGCTCTGCCACACAGTCACTGCTTCACTGTTCCCAGCTCTGTCACTGGGTCGCTGCTTCACAGTTCTCAGCTCTGTCACTGGGTAACTGCTTCACTGTTCCCAGCTCTGTCACTGCTTCACAGTTCCCCCGTCCACCACTGGGTCACTTTTTCACTGTTTCCAGCTCTGTCACTGGGTCACTGCTTCACTGTCCCTGCTCTTCCACTGGGTCAGTTCTTCACTCTCCCAGCTCTGCCACTGGGTCACTGCTTTACTGTTCCGAGTTCCTTAACTGGGTCACTGCTTCACTGTTCCCAGCTCTGTCACTGGGTCAGTGCTTCACTGTTCCCATCTCTGACACTGGGTCAGTCCTTCACAGTTCCAGCTCTGTCACTGGGTCAGTGCTTCACTGTTCCCAGCTCTGTCAGTGGGTCACTGAATCACTGTCACTTGGTCACTGCATCACAGTTCCCGGCTCTTTCACTGGGTCAGTGCTTCACTGTTCCCAGCTCTGTCACTGGGTCATTGCTTCCCTTTTCCCATCTCTGTCACAGGGTCAGTGCTTCACTGTTCCCAGGTCTGTCACTGGGTTACTGCCTCCCTGTTCCCAACTCTGTCACGGGGTCACTGCCTCCCTGTTCTAACTCTGTCACTGGGTCACTGCTTCACTGTTCCCAACTCTGTCACTGGGTCACTGTTTTACTGTTCCCAGCTCTGTCACTTGGTCAGTGCTTCACTGTTCCCAGCTCTGCCACACAGTCACTGCTTCACTGTTCCCAGCTCTGTCACTGGGTCGCTGCTTCACTGTTCTCAGCTCTGTCACTGGGTCACTGCTTCACTGTTCCCAGCTCTGTCACTGCTTCACAGTTCCCCCGTCCACCACTGGGTCACTGTTTCACTGTTTCCAGCTCTGTCACTGGGTCACTGCTTCACTGTCCCTGCTCTTCCACTGGGTCAGTTCTTCACTCTCCCAGCTCTGCCACTGGGTCACTGCTTTACTGTTCCGAGTTCCTTAACTGGGTCACTGCTTCAATGTTCCCAGCTCTGTCCCAGGGTCACTGCTTCACTGCTCCCAGCTTGTCCCAGGGTCAGTGCATCACTGTTACCAGCACTGTCACTGGGCTAGTGCTTCCCTGTTTCCAGCTCTGTCACTGGGTCACTGCTTCACTGTTCCAAGCTCTGTCATTGGGTCAGTGCTTCAATGTTCCCAGCTCTGACGCTGGATCAGTCCTTCACAGTCCAAGCTCTGTCACTGGGTCAGTGCTTCACTGTTCCCAGCTCTGTTACTGGGTCACTGCTTCACTGTTCCCAACTCTGTACCTGTTTCACTGTTAACAGCTCTGTCACTGGGTCACTGCTTCACTGTCACTTGGTCAGTGCTTCACTGTTCCCGGCTCTTTCACTGGGTCAGTGCTTCACTGTTCCCAGCTCTGTCACTGGGTCAGTGCTTCACTGTTCCCAGCTCTGTCACTGGGTCATTGCTTCACTTTTCCCATCTCTGTCACAGTGTCAGTGCTTCACTGTTCCCAGCTCTGTCACTGGGTTACTGCCTCCCTGTTCCCAACTCTGTCACTGGGTTACTGCCTTCCTGTTCCCAGCTGTCACTGGGTCCCTGCTTCACTGTTCCCAACTCTGCCACAGGGTCACTGCATCACTGTTCCCAGCTCTGTCACTGGGTCAGTGCTTCACTGTTCCCAGCTCTGCCAATTGGGTCACGGCTTCCCTGTTCCCAACTCTGCCACTGGGTCACTGCGTCACTGTTCCCATCTCTGCCACTGGGTCAGTGCTTCACTGTTCCCAGCTCTCTCACTGGGTAACTGCATCTCTGCCCCTGCTCTTCCACTGGGTCAGTGCTTCACTGCTCCCAGCTCTGTGTCAGGGTCACTGCTTCACTTTTCGCAGCACTGTCACTGGGTCAGTGCTTCACTGTTCCAAGTTCTGTCACTGGGTCAGTGCTTCACTGTTCCCAGCAGTGTCACTGGGTCAGTGCTTCACTGTTCCCAGCTCTGTCACTGGGTCAGTGCTTCACTGTTCCCAGCTCTGACACTGGGTCAGTCCTTCACAGTCCCAGCACTGTCACTGGGTCAGTGCTTCACTGTTCCCAGCTCTGTCACTGGGTCACTGCTTCACTGTCACTCGGTCACTGCATCACAGTTCCCGGCTCTTTCACTGGGCCAGTGCTTCACTGTTCCCAGCTCTGCCACTGGGTAAGTGCTTCACTGTTCCCAGCTCTGTCACTGGGTCAGTGCTTCACTGTTCCCAGCTCTGTTACTGGGTCACTGGTTCACTGTTCCCAACTCTGTACCTGTTTCACTGTTAACAGCTCTGTCACTGGGTCACTGCTTCATTGTCACTTGTTCAGTGCATCACTGTTCCCGGCTCTTTCACTGGGTCAGTGCTTCACTGTTCCCAGCTCTGTCACTGGGTCATTGCTTCACTTTTCCCATCTCTGTCACAGTGTCAGTGCTTCACTGTTCCCAGCTCTGTCACCTGGTTACTGCCTCCCTGTTCCCAGCTCTGTCACTGGGTCACTGCCTCCCTGTTCCACGCTGTCACTGGGTTCCTGCTTCACTGTTCCCAACTCTGTCACTGGGGTCACTGTTTCACGGTTCCCAGCTCTGTCACTGGGTCAGTGCTTCACTGTTCCCAGCTCTGCCACAGGGTTAATGCTTCATTGTTCCCAACTCTGCCACAGGGTCCCTGCATCACTGTTCCCAGCTCTGTCACTGGGTCACTGCTTCACTGTCACTCGGTCACTGCATCACAGTTCCCGGCTCTTTCACTGGGTCAGTGTTTCACTGTTCCCAGCTCTGTCACTGGGTCAGTGCTTCACTGTTCCCAGCTCTGTCACTGGGTCAGTGCTTCACTGTTCCCAGCTCTGTCACTGGGTCAGTGCTTCACTGTTCCCAGCTCTGTTACTGGGTCACTGCTTCACTGTTCCCAACTCTGTACCTGTTTCACTGTTAACAGCTCTGTCACTGGGTCACTGCTTCACTGTCACTTGGTCAGTGCATCACTGTTCCCGGCTCTTTCACTGGGTCAGTGCTTCACTGTTCCCAGCTCTGTCACTGGGTCATTCCTTCACTTTTCCCATCTCTGTCACAGTGTCAGTGCTTCACTGTTCCCAGCTCTGTCACTGGGTTACTGCCTCCCTGTTCCCAGCTCTGTCACTGGGTCACTGCCTCTCTGTTCCAAGCTGTCACTGGGTCCCTGCTTCACTGTTCCCAACTCTGTCACTGGGGTCACTGTTTCACGGTTCCCAGCTCTGTCATTGGGTCAGTGCTTCACTGTTCCTGGCTCGACCGCTGGGTCACTGCTTCACTGTTCCCAGATCTGTCACTGGGTCAGTCCTTCACAGTCCCAGCTCTGTCACTGGGTCACTGCTTCACTGTTCCCAGCTCTGTACCTGTTTCACTGTTCCTAGCTCTGTCACTGGGTCACTGCTTCACTGTCACTTGGTCACTGCATCACTGTTCCCGACTCTTTCACTGGGTCAGTGCTTCACTGTTCCCAGCTCTGTAACTGGGTCATTGCTTCACTTTTCCCATCCCTGTCACAGGGTCAGTGCTTCACTGTTCCCAGCACTGTCACTGGGTCACTGCTTCACTGTTCCCTGCTCTGTCACTGGGTCATTGCTTCCCTTTTCCCATCTCTGTCACAGGGTCAGTGCTTCACTGTTCCCATTTCTGTCACTGGGTTACTGCCTCCCTGTTCCCAACTCTGTCACGGGGTCACTGCCTCCCTGTTCTAACTCTGTCACTGGGTCACTGCTTCACTGTTCCCAACTCTGTCACTGGGTCACTGTTTTACTGTTCCCAGCTCTGTCACTTGGTCAGTGCTTCACTGTTCCCAGCTCTGTCACTGGGTCACTGCTTCACTGTTCCCAGCTCTGCCACACAGTCACTGCTTCACTGTTCCCAGCTCTGTCACTGGGTCGCTGCTTCACTGTTCTCAGCTCTGTCACTGGGTCACTGCTTCACTGTTCCCAGCTCTGTCACTGCTTCACAGTTCCCCCGTCCACCACTGGGTCACTTTTTCACTGTATCCAGCTCTGTCAATGGGTCACTGCTTCACTGTCCCTGCTCTTCCACTGGGTCAGTTTTTCACTCTCCCAGCTCTGCCACTGGGTCACTGCTTTACTGTTCCGAGTTCCTTAACTGGGTCACTGCTTCACTGTTCCCAGCTCTGTCACTGGGTCTGTGCTTCACTGTTCCCAGCTCTGCCAATTGGGTCACGGCTTCCCTGTTCCCAACTCTGCCACTGGGTCACTGCGTCACTGTTCCCATCTCTGCCACTGGGTCAGTGCTTCACTGTTCCCAGCTCTGTCACTGGGTAACTGCATCACTGCCCCTGCTCTTCCACTGGGTCACTTCCTCACTGTCCCAGCTCTGCCACGGGCTCAGTGCTTCACTGCTCCCAGCTCTGTCTCAGGGTCACTGCTTCACGTTTCGCAGCACTGTCACTGGGTCAGTGCTTCACTGTTCCACGTTCTGTCACTGTGTCAGTGCTTCACTGTTCCCAGCTCTGTCACTGGGTCACTGCTTCACTGTTCCCAGATCTGTCACTGGGTCAGTCCTTCACAGTCCCAGCTCTGTCACTGGGTCAGTGCTTCACTGTTCCCAGCTCTGTCACTGGGTCACTGCCTCACTGTTCCCAACTCTGTACCTGTTTCACTGTTCCCAGCTCTGTCACTGTGTCACTGCTTCACTGTCACTTGGTGACTGCATCACAGTTCCCGACTCTTTCACTGGGTCAGTGCTTCACTGTTCCCAGCTCTGTCACAGGGTCAGTGCTTCACTGTTCCCAGCACTGTCACTGGGTCACTGCTTCACTGTTCCCAGCTCTGTCACTGGGTCAGTGCTTCACAGTCCCAGCTCTGTCACTGGTTCAGTGCTTCACTGTTCCCAGCTCTGTCACTGGGTCACTGCTACACGGTTCCCCACTCTGTCCCTGTTTCACTGTTCCCAGCTCTGTCAATGGGTCACTGCTTCACTGTCACTTGGTCACTGCATCACAGTTCCCGGCTCTTTCACTGGGTCAGTGCTTCACTCTTCCCAGCTCTGCCACTGGGTCAGTGCTTCACTGGTCCCAGCTCTGTCACTGGGTCAGTGCTTCACTGTTCCCAGCTGTCACTGGCTCACTGCTTCACTGTTCCCAGCTCTGTCACTGGGTCACTGCTTCACTGTTCCCAGCTCTGTCACTGGGTCACTGCTTCACTGTTCCCCTCTCTGTCACTTGTCACTGCTTCACTGTTCCCAGCTCTGTCACTGGGTAACTGCTTCACTGTTTTCAGCTCTTCCACTGGGTCACTGCTTCACTGTCCCATCTCTGCCAGCGGGTCACTGCATCACTGTTCCCAGCTCTGCCATCGGGTAAAAGCTTCGCTGTTCCGATTCTGTCACGGTGTCACTGCTTCACTGTTCCCAGCTCTGCCACTGGCTCACTGCTTCAGTGTTCCCATCTCTGCCACTGGGTCAGGGCATCACTGTTCCCAGCTCTGTCGCATCGTCACTGCCTCACGGTCCCCAGCTCTGTCACTGGGTAACTGCTTCACTGTTCCCAGCTCTGTCACTGCTTCACAGTTCCCCCTTCCACCACTGGGTCACTGTTCCACTGTTTCCAGCTCTGTCACTGGGTCACTGCTTCACTGTCCCTGCACTTCCACTGGGTCACTTCCTCACTGTCCCAGCTCTGCCACTGGCTCAGTGCTTCACTGCTCCCAGCTCTGTCTCAGGGTCACTGCTTCAGTTTTCGCAGCACTGTCACTGGGTCAAAGCTTCACTGTTCCAGGTTCTGTCACTGTGTCAGTGCTTCACTGTTCCCAGCTCTGTCACTGGGTCACTGCTTCACTGTTCCCAACTCTGTACCTGTTTCACTGTTCCCAGCTCTGTCACTTGGGTCACTGCTTCACTGTCACTTGGTGACTGCATCACTGTTCCCGACTCTTTCACTGGGTCAGTGCTTCACTGTTCCCAGCTCTGTAACTGGGTCATTGCTTCACTTTTCCCATCCCTGTCACAGGGTCAGTGCTTCACTGTTCCCAGCTCTGTCACTGGGTCAGTGCTTCACTGTTCCCAGCTCTGTCACTGGGTCACTGCCTCCCTGTTCCAAGCTGTCACTGGGTTCCTGCTTCACTGTTCCCAACTCTGTCACTGGGGTCACTGTTTCACGGTTCCTAGCTCTGTCACTGGGTCAGTGCTTCACTGTTCCCAGCTCTGCCACAGGGTTAATGCTTCATTGTTCCCAACTCTGCCACAGGGTCCCTGCATCACTGTTCCCAGCTCTGTCACTGGGTCACTGCTTCACTGTCACTCGGTCACTGCATCACAGTTCCCGGCTCTTTCACTGGGTCAGTGTTTCACTGTTCCCAGCTCTGTCACTGGGTCAGTGCTTCACTGTTCCCAGCTCTGTCACTGGGTCAGTGCTTCACTGTTCCCAGCTCTGTCACTGGGTCAGTGCTTCACTGTTCCCAGCTCTGTTACTGGGTCACTGCTTCACTGTTCCCAACTCTGTACCTGTTTCACTGTTAACAGCTCTGTCACTGGGTCACTGCTTCACTGTCACTTGGTCAGTGCATCACTGTTCCCGGCTCTTTCACTGGGTCAGTGCTTCACTGTTCCCAGCTCTGTCACTGGGTCATTCCTTCACTTTTCCCATCTCTGTCACAGTGTCAGTGCTTCACTGTTCCCAGCTCTG
This sequence comes from Isurus oxyrinchus, assembly GCA_026770705.1. Taxonomy (NCBI): domain Eukaryota; kingdom Metazoa; phylum Chordata; class Chondrichthyes; order Lamniformes; family Lamnidae; genus Isurus; species Isurus oxyrinchus. The sequence continues at coordinate 286,999 of JANJGN010000240.1, forward strand.
TCACTGGGTTACTGCCTCCCTGTTCCCAGCTCTGTCACTGGGTCACTGCCTCTCTGTTCCAAGCTGTCACTGGGTCCCTGCTTCACTGTTCCCAACTCTGTCACTGGGGTCACTGTTTCACGGTTCCCAGCTCTGTCATTGGGTCAGTGCTTCACTGTTCCTGGCTCGACCGCTGGGTCACTGCTTCACTGTTCCCAGATCTGTCACTGGGTCAGTCCTTCACAGTCCCAGCTCTGTCACTGGGTCACTGCTTCACTGTTCCCAGCTCTGTACCTGTTTCACTGTTCCTAGCTCTGTCACTGGGTCACTGCTTCACTGTCACTTGGTCACTGCATCACTGTTCCCGACTCTTTCACTGGGTCAGTGCTTCACTGTTCCCAGCTCTGTAACTGGGTCATTGCTTCACTTTTCCCATCCCTGTCACAGGGTCAGTGCTTCACTGTTCCCAGCACTGTCACTGGGTCACTGCTTCACTGTTCCCTGCTCTGTCACTGGGTCATTGCTTCCCTTTTCCCATCTCTGTCACAGGGTCAGTGCTTCACTGTTCCCAGGTCTGTCACTGGGTTACTGCCTCCCTGTTCCCAACTCTGTCACGGGGTCACTGCCTCCCTGTTCTAACTCTGTCACTGGGTCACTGCTTCACTGTTCCCAACTCTGTCACTGGGTCACTGTTTTACTGTTCCCAGCTCTGTCACTTGGTCAGTGCTTCACTGTTCCCAGCTCTGCCACACAGTCACTGCTTCACTGTTCCCAGCTCTGTCACTGGGTCGCTGCTTCACTGTTCTCAGCTCTGTCACTGGGTCACTGCTTCACTGTTCCCAGCTCTGTCACTGCTTCACAGTTCCCCCGTCCACCACTGGGTCACTGTTTCACTGTTTCCAGCTCTGTCACTGGGTCACTGCTTCACTGTCCCTGCTCTTCCACTGGGTCAGTTCTTCACTCTCCCAGCTCTGCCACTGGGTCACTGCTTTACTGTTCCGAGTTCCTTAACTGGGTCACTGCTTCAATGTTCCCAGCTCTGTCCCAGGGTCACTGCTTCACTGTTCCCAGCTTGTCCCAGGGTCAGTGCATCACTGTTACCAGCACTGTCACTGGGCTAGTGCTTCCCTGTTTCCAGCTCTGTCACTGGGTCACTGCTTCACTGTTCCAAGCTCTGTCATTGGGTCAGTGCTTCAATGTTCCCAGCTCTGACGCTGGATCAGTCCTTCACAGTCCAAGCTCTGTCACTGGGTCAGTGCTTCACTGTTCCCAGCTCTGTTACTGGGTCACTGCTTCACTGTTCCCAACTCTGTACCTGTTTCACTGTTAACAGCTCTGTCACGGGGTCACTGCTTCACTGTCACTTGGTCAGTGCTTCACTGTTCCCGGCTCTTTCACTGGGTCAGTGCTTCACTGTTCCCAGCTCTGTCACTGGGTCAGTGCTTCACTGTTCCCAGCTCTGTCACTGGGTCATTGCTTCACTTTTCCCATCTCTGTCACAGTGTCAGTGCTTCACTGTTCCCAGCTCTGTCACTGGGTTACTGCCTCCCTGTTCCCAACTCTGTCACTGGGTTACTGCCTTCCTGTTCCCAGCTGTCACTGGGTCCCTGCTTCACTGTTCCCAACTCTGCCACAGGGTCACTGCATCACTGTTCCCAGCTCTGTCACTGGGTCAGTGCTTCACTGTTCCCAGCTCTGCCAATTGGGTCACGGCTTCCCTGTTCCCAACTCTGCCACTGGGTCACTGCGTCACTGTTCCCATCTCTGCCACTGGGTCAGTGCTTCACTGTTCCCAGCTCTCTCACTGGGTAACTGCATCTCTGCCCCTGCTCTTCCACTGGGTCAGTGCTTCACTGCTCCCAGCTCTGTGTCAGGGTCACTGCTTCACTTTTCGCAGCACTGTCACTGGGTCAGTGCTTCACTGTTCCAAGTTCTGTCACTGGGTCAGTGCTTCACTGTTCCCAGCAGTGTCACTGGGTCAGTGCTTCACTGTTCCCAGCTCTGACACTGGGTCAGTCCTTCACAGTCCCAGCACTGTCACTGGGTCAGTGCTTCACTGTACCCAGCTCTGTCACTGGGTCAGTGCTTCACTGTTCCCAGCTCTGTCACTGGGTCACTGCTTCACTGTCACTCGGTCACTGCATCACAGTTCCCGGCTCTTTCACTGGGCCAGTGCTTCACTGTTCCCAGCTCTGCCACTGGGTCAGTGCTTCACTGTTCCCAGCTCTGTCACTGGGTCAGTGCTTCACTGTTCCCAGCTCTGTTACTGGGTCACTGGTTCACTGTTCCCAACTCTGTACCTGTTTCACTGTTAACAGCTCTGTCACTGGGTCACTGCTTCATTGTCACTTGTTCAGTGCATCACTGTTCCCGGCTCTTTCACTGGGTCAGTGCTTCACTGTTCCCAGCTCTGTCACTGGGTCATTGCTTCACTTTTCCCATCTCTGTCACAGTGTCAGAGCTTCACTGTTCCCAGCTCTGTCACCTGGTTACTGCCTCCCTGTTCCCAGCTCTGTCACTGGGTCACTGCCTCCCTGTTCCACGCTGTCACTGGGTTCCTGCTTCACTGTTCCCATCTCTGTCACTGGGGTCACTGTTTCACGGTTCCCAGCTCTGTCACTGGGTCAGTGCTTCACTGTTCCCAGCTCTGCCACAGGGTTAATGCTTCATTGTTCCCAACTCTGCCACAGGGTCCCTGCATCACTGTTCCCAGCTCTGTCACTGGGTCACTGCTTCACTGTCACTCGGTCACTGCATCACAGTTCCCGGCTCTTTCACTGGGTCAGTGTTTCACTGTTCCCAGCTCTGTCACTGGGTCAGTGCTTCACTGTTCCCAGCTCTGTCACTGGGTCAGTGCTTCACTGTTCCCAGCTCTGTCACTGGGTCAGTGCTTCACTGTTCCCAGCTCTGTTACTGGGTCACTGCTTCACTGTTCCCAACTCTGTACCTGTTTCACTGTTAACAGCTCTGTCACTGGGTCACTGCTTCACTGTCACTTGGTCAGTGCATCACTGTTCCCGGCTCTTTCACTGGGTCAGTGCTTCACTGTTCCCAGCTCTGTCACTGGGTCATTCCTTCACTTTTCCCATCTCTGTCACAGTGTCAGTGCTTCACTGTTCCCAGCTCTGTCACTGGGTTCATGCCTCCCTGTTCCCAGCTCTGTCACTGGGTCACTGCCTCTCTGTTCCAAGCTGTCACTGGGTCCCTGCTTCACTGTTCCCAACTCTGTCACTGGGGTCACTGTTTCACAGTTCCCAGCTCTGTCATTGGGTCAGTGCTTCACTGTTCCTGGCTCGACCGCTGGGTCACTGCTTCACTGTTCCCAGATCTGTCACTGGGTCAGTCCTTCACAGTCCCAGCTCTGTCACTGGGTCACTGCTTCACTGTTCCCAGCTCTGTACCTGTTTCACTGTTCCTAGCTCTGTCACTGGGTCACTGCTTCACTGTCACTTGGTCACTGCATCACTGTTCCCGACTCTTTCACTGGGTCAGTGCTTCACTGTTCCCAGCTCTGTAACTGGGTCATTGCTTCACTTTTCCCATCCCTGTCACAGGGTCAGTGCTTCACTGTTCCCAGCACTGTCACTGGGTCACTGCTTCACTGTTCCCTGCTCTGTCACTGGGTCATTGCTTCCCTTTTCCCATCTCTGTCACAGGGTCAGTGCTTCACTGTTCCCATTTCTGTCACTGGGTTACTGCCTCCCTGTTCCCAACTTTGTCACGGGGTCACTGCCTCCCTGTTCAAACTCTGTCACTGGGTCACTGCTTCACTGTTCCCAACTCTGTCACTGGGTCACTGTTTTACTGTTCCCAGCTCTGTCACTTGGTCAGTGCTTCACTGTTCCCAGCTCTGTCACTGGGTCACTGCTTCACTGTTCCCAGCTCTGCCACACAGTCACTGCTTCACTGTTCCCAGCTCTGTCACTGGGTCGCTGCTTCACTGTTCTCAGCTCTGTCACTGGGTCAGTGCTTCACTGTTCCCAGCTCTGTCACTGCTTCACAGTTCCCCCGTCCACCACTGGGTCACTTTTTCACTGTTTCCAGCTCTGTCAATGGGTCACTGCTTCACTGTCCCTGCTCTTCCACTGGGTCAGTTTTTCACTCTCCCAGCTCTGCCACTGGGTCACTGCTTTACTGTTCCGAGTTCCTTAACTGGGTCACTGCTTCACTGTTCCCAGCTCTGTCACTGGGTCAGTGCTTCACTGTTCCCAGCTCTGCCAATTGGGTCACGGCTTCCCTGTTCCCAACTCTGCCACTGGGTCACTGCGTCACTGTTCCCATCTCTGCCACTGGGTCAGTGCTTCACTGTTCCCAGCTCTGTCACTGGGTAACTGCATCACTGCCCCTGCTCTTCCACTGGGTCACTTCCTCACTGTCCCAGCTCTGCCACGGGCTCAGTGCTTCACTGCTCCCAGCTCTGTCTCAGGGTCACTGCTTCACGTTTCGCAGCACTGTCACTGGGTCAGTGCTTCACTGTTCCACGTTCTGTCACTGTGTCAGTGCTTCACTGTTCCCAGCTCTGTCACTGGGTCACTGCTTCACTGTTCCCAGATCTGTCACTGGGTCAGTCCTTCACAGTCCCAGCTCTGTCACTGGGTCAGTGCTTCACTGTTCCCAGCTCTGTCACTGGGTCACTGCCTCACTGTTCCCAACTCTGTACCTGTTTCACTGTTCCCAGCTCTGTCACTGTGTCACTGCTTCACTGTCACTTGGTGACTGCATCACAGTTCCCGACTCTTTCACTGGGTCAGTGCTTCACTGTTCCCAGCTCTGTAACTGGGTCATTGCTTCACCTTTCCCATCCCTGTCACAGGGTCAGTGCTTCACTGTTCCCAGCACTGTCACTGGGTCACTGCTTCACTGTTCCCAGCTCTGTCACTGGGTCAGTGCTTCACAGTCCCAGCTCTGTCACTGGGTCAGTGCTTCACTGTTCCCAGCTCTGTCACTGGGTCACTGCTACACGGTTCCCCACTCTGTCCCTGTTTCACTGTTCCCAGCTCTGTCAATGGGTCACTGCTTCACTGTCACTTGGTCACTGCATCACAGTTCCCGGCTCTTTCACTGGGTCAGTGCTTCACTCTTCCCAGCTCTGCCACTGGGTCAGTGCTTCACTGGTCCCAGCTCTGTCACTGGGTCAGTGCTTCACTGTTCCCAGCTGTCACTGGCTCACTGCTTCACTGTTCCCAGTTCTGTCACTGGGTCACTGCTTCACTGTTCCCAGCTCTGTCACTGGGTCACTGCTTCACTGTTCCCCTCTCTGTCACTTGTCACTGCTTCACTGTTCCCAGCTCTGTCACTGGGTAACTGCTTCACTGTTTTCAGCTCTTCCACTGGGTCACTGCTTCACTGTCCCATCTCTGCCAGCGGGTCACTGCATCACTGTTCCCAGCTCTGCCATCGGGTAAAAGCTTCGCTGTTCCGATTCTGTCACGGTGTCACTGCTTCACTGTTCCCAGCTCTGCCACTGGCTCACTGCTTCAGTGTTCCCATCTCTGCCACTGGGTCAGGGCATCACTGTTCCCAGCTCTGTCGCATCGTCACTGCCTCACGGTCCCCAGCTCTGTCACTGGGTAACTGCTTCATTGTTCCCAGCTCTGTCACTGCTTCACAGTTCCCCCTTCCACCACTGGGTCACTGTTCCACTGTTTCCAGCTCTGTCACTGGGTCACTGCTTCACTGTCCCTGCTCTTCCACTGGGTCACTTCCTCACTGTCCCAGCTCTGCCACTGGCTCAGTGCTTCACTGCTCCCAGCTCTGTCTCAGGGTCACTGCTTCAGTTTTCGCAGCACTGTCACTGGGTCAAAGCTTCACTGTTCCAGGTTCTGTCACTGTGTCAGTGCTTCACTGTTCCCAGCTATGTCACTGGGTCACTGCTTCACTGTTCCCAACTCTGTACCTGTTTCACTGTTCCCAGCTCTGTCACTGGGTCACTGCTTCACTGTCACTTGGTGACTGCATCACTGTTCCCGACTCTTTCACTGGGTCAGTGCTTCACTGTTCCCAGCTCTGTAACTGGGTCATTGCTTCACTTTTCCCATCCCTGTCACAGGGTCAGTGCTTCACTGTTCCCAGCTCTGTCACTGGGTCAGTGCTTCACTGTTCCCAGCACTGTCACTGGGTCACTGCTTCACTGTTCCCAGCTCTGTCACTGGGTCAGTGCTTCACAGTCCCAGCTCTGTCACTGGGTCAGTGCTTCACTGTTCCCAGCTCTGTCACTGGGTCACTGCTTCACTGTCACTTGGTCACTGCATCACAGTTTTCGGCTCTTTCACTGGGTCAGTGCTTCACTGTTCCCAGCTCTGTCACTGGGTCAGTGTTTCTCTGTTCCCAGCACTGTCACTGGGTCACTGCTTCACTGTTCCCAGCTCTGTCACTGGGTCAGTGCTTCACAGTCCCAGCTGTCACTGGGTCAGTGCTTCACTGTTCCCAGCTCTGTCACTGGGTCACTGCTTCACTGTCACTTGGTCACTGCATCACAGTTCCCGGCTCTTTCACTGGGTCAGTGCTTCACTGTTCCCAGCTCTGCCACTGGGTCAGTACTTCACTGTTCCCAGCTCTGTCACTGGGTCAGTGCTTCACTGGTCCCAGCTATGTCACTGGGTCAGTGCTTCACTGTTCCCAGCTCTGTCACTGGGTCAGTGCTTCACTGTTCCCAGCTCTGTCACTGGGTCACTGCTTCACTGTTCCCAGCTCTGTCACTGGGTCACTGCTTCACTGTTCCCAGCTCTGTCACTTGTCACTGCTTCACTGTTCCCAGCTCTGTCACTGGGTAACTGCTTCACTGTTTTCAGCTCTTCCACTGGGTCACTGCTTCACTGTCCCATCTCTGCCAGCGGGTCACTGCATCACTGTTCCCAGCTCTGCCATCGGGTAACAGCTTCACTGTTCCCATTCTGTCACGGTGTCACTGCTTCACTGTTCCCAGCTCTGCCACTGGCTCACTGCTTCAGTGTTCCCATCTCTGCCTCTGGGTCAGGGTATCACTGTTCCCAGCTCTGTCGCATTGTCACTGCCTCACGGTCCCCAGCTCTGTCACTGGGTAACTGCTTCACTGTTCCCAGCTCTGTCACTGCTTCACAGTTCCCCCGTCCACCACTGGGTCACTGTTTCACAGTTTCCAGCTCTGTCACTGGGTCACTGCTTCACTGTCCCTGCTCTTCCACTGGGTCAGTTCTTCACTCTCCCAGCTCTGCCGCTGGGTCACTGCTTTACTTTTCCGAGTTCCTTAACTGGGTCACTGCTTCAATGTTCCCAGCTCTGTCCCAGGGTCACTGCTTCACTGCTCCCAGCTTGTCCCAGGGTCAGTGCGTCACTGTTACCAGCACTGTCACTGGGCTAGTGCTTCCCTCTTCCCAGCTCTGTCACTGGGTCACTGCTTCACTGTTCCAAGCTCTGTCACTGGGTCAGTGCTTCACTGTTCCCGGCTCTGACGCTGGATCAGTCCTTCACAGTCCAAGCTCTGTCACTGGGTCAGTGCTTCACTGTTCCCAGCTCTGTTACTGGGTCACTGCTTCACTGTTCCCAACTCTGTACCTGTTTCACTGTTAACAGCTCTGTCACTGGGTCACTGCTTCACTGTCACTTGGTCAGTGCATCACTGTTCCCGGCTCTTTCACTGGGTCAGTGCTTCACTGTTCCCAGCTCTGTCACTGGGTCATTGCTTCACTTTTCCCATCTCTTTCACAGTGTCAGTGCTTCACTGTTCCCAGCTCTGTCACTGGGTTGCTCCCTCCCTGTTCCCAGCTCTGTCACTGGGTCACTGCCTCCCTGTTCCAAGCTGTCACTGGGTCCCTGCTTCACTGTTCCCAACTCTGTCACTGGGGTCACTGTTTCACGGTTCCCAGCTCTGTCACTGGGTCAGTGCTTCACTGTTCCCAGCTCTGCCACAGGGTTAATGCTTCATTGTTCCCAACTCTGCCACAGGGTCACTGCATCACTGTTCCCAGCTCTGTCACTGGGTCCGTGCTTCACTGTTCCCAGCTCTGCCAATTGGGTCACAGATTCCCTGTTCCCAACTCTGCCACTGGGTCACTGCGTCACTGTTCCCATCTCTGCCACTGGGTCAGTGCTTCACTGTTCCCAGCTCTCTCACTGGGTAACTGCATCACTGCCCCTGCTCTTCCACTTGGTCAGTGCTTCACTGCTCCCAGCTCTGTCTCAGGGTCACTGCTTCATTTTTAGCAGCACTGTCACTGGGGCAGTGCTTCACTGTTCCAAGTTCTGTCACTGTGTCAGTGCTTCACTGTTCCCAGCTCTGTCACTGGGTCACTGCTTCACTGTTCCCATCTTTGGCACTGGGTCGCGAGTTCACTGTTCCTGGCTCGGCCGCTGGGTCACTTCTTCACTGTTCCCAGATCTGTCACTGGGTCAGTCCTTCACAGTCCCAGCTCTGTCACTGGGTCAGTGCTTCACTGTTCCCAGCTCTGTCACTGGGTCACTGCTTCACTGTTCCCAGCTCTGTAACTGGATCATTGCTTAATTTTTCCCATCCCTGTCACTGGGTCAGTGCTTCACTGTTCCCAGCTCTGTCAGTGGGTCACTGCTTCTCTGTCACTTGGTCAGTGTATCACTGTTCCCAGCTCTGTCACTGGGTCATTGCTTCCCTTTTCCCATCTCTGTCACAGGGTCAGTGCTTCACTGTTCCCAGGTCTGTCACTGGGTTACTGCCTCCCTGTTCCCAACTCTGTCACTGGGTCACTGCTTCACTGTTCCCCGCTCTACTACTGGGTCACTGCTTCACTGTGCCCAGCTCTGTCACTGGGTCACTGCTTCACTGTTCCCAGCTGTGTCACTGGGTCAGTGCTTCACTGTCCCAGCTCTGTCACTGGTCACTGCTTCACAGTTCCCAATTCTGTACCTGTTTCACTGTTCCCAGCTCTGTCACTGGGTCACTGCTTCACTGTCACTTGGTCACTGCATCACGTTTCCCGACTCTTTCAACTGGGTCAGTGCTTCCCTGTTCCCAGCTCTGTCACTGGGTCAGTGCTTCACTGTTCCCAGCTCTGTCAGTGGGTCACTGCTTCACTGTCACTTGGTCACTGCATCACTGTTCCCGGCTCTTTCACTGGGTCAGTGCTTCACTGTTCCCAGCTCTGTCACTGGGTCATTGCTTCCCTTTTCCCATCTCTGTCACAGGGTCAGTGCTTCATTGTTCCCAGGTCTGTCACTGGGTTACTGCCTCCCTGATCCCAACTCTGTCACTGGGTCACTGTCTCCCTGTTCCAACTCTGTCACTTGTTCACTGCTTCGCTGTTCCCAACTCTGTCACTGGGTCACTGTTTCACTGTTCCCAGCTCTGTCACTGGGTCACTGCATCAATGTTTCCAGCTCTGTCACTGGGTCAGTGCTTCACTGTTCCCAGCTCTGCCAATTGGGTCAGGCTTCCCTGTTCCCAACTCTGCCACAGGGTCACTGTTTCGCTGTTCCCAACTCTGTGACAGGGTCACTGCTTCACTGTTCCCAGCTCTGTCACTGGGTCACTGCTTCACTGTCCCAGCTATGTCACTGGGTCACTGCCTCCCTGTCCCCAGCTCTGCCACTGGGTTAATGCTTCATTGTTCACAACCCTGTCACTGGGTCAGTGCTGCACTGTTCCCAGCTCTGTCACTGGGTCAGTGCTTCACTGTTCCCAGCTCTGTCACTGGGTCACTGCTTCACTGTTCCCAGCTCTGTCACTGGGTCACTGCTTCACTGTTCCCAGCTCTGTCACTTGTCACTGCTTCACTGTTCCCAGCTCTGTCACTGGGTAGCTGCTTCACTGTTTTCAGCTCTTCCACTGGGTCACTGCTTCACTGTCCCATCTCTGCCAGCGGGTCACTGCATCACTGTTCCCAGCTCTGCCATCGGGTAAAAGCTTCACTGTTCCCATTCTGTCATGGTGTCACTGCTTCACTGTTCCCAGCTCTGCCACTGGCTCACTGCTTCAGTGTTCCCATCTCTGCCACTGGGTCAGGGCTTCACTGTTCCCAGCTCTGTCACTGTTTCACTGTTCCCAGCTCTGTCGCATTGTCACTGCCTCACGGTCCCCAGCTCTGTCACTGGGTAACTGCTTCACAGTTCCCAGCTCTGTCACTGCTTCACAGTTCCCCCGTCCACCACTGGGTCACTGTTTCACAGTTTCCAGCTCTGTCACTGGGTCACTGCTTCACTGTCGCTGCTCTTCCACTGGGTCAGTTCTTCACTCTCCCAGCTCTGCCAATGGGTCACTGCTTTACTGTTCCCAGTTCCGTAACTGGGTCACTGCTTCAATGTTCCCAGTTCTGTCCCAGGGTCACTGCTTCACTGCTCCCAGCTCTGTCCCAGGGTCAGTGCGTCACTGTTACCGGCACTGTCACTGGGTTCCTGCTTCACTGTTCCCCGCTCTGTCACTGGGTCACTGCTTCACTGTTTCCTGCTCTGTCACTGGGTCACTGCTTCACTGTTACCAGCTCTGTCACAGGGTCAATGCTTCACTGTTCCCAGCTCTGTCACTGGGTCACTGCTTCACTGTTCCCAGCTCTGTCACTGGGTCACTGCTTCACTGTTCCCAGCTCTGTCATTGGGTCAGTGCTTCACTGTTCCCAGCTCTGTCAGTGGGTCAGTGCTTCACTGTACCAGTTCTTACGCTGGGTCAGTCCTTCACAGTCCAAGCTCTGTCACTGGGTCAGTGCTTCACTGTTCCCAGCTCTGTTACTGGGTCACTGGTTCACTCTTCCCAACTCTGTACCTGTTTCACTGTTAACAGCTCTGTCACTGGTTCACTACTTCACTGTCACTTGGTCAGTGCATCACTGTTCCCGGCTCTTTCACTGGGTCAGTGCTTCACTGTTCCCAGTTCTGTCACTGGGTCATTGCTTCACTTTTCCCATCTCTGTCACAGTGTCAGTGCTTCACTGTTCCCAGCTCTGTCACTGGGTTACTGCCTCCCTGTTCCCAGCTCTGTCACTGGGTCACTGCCTCCCTGTTCCAAGCTGTCACTGGGTCCCTGCTTCACTGTTCCCAACTCTGTAACTGGGGTCACTGTTTCATGGTTCCCAGCTCTGTCATTGGGTCAGTGCTTCACTGTTCCCAGCTCTGTCAGTGGGTCACTGCTTCACTGTCACTTGGTCAGTGTATCACTGTTCCCAGCTCTGTCACTGGGTCATTGCTTCCCTTTTCCCATCTCTGTCACAGGGTCAGTGCTTCACTGTTCCCAGGTCTGTCACTGTCCTACTGCCTCCCTGTTCCCAACTCTGTCACTGGCTCACTGCTTCACTGTTCCCCGCTCTACTACTGGGTCACTGCTTCACTGTGCCCAGCTCTGTCACTGGGTCACTGCTTCACTGTTCCCAGCTCTGTCACTGGGTCAGTGCTTCACTGTCCCAGCTCTGTCACTGGTCACTGCTTCACTGTTCCCAACTCTGTACCTGTTTCACTGTTCCCAGCTCTGTCACTGGGTCACTGCTTCACTGTCACTTGGTCACTGCATCACGTTTCCCGACTCTTTCAACTGGGTCAGTGCTTCACTGTTCCCAGCTCTGTCACTGGGTCAGTGCTTCACTGTTCCCAGCTCTGTCAGTGGGTCACTGCTTCACTGTCACTTGGTCACTGCATCACTGTTCCCGGCTCTTTCACTGGGTCAGTGCTTCACTGTTCCCAGCTCTGTCACTGTGTCATTGCTTCCCTTTTCCCATCTCTGTCACAGGGTCAGTGCTTCATTGTTCCCAGGTCTTTCACTGGGTTACTGCCTCCCTGATCCCAACTCTGTCACTGGGTCACTGCCTCCCTGTTCCAACTCTGTCACTTGTTCACTGCTTCGCTGTTCCCAACTCTGTCACTGGGTCACTGTTTCACTGTTCCCAGCTCTGTCACTGGGTCAGTGCTTCACTGTTCCCAGCTCTGTCACTGGGTCAGTGCTTCACTGTTCTCTGCTCTGTCACTGGGTCACTGCCCCCTGTTCCCAGCTCTGCCACTGGGTTAATGCTTCATTGTTCCCAACTCTTCTACAGGATCACTGCATCAATGTTTCCAGCTCTGTCACTGGGTCAGTGCTTCACTGTTCCCAGCTCTGCCAATTGGGTCACGGCTTCCCTGTTCCCAACTCTGCCACAGGGTCACTGTTTCGCTGTTCCCAACTCTGTGACAGGGTCACTGCTTCACTGTTCCCAGCTCTGTCACTGGGTCACTGCTTCACTGTCCCAGCTATGTCACTGGGTCACTGCCTCCCTGTCCCCAGCTCTGCCACTGGGTTAATGCTTCATTGTTCACAACTCTGTCACTGGGTCAGTGCTGCACTGTTCCCAGTTCTGTCACTGGGTCAGTGCTTCACTGTTCCCAGCTCTGTCACTGGGTCACTGCTTCACTGTTTCCAGCTCTGTCACTGGGTGACTGCTTCACTGTTCCCAGCTCTGTCACTTGTCACTGCTTCACTGTTTCCAGCTCTGTCACTGGGTAACTGCTTCACTGTTTTCAGCTCTTCCACTGGGTCACTGCTTCACTGTTCCCATCTCTGCCAGCAGGTCACTGCATCACTGTTCCCAGCTCTGCCATCGGGTAAAAGCTTCACTGTTCCCATTCTGTCACGGTGTCACTGCTTCACTGTTCCCAGCTCTGCCACTGGCTCAGTGCTTCAGTGTTCCCATCTCTGCCACTGGGTCAGGGCTTCACTGTTCCCAGCTCTGTCACTGTTTCACTGTTCCCAGCTCTGTCGCATTGTCACTGCCTCACGGTCCCCAGCTCTGTCACTGGGTAACTGCTTCACAGTTCCCAGCTCTGTCACTGCTTCACAGTTCCCCCGTCCACCACTGGGTCACTGTTTCACAGTTTCCAGCTCTGTCACTGGGTCACTGCGTCACTGTCGCTGCTCTTCCACTGGGTCAGTTCTTCACTCTCCCAGCTCTGCCACTGGGTCACTGCTTTACTGTTCCCAGTTCCGTAACTGGGTCACTGCTTCAATGTTCCCAGCTCTGTCCCAGGGTCACTGCTTCACTGCTCCCAGCTCTGTCCCAGGGTCAGTGCGTCACTGTTACCGGCACTGTCACTGGGTCCCTGCTTCACTGTTCCCAGCTCTGTCACTGGGTCACTGCTTCACTGTTTCCAGCTCTGTCACTGGGTCACTGCTTCACTGTTCCCAGCTCTGTCACAGGGTCACTGCTTCACTGTTCCCAGCTCTGTCACTGGGTCACTGCTTCACTGTTCCCAGCTCTGTCACTGGGTCAGTGCTTCACTGTTCCCAGCTCTGTCAGTGGGTCAGTGCTTCACTGTACCAGTTCTTACGCTGGGTCAGTCCTTCACAGTCCAAGCTCTGTCACTGGGTCAGTGCTTCACTGTTCCCAGCTCTGTCACTGGCTCACTGTTTCACTCTTCCCAACTCTGTACCTGTTTCACTGTTACCAGCTGTGTCACTGGGTCACTACTTCACTGTCACTTGGTCAGTGCATCACTGTTCCCGACTCTTTCTCTGGGTCAGTGCTTCACTGTTCCCAGTTCTGTCACTGGGTCATTGCTTCACTTTTCCCATCTCTGTCACAGTGTCAGTGCTTCACTGTTCCCAGCTCTGTCACTGGGTTACTGCCTCCCTGTTCCCAGCTCTGTCACTGGGTCACTGCCTCCCTGTTCCAAGCTGTCACTGGGTCCCTGCTTCACTGTTCCCAACTCTGTCACTGGGGTCACTGTTTCACGGTTCCCAGCTCTGTCACTGGGTCAGTGCTTCACTGTTCCCAGCTCTGCCAATTGGGTCACGGCTTCCCTGTTCCCAACTCTGCCACTGGGTCACTGCGTCACTGTTCCCATCTCTGCCACTGGGTCAGTGCTTCACTGTTCCCAGCTCCGTCACTGGGTAACTGCATCACTGCCCCTGCTCTTCCACTGGGTCACTTCCTCACTGTCCCAGCTCTGCCACTGGCTCAGTGCTTCACTGCTCCCAGCTCTGTCTCAGGGTCACTGCTTCACTTTTCGCAGCACTGTCACTGGGTCAGTGCTTCACTGTTCCAAGTTCTGTCACTGTGTCAGTGCTTCACTGTTCCCAGCTCTGTCACTGGGTCACTGCTTCACTGTTCCCATCTTTGCCACGGGGTCGCGAGTTCACTGTTCCTGGCTCGGCCGCTGGGTCACTGCTTTACTGTTCCCAGATCTGTCACTGGGTCAGTCCTTCACAGTCCCAGCTCTGTCACTGGGTCAGTGCTTCACAGTCCCAGCTCTGTCACTGTGTCAGTGCTTCACTGTTCCCAGCTCTGTCACTGGGTCAGTCCTTCACAGTCCCAGCTCTGTCACTGTGTCAGTGCTTCACTGTTCGCAGCTCTGTCACTGGGTCAGTGCTTCACTGTCACTTGGTCACTGCATCACAGTTCCTGACTCTGTCACTGGGTCAGTGGTTAACTGTTCCCAGCTCTGTCACTGGGTCAGTGCTTCACTGTTCCCAGCTCTGTAACTGGGTCATTGCTTCACTGATCCCAGCTCTGTCACTGGGTCAGTGCTTCACTGTTCCCATCTCTGACACTGGGTCAGTCCTTCACAGTTCCAGCTCTGTCACTGGGTCAGTGCTTCACTGTTCCCAGCTCTGTCAGTGGGTCACTGCTTCACTGTCACTTGGTCACTGCATCACAGTTCCCGGCTCTTTCACTGGGTCAGTGCTTCACAGTTCCCAGCTCTGTCACTGGGTCATTGCTTCCCTTTTCCCATCTCTGTCACAGCGTCAGTGCTTCACTGTTCCCAGGTCTGTCACTGGGTTACTGGCTCCCTGTTCCCAACTCTGTCACGGGGTCACTGCTTCACTGTTCCCAGCTCTGTCACTGGGTCACTGTTTCACTGTTCCCAGCTCTGTCACTTGGTCAGTGCTTCACTGTTCCCAGCTCTGTCACTGGGTCACTGCTTCACTGTTCCCAGCTCTGCCACACAGTCACTGCTTCACTGTTCCCAGCTCTGTCACTGGGTCGCTGCTTCACTGTTCCCAGTTCTGCCACAGGGTTAATGCTTCATTGTTCCCAACTCTGCCACAGGGTCACTGCATCACTGTTCCCAGCTCTGTCACTGGGTTACTGCATCACTGTTCCCAGCTCTGTCACTGGGTCAGTGCTTCACTGTTCCCAGCTCTGCCAATTGGGTCACGGCTTCCCTGTTCCCAACTCTGCCACTGGGTCACTGCGTCACTGTTCCCATCTCTGCCACTGGGTCAGTGCTTCACTGTTCCCAGCTCTGTCACTGGGAAACTGCATCATTGCCCCTGGTCTTCCACTTGGTCACTTCCTCACTGTCCCAGCTCTGCCACTGGCTCAGTGCTTCACTGCTCCCAGCTCTGTCTCAGGGTCACTGCTTCAATTTTCGCAGCACTGTCACTGGGTCAGTGCTTCACTGTTCCAAGTTCTGTCACTGTGTCAGTGCTTCACTGTTCCCAGCTCTGTCACTGGGTCACTGCTTCACTGTTCCCATCTTTGCCACGGGGTCGCGAGTTCACTGTTCCTGGCTCGGCCGCTGGGTCACTGCTTTACTGTTCCCAGATCTGTCACTGGGTCAGTCCTTCACAGTCCCAGCTCTGTCACTGGGTCAGTGCTTCACAGTCCCAGCTCTGTCACTGTGTCAGTGCTTCACTGTTCCCAGCTCTGTCACTGGGTCAGTCCTTCACAGTCCCAGCTCTGTCACTGTGTCAGTGCTTCACTGTTCCCAGCTCTGTCACTGGGTCAGTGCTTCACTGTTCCCAGCTCTGTACCTGTTTCACTGTTCCTAGCTCTGTCACTGGGTCACTGCTTCACTGTCACTTGGTCACTGCATCACAGTTCCTGACTCTTTCACTGGGTCAGTGCTTCACTGTTCCCAGCTCTGTAACTGGGTCAGTGCTTCACTGTTCCAAGCTCTGCCACTGGGTCAGTGCTTCACTGTTCCCAGCTCTGTCACTGGGTCAGTGCTTCACTGTTCCCAGCTCTGTCACTGGGTCAGTGCTTCACTGTTCCCAGCTCTGTTACTGGGTCACTGGTTCACTGTGCCCAACTCTGTACCTGTTTCACTGTTAACAGCTCTGTCACTGGGTCACTGCTTCACTGTCACTTGGTCAGTGCTTCACTGTTCCCAGCTCTGTCACTGGGTTACTGCCTCCCTGTTCCCAGCTCTGTCACTGGGTCACTGCCTCCCTGTTCCACGCTGTCACTGGGTTCCTGCTTCACTGTTCCCAACTCTGTCACTGGGGTCACTGTTTCACGGTTCCCAGCTCTGTCACTGGGTCAGTGCTTCACTGTTCCCAGCTCTGCCACAGGGTTAATGCTTCATTGTTCCCAACTCTGCCACAGGGTCACTGCATCACTGTTCCCAGCTCTGCCAATTGGGTCACGGCTTCCCTGTTCCCAACTCTGCCACTGGGTCACTGCATCACTGTTCCCATCTCTGCCACTGGGTCAGTGCTTCACTGTTCCCAGCTCTGTCACTGGGTAACTGCATCATTGCCCCTGCTCTTCCACTGGGTCACTTCCTCACTGTCACAGCTCTGCCACTGGCTCAGTGCTTCACTGCTCCCAGCTCTGTCTCAGGGTCACTGCTTCACTTTTCCCAGCACTGTCACTGGGTCAGTGCTTCACTGTTCCAAGTTCTGTCACTGTGTCAGTGCTTCACTGTTCCCAGCTCTGTCACTGGGTCACTGCTTCACTGTTCCCATCTTTGCCATGGGGTCGCGAGTTCACTGTTCCTGGCTCGGCCGCTGGGTCACTGCTTTACTGTTCCCAGATCTGTCACTGGGTCAGTCCTTCACAGTCCCAGCTCTGTCACTGGGTCAGTGCTTCACTGTTCCCAGCTCTGTCACTGGGTCACTGCTTCACTGTTCCCAGCTCTGTACCTGTTTTACTGTTCCTAGCTCTGTCACTGGGTCACTGCTTCACTGTCACTTGGTCACTGCATCACTGTTCCTGACTCTTTCACTGGGTCAGTGCTTCACTGTTCCCAGCACTGTCACTGGGTCACTGCTTCACTGTTCCCAGCTCTGTCAGTGGGTCAGTGCTTCACTGTTCGCATCTCTGACACTGGGTCAGTCCTTCACGGTTCCAGCTCTGTCACTGGCTCAGTGCTTCACTGTTCCCAGCTCTGTCAGTGGGTCACTGCTTCACTGTCACTTGGTCACTGCATCACAGTTCCCGGCTCTTTCACTGGGTCAGTGCTTCACTGTTCCCAGCTCTGTCACTGGGTCATTGCTTCCCTTTTCCCATCTCTGTCACAGTGTCAGTGCTTCACTGTTCCCAGCTCTGTCACTGGGTTACTGCCTCCCTGTTCCCAGCTCTGTCACTGGGTCACTGCCTCCCTGTTCCAGGCTGTCACTGGGTCCCTGCTTCACTGTTCCCAACTCTGTCACTGGGGTCACTGTTTCACAGTTCCCAGCTCTGTCACTGGGTCAGTGCTTCACTGTTCCCAGCTCTGCCAATTGGGTCACGGCTTCCCTGTTCCCAACTCTGCCACTGGCTCACTGCGTCACTGTTCCCATCTCTGCCACTGGGTCAGTGCTTCACTGTTCCCAGCTCTGTCACTGGGTAACTGCATCACTGCCCCTGCTCTTCCACTGGGTCACTTCCTCACTGTCCCAACTCTGCCACTGGCTCAGTGCTTCACTGCTCCCAGCTCTGTCTCAGGGTCACTGCTTCACTTTTCGCAGCACTGTCACTGGGTCACTGCTTCACTGTTCCCATCTTTGCCACTGGGTCGCGAGTTCACTGTTCCTGGCTCGGCCGCTGGGTCACTGCTTCACTGTTCCCAGATCTGTCACTGGGTCAGTGCTTCACTGTTCCCAGCTCTGTCACTGGGTCACTGCTTCACTGTTCCCAACTCTGTTCCTGTTTCACTGTTCCCAGCTCTGTCACTGTGTCACTGCTTCACTGTCACTTGGTCACTGCATCACTGTTCCCGACTCTTTCACTGGGTCAGTCCTTCACGGTTCCAGCTCTGTCACTGGGTCAGTGCTTCACTGTTCCAAGCTCTGCCACTGGGTCAGTGCTTCACTGTTCCCAGCTCTGTCACTGGGTCAGTGCTTCACTGTTCCCAGCTCTGTCACTGGGTCAGTGCTTCACTGTTCCCAGCTCTGTTACTGGGTCACTGGTTCACTGTGCCCAACTCTGTACCTGTTTCACTGTTAACAGCTCTGTCACTGGGTCACTGCTTCACTGTCACTTGGTCAGTGCATCACTGTTCCCGGCTCTTTCACTGGGTCAGTGCTTCACTGTTCCCAGCTCTGTCACTGGGTCATTGCTTCACTTTTCCCATCTCTGTCACAGTGTCAGTGCTTCACTGTTCCCAGCTCTGTCACTGGGTTACTGCCTCCCTGTTCCCAGCTCTGTCACTGGGTCACTGCCTCCCTGTTCCACGCTGTCACTGGGTTCCTGCTTCACTGTTCCCAACTCTGTCACTGGGGTCACTGTTTCACGGTTCCCAGCTCTGTCACTGGGTCAGTGCTTCACTGTTCCCAGCTCTGCCACAGGGTTAATGCTTCATTGTTCCCAACTCTGCCACAGGGTCACTGCATCACTGTTCCCAGCTCTGTCACTGGGTCAGTGCTTCACTGTTCCCAGCTCTGCCAATTGGGTCACGGCTTCCCTGTTCCCAACTCTGCCACTGGGTCACTGCGTCACTGTTCCCATCTCTGCCACTGGGTCAGTGCTTCACTGTTCCCAGCTCTGTCACTGGGTAACTGCATCATTGCCCCTGCTCTTCCACTGGGTCACTTCCTCACTGTCCCAGCTCTGCCACTGGCTCAGTGCTTCACTGCTCCCAGCTCTGTCTCAGGGTCACTGCTTCACTTTTCGCAGCACTGTCACTGTGTCAGTGCTTCACTGTTCCCAGCTCTGTCACTGGGTCACTGCTTCACTGTTCCCATCTTTGCCATGGGGTCGCGAGTTCACTGTTCCTGGCTCGGCCGCTCGGTCACTGCTTTACTGTTCCCAGATCTGTCACTGGGTCAGTCCTTCACAGTCCCAGCTCTGTCACTGGGTCAGTGCTTCACTGTTCCCAGCTCTGTCACTAGGTCACTGCTTCACTGTTCCCAGCTCTGTACCTGTTTTACTGTTCCTAGCTCTGTCACTGGGTCACTGCTTCACTGTCACTTGGTCACTGCATCACTGTTCCTGACTCTTTCACTGAGTCAGTGCTTCACTGTTCCCAGCTCTGTAACTGGGTCATTGCTTCACTTTTCCCATCCCTGTCACAGGGTCAGTGCTTCACTTTTCCCAGCACTGTCACTGGGTCACTGCTTCACTGTTCCCAGCTCTGTCACTGGGTCAGTGCTTCACTGTTCGCATCTCTGACACTGGGTCAGTCCTTCACGGTTCCAGCTCTGTCACTGGCTCAGTGCTTCACTGTTCCCAGCTCTGTCAGTGGGTCACTGCTTCACTGTCACTTGGTCACTGCATCACAGTTCCCGGCTCTATCACTGGGTCCGTACTTCACTGTTCCCAGCTCTGTCACTGGGTCATTGCTTCCCTTTTCCCAACTCTGTCACAGTGTCAGTGCTTCACTGTTCCCAGCTCTGTCACTGGGTTACTGCCTCCCTGTTCCCAGCTCTGTCACTGGGTCACTGCCTCCCTGTTCCAGGCTGTCACTGGGTCCCTGCTTCACTGTTCCCAACTCTGTCACTGGGGTCACTGTTTCACAGTTCCCAGCTCTGTCACTGGGTTACTGCATCACTGTTCCCAGCTCTGTCACTGGGTCAGTGCTTCACTGTTCCCAGCTCTGCCAATTGGGTCACGGCTTCCCTGTTCCCAACTCTGCCACTGGGTCACTGCGTCACTGTTCCCATCTCTGCCACTGGGTCAGTGCTTCACTGTTCCCAGCTCTGTCACTGGGAAACTGCATCATTGCCCCTGGTCTTCCACTTGGTCACTTCCTCACTGTCCCAGCTCTGCCACTGGCTCAGTGCTTCACTGCTCCCAGCTCTGTCTCAGGGTCACTGCTTCAATTTTCGCAGCACTGTCACTGGGTCAGTGCTTCACTGTTCCAAGTTCTGTCACTGTGTCAGTGCTTCACTGTTCCCAGCTCTGTCACTGGGTCACTGCTTCACTGTTCCCATCTTTGCCACGGGGTCGCGAGTTCACTGTTCCTGGCTCGGCCGCTGGGTCACTGCTTTACTGTTCCCAGATCTGTCACTGGGTCAGTCCTTCACAGTCCCAGCTCTGTCACTGGGTCAGTGCTTCACAGTCCCAGCTCTGTCACTGTGTCAGTGCTTCACTGTTCCCAGCTCTGTCACTGGGTCAGTCCTTCACAGTCCCAGCTCTGTCACTGTGTCAGTGCTTCACTGTTCCCAGCTCTGTACCTGTTTCACTGTTCCTAGCTCTGTCACTGGGTCACTGCTTCACTGTCACTTGGTCACTGCATCACAGTTCCTGACTCTTTCACTGGGTCAGTGCTTCACTGTTCCCAGCTCTGTAACTGGGTCAGTGCTTCACTGTTCCAAGCTCTGCCACTGGGTCAGTGCTTCACTGTTCCCAGCTCTGTCACTGGGTCAGTGCTTCACTGTTCCCAGCTCTGTCACTGGGTCAGTGCTTCACTGTTCCCAGCTCTGTTACTGGGTCACTGGTTCACTGTGCCCAACTCTGTACCTGTTTCACTGTTAACAGCTCTGTCACTGGGTCACTGCTTCACTGTCACTTGGTCAGTGCTTCACTGTTCCCAGCTCTGTCACTGGGTTACTGCCTCCCTGTTCCCAGCTCTGTCACTGGGTCACTGCCTCCCTGTTCCACGCTGTCACTGGGTTCCTGCTTCACTGTTCCCAACTCTGTCACTGGGGTCACTGTTTCACGGTTCCCAGCTCTGTCACTGGGTCAGTGCTTCACTGTTCCCAGCTCTGCCACAGGGTTAATGCTTCATTGTTCCCAACTCTGCCACAGGGTCACTGCATCACTGTTCCCAGCTCTGCCAATTGGGTCACGGCTTCCCTGTTCCCAACTCTGCCACTGGGTCACTGCATCACTGTTCCCATCTCTGCCACTGGGTCAGTGCTTCACTGTTCCCAGCTCTGTCACTGGGTAACTGCATCATTGCCCCTGCTCTTCCACTGGGTCACTTCCTCACTGTCACAGCTCTGCCACTGGCTCAGTGCTTCACTGCTCCCAGCTCTGTCTCAGGGTCACTGCTTCACTTTTCCCAGCACTGTCACTGGGTCAGTGCTTCACTGTTCCAAGTTCTGTCACTGTGTCAGTGCTTCACTGTTCCCAGCTCTGTCACTGGGTCACTGCTTCACTGTTCCCATCTTTGCCATGGGGTCGCGAGTTCACTGTTCCTGGCTCGGCCGCTGGGTCACTGCTTTACTGTTCCCAGATCTGTCACTGGGTCAGTCCTTCACAGTCCCAGCTCTGTCACTGGGTCAGTGCTTCACTGTTCCCAGCTCTGTCACTGGGTCACTGCTTCACTGTTCCCAGCTCTGTACCTGTTTTACTGTTCCTAGCTCTGTCACTGGGTCACTGCTTCACTGTCACTTGGTCACTGCATCACTGTTCCTGACTCTTTCACTGGGTCAGTGCTTCACTGTTCCCAGCTCTGTAACTGGGGCATTGCTTCACTTTTCCCATCCCTGTCACAGGGTCAGTGCTTCACTGTTCCCAGCACTGTCACTGGGTCACTGCTTCACTGTTCCCAGCTCTGTCAGTGGGTCAGTGCTTCACTGTTCGCATCTCTGACACTGGGTCAGTCCTTCACGGTTCCAGCTCTGTCACTGGCTCAGTGCTTCACTGTTCCCAGCTCTGTCAGTGGGTCACTGCTTCACTGTCACTTGGTCACTGCATCACAGTTCCCGGCTCTTTCACTGGGTCAGTGCTTCACTGTTCCCAGCTCTGTCACTGGGTCATTGCTTCCCTTTTCCCATCTCTGTCACAGTGTCAGTGCTTCACTGTTCCCAGCTCTGTCACTGGGTTACTGCCTCCCTGTTCCCAGCTCTGTCACTGGGTCACTGCCTCCCTGTTCCAGGCTGTCACTGGGTCCCTGCTTCACTGTTCCCAACTCTGTCACTGGGGTCACTGTTTCACAGTTCCCAGCTCTGTCACTGGGTCAGTGCTTCACTGTTCCCAGCTCTGCCAATTGGGTCACGGCTTCCCTGTTCCCAACTCTGCCACTGGCTCACTGCGTCACTGTTCCCATCTCTGCCACTGGGTCAGTGCTTCACTGTTCCCAGCTCTGTCACTGGGTAACTGCATCACTGCCCCTGCTCTTCCACTGGGTCACTTCCTCACTGTCCCAACTCTGCCACTGGCTCAGTGCTTCACTGCTCCCAGCTCTGTCTCAGGGTCACTGCTTCACTTTTCGCAGCACTGTCACTGGGTCACTGCTTCACTGTTCCCATCTTTGCCACTGGGTCGCGAGTTCACTGTTCCTGGCTCGGCCGCTGGGTCACTGCTTCACTGTTCCCAGATCTGTCACTGGGTCAGTGCTTCACTGTTCCCAGCTCTGTCACTGGGTCACTGCTTCACTGTTCCCAACTCTGTTCCTGTTTCACTGTTCCCAGCTCTGTCACTGTGTCACTGCTTCACTGTCACTTGGTCACTGCATCACTGTTCCCGACTCTTTCACTGGGTCAGTCCTTCACGGTTCCAGCTCTGTCACTGGGTCAGTGCTTCACTGTTCCAAGCTCTGCCACTGGGTCAGTGCTTCACTGTTCCCAGCTCTGTCACTGGGTCAGTGCTTCACTGTTCCCAGCTCTGTCACTGGGTCAGTGCTTCACTGTTCCCAGCTCTGTTACTGGGTCACTGGTTCACTGTGCCCAACTCTGTACCTGTTTCACTGTTAACAGCTCTGTCACTGGGTCACTGCTTCACTGTCACTTGGTCAGTGCATCACTGTTCCCGGCTCTTTCACTGGGTCAGTGCTTCACTGTTCCCAGCTCTGTCACTGGGTCATTGCTTCACTTTTCCCATCTCTGTCACAGTGTCAGTGCTTCACTGTTCCCAGCTCTGTCACTGGGTTACTGCCTCCCTGTTCCCAGCTCTGTCACTGGGTCACTGCCTCCCTGTTCCACGCTGTCACTGGGTTCCTGCTTCACTGTTCCCAACTCTGTCACTGGGGTCACTGTTTCACGGTTCCCAGCTCTGTCACTGGGTCAGTGCTTCACTGTTCCCAGCTCTGCCACAGGGTTAATGCTTCATTGTTCCCAACTCTGCCACAGGGTCACTGCATCACTGTTCCCAGCTCTGTCACTGGGTCAGTGCTTCACTGTTCCCAGCTCTGCCAATTGGGTCACGGCTTCCCTGTTCCCAACTCTGCCACTGGGTCACTGCGTCACTGTTCCCATCTCTGCCACTGGGTCAGTGCTTCACTGTTCCCAGCTCTGTCACTGGGTAACTGCATCATTGCCCCTGCTCTTCCACTGGGTCACTTCCTCACTGTCCCAGCTCTGCCACTGGCTCAGTGCTTCACTGCTCCCAGCTCTGTCTCAGGGTCACTGCTTCACTTTTCGCAGCACTGTCACTGTGTCAGTGCTTCACTGTTCCCAGCTCTGTCACTGGGTCACTGCTTCACTGTTCCCATCTTTGCCATGGGGTCGCGAGTTCACTGTTCCTGGCTCGGCCGCTCGGTCACTGCTTTACTGTTCCCAGATCTGTCACTGGGTCAGTCCTTCACAGTCCCAGCTCTGTCACTGGGTCAGTGCTTCACTGTTCCCAGCTCTGTCACTAGGTCACTGCTTCACTGTTCCCAGCTCTGTACCTGTTTTACTGTTCCTAGCTCTGTCACTGGGTCACTGCTTCACTGTCACTTGGTCACTGCATCACTGTTCCTGACTCTTTCACTGAGTCAGTGCTTCACTGTTCCCAGCTCTGTAACTGGGTCATTGCTTCACTTTTCCCATCCCTGTCACAGGGTCAGTGCTTCACTTTTCCCAGCACTGTCACTGGGTCACTGCTTCACTGTTCCCAGCTCTGTCACTGGGTCAGTGCTTCACTGTTCGCATCTCTGACACTGGGTCAGTCCTTCACGGTTCCAGCTCTGTCACTGGCTCAGTGCTTCACTGTTCCCAGCTCTGTCAGTGGGTCACTGCTTCACTGTCACTTGGTCACTGCATCACAGTTCCCGGCTCTATCACTGGGTCAGTACTTCACTGTTCCCAGCTCTGTCACTGGGTCATTGCTTCCCTTTTCCCAACTCTGTCACAGTGTCAGTGCTTCACTGTTCCCAGCTCTGTCACTGGGTTACTGCCTCCCTGTTCCCAGCTCTGTCACTGGGTCACTGCCTCCCTGTTCCAGGCTGTCACTGGGTCCCTGCTTCACTGTTCCCAACTCTGTCACTGGGGTCACTGTTTCACAGTTCCCAGCTCTGTCACTGGGTCAGTGCTTCACTGTTCCCAGCTCTGCCAATTGGGTCACGGCTTCCCTGTTCCCAACTCTGCCACTGGGTCACTGCGTCACTGTTCCCATCTCTGCCACTGGGTCAGTGCTACACTGTTCCCAGCTCTGTCACTGGGTAACTGCATCACTGCCCCTGCTCTTCCACTGGGTCACTTCCTCACTGTCCCAGCTCTGCCACTGGCTCAGTGCTTCACTGCTCCCAGCTCTGTCTCAGGGTCACTGCTTCACTTTTCGCAGCACTGTCACTGGGTCACTGCTTCACTGTTCCCATCTTTGCCACTGGGTCGCGAGTTCACTGTTCCTGGCTCGGCCGCTGGGTCACTGCTTCACTGTTCCCAGATCTGTCACTGGGTCAGTGCTTCACTGTTCCCAGCTCTGTCAATGGGTCACTGCTTCACTGTTCCCAGCTCTGTACCTGTTTCACTGTTCCCAGCTCTGTCACTGTGTCACTGCTTCACTGTCACTTGGTCACTGCATCACTGTTCCCGACTCTTTCACTGGGTCAGTCCTTCACGGTTCCAGCTCTGTCACTGGGTCAGTGCTTCACTGTTCCAAGCTCTGCCACTGGGTCAGTGCTTCACTGTTCCCAGCTCTGTCACTGGGTCAGTGCTTCACTGTTCCCAGCTCTGTCACTGGGTCAGTGCTTCACTGTTCCCAGCTCTGTTACTGGGTCACTGGTTCACTGTGCCCAACTCTGTACCTGTTTCACTGTTAACAGCTCTGTCACTGGGTCACTGCTTCACTGTCACTTGGTCAGTGCATCACTGTTCCCGGCTCTTTCACTGGGTCAGTGCTTCACTGTTCCCAGCTCTGTCACTGGGTCATTGCTTCACTTTTCCCATCTCTGTCACAGTGTCAGTGCTTCACTGTTCCCAGCTCTGTCACTGGGTTACTGCCTCCCTGTTCCCAGCTCTGTCACTGGGTCACTGCCTCCCTGTTCCACGCTGTCACTGGGTTCCTGCTTCACTGTTCCCAACTCTGTCACTGGGGTCACTGTTTCACGGTTCCCAGCTCTGTCACTGGGTCAGTGCTTCACTGTTCCCAGCTCTGCCACAGGGTTAATGCTTCATTGTTCCCAACTCTGCCACAGGGTCACTGCATCACTGTTCCCAGCTCTGTCACTGGGTCAGTGCTTCACTGTTCCCAGCTCTGCCAATTGGGTCACGGCTTCCCTGTTCCCAACTCTGCCACTGGCTCACTGCGTCACTGTTCCCATCTCTGCCACTGGGTCAGTGCTTCACTGTTCCCAGCTCTGTCACTGGGTAACTGCATCATTGCCCCTGCTCTTCCACTGGGTCACTTCCTCACTGTCCCAGCTCTGCCACTGGCTCAGTGCTTCACTGCTCCCAGCTCTGTCTCAGGGTCACTGCTTCACTTTTCGCAGCACTGTCACTGGGTCAGTGCTTCACTGTTCCAAGTTCTGTCACTGTGTCAGTGCTTCACTGTTCCCAGCTCTGTCACTGGGTCACTGCTTCACTGTTCCCATCTTTGCCATGGGGTCGCGAGTTCACTGTTCCTGGCTCGGCCGCTCGGTCACTGCTTTACTGTTCCCAGATCTGTCACTGGGTCAGTCCTTCACAGTCCCAGCTCTGTCACTGGGTCAGTGCTTCACTGTTCCCAGCTCTGTCACTAGGTCACTGCTTCACTGTTCCCAGCTCTGTACCTGTTTTACTGTTCCTAGCTCTGTCACTGGGTCACTGCTTCACTGTCACTTGGTCACTGCATCACTGTTCCTGACTCTTTCACTGGGTCAGTGCTTCACTGTTCCCAGCTCTGTAACTGGGTCATTGCTTCACTTTTCCCATCCCTGTCACAGGGTCAGTGCTTCACTGTTCCCAGCACTGTCACTGGGTCACTGCTTCACTGTTCCCAGCTCTGTCAGTGGGTCAGTGCTTCACTGTTCGCATCTCTGACACTGGGTCAGTCCTTCACGGTTCCAGCTCTGTCACTGGCTCAGTGCTTCACTGTTCCCAGCTCTGTCAGTGGGTCACTGCTTCACTGTCACTTGGTCACTGCATCACAGTTCCCGGCTCTTTCACTGGGTCAGTGCTTCACTGTTCCCAGCTCTGTCACTGGGTCATTGCTTCCCTTTTCCCATCTCTGTCACAGTGTCAGTGCTTCACGGTTCCCAGCTCTGTCACTGGGTTACTGCCTCCCTGTTCCCAGCTCTGTCACTGGGTCACTGCCTCCCTGTTCCAGGCTGTCACTGGGTCCCTGTTTCACTGTTCCCAACTCTGTCACTGGGGTCACTGTTTCACAGTTCCCAGCTCTGTCACTGGGTCAGTGCTTCACTGTTCCCAGCTCTGCCAATTGGGTCACGGCTTCCCTGTTCCCAACTCTGCCACTGGGTCACTGCGTCACTGTTCCCATCTCTGCCACTGGGTCAGTGCTTCACTGTTCCCAGCTCTGTCACTGGGTAACTGCATCACTGCCCCTGCTCTTCCACTGGTTCACTTCCTCACTGTCCCAACTCTGCCACTGGCTCAGTGCTTCACTGCTCCCAGCTCTGTCTCAGGGTCACTGCTTCACTTTTCGCAGCACTGTCACTGGGTCACTGCTTCACTGTTCCCATCTTTGCCACTGGGTCGCGAGTTCACTGTTCCTGGCTCGGCCGCTGGGTCACTGCTTCACTGTTCCCAGATCTGTCACTGGGTCAGTGCTTCACTGTTCCCAGCTCTGTCACTGGGTCACTGCTTCACTGTTCCCAACTCTGTACCTGTTTCACTGTTCCCAGCTCTGTCACTGTGTCACTGCTTCACTGTCACTTGGTCACTGCATCACTGTTCCCGACTCTTTCACTGGGTCAGTCCTTCACGGTTCCAGCTCTGTCACTGGGTCAGTGCTTCACTGTTCCAAGCTCTGCCACTGGGTCAGTGCTTCACTGTTCCCAGCTCTGTCACTGGGTCAGTGCTTCACTGTTCCCAGCTCTGTCACTGGGTCAGTGCTTCACTGTTCCCAGCTCTGTTACTGGGTCACTGCTTCACTGTGCCCAACTCTGTACCTGTTTCACTGTTAACAGCTCTGTCACTGGGTCACTGCTTCACTGTCACTTGGTCAGTGCATCACTGTTCCCGGCTCTTTCACTGGGTCAGTGCTTCTCTGTTCCCAGCTCTGTCACTGGGTCATTGCTTCACTTTTCCCATCTCTGTCACAGTGTCAGTGCTTCACTGTTCCCAGCTCTGTCACTGGGTTACTGCCTCCCTGTTCCCAGCTCTGTCACTGGGTCACTGCCTCCCTGTTCCACGCTGTCACTGGTTTCCTGCTTCACTGTTCCCAACTCTGTCACTGGGGTCACTGTTTCACGGTTCCCAGCTCTGTCACTTGGTCAGTGCTTCACTGTTCCCAGCTCTGCCACAGGGTTAATGCTTCATTGTTCCCAACTCTGCCACAGGGTCACTGCATCACTGTTCCCAGCTCTGTCACTGGGTCAGTGCTTCACTGTTCCCAGCTCTGCCAATTGGGTCACGGCTTCCCTGTTCCCAACTCTGCCACTGGGTCACTGCGTCACTGTTCCCATCTCTGCCACTGGGTCAGTGCTTCACTGTTCCCAGCTCTGTCTCAGGGTCACTGCTTCACTTTTCGCAGCACTGTCACTGGGTCAGTGCTTCACTGTTCCCAGCTCTGTCACTGGGTAACTGCATCACTGCCCCTGCTCTTCCACTGGGTCACTTCCTCACTGTCCCAACTCTGCCACTGGCTCAGTGCTTCACTGCTCCCTGCTCTGTCTCAGGGTCACTGCTTCACTTTTCGCAGCACTGTCACTGGGTCACTGCTTCACTGTTCCAAGTTCTGTCACTGTGTCAGTGCTTCACTGTTCCCAGCTCTGTCACTGGGTCAGTGCTTCACTGTTCCCATCTTTGCCACTGGGTCGCGAGTTCACTGTTCCTGGCTCGGCCGCTGGGTTACTGTTTCTCTGTTCCCAGATCTGTCACTGGGTCAGTCCTTCACAGTCCCAGCTCTGTCACTGGGTCAGTGCTTCACTGTTCCCAGCTCTGTCACTGGGTCACTTCTTCACTGTTCACAACTCTGTACCTGTTTCACTGTTCCCAGCTCTGTCACTGTGTCACTGCTTCACTGTCACTTGGCCACTGCATCACTGTTCCCGACTCTTTCACTGGGTCAGTGCTTCACTGTTCCCAGCTCTGTAACTGGGTCATTGCTTCACTTTTCCCATCCCTGTCACAGGGTCAGTGCTTCACTGTTCCCAGCACTGTCACTGGGTCGCTGCTTCACTGTTCCCAGCTCTGTCACTGGGTCAGTGATTCACTGTTCCCATCTCTGACACTGGGTCAGTCCTTCACAGTCCCAGCTCTGTCACTGGGTCAGTGCTTCACTGTTCCCAGCTCTGTCACTGGGTCAGTGCTTCACTGTCACTTGGTCACTGCATCACAGTTCCCGGCTCTTTCACTGGGTCAGTGCTTCACTGTTCCCAGCTCTGTCACTGGGTCATTGCTTCACTGTTCCCAGCTCTGTCACTGGGTCAGTGCTTCACTGTTCTCTGCTCTGTCAGTGGGTCACTGCCCCCCTGTTCCCAGCTCTGCCACTGGGTTAATGCTTCATTGTTCCCAACTCTTCCACAGGGTCACTGCATCAATGTTTCCAGCACTGTCACTGGGTCATTGCTTCACTGTTCCCAGCTCTGCCAATTGGGTCACGGCTTCCCTGTTCCCAACTCTGCCACAGGGTCACTGTTTCGCTGTTCCCAGCTCTGTGACAGGGTCACTGCTTCACTGTTCCCAGCTCTGTCACTGGGTCACTGCTTCACTGTCCCAGCTATGTCACTGGGTCACTGCCTCCCTGTCCCCAGCTCTGCCACTGGGTTAATGCTTCATTGTTCACAACTCTGTCACTGGGTCAGTGCTGCACTGTTCCCAGTTCTGTCACTGGGTCAGTGCTTCACTGTTCCCAGCTCTGTCACTGGGTCACTGCTTCACTGTTCCCAGCTCTGTCACTGGGTGACTGCTTCACTGTTCCCAGCTCTGTCACTTGTCACTGCTTCACTGTTCCCAGCTCTGTCACTGGGTAACTGCTTCACTGTTTTCAGCTCTTCCACTGGGTCACTGCTTCACTGTCCCATCTCTGCCAGCGGGTCACTGCATCACTGTTCCCAGCTCTGCCATCGGGTAAAAGCTTCACTGTTCCCATTCTGTCACGGTGTCACTGCTTCACTGTTCGCAGCTCTGCCACTGGCTCACTGCTTCAGTGTTCCCATCTCTGCCACTGGGTCAGGGCTTCACTGTTCCCAGCTCTGTCACTGTTTCACTGTTCCCAGCTCTGTCGCATTGTCACTGCCTCACGGTCCCCAGCTCTGTCACTGGGTAACTGCTTCACAGTTCCCAGCTCTGTCAAAGCTTCACAGTTCCCCCGTCCACCACTGGGTCACTGTTTCACAGTTTCCAGCTCTGTCACTGGGTCACTGCTTCACTGTCCCTGCTCTTCCACTGGGTCAGTTCTTCACTCTCCCAGCTCTGCCACGGGGTCACTGCTTTACTGTTCCCAGTTCCGTAACTGGGTCACTGCTTCAATGTTCCCAGCTCTGTCCCAGGGTCACTGCTTCACTGCTCCCAGCTCTGTCCCAGGGTCAGTGCCTCACTGTTACCGGCACTGTCACTGGGTCACTGCTTCACTGTTCCCAGCTCTGTCACTGGGTCACTGCTTCACTGTTCCCAGCTCTGTCACTGGGTCACTGCTTCACTGTGCCCAGCTCTGTCACAGGGTCACTGCTTCACTGTTCCCAGCTCTGTCACTGGGTCAGTGCTTCACTGTTCCCAGCTCTGTCACTGGGTCACTGCTTCACTGTTCCCAGCTCTGTCACTGGGTCAGTGCTTCACTGTTCCCAGCTCTGTCAGTGGGTCAGTGCTTCAATGTACCAGTTCTTACGCTGGGTCAGTCCTTCACAGTCCAAGCTCTGTCACTGGGTCAGTGCTTCACTGTTCCCAACTCTGTTACTGGGTCACTGCTTCACTGTTCCCAACTCTGTACCTGTTTCACTGTTAACAGCTCTGTCACTGGGTCACTGCTTCACTGTCACTTGGTCAGTGCATCACTGTTCCCGGCTCTTTCACTGGGTCAGTGCTTCACTGTTCCCAGTTCTGTCACAGGGTCATTGCTTCACTTTTCCCATCTCTGTCACAGTGTCAGTGCTTCACTGTTCCCAGCTCTGTCACTGGGTTACTGCCTCCCTGTTCCCAGCTCTGTCACTGGGTCACTGCCTCCCTGTTCCAAGCTATCACTGGTTCCCTGCTTCACTGTTCCCAACTGTGTCACAGGGGTCACTGTTTCACGGTTCCCAGCTCTGTCACTGGGTCAGTGCTTCACTGTTCCCGGCTCTGCCACAGGGTTAATGCTTCATTGTTCCCAACTCTGCCACTGGGTCACTGCATCACTGTTCCCATCTCTGCCACTGGGTCAGTGCTTCACTGTTCCCAGCTCTGTCACTGGGTAACTGCATCACTGCCCCTGCTCTTCCACTGGGTCACTTCCTCACTGTCCCAGCTCTGCCACTGGCTCAGTGCTTCACTGCTCCCAGCTCTGTCTCAGGGTCAGTGCTTCACTTTTCGCAGCACTGTCACTGGGTCAGTGCTTCACTGTTCCAAGTTCTGTCACTGTGTCAGTGCTTCACTGTTCCCAGCTCTGTCACTGGGTCACTGCTTCACTGTTCCCATCTTTGCCATTGGGTCGCGAGTTCACTGTTCCTGGCTCGGCCGCTGGGTCACTGCTTCACTGTTCCCAGATCTGTCACTGGGTCAGTGCTTCACTGTTCCCAGCTCTGTCACTGGGTCACTTCTTCACTGTTCCCAACTCTGTACCTGTTTCACTGTTCCCAGCTCTGTCACTGGGTCACTGCTTCACTGTCACTTGGTCACTGCATCACTGTTCCCGACACTTTCACTGGGTCAGTGCTTCACTGTTCCCAACTCTGTACCTGTTTCACTGTTAACAGCTCTGTCACTGGGTCACTGCTTCACTGTCACTTGGTCAGTGCATCACTGTTCCCGGCTCTTTCACTGGGTCAGTGCTTCACTGTTCCCAGCTCTGTCACTGGGTCATTGCTTCACTTTTCCCATCTCTGTCACAGTGTCAGTGCTTCACTGTTCCCAGCTCTGGCACTGGGTTACTGCCTCCCTGTTCCCAGCTCTGTCACTGGGTCACTGCCTCCCTGTTCCACGCTGTCACTGGGTTCCTGCTTCACTGTTCCCAACTCTGTCACTGGGGTCACTGTTTCACGGTTCCCAGCTCTGTCACTGGGTCAGTGCTTCACTGTTCCCAGCTCTGCCACAGGGTTAATGCTTCATTGTTCCCAACTCTGCCACAGGGTCACTGCATCACTGTTCCCAGCTCTGTCACTGGGTCAGTGCTTCACTGTTCCCAGCTCTGCCAATTGGGTCACGGCTTCCCTGTTCCCAACTCTGCCACTGGGTCACTGCGTCACTGTTCCCATCTCTGCCACTGGGTCAGTGCTTCACTGTTCCAAGCTCTGTCACTGGGTAACTGCATCACTGCCCCTGCTCTTCCACTGGGTCACTTCCTCACTGTCCCAGCTCTGCCACTGGCTCAGTGCTTCACTGCTCCCAGCTCTGCCTCAGGGTCACTGCTTCACTTTTCGCAGCACTGTCACTGGGTCAGTGCTTCACTGTTCCAAGTTCTGTCACTGTGTCAGTGCTTCACTGTTCCCAGCTCTGTCACTGGGTCACTGCTTCACTGTTCCCAACTCTCTACCTGTTTCACTGTTCCCAGCTCTGTCACTGGGTCACTGCTTCACTGTCACTTGGTCACTGCATCACTGTTCCCGACTCTTTCACTGGGTCAGTGCTTCACTGTTCCCAGCTCTGTAACTGGGTCATTGCTTCATTTTTCCCATCCCTGTCACAGGGTCAGTGCTTCACTGTTCCCAGCACTGTCACTGGGTCACTGCTTCACTGTTCCCAGCTCTGTCACTGGGTCAGTGCTTCACTGTTCCCAGCTCTGACACTGGGTCAGTCCTTCACAGTCCCAGCTCCGTCACTGGGTCAGTGCTTCATGTTCCCAGCTCTGTCACTGGATCACTGCTACACTGTCACTTGGTCACTGCATCACAGTTCCCGGCTCATTCACTGGGTCAGTGCTTCACTGTTCCCAGCTCTGCCACTGGGTCAGTGCTTCACTGTTCCCAGCTCTGTCACTTGGTCAGTGCTTCACTGTTCCCAGCTCTGTCACTGGGTCACTGCTTCACTGTTCCCAGCTCTGTTACTGGGTCACTGCTTCACTGTTCCCAACTCTGTACCTGTTTCACTGTTAACAGCTCTGTCACTGGGTCACTGCTTCACTGTCACTTGGTCAGTGCATCACTGTTCCCGGCTCTTTCACTGGGTCAGTGCTTCACTGTTCCCAGCTCTGTCACTGGGTCATTGCTTCACTTTTCCCATCTCTGTCACAGTGTCAGTGCTTCACTGTTCCCAGCTCTGTCACTGGGTTACTGCCTCCCTGTTCCCAGCTCTGTCACTGGGTCACTGCCTCCCTGTTCCACGCTGTCACTGGGTTCCTGCTTCACTGTTCCCAACTCTGTCACTGGGGTCACTGTTTCACGGTTCCCAGCTCTGTCACTGGGTCAGTGCTTCACTGTTCCCAGCTCTGCCACAGGGTTAATGCTTCATTGTTCCCAACTCTGCCACAGGGTCACTGCATCACTGTTCCCAGCTCTGTCACTGGGTCAGTGCTTCACTGTTCCCAGCTCTGCCAATTGGGTCACGGCTTCCCTGTTCCCAACTCTGCCACTGGGTCACTGCGTCACTGTTCCCATCTCTGCCACTGGGTCAGTGCTTCACTGTTCCCAGCTCTGTCACTGGGTAACTGCATCATTGCCCCTGCTCTTCCACTGGGTCACTTCCTCACTGTCCCAGCTCTGCCACTGGCTCAGTGCTTCACTGCTCCCAGCTCTGTCTCAGGGTCACTGCTTCACTTTTCGCAGCACTGTCACTGTGTCAGTGCTTCACTGTTCCCAGCTCTGTCACTGGGTCACTGCTTCACTGTTCCCATCTTTGCCATGGGGTCGCGAGTTCACTGTTCCTGGCTCGGCCGCTCGGTCACTGCTTTACTGTTCCCAGATCTGTCACTGGGTCAGTCCTTCACAGTCCCAGCTCTGTCACTGGGTCAGTGCTTCACTGTTCCCAGCTCTGTCACTAGGTCACTGCTTCACTGTTCCCAGCTCTGTACCTGTTTTACTGTTCCTAGCTCTGTCACTGGGTCACTGCTTCACTGTCACTTGGTCACTGCATCACTGTTCCTGACTCTTTCACTGAGTCAGTGCTTCACTGTTCCCAGCTCTGTAACTGGGTCATTGCTTCACTTTTCCCATCCCTGTCACAGGGTCAGTGCTTCACTTTTCCCAGCACTGTCACTGGGTCACTGCTTCACTGTTCCCAGCTCTGTCACTGGGTCAGTGCTTCACTGTTCGCATCTCTGACACTGGGTCAGTCCTTCACGGTTCCAGCTCTGTCACTGGCTCAGTGCTTCACTGTTCCCAGCTCTGTCAGTGGGTCACTGCTTCACTGTCACTTGGTCACTGCATCACAGTTCCCGGCTCTTTCACTGGGTCAGTACTTCACTGTTCCCAGCTCTGTCACTGGGCCATTGCTTCCCTTTTCCCAACTCTGTCACAGTGTCAGTGCTTCACTGTTCCCAGCTCTGTCACTGGGTTACTGCCTCCCTGTTCCCAGCTCTGTCACTGGGTCACTGCCTCCCTGTTCCAGGCTGTCACTGGGTCCCTGCTTCACTGTTCCCAACTCTGTCACTGGGGTCACTGTTTCACAGTTCCCAGCTCTGTCACTGGGTCAGTGCTTCACTGTTCCCAGCTCTGCCAATTGGGTCACGGCTTCCCTGTTCCCAACTCTGCCACTGGGTCACTGCGTCACTGTTCCCATCTCTGCCACTGGGTCAGTGCTACACTGTTCCCAGCTCTGTCACTGGGTAACTGCATCACTGCCCCTGCTCTTCCACTGGGTCACTTCCTCACTGTCCCAGCTCTGCCACTGGCTCAGTGCTTCACTGCTCCCAGCTCTGTCTCAGGGTCACTGCTTCACTTTTCGCAGCACTGTCACTGGGTCACTGCTTCACTGTTCCCATCTTTGCCACTGGGTCGCGAGTTCACTGTTCCTGGCTCGGCCGCTGGGTCACTGCTTCACTGTTCCCAGATCTGTCACTGGGTCAGTGCTTCACTGTTCCCAGCTCTGTCAATGGGTCACTGCTTCACTGTTCCCAACTCTGTACCTGTTTCACTGTTCCCAGCTCTGTCACTGTGTCACTGCTTCACTGTCACTTGGTCACTGCATCACTGTTCCCGACTCTTTCACTGGGTCAGTCCTTCACGGTTCCAGCTCTGTCACTGGGTCAGTGCTTCACTGTTCCAAGCTCTGCCACTGGGTCAGTGCTTCACTGTTCCCAGCTCTGTCACTGGGTCAGTGCTTCACTGTTCCCAGCTCTGTCACTGGGTCAGTGCTTCACTGTTCCCAGCTCTGTTACTGGGTCACTGGTTCACTGTGCCCAACTCTGTACCTGTTTCACTGTTAACAGCTCTGTCACTGGGTCACTGCTTCACTGTCACTTGGTCAGTGCATCACTGTTCCCGGCTCTTTCACTGGGTCAGTGCTTCACTGTTCCCAGCTCTGTCACTGGGTCATTGCTTCACTTTTCCCATCTCTGTCACAGTGTCAGTGCTTCACTGTTCCCAGCTCTGTCACTGGGTTACTGCCTCCCTGTTCCCAGCTCTGTCACTGGGTCACTGCCTCCCTGTTCCACGCTGTCACTGGGTTCCTGCTTCACTGTTCCCAACTCTGTCACTGGGGTCACTGTTTCACGGTTCCCAGCTCTGTCACTGGGTCAGTGCTTCACTGTTCCCAGCTCTGCCACAGGGTTAATGCTTCATTGTTCCCAACTCTGCCACAGGGTCACTGCATCACTGTTCCCAGCTCTGTCACTGGGTCAGTGCTTCACTGTTCCCAGCTCTGCTAATTGGGTCACGGCTTCCCTGTTCCCAACTCTGCCACTGGGTCACTGCGTCACTGTTCCCATCTCTGCCACTGGGTCAGTGCTTCACTGTTCCCAGCTCTGTCACTGGGTAACTGCATCATTGCCCCTGCTCTTCCACTGGGTCACTTCCTCACTGTCCCAGCTCTGCCACTGGCTCAGTGCTTCACTGCTCCCAGCTCTGTCTCAGGGTCACTGCTTCACTTTTCGCAGCACTGTCACTGGGTCAGTGCTTCACTGTTCCAAGTTCTGTCACTGTGTCAGTGCTTCACTGTTCCCAGCTCTGTCACTGGGTCACTGCTTCACTGTTCCCATCTTTGCCATGGGGTCGCGAGTTCACTGTTCCTGGCTCGGCCGCTCGGTCACTGCTTTACTGTTCCCAGATCTGTCACTGGGTCAGTCCTTCACAGTCCCAGCTCTGTCACTGGGTCAGTGCTTCACTGTTCCCAGCTCTGTCACTAGGTCACTGCTTCACTGTTCCCAGCTCTGTACCTGTTTTACTGTTCCTAGCTCTGTCACTGGGTCACTGCTTCACTGTCACTTGGTCACTGCATCACTGTTCCTGACTCTTTCACTGGGTCAGTGCTTCACTGTTCCCAGCTCTGTAACTGGGTCATTGCTTCACTTTTCCCATCCCTGTCACAGGGTCAGTGCTTCACTGTTCCCAGCACTGTCACTGGGTCACTGCTTCACTGTTCCCAGCTCTGTCAGTGGGTCAGTGCTTCACTGTTCGCATCTCTGACACTGGGTCAGTCCTTCACGGTTCCAGCTCTGTCACTGGCTCAGTGCTTCACTGTTCCCAGCTCTGTCAGTGGGTCACTGCTTCACTGTCACTTGGTCACTGCATCACAGTTCCCGGCTCTTTCACTGGGTCAGTGCTTCACTGTTCCCAGCTCTGTCACTGGGTCATTGCTTCCCTTTTCCCATCTCTGTCACAGTGTCAGTGCTTCACTGTTCCCAGCTCTGTCACTGGGTTACTGCCTCCCTGTTCCCAGCTCTGTCACTGGGTCACTGCCTCCCTGTTCCAGGCTGTCACTGGGTCCCTGCTTCACTGTTCCCAACTCTGTCACTGGGGTCACTGTTTCACAGTTCCCAGCTCTGTCACTGGGTCAGTGCTTCACTGTTCCCAGCTCTGCCAATTGGGTCACGGCTTCCCTGTTCCCAACTCTGCCACTGGGTCACTGCGTCACTGTTCCCATCTCTGCCACTGGGTCAGTGCTTCACTGTTCCCAGCTCTGTCACTGGGTAACTGCATCACTGCCCCTGCTCTTCCACTGGTTCACTTCCTCACTGTCCCAGCTCTGCCACTGGCTCAGTGCTTCACTGCTCCCAGCTCTGTCTCAGGGTCACTGCTTCACTTTTCGCAGCACTGTCACTGGGTCACTGCTTCACTGTTCCCATCTTTGCCACTGGGTCGCGAGTTCACTGTTCCTGGCTCGGCCGCTGGGTCACTGCTTCACTGTTCCCAGATCTGTCACTGGGTCAGTGCTTCACTGTTCCCAGCTCTGTCACTGGGTCACTGCTTCACTGTTCCCAACTCTGTACCTGTTTCACTGTTCCCAGCTCTGTCACTGTGTCACTGCTTCACTGTCACTTGGTCACTGCATCACTGTTCCCGACTCTTTCACTGGGTCAGTCCTTCACGGTTCCAGCTCTGTCACTGGGTCAGTGCTTCACTGTTCCAAGCTCTGCCACTGGGTCAGTGCTTCACTGTTCCCAGCTCTGTCACTGGGTCAGTGCTTCACTGTTCCCAGCTCTGTCACTGGGTCAGTGCTTCACTGTTCCCAGCTCTGTTACTGGGTCACTGCTTCACTGTGCCCAACTCTGTACCTGTTTCACTGTTAACAGCTCTGTCACTGGGTCACTGCTTCACTGTCACTTGGTCAGTGCATCACTGTTCCCGGCTCTTTCACTGGGTCAGTGCTTCTCTGTTCCCAGCTCTGTCACTGGGTCATTGCTTCACTTTTCCCATCTCTGTCACAGTGTCAGTGCTTCACTGTTCCCAGCTCTGTCACTGGGTTACTGCCTCCCTGTTCCCAGCTCTGTCACTGGGTCACTGCCTCCCTGTTCCACGCTGTCACTGGTTTCCTGCTTCACTGTTCCCAACTCTGTCA
Source organism: Isurus oxyrinchus (assembly GCA_026770705.1). Classification (NCBI taxonomy): domain Eukaryota; kingdom Metazoa; phylum Chordata; class Chondrichthyes; order Lamniformes; family Lamnidae; genus Isurus; species Isurus oxyrinchus. The sequence continues at coordinate 324,338 of JANJGN010000240.1, forward strand.
CTGGGGTCACTGTTTCACGGTTCCCAGCTCTGTCACTTGGTCAGTGCTTCACTGTTCCCAGCTCTGCCACAGGGTTAATGCTTCATTGTTCCCAACTCTGCCACAGGGTCACTGCATCACTGTTCCCAGCTCTGTCACTGGGTCAGTGCTTCACTGTTCCCAGCTCTGCCAATTGGGTCACGGCTTCCCTGTTCCCAACTCTGCCACTGGGTCACTGCGTCACTGTTCCCATCTCTGCCACTGGGTCAGTGCTTCACTGTTCCCAGCTCTGTCTCAGGGTCACTGCTTCACTTTTCGCAGCACTGTCACTGGGTCAGTGCTTCACTGTTCCCAGCTCTGTCACTGGGTAACTGCATCACTGCCCCTGCTCTTCCACTGGGTCACTTCCTCACTGTCCCAACTCTGCCACTGGCTCAGTGCTTCACTGCTCCCTGCTCTGTCTCAGGGTCACTGCTTCACTTTTCGCAGCACTGTCACTGGGTCACTGCTTCACTGTTCCAAGTTCTGTCACTGTGTCAGTGCTTCACTGTTCCCAGCTCTGTCACTGGGTCAGTGCTTCACTGTTCCCATCTTTGCCACTGGGTCGCGAGTTCACTGTTCCTGGCTCGGCCGCTGGGTTACTGTTTCTCTGTTCCCAGATCTGTCACTGGGTCAGTCCTTCACAGTCCCAGCTCTGTCACTGGGTCAGTGCTTCACTGTTCCCAGCTCTGTCACTGGGTCACTTCTTCACTGTTCACAACTCTGTACCTGTTTCACTGTTCCCAGCTCTGTCACTGTGTCACTGCTTCACTGTCACTTGGCCACTGCATCACTGTTCCCGACTCTTTCACTGGGTCAGTGCTTCACTGTTCCCAGCTCTGTAACTGGGTCATTGCTTCACTTTTCCCATCCCTGTCACAGGGTCAGTGCTTCACTGTTCCCAGCACTGTCACTGGGTCGCTGCTTCACTGTTCCCAGCTCTGTCACTGGGTCAGTGATTCACTGTTCCCATCTCTGACACTGGGTCAGTCCTTCACAGTCCCAGCTCTGTCACTGGGTCAGTGCTTCACTGTTCCCAGCTCTGTCACTGGGTCAGTGCTTCACTGTCACTTGGTCACTGCATCACAGTTCCCGGCTCTTTCACTGGGTCAGTGCTTCACTGTTCCCAGCTCTGTCACTGGGTCATTGCTTCACTGTTCCCAGCTCTGTCACTGGGTCAGTGCTTCACTGTTCTCTGCTCTGTCAGTGGGTCACTGCCCCCCTGTTCCCAGCTCTGCCACTGGGTTAATGCTTCATTGTTCCCAACTCTTCCACAGGGTCACTGCATCAATGTTTCCAGCACTGTCACTGGGTCATTGCTTCACTGTTCCCAGCTCTGCCAATTGGGTCACGGCTTCCCTGTTCCCAACTCTGCCACAGGGTCACTGTTTCGCTGTTCCCAGCTCTGTGACAGGGTCACTGCTTCACTGTTCCCAGCTCTGTCACTGGGTCACTGCTTCACTGTCCCAGCTATGTCACTGGGTCACTGCCTCCCTGTCCCCAGCTCTGCCACTGGGTTAATGCTTCATTGTTCACAACTCTGTCACTGGGTCAGTGCTGCACTGTTCCCAGTTCTGTCACTGGGTCAGTGCTTCACTGTTCCCAGCTCTGTCACTGGGTCACTGCTTCACTGTTCCCAGCTCTGTCACTGGGTGACTGCTTCACTGTTCCCAGCTCTGTCACTTGTCACTGCTTCACTGTTCCCAGCTCTGTCACTGGGTAACTGCTTCACTGTTTTCAGCTCTTCCACTGGGTCACTGCTTCACTGTCCCATCTCTGCCAGCGGGTCACTGCATCACTGTTCCCAGCTCTGCCATCGGGTAAAAGCTTCACTGTTCCCATTCTGTCACGGTGTCACTGCTTCACTGTTCGCAGCTCTGCCACTGGCTCACTGCTTCAGTGTTCCCATCTCTGCCACTGGGTCAGGGCTTCACTGTTCCCAGCTCTGTCACTGTTTCACTGTTCCCAGCTCTGTCGCATTGTCACTGCCTCACGGTCCCCAGCTCTGTCACTGGGTAACTGCTTCACAGTTCCCAGCTCTGTCAAAGCTTCACAGTTCCCCGTCCACCACTGGGTCACTGTTTCACAGTTTCCAGCTCTGTCACTGGGTCACTGCTTCACTGTCCCTGCTCTTCCACTGGGTCAGTTCTTCACTCTCCCAGCTCTGCCACGGGGTCACTGCTTTACTGTTCCCAGTTCCGTAACTGGGTCACTGCTTCAATGTTCCCAGCTCTGTCCCAGGGTCACTGCTTCACTGCTCCCAGCTCTGTCCCAGGGTCAGTGCCTCACTGTTACCGGCACTGTCACTGGGTCACTGCTTCACTGTTCCCAGCTCTGTCACTGGGTCACTGCTTCACTGTTCCCAGCTCTGTCACTGGGTCACTGCTTCACTGTGCCCAGCTCTGTCACAGGGTCACTGCTTCACTGTTCCCAGCTCTGTCACTGGGTCAGTGCTTCACTGTTCCCAGCTCTGTCACTGGGTCACTGCTTCACTGTTCCCAGCTCTGTCACTGGGTCAGTGCTTCACTGTTCCCAGCTCTGTCAGTGGGTCAGTGCTTCAATGTACCAGTTCTTACGCTGGGTCAGTCCTTCACAGTCCAAGCTCTGTCACTGGGTCAGTGCTTCACTGTTCCCAACTCTGTTACTGGGTCACTGCTTCACTGTTCCCAACTCTGTACCTGTTTCACTGTTAACAGCTCTGTCACTGGGTCACTGCTTCACTGTCACTTGGTCAGTGCATCACTGTTCCCGGCTCTTTCACTGGGTCAGTGCTTCACTGTTCCCAGTTCTGTCACAGGGTCATTGCTTCACTTTTCCCATCTCTGTCACAGTGTCAGTGCTTCACTGTTCCCAGCTCTGTCACTGGGTTACTGCCTCCCTGTTCCCAGCTCTGTCACTGGGTCACTGCCTCCCTGTTCCAAGCTATCACTGGTTCCCTGCTTCACTGTTCCCAACTGTGTCACAGGGGTCACTGTTTCACGGTTCCCAGCTCTGTCACTGGGTCAGTGCTTCACTGTTCCCGGCTCTGCCACAGGGTTAATGCTTCATTGTTCCCAACTCTGCCACTGGGTCACTGCATCACTGTTCCCATCTCTGCCACTGGGTCAGTGCTTCACTGTTCCCAGCTCTGTCACTGGGTAACTGCATCACTGCCCCTGCTCTTCCACTGGGTCACTTCCTCACTGTCCCAGCTCTGCCACTGGCTCAGTGCTTCACTGCTCCCAGCTCTGTCTCAGGGTCAGTGCTTCACTTTTCGCAGCACTGTCACTGGGTCAGTGCTTCACTGTTCCAAGTTCTGTCACTGTGTCAGTGCTTCACTGTTCCCAGCTCTGTCACTGGGTCACTGCTTCACTGTTCCCATCTTTGCCACTGGGTCGCGAGTTCACTGTTCCTGGCTCGGCCGCTGGGTCACTGCTTCACTGTTCCCAGATCTGTCACTGGGTCAGTGCTTCACTGTTCCCAGCTCTGTCACTGGGTCACTTCTTCACTGTTCCCAACTCTGTACCTGTTTCACTGTTCCCAGCTCTGTCACTGGGTCACTGCTTCACTGTCACTTGGTCACTGCATCACTGTTCCCGACACTATCACTGGGTCAGTGCTTCACTGTTCCCAACTCTGTACCTGTTTCACTGTTAACAGCTCTGTCACTGGGTCACTGCTTCACTGTCACTTGGTCAGTGCATCACTGTTCCCGGCTCTTTCACTGGGTCAGTGCTTCACTGTTCCCAGCTCTGTCACTGGGTCATTGCTTCACTTTTCCCATCTCTGTCACAGTGTCAGTGCTTCACTGTTCCCAGCTCTGGCACTGGGTTACTGCCTCCCTGTTCCCAGCTCTGTCACTGGGTCACTGCCTCCCTGTTCCACGCTGTCACTGGGTTCCTGCTTCACTGTTCCCAACTCTGTCACTGGGGTCACTGTTTCACGGTTCCCAGCTCTGTCACTGGGTCAGTGCTTCACTGTTCCCAGCTCTGCCACAGGGTTAATGCTTCATTGTTCCCAACTCTGCCACAGGGTCACTGCATCACTGTTCCCAGCTCTGTCACTGGGTCAGTGCTTCACTGTTCCCAGCTCTGCCAATTGGGTCACGGCTTCCCTGTTCCCAACTCTGCCACTGGGTCACTGCGTCACTGTTCCCATCTCTGCCACTGGGTCAGTGCTTCACTGTTCCAAGCTCTGTCACTGGGTAACTGCATCACTGCCCCTGCTCTTCCACTGGGTCACTTCCTCACTGTCCCAGCTCTGCCACTGGCTCAGTGCTTCTCTGCTCCCAGCTCTGTCTCAGGGTCACTGCTTCACTTTTCGCAGCACTGTCACTGGGTCAGTGCTTCACTGTTCCAAGTTCTGTCACTGTGTCAGTGCTTCACTGTTCCCAGCTCTGTCACTGGGTCACTGCTTCACTGTTCCCAACTCTCTACCTGTTTCACTGTTCCCAGCTCTGTCACTGGGTCACTGCTTCACTGTCACTTGGTCACTGCATCACTGTTCCCGACTCTTTCACTGGGTCAGTGCTTCACTGTTCCCAGCTCTGTAACTGGGTCATTGCTTCATTTTTCCCATCCCTGTCACAGGGTCAGTGCTTCACTGTTCCCAGCACTGTCACTGGGTCACTGCTTCACTGTTCCCAGCTCTGTCACTGGGTCAGTGCTTCACTGTTCCCAGCTCTGACACTGGGTCAGTCCTTCACAGTCCCAGCTCCGTCACTGGGTCAGTGCTTCATGTTCCCAGCTCTGTCACTGGATCACTGCTACACTGTCACTTGGTCACTGCATCACAGTTCCCGGCTCATTCACTGGGTCAGTGCTTCACTGTTCCCAGCTCTGCCACTGGGTCAGTGCTTCACTGTTCCCAGCTCTGTCACTGGGTCAGTGCTTCACTGTTCCCAGCTCTGTCACTGGGTCAGTGCTTCACTGTTCCCAGCTCTGTCACTGGGTCACTGCTTCACTGTTCCCAGCTCTGTCACTTGTCACTGCTTCACTGTTCCCAGCTCTGTCACTGGGTCAATGCTTCACTGTTCCCAGCACTGTCACTGGGTCACTACTTCACTAGTCCCAGCTCTGTCTCTGGGTCAGTGGTTCACTGTTCCCAGCTCTGTCACTGGGTCACTGCTTCACTGTCACTTGGTCACTGCATCACTGTTCCCGACTCTTTCACTGGGTCAGTGCTTCACTATTCCCAGCTCTGTAACTGGGTCATTGCTTCACTTTTCTCATCCCTGTCACAGGGTCAGTGCTTCACTGTTCCCAGCACTGTCACTGGGTCACTGCTTCACTGTTCCCAGCTCTGTCACTGGGTCACTGCTTCACTGTTCCCAGCTCTGTCACTGGGTCAGTGCTTCACTGTTCCCATCCCTGTCACAGGGTCACTGCTTCACTGTTCCCAGCTCTGTCACAGGGTCAGTGCTTCACTGTTCCCAGCACTGTCACTGGGTCACTGCTTCACTGTTCCCAGCTCTGTCACTGGGTCAGTGCTTCACTGTTCCCAGCTCTGACACTGGGTCAGTCCTTCACAGTCCAGCTCTGTCACTGGGTCAGTGCTTCACTGTTCCCAGCTCTGTCACTGGGTCACTGCTTCACTGTCAGTTGCTCACTGCATCACAGTTCCCGGCTCTTTCACTGGGTCAGTGCTTCACTGTTCCCAGCTCTGCCACTGGGTCATTGCTTCACTGTTCCCAGCTCTGTCACTGGGTCAGTGCTTCACTGTTCCCAGCTCTGTCACTGGGTCAGTGCTTCACTGTTCCCAGCTCTGTCACTGGGTCAGTGCTTCACTGTTCCCAGCTCTGTCACTGGGTCAGTGCTTCACTGTTCCCAGCTCTGTCACTTGTCACTGCTTCACTGTTCCCAGCTCTGTCACTGGGTCAGTGCTTCACTGTTCCCAGCACTGTCACTGGGTCACTGCTTCACTGGTCCCAGCTCTGTCACTGGGTCAGTGCTTCACTGTTCCCAGGTCTGACACTGGGTCAGTCCTTCACAGTCCCAGCTCTGTCACTTGGTCAGTGCTTCACTGTTCCCAGCTCTGTCACTGGGTCACTGCTTCACTGTCACTTGGTCACTGCATCACAGTTCCCGGCTCTTTCACTGGGTCAGTGCTTCACTGTTCCCAGCTCTGTCACTGGGTCAGTGCTTCACTGTTCCCAGCTCTGTCACTGGGTCAGTGCTTCACTGTTTTCAGCTCTTCCACTGGGTCACTGCTTCACTGTCCCATCTCTGCCAGCGGGTCACTGCATCACTGTTCCCAGCTCTGCCATCACGTAAAAGCTTCACTGTTCCCATTCTGTCACGGTGTCACTGCTTCACTGTTCCCAGCTCCGCCACTGGCTCACTGCTTCAGTGTTCCCATCTCTGCCACTGGGTCAGGGCATCACTGTTCCCAGCTCTGTTGCATTGTCACTGCCTCACGGTCCGCAGCTCTGTCACTGGGTAACTGCTTCACTGTTCCCAGCTCTGTCACTGCTTCACAGTTCCCCCGTCCACCACTGGGTCACTGTTTCACTGTTTCCAGCTCTGTCACTGGGTCACTGCTTCACTGTCCCTGCTCTTCCACTGGGTCAGTTCTTCACTCTCCCAGCTCTGCCACTGGGTCACTGCTTTACTGTTCCGAGTTCCTTAACTGGGTCACTGCTTCAATGTTCCCAACTCTGTCCCAGGGTCACTGCTTCACTGCTCCCAGCTTGTCCCAGGGTCAGTGCGTCACTGTTACCAGCACTGTCACTGGGCTAGTGCTTCCCTGTTCCCAGCTCTGTCACTGGGTCAGTGCTTCACTGTTCCATGCTCTGTCACTGGGTCACTGCTTCACTGTCACTTGGTCACTGCTTCACAGTTCCCGGCTGTTTCACTGGGTCAGTGCTTCACTGTTCCCAGCTCTGTCACTGGGTCAGTGCTTCACTGTTCCCAGCTCTGTCACTGGGTCAGTGCTTCACTGTTCTCTGCTCTGTCACTGGGTCAGTGCGTCACTGTTCCCAGCTCTGTTACTGGGTCACTGGTTCACTGTTCCCAACTCTGTACCTGTTTCACTGTTAACAGCTCTGTCACTGGGTCACTGCTTCACTGTCACTTGGTCAGTGCATCACTGTTCCCGGCTCTTTCACTGGGTCAGTGCTTCACTGTTCCCAGCTCTGTCACTGGGTCATTGCTTCACTTTTCCCATCTCTGTCACAGTGTCAGTGCTTCACTGTTCCCAGCTCTGTCACTGGCATACTGCCTCCCTGTTCCCAGCTCTGTCACTGGGTCACTGCCTCCCTGTTCCAAGCTGTCACTGGGTTCCTGCTTCACTGTTCCCAACTGTGTCACTGGGGTCACTGTTTCACGGTTCCCAGCTCTGCCACTGGGTCAGGGCTTCACTGTTCCCAGCTCTGCCACAGGGTTAATGCTTCATTGTTCCCAACTCTGCCACAGGGTCACTGCATCACTGTTCCCAGCTCTGTCACTGGGTCAGTGCTTCACTGTTCCCAGCTCTGCCAATTGGGTCACGGCTTCCCTGTTCCCAACTCTGCCACTGGGTCACTGCGTCACTGTTCCCATCTCTGCCACTGGGTCAGTGCTTCACTGTTCCCAGCTCTGTCACTGGGTAACTGCATCACTGCCCATGCTCTTCCACTGGGTCACTTCCTCACTGTCCCAGCTCTGCCACAGGCTCAGTGCTTCACTGCTCCCAGCTCTGTCTCAGGGTCACTGCTTCACTTTTCGCAGCACTGTCACTGGGTCAGTGCTTCACTGTTCCAAGTTCTGTCACTGTGTCAGTGCTTCACTGTTCCCAGCTCTGTCACTGGGTCACTGCTTCACTGTTCCCAACTCTCTACCTGTTTCACTGTTCCCAGCTCTGTCACTGGGTCACTGCTTCACTGTCACTTGGTCACTGCATCACTGTTCCCGACTCTTTCACTGGATCAGTGCTTCACTGTTCCCAGCTCTGTAACTGGGTCATTGCTTCACTTGTCCCATCCCTGTCACAGGGTCAGTGCTTCACTGTTCCCAGCACTGTCACTGGGTCACTGCTTCACTGTTCCCAGCTCTGTCACTGGGTCAGTGCTTCACTGTTCCCAGCTCTGACACTGGGTCAGTCCTTCACAGTTCCAGCTCTGTCACTGGGTAAGTGCTTCATGTTCCCAGATCTGTCACTGGATCACTGCTTCACTGTCACTTGGTCACTGCATCACAGTTCCCGGCTCTTTCACTGGGTCAGTGCTTCACTGTTCCCAGCTCTGCAACTGGGTCAGTGCTTCACTGTTCCCAGCTCTGTCACTGGGTCAGTGCTTCACTGTTCCCAGCTCTGTCACTGGGTCAGTGCTTCACTGTTCCCAGCTCTGTCACTGGGTCAGTGCTTCACTGTTCCCAGCTCTGTCACTGGGTCACTGCTTCACTGTACCCATCTCTGTCACTTGTCACTGCTTCACTGTTCCCAGCTCTGTCACTGGGTCAGTGCTTCACTGTTCCCAGCACTGTCACTGGGTCACTGCTTCACTGTTCCCAGCTCTGTCACTGGGTCAGTGCTTCACTGTTCCCAGCTCTGTCACTGGGTCACTGCTTCACTGTCACTTGGTCACTGCATCACTGTTCCCGATTCTTTCACTGGGTCAGTGCTTCACTGTTCCCAGCTCTGTAACTGGGTCATTGCTTCATTTTTCTCATCCCTGTCACAGGGTCAGTGCTTCACTGTTCCCAGCACTGTCACTGGGTCACTGCTTCACTGTTCCCAGCTCTGTCACTGGGTCAGTGCTTCACTGTTCCCAGCTCTGACACTGGGTCAGTCCTTCACAGTCCCAGCTCTGTCACTGGGTCAGTGCTTCACTGTTCCCAGCTCTGTCACTGGGTCACTGCTTCACTGTCACTTGGGCACTGCATCACAGTTCCCGGCTCTTTCACTGGGTCAGTGCTTCACTGTTCCCAGATCTGCCACTGGGTCAGTGCTTCACTGTTCCCAGCTCTGTCAGTGGGTCAGTGCTTCACTGTTCCCAGCTCTGTCACTGGGTCAGTGCTTCACTGTTCCCTGCTCTGTCACTGGGTCAGTGCTTCACTGTTCCCAGCTCTGCCAATTGGATCACGGCTTCCCTGTTCCCAACTCTGCCACTGGGTCACTGCGTCACTGTTCCCATCTCTGCCACTGGGTCAGTGCTTCACTGTTCCCAGCTCTGTCACTGGGTAACTGCATCACTGCCCCTGCTCTTCCACTGGGTCACTTCCTCACTGTCCCAGCTCTGCCACTGGCTCAGTGCTTCACTGCTCCCAGCTCTGTCTCAGGGTCACTGCTTCACTTTTCGCAGCACTGTCACTGGGTCAGTGCTTCACTGTTCCAAGTTCTGTCACTGTGTCAGTGCTTCACTGTTCCCAGCTCTGTCACTGGGTCACTGCTTCACTGTTCCCAACTCTCTACTTGTCTCACTGTTCCCAGCTCTGTCACTGGGTCACTGCTTCACTGTCACTTGGTCACTGCATCACTGTTCCCGACTCTTTCACTGGGTCAGTGCTTCACTGTTCCCAGCTCTGTAACTGGGTCATTGCTTCACTTGTCCCATCCCTGTCACAGGGTCAGTGCTTCACTGTTCCCAGCACTGTCACTGGGTCACTGCTTCACTGTTCCCAGCTCTGTCACTGGGTCAGTGCTTCACTGTTCCCAGCTCTGACACTGGGTCACTCCTTCACAGTCCCAGCTCTGTCACTGGGTCAGTGCTTCATGTTCCCAGATCTGTCACTGGATCACTGCTTCACTGTCACTTGGTCACTGCATCACAGTTCCCGGCTCTTTCACTGGGTCAGTGCTTCACTGTTCCCAGCTCTGCCACTGGGTCAGTGCTTCACTGTTCCCAGCTCTGTCACTGGGTCAGTGCTTCACTGTTCCCAGCTCTGTCACTGGGTCAGTGCTTCACTGTTCCCAGCTCTGTCACTGGGTCAGTGCTTCACTGTTCCCAGCTCTGTCACTGGGTCACTGCTTCACTGTTCCCATCTCTGTCACTTGTCACTGCTTCACTGTTCCCAGCTCTGTCACTGGGTCAGTGCTTCACTGTTCCCAGCACTGTCACTGGGTCACTGCTTCACTGTTCCCAGCTCTGTCACTGGGTCAGTGCTTCACTGTTCCCAGCTCTGTCACTGTGTCACTGCTTCACTGTTACTTGGTCACTGCATCACTGTTCCCGATTATTTCACTGGGTCAGTGCTGCACTGTTCCCAGCTCTGTAACTGGGTCATTGCTTCACTTTTCTCATCCCTGTCACAGGGTCAGTGCTTCACTGTTCCCAGCACTGTCACTGGGTCACTGCTTCACTGTTCCCAGCTCTGTCACTGGGTCAGTGCTTCACTGTTCCCAGCTCTGACACTGGGTCAGTCCTTCACAGTCCCAGCTCTGTCACTGGGTCAGTGCTTCACTGTTCCCAGCTCTGTCACTGGGTCACTGCTTCACTGTCACTTGGGCACTGCATCACAGTTCCCGGCTCTTTCACTGGGTCAGTGCTTCACTGTTCCCAGATCTGCCACTGGGTCAGTGCTTCACTGTTCCCAGCTCTGTCACTGGGTCAGTGCTTCACTGTTCCCAGCTCTGTCACTGGGTCAGTGCTTCACTGTTCCCAGCTCTGTCACTGGGTCACTGCTTCACTGTTCCCAGCTCTGTCACTGGGTCACTGCTTCTCTGTTCCCAGCTCTGTCACTTGTCACTGCTTCACTGTTCCCAGCTCTGTCACTGGGCAGTGCTTCACTGTTCCCAGCACTGTCACTGTGTCACTGCTTCACTGTTCCCAGCTCTGTCACTGGGTCAGTGCTTCACTGTTCCCAGCTCTGACACTGGGTCAGTCCTTCACAGTCCCAGCTCTGTCACTGGGTCAGTGCTTCACTGTTCCCAGCTCTGTCACGGGGTCACTGCTTCACTGTCACTTGGTCACTGCATCACAGTTCCCGGCTCTTTCACTGGGTCAGTGCTTCACTGTTCCCAGCTCTGCCACTGGGTCAGTGCTTCACTGTTCCCAGCTCTGTCACTGGGTCAGTGCTTCACTGTTCCCAGCTCTGTCACTGGGTAACTGCTTCACTGTTTTCAGCTCTTCCACTGGGTCACTGCTTCACTGTCCCATCTCTGCCAGCGGTCACTGCATCACTGTTCCCAACTCTGTACCTGTTTCACTGTTAACAGCTCTGTCACTGGGTCACTGCTTCACTGTCACTTGGTCAGTGCATCACTGTTCCCGGCTCTTTCACTGGGTCATTGCTTCACTGTCCCATCTCTGCCAGCGGGTCACTGCATCACTGTTCCCAGCTCTGCCATCGGGTAAAAGCTTCACTGTTCCCATTCTGTCACGGTGTCACTGCTTCACTGTTCCCAGCTCTGCCACTGGCTCACTGCTTCAGTGTTCCCATCTCTGCCACTGGGTCAGGGCATCACTGTTCCCAGCTCTGTCGCATTGTCACTGCCTCCCGGTCCGCAGCTCTGTCACTGGGTAACTGCTTCACTGTTCCCAGCTCTGTCACTGCTTCACAGTTCCCCTGTCCACCACTGGGTCACTGTTTCACTGTTTCCAGCTCTGTCACTGGGTCACTGCTTCACTGTCCCTGCTCTTCCACGGGGTCAGTTCTTCACTCTCCCAGCTCTGCCACTGGGTCACTGCTTTACTGTTCCGAGTTCCTTAACTGGGTCACTGCTTCAATGTTCCCAACTCTGTCCCAGGGTCACTGCTTCACTGCTCCCAGCTTGTCCCAGGGTCAGTGCATCACTGTTACCAGCACTGTCACTGGGCTAGTGCTTCCCTGTTCCCAGCTCTGTCCCAGGGTCACTGCTTCACTGTTCCAAGCTCTGTCACTGGGTCAGTGCTTCACTGTTCCCAGCTCTGTTACTGGGTCACTGCTTCACTGTTCCCAACTCTGTACCTGTTTCACTGTTAACAGCTCTGTCACTGGGTCACTGCTTCACTGTCACTTGGTCAGTGCATCACTGTTCCCGGCTCTTTCACAGTGTCAGTGCTTCACTGTTCCCAGCTCTGTCACTGGGTTACTGCCTCCCTGTTCCCAGCTCTGTCACTGGGTCACTGCCTCCCTGTTCCAAGCTGTCACTGGGTCCCTGCTTCACTGTTCCCAACTCTGTCACTGGGGTCACAGTTTCACGGTTCCCAGCTCTGTCACTGGGTCAGTGCTTCACTGTTCCCAGCTCTGCCACAGGGTTAATGCTTCATTGTTCCCAACCCTGCCACAGGGTCACTGCATCACTGTTCCCAGCTCTGTCACTGGATCAGTGCTTCACTGTTCCCAGCTCTGCCAATTGGGTCACAGCTTCCCTGTTCCCAACTCTGCCACTGGGTCACTGCATCACTGTTCCCATCTCTGCCACTGAGTCAGTGCTTCACTGTTCCCAGCTCTGTCACTGGGTAACTGCATCACTGCCCCTGCTCTTTCACCGAGTCAGTGCTTCACTGCTCCCAGCTCTGTCTCAGGGTCACTGCTTCACTTTTCGCAGCACTGTCACTGGGTCAGTGCTTCACTGTTCCAAGTTCTGTCACTGTGTCACTGCTTCACTGTTCCCATCTTTGGCACTGGGTCGCGAGTTCACTGTTCCTGCCTCGGCCGCTGGGTCACTGCTTCACTGTTCCCAGATCTGTCACTGGGTCAGTCCTTCACAGTCCCAGCTCTGTCACTGTGTCAGTGCTTCACTGTTCCCAGCTCTGTCACTGGGTCACTGCTTCATTGTTCCCAACTCTGTACCTTTTTCACTGTTCCCAGCTATGTCACTGGGTCACTGCTTCACTGTTCCCAGCTCTGTAACTGGGTCATTGCTTAATTTTTCCCATCCCTGTCACAGGGTCAGTGCTTCACTGTTCCCAGCACTGTCACTGGGTCACAGCTTCACTGTTCCCAGCTCTGTCACTGGGTCAGTGCTTCACTGTTCCCAGCTCTGACAGTGGGTCAGTCCTTCACAGTCCCAGCTCTGTCACTGGGTCAGTGCTTCACTGTTCCCAGCTCTGTCAGTGGGTCACTGCTTCACTGTCACTTGGTCAGTGCATCACTGTTCCCAGCTCTGTCACTGGGTCATTGCTTCACTGTTCCCAGCTCTGTCACTGGGTTACTGCCTCCCTGTTCCCAACTCTGTCACTGGGTCACTGCTTCTTTGTTCCCCGCTCTACTACTGGGTCACTGCTTCACTGTACCCAGCTCTGTCACCGGGTCCCTGCTTCACTGTTCCCAGCTCTGTCACTGGGTCAGTGCTTCACTGTCCCAGCTCTGTCACTGGGTAAGTGCTTCACTGTTCCTAGCTCTGTCACTGGGTCACTGCCCCCCTGTTCCCAGCTCTGCCACTGGGTTAATGCTTCATTGTTCCCAACTCTTTCACAGGGTCACTGCATCACTGTTCCCAGGTCTGTCACTGGGTCAGTGCTTCACTGTTCCCTGCTCTGTCAATTGGGTCACGGCTTCCCTGTTCCCAACTCTGCCACAGAGTCACTGTTTCGCTGTTCCCAGCACTGTCACAGGGTCAGTGCTTCACTGTTCCCAGCTCTGTCACTGGGTCAGTGCTTCACTGTTCCCATCTCTGTCACTGGGTCAGTGCTTCACTGTTCCCAGTTCTGTCACTGGGTCAGTGCTTCACTGTTCCCAGCTCTGTCACGGGGTCCCTGCTTCACTGTTCCCCGCTCTGTCACTGGGTCACTGCTTCACTGTTCCCAGCTCTGTCACTTGTCAATGCTTCACTGTTCCCAGCTCTGTCACTGGGTAACTGCTTCACTGTTTTCAGCTCTTGCACTGGGTCACTGCTTCACTGTCCCATCTCTGCCAGCGGGTCACTGCATCACTGTTCCCAGCTCTGCCATCGGGTAAAAGCTTCATTGTTCCCATTCTGTCACGGTGTCACTGCTTCACTGTTCCAGGCTCTTCCACTGGCTCACTGCTTCACTGTTCCCATCTTTGCCACTGGGTCGCGAGTTCACTGTTCCTGGCTCGGCCGCTGGGTCACTGCTTCACTGTTCCCAGATCTGTCACTGGGTCAGTGCTTCACTGTTCCCAGCTCTGTCACTGGGTCACTGCTTCACTGTTCCCAACTCTCTACCTGTTTCACTGTTCCCAGCTCTGTCACTGGGTCACTGCTTCACTGTCACTTGGTCACTGCATCACTGTTCCCAACTCTTTCACTGGGTCAGTGCTTCACTGTTCCCGCTCTGTAACTGGGTCATTGCTTCACTTTTCCCATCCCTGTCACAGGGTCAGTGCTTCACTGTTCCCAGCACTGTCACTGGGTCACTGCTTCACTGTTCCCAGCTCTGTCACTGGGTCAGTGCTTCACTGTTCCCAGCTCTGACACTGGGTCAGTCCTTCACAGTCCCAGCTCTGTCACTGGGTCAGTGCTTCACTGTTCCCAACTCTGTCAGTGGGTCACTGCATCACTGTCACTTGGTCACTGCATCACTGTTCCCGGCTCTTTCACTGGGTCAGTGCTTCACTGTTCCCAGCTCTGTCACTGGGTCATTGATTCCCTTTTCCCATCTCTGTCACAGGGTCAGTGCTTCACTGTTCCCTGGTCTGTCACTGGGTTACTGCCTCCCTGTTCCCAACTCTGTCACTGGGTCACTGCTTCACTGTTCCCAACTCTGTCACTGGGTCACTGTTTCACTTTTCCCAGCTCTGTCACTGGGTCAGTGCTTCACTGTTCCCATCTCTGTCACTGGGTCACTGCTTCACTGTTCCCAGCTCTGTCACTGGGTCACTGCTTCACTGTTCTCTGCTCTGTCACTGCTTCACTGTTCCCCGCTCTACTACTGGGTCACTGCTTCACTGTTCCCAGCTCTGTCACTGGGTCGCTGCTTCACTGTTCTCAGCTCTGTCACTGGGTCAGTGCTTCACTGTTCCCAACTCTGCCACAGGGTTACTGCATCACTGTTCCCAGCTCTGCCAATTGGGTCATGGCTTCCCTGTTCCCAACTCTGCCACTGGGTCACTGCTTCACTGTTCCCAGCTCTGACACTGGGTCAGTCCTTCACAGTCCCAGCTCTGTCACTGGGTCAGTGCTTCACTGTTCCCAGCTCTGTCACTGGGTCACTGCTTCACTGTCACTTGGTCACTGCATCACAGTTCCCGGCTCTTTCACTGGGTCAGTGCTTCACTGTTCCCAGCTCTGCCACTGGGTCAGTGCTTCACTGTTCCCAGCTCTGTCACTGGGTCAGTGCTTCACTGTTCCCAGCTCTGTCACTGGGTCACTGCTTCACTGTTCCCAGCTCTGTCACTTGTCACTGCTTCACTGTTCCCAGCTCTGTCACTGGGTCAGTGCTTCACTGTTCCCAGCACTGTCACTGGGTCACTGCTTCACTGGTCCCAGCTCTGTCACTGGGTCAGTGCTTCACTGTTCCCAGCTCTGACACTGGGTCATTCCTTCACAGTCCCAGCTCTGTCACTGGGTCAGTGCTTCACTGTTCCCAGCTCTGACACTGGGTCACTGCTTCACTGTCACTTGGTCACTGCATCACAGTTCCCGGCTCTTTCACTGGGTCAGTGCTTCACTGTTCCCAGCTCTGTCACTGGGTCAGTGCTTCACTGTTCCCAGCTCTGTCACTGGGTCAGTGCTTCACTGTTCCCAGCTCTGTCACTGGGTCACTGCTTCACTGTCACTTGGTCACTGCATCACAGTTCCCGGCTCTTTCACTGGGTCAGTGCTTCACTGTTCCCAGCTCTGCCACTGGGTCAGTGCTTCACTGTTCCCAGCTCTGTCACTGGGTCAGTGCTTCACTGTTCCCAGCTCTGTCACTGGGTCAGTGCTTCACTGTTCCCAGCTCTGTCACTGGGTCAGTGCTTCACTGTTCCCAGCTCTGTCACTGGGTCACTGCTTCACTGTTCCCAGCTCTGTCACTTGTCACTGCTTCACTGTTCCCAGCTCTGTCACTGGGTCAGTGCTTCACTGTTCCCGCTCTGTAACTGGGTCATTGCTTCACTTTTCCCATCCCTGTCACAGGGTCAGTGCTTCACTGTTCCCAGCACTGTCACTGGGTCGCTGCTTCACTGTTCCCAGCTCTGTCACTGGGTCAGTGATTCACTGTTCCCATCTCTGACACTGGGTCAGTCCTTCACAGTCCCAGCTCTGTCACTGGGTCAGTGCTTCACTGTTCCCAGCTCTGTCACTGGGTCAGTGCTTCACTGTCACTTGGTCACTGCATCACAGTTCCCGGCTCTTTCACTGGGTCAGTGCTTCACTGTTCCCAGCTCTGTCACTGGGTCATTGCTTCACTGTTCCCAGCTCTGTCACTGGGTCAGTGCTTCACTGTTCTCTGCTCTGTCAGTGGGTCACTGCCCCCCTGTTCCCAGCTCTGCCACTGGGTTAATGCTTCATTGTTCCCAACTCTTCCACAGGGTCACTGCATCAATGTTTCCAGCACTGTCACTGGGTCATTGCTTCACTGTTCCCAGCTCTGCCAATTGGGTCACGGCTTCCCTGTTCCCAACTCTGCCACAGGGTCACTGTTTCGCTGTTCCCAGCTCTGTGACAGGGTCACTGCTTCACTGTTCCCAGCTCTGTCACTGGGTCACTGCTTCACTGTCCCAGCTATGTCACTGGGTCACTGCCTCCCTGTCCCCAGCTCTGCCACTGGGTTAATGCTTCATTGTTCACAACTCTGTCACTGGGTCAGTGCTGCACTGTTCCCAGTTCTGTCACTGGGTCAGTGCTTCACTGTTCCCAGCTCTGTCACTGGGTCACTGCTTCACTGTTCCCAGCTCTGTCACTGGGTGACTGCTTCACTGTTCCCAGCTCTGTCACTTGTCACTGCTTCACTGTTCCCAGCTCTGTCACTGGGTAACTGCTTCACTGTTTTCAGCTCTTCCACTGGGTCACTGCTTCACTGTCCCATCTCTGCCAGCGGGTCACTGCATCACTGTTCCCAGCTCTGCCATCGGGTAAAAGCTTCACTGTTCCCATTCTGTCACGGTGTCACTGCTTCACTGTTCGCAGCTCTGCCACTGGCTCACTGCTTCAGTGTTCCCATCTCTGCCACTGGGTCAGGGCTTCACTGTTCCCAGCTCTGTCACTGTTTCACTGTTCCCAGCTCTGTCGCATTGTCACTGCCTCACGGTCCCCAGCTCTGTCACTGGGTAACTGCTTCACAGTTCCCAGCTCTGTCAAAGCTTCACAGTTCCCCGTCCACCACTGGGTCACTGTTTCACAGTTTCCAGCTCTGTCACTGGGTCACTGCTTCACTGTCCCTGCTCTTCCACTGGGTCAGTTCTTCACTCTCCCAGCTCTGCCACGGGGTCACTGCTTTACTGTTCCCAGTTCCGTAACTGGGTCACTGCTTCAATGTTCCCAGCTCTGTCCCAGGGTCACTGCTTCACTGCTCCCAGCTCTGTCCCAGGGTCAGTGCCTCACTGTTACCGGCACTGTCACTGGGTCACTGCTTCACTGTTCCCAGCTCTGTCACTGGGTCACTGCTTCACTGTTCCCAGCTCTGTCACTGGGTCACTGCTTCACTGTGCCCAGCTCTGTCACAGGGTCACTGCTTCACTGTTCCCAGCTCTGTCACTGGGTCAGTGCTTCACTGTTCCCAGCTCTGTCACTGGGTCACTGCTTCACTGTTCCCAGCTCTGTCACTGGGTCAGTGCTTCACTGTTCCCAGCTCTGTCAGTGGGTCAGTGCTTCAATGTACCAGTTCTTACGCTGGGTCAGTCCTTCACAGTCCAAGCTCTGTCACTGGGTCAGTGCTTCACTGTTCCCAACTCTGTTACTGGGTCACTGCTTCACTGTTCCCAACTCTGTACCTGTTTCACTGTTAACAGCTCTGTCACTGGGTCACTGCTTCACTGTCACTTGGTCAGTGCATCACTGTTCCCGGCTCTTTCACTGGGTCAGTGCTTCACTGTTCCCAGTTCTGTCACAGGGTCATTGCTTCACTTTTCCCATCTCTGTCACAGTGTCAGTGCTTCACTGTTCCCAGCTCTGTCACTGGGTTACTGCCTCCCTGTTCCCAGCTCTGTCACTGGGTCACTGCCTCCCTGTTCCAAGCTATCACTGGTTCCCTGCTTCACTGTTCCCAACTGTGTCACAGGGGTCACTGTTTCACGGTTCCCAGCTCTGTCACTGGGTCAGTGCTTCACTGTTCCCGGCTCTGCCACAGGGTTAATGCTTCATTGTTCCCAACTCTGCCACTGGGTCACTGCATCACTGTTCCCATCTCTGCCACTGGGTCAGTGCTTCACTGTTCCCAGCTCTGTCACTGGGTAACTGCATCACTGCCCCTGCTCTTCCACTGGGTCACTTCCTCACTGTCCCAGCTCTGCCACTGGCTCAGTGCTTCACTGCTCCCAGCTCTGTCTCAGGGTCAGTGCTTCACTTTTCGCAGCACTGTCACTGGGTCAGTGCTTCACTGTTCCAAGTTCTGTCACTGTGTCAGTGCTTCACTGTTCCCAGCTCTGTCACTGGGTCACTGCTTCACTGTTCCCATCTTTGCCACTGGGTCGCGAGTTCACTGTTCCTGGCTCGGCCGCTGGGTCACTGCTTCACTGTTCCCAGATCTGTCACTGGGTCAGTGCTTCACTGTTCCCAGCTCTGTCACTGGGTCACTTCTTCACTGTTCCCAACTCTGTACCTGTTTCACTGTTCCCAGCTCTGTCACTGGGTCACTGCTTCACTGTCACTTGGTCACTGCATCACTGTTCCCGACACTTTCACTGGGTCAGTGCTTCACTGTTCCCAACTCTGTACCTGTTTCACTGTTAACAGCTCTGTCACTGGGTCACTGCTTCACTGTCACTTGGTCAGTGCATCACTGTTCCCGGCTCTTTCACTGGGTCAGTGCTTCACTGTTCCCAGCTCTGTCACTGGGTCATTGCTTCACTTTTCCCATCTCTGTCACAGTGTCAGTGCTTCACTGTTCCCAGCTCTGGCACTGGGTTACTGCCTCCCTGTTCCCAGCTCTGTCACTGGGTCACTGCCTCCCTGTTCCACGCTGTCACTGGGTTCCTGCTTCACTGTTCCCAACTCTGTCACTGGGGTCACTGTTTCACGGTTCCCAGCTCTGTCACTGGGTCAGTGCTTCACTGTTCCCAGCTCTGCCACAGGGTTAATGCTTCATTGTTCCCAACTCTGCCACAGGGTCACTGCATCACTGTTCCCAGCTCTGTCACTGGGTCAGTGCTTCACTGTTCCCAGCTCTGCCAATTGGGTCACGGCTTCCCTGTTCCCAACTCTGCCACTGGGTCACTGCGTCACTGTTCCCATCTCTGCCACTGGGTCAGTGCTTCACTGTTCCAAGCTCTGTCAC
Source organism: Isurus oxyrinchus (assembly GCA_026770705.1). NCBI lineage: Eukaryota > Metazoa > Chordata > Chondrichthyes > Lamniformes > Lamnidae > Isurus > Isurus oxyrinchus. The sequence goes on from JANJGN010000240.1 coordinate 343,551, forward strand.
TGGGTAACTGCATCACTGCCCCTGCTCTTCCACTGGGTCACTTCCTCACTGTCCCAGCTCTGCCACTGGCTCAGTGCTTCACTGCTCCCAGCTCTGTCTCAGGGTCACTGCTTCACTTTTCGCAGCACTGTCACTGGGTCAGTGCTTCACTGTTCCAAGTTCTGTCACTGTGTCAGTGCTTCACTGTTCCCAGCTCTGTCACTGGGTCACTGCTTCACTGTTCCCAACTCTCTACCTGTTTCACTGTTCCCAGCTCTGTCACTGGGTCACTGCTTCACTGTCACTTGGTCACTGCATCACTGTTCCCGACTCTTTCACTGGGTCAGTGCTTCACTGTTCCCAGCTCTGTAACTGGGTCATTGCTTCATTTTTCCCATCCCTGTCACAGGGTCAGTGCTTCACTGTTCCCAGCACTGTCACTGGGTCACTGCTTCACTGTTCCCAGCTCTGTCACTGGGTCAGTGCTTCACTGTTCCCAGCTCTGACACTGGGTCAGTCCTTCACAGTCCCAGCTCCGTCACTGGGTCAGTGCTTCATGTTCCCAGCTCTGTCACTGGATCACTGCTACACTGTCACTTGGTCACTGCATCACAGTTCCCGGCTCATTCACTGGGTCAGTGCTTCACTGTTCCCAGCTCTGCCACTGGGTCAGTGCTTCACTGTTCCCAGCTCTGTCACTGGGTCAGTGCTTCACTGTTCCCAGCTCTGTCACTGGGTCAGTGCTTCACTGTTCCCAGCTCTGTCACTGGGTCAGTGCTTCACTGTTCCCAGCTCTGTCACTTGTCACTGCTTCACTGTTCCCAGCTCTGTCACTGGGTCAATGCTTCACTGTTCCCAGCACTGTCACTGGGTCACTACTTCACTAGTCCCAGCTCTGTCTCTGGGTCAGTGGTTCACTGTTCCCAGCTCTGTCACTGGGTCACTGCTTCACTGTCACTTGGTCACTGCATCACTGTTCCCGACTCTTTCACTGGGTCAGTGCTTCACTATTCCCAGCTCTGTAACTGGGTCATTGCTTCACTTTTCTCATCCCTGTCACAGGGTCAGTGCTTCACTGTTCCCAGCACTGTCACTGGGTCACTGCTTCACTGTTCCCAGCTCTGTCACTGGGTCACTGCTTCACTGTTCCCAGCTCTGTCACTGGGTCAGTGCTTCACTGTTCCCATCCCTGTCACAGGGTCACTGCTTCACTGTTCCCAGCTCTGTCACAGGGTCAGTGCTTCACTGTTCCCAGCACTGACACTGGGTCACTGCTTCACTGTTCCCAGCTCTGTCACTGGGTCAGTGCTTCACTGTTCCCAGCTCTGACACTGGGTCAGTCCTTCACAGTCCAGCTCTGTCACTGGGTCAGTGCTTCACTGTTCCCAGCTCTGTCACTGGGTCACTGCTTCACTGTCAGTTGCTCACTGCATCACAGTTCCCGGCTCTTTCACTGGGTCAGTGCTTCACTGTTCCCAGCTCTGCCACTGGGTCATTGCTTCACTGTTCCCAGCTCTGTCACTGGGTCAGTGCTTCACTGTTCCCAGCTCTGTCACTGGGTCAGTGCTTCACTGTTCCCAGCTCTGTCACTGGGTCAGTGCTTCACTGTTCCCAGCTCTGTCACTGGGTCAGTGCTTCACTGTTCCCAGCTCTGTCACTTGTCACTGCTTCACTGTTCCCAGCTCTGTCACTGGGTCAGTGCTTCACTGTTCCCAGCACTGTCACTGGGTCACTGCTTCACTGGTCCCAGCTCTGTCACTGGGTCAGTGCTTCACTGTTCCCAGGTCTGACACTGGGTCAGTCCTTCACAGTCCCAGCTCTGTCACTTGGTCAGTGCTTCACTGTTCCCAGCTCTGTCACTGGGTCACTGCTTCACTGTCACTTGGTCACTGCATCACAGTTCCCGGCTCTTTCACTGGGTCAGTGCTTCACTGTTCCCAGCTCTGTCACTGGGTCAGTGCTTCACTGTTCCCAGCTCTGTCACTGGGTCAGTGCTTCACTGTTTTCAGCTCTTCCACTGGGTCACTGCTTCACTGTCCCATCTCTGCCAGCGGGTCACTGCATCACTGTTCCCAGCTCTGCCATCACGTAAAAGCTTCACTGTTCCCATTCTGTCACGGTGTCACTGCTTCACTGTTCCCAGCTCCGCCACTGGCTCACTGCTTCAGTGTTCCCATCTCTGCCACTGGGTCAGGGCATCACTGTTCCCAGCTCTGTTGCATTGTCACTGCCTCACGGTCCGCAGCTCTGTCACTGGGTAACTGCTTCACTGTTCCCAGCTCTGTCACTGCTTCACAGTTCCCCCGTCCACCACTGGGTCACTGTTTCACTGTTTCCAGCTCTGTCACTGGGTCACTGCTTCACTGTCCCTGCTCTTCCACTGGGTCAGTTCTTCACTCTCCCAGCTCTGCCACTGGGTCACTGCTTTACTGTTCCGAGTTCCTTAACTGGGTCACTGCTTCAATGTTCCCAACTCTGTCCCAGGGTCACTGCTTCACTGCTCCCAGCTTGTCCCAGGGTCAGTGCGTCACTGTTACCAGCACTGTCACTGGGCTAGTGCTTCCCTGTTCCCAGCTCTGTCACTGGGTCAGTGCTTCACTGTTCCATGCTCTGTCACTGGGTCACTGCTTCACTGTCACTTGGTCACTGCTTCACAGTTCCCGGCTGTTTCACTGGGTCAGTGCTTCACTGTTCCCAGCTCTGTCACTGGGTCAGTGCTTCACTGTTCCCAGCTCTGTCACTGGGTCAGTGCTTCACTGTTCTCTGCTCTGTCACTGGGTCAGTGCGTCACTGTTCCCAGCTCTGTTACTGGGTCACTGGTTCACTGTTCCCAACTCTGTACCTGTTTCACTGTTAAAAGCTCTGTCACTGGGTCACTGCTTCACTGTCACTTGGTCAGTGCATCACTGTTCCCGGCTCTTTCACTGGGTCAGTGCTTCACTGTTCCCAGCTCTGTCACTGGGTCATTGCTTCACTTTTCCCATCTCTGTCACAGTGTCAGTGCTTCACTGTTCCCAGCTCTGTCACTGGCATACTGCCTCCCTGTTCCCAGCTCTGTCACTGGTTCACTGCCTCCCTGTTCCAAGCTGTCACTGGGTTCCTGCTTCACTGTTCCCAACTGTGTCACTGGGGTCACTGTTTCACGGTTCCCAGCTCTGCCACTGGGTCAGGGCTTCACTGTTCCCAGCTCTGCCATAGGGTTAATGCTTCATTGTTCCCAACTCTGCCACAGGGTCACTGCATCACTGTTCCCAGCTCTGTCACTGGGTCAGTGCTTCACTGTTCCCAGCTCTGCCAATTGGGTCACGGCTTCCCTGTTCCCAACTCTGCCACTGGGTCACTGCGTCACTGTTCCCATCTCTGCCACTGGGTCAGTGCTTCACTGTTCCCAGCTCTGTCACTGGGTAACTGCATCACTGCCCATGCTCTTCCACTGGGTCACTTCCTCACTGTCCCAGCTCTGCCACAGGCTCAGTGCTTCACTGCTCCCAGCTCTGTCTCAGGGTCACTGCTTCACTTTTCGCAGCACTGTCACTGGGTCAGTGCTTCACTGTTCCAAGTTCTGTCACTGTGTCAGTGCTTCACTGTTCCCAGCTCTGTCACTGGGTCACTGCTTCACTGTTCCCAACTCTCTACCTGTTTCACTGTTCCCAGCTCTGTCACTGGGTCACTGCTTCACTGTCACTTGGTCACTGCATCACTGTTCCCGACTCTTTCACTGGATCAGTGCTTCACTGTTCCCAGCTCTGTAACTGGGTCATTGCTTCACTTGTCCCATCCCTGTCACAGGGTCAGTGCTTCACTGTTCCCAGCACTGTCACTGGGTCACTGCTTCACTGTTCCCAGCTCTGTCACTGGGTCAGTGCTTCACTGTTCCCAGCTCTGACACTGGGTCAGTCCTTCACAGTTCCAGCTCTGTCACTGGGTAAGTGCTTCATGTTCCCAGATCTGTCACTGGATCACTGCTTCACTGTCACTTGGTCACTGCATCACAGTTCCCGGCTCTTTCACTGGGTCAGTGCTTCACTGTTCCCAGCTCTGCAACTGGGTCAGTGCTTCACTGTTCCCAGCTCTGTCACTGGGTCAGTGCTTCACTGTTCCCAGCTCTGTCACTGGGTCAGTGCTTCACTGTTCCCAGCTCTGTCACTGGGTCAGTGCTTCACTGTTCCCAGCTCTGTCACTGGGTCACTGCTTCACTGTACCCATCTCTGTCACTTGTCACTGCTTCACTGTTCCCAGCTCTGTCACTGGGTCAGTGCTTCACTGTTCCCAGCACTGTCACTGGGTCACTGCTTCACTGTTCCCAGCTCTGTCACTGGGTCAGTGCTTCACTGTTCCCAGCTCTGTCACTGGGTCACTGCTTCACTGTCACTTGGTCACTGCATCACTGTTCCCGATTCTTTCACTGGGTCAGTGCTTCACTGTTCCCAGCTCTGTAACTGGGTCATTGCTTCATTTTTCTCATCCCTGTCACAGGGTCAGTGCTTCACTGTTCCCAGCACTGTCACTGGGTCACTGCTTCACTGTTCCCAGCTCTGTCACTGGGTCAGTGCTTCACTGTTCCCAGCTCTGACACTGGGTCAGTCCTTCACAGTCCCAGCTCTGTCACTGGGTCAGTGCTTCACTGTTCCCAGCTCTGTCACTGGGTCACTGCTTCACTGTCACTTGGGCACTGCATCACAGTTCCCGGCTCTTTCACTGGGTCAGTGCTTCACTGTTCCCAGATCTGCCACTGGGTCAGTGCTTCACTGTTCCCAGCTCTGTCAGTGGGTCAGTGCTTCACTGTTCCCAGCTCTGTCACTGGGTCAGTGCTTCACTGTTCCCTGCTCTGTCACTGGGTCAGTGCTTCACTGTTCCCAGCTCTGCCAATTGGATCACGGCTTCCCTGTTCCCAACTCTGCCACTGGGTCACTGCGTCACTGTTCCCATCTCTGCCACTGGGTCAGTGCTTCACTGTTCCCAGCTCTGTCACTGGGTAACTGCATCACTGCCCCTGCTCTTCCACTGGGTCACTTCCTCACTGTCCCAGCTCTGCCACTGGCTCAGTGCTTCACTGCTCCCAGCTCTGTCTCAGGGTCACTGCTTCACTTTTCGCAGCACTGTCACTGGGTCAGTGCTTCACTGTTCCAAGTTCTGTCACTGTGTCAGTGCTTCACTGTTCCCAGCTCTGTCACTGGGTCACTGCTTCACTGTTCCCAACTCTCTACTTGTTTCACTGTTCCCAGCTCTGTCACTGGGTCACTGCTTCACTGTCACTTGGTCACTGCATCACTGTTCCCGACTCTTTCACTGGGTCAGTGCTTCACTGTTCCCAGCTCTGTAACTGGGTCATTGCTTCACTTGTCCCATCCCTGTCACAGGGTCAGTGCTTCACTGTTCCCAGCACTGTCACTGGGTCACTGCTTCACTGTTCCCAGCTCTGTCACTGGGTCAGTGCTTCACTGTTCCCAGCTCTGACACTGGGTCACTCCTTCACAGTCCCAGCTCTGTCACTGGGTCAGTGCTTCATGTTCCCAGATCTGTCACTGGATCACTGCTTCACTGTCACTTGGTCACTGCATCACAGTTCCCGGCTCTTTCACTGGGTCAGTGCTTCACTGTTCCCAGCTCTGCCACTGGGTCAGTGCTTCACTGTTCCCAGCTCTGTCACTGGGTCAGTGCTTCACTGTTCCCAGCTCTGTCACTGGGTCAGTGCTTCACTGTTCCCAGCTCTGTCACTGGGTCAGTGCTTCACTGTTCCCAGCTCTGTCACTGGGTCACTGCTTCACTGTTCCCATCTCTGTCACTTGTCACTGCTTCACTGTTCCCAGCTCTGTCACTGGGTCAGTGCTTCACTGTTCCCAGCACTGTCACTGGGTCACTGCTTCACTGTTCCCAGCTCTGTCACTGGGTCAGTGCTTCACTGTTCCCAGCTCTGTCACTGTGTCACTGCTTCACTGTTACTTGGTCACTGCATCACTGTTCCCGATTATTTCACTGGGTCAGTGCTTCACTGTTCCCAGCTCTGTAACTGGGTCATTGCTTCACTTTTCTCATCCCTGTCACAGGGTCAGTGCTTCACTGTTCCCAGCACTGTCACTGGGTCACTGCTTCACTGTTCCCAGCTCTGTCACTGGGTCAGTGCTTCACTGTTCCCAGCTCTGACACTGGGTCAGTCCTTCACAGTCCCAGCTCTGTCACTGGGTCAGTGCTTCACTGTTCCCAGCTCTGTCACTGGGTCACTGCTTCACTGTCACTTGGGCACTGCATCACAGTTCCCGGCTCTTTCACTGGGTCAGTGCTTCACTGTTCCCAGATCTGCCACTGGGTCAGTGCTTCACTGTTCCCAGCTCTGTCACTGGGTCAGTGCTTCACTGTTCCCAGCTCTGTCACTGGGTCAGTGCTTCACTGTTCCCAGCTCTGTCACTGGGTCACTGCTTCACTGTTCCCAGCTCTGTCACTGGGTCACTGCTTCTCTGTTCCCAGCTCTGTCACTTGTCACTGCTTCACTGTTCCCAGCTCTGTCACTGGGTCAGTGCTTCACTGTTCCCAGCACTGTCACTGTGTCACTGCTTCACTGTTCCCAGCTCTGTCACTGGGTCAGTGCTTCACTGTTCCCAGCTCTGACACTGGGTCAGTCCTTCACAGTCCCAGCTCTGTCACTGGGTCAGTGCTTCACTGTTCCCAGCTCTGTCACTGGGTCACTGCTTCACTGTCACTTGGTCACTGCATCACAGTTCCCGGCTCTTTCACTGGGTCAGTGCTTCACTGTTCCCAGCTCTGCCACTGGGTCAGTGCTTCACTGTTCCCAGCTCTGTCACTGGGTCAGTGCTTCACTGTTCCCAGCTCTGTCACTGGGTAACTGCTTCACTGTTTTCAGCTCTTCCACTGGGTCACTGCTTCACTGTCCCATCTCTGCCAGCGGGTCACTGCATCACTGTTCCCAACTCTGTACCTGTTTCACTGTTAACAGCTCTGTCACTGGGTCACTGCTTCACTGTCACTTGGTCAGTGCATCACTGTTCCCGGCTCTTTCACTGGGTCATTGCTTCACTGTCCCATCTCTGCCAGCGGGTCACTGCATCACTGTTCCCAGCTCTGCCATCGGGTAAAAGCTTCACTGTTCCCATTCTGTCACGGTGTCACTGCTTCACTGTTCCCAGCTCTGCCACTGGCTCACTGCTTCAGTGTTCCCATCTCTGCCACTGGGTCAGGGCATCACTGTTCCCAGCTCTGTCGCATTGTCACTGCCTCCCGGTCCGCAGCTCTGTCACTGGGTAACTGCTTCACTGTTCCCAGCTCTGTCACTGCTTCACAGTTCCCCTGTCCACCACTGGGTCACTGTTTCACTGTTTCCAGCTCTGTCACTGGGTCACTGCTTCACTGTCCCTGCTCTTCCACGGGGTCAGTTCTTCACTCTCCCAGCTCTGCCACTGGGTCACTGCTTTACTGTTCCGAGTTCCTTAACTGGGTCACTGCTTCAATGTTCCCAACTCTGTCCCAGGGTCACTGCTTCACTGCTCCCAGCTTGTCCCAGGGTCAGTGCATCACTGTTACCAGCACTGTCACTGGGCTAGTGCTTCCCTGTTCCCAGCTCTGTCCCAGGGTCACTGCTTCACTGTTCCAAGCTCTGTCACTGGGTCAGTGCTTCACTGTTCCCAGCTCTGTTACTGGGTCACTGCTTCACTGTTCCCAACTCTGTACCTGTTTCACTGTTAACAGCTCTGTCACTGGGTCACTGCTTCACTGTCACTTGGTCAGTGCATCACTGTTCCCGGCTCTTTCACAGTGTCAGTGCTTCACTGTTCCCAGCTCTGTCACTGGGTTACTGCCTCCCTGTTCCCAGCTCTGTCACTGGGTCACTGCCTCCCTGTTCCAAGCTGTCACTGGGTCCCTGCTTCACTGTTCCCAACTCTGTCACTGGGGTCACAGTTTCACGGTTCCCAGCTCTGTCACTGGGTCAGTGCTTCACTGTTCCCAGCTCTGCCACAGGGTTAATGCTTCATTGTTCCCAACCCTGCCACAGGGTCACTGCATCACTGTTCCCAGCTCTGTCACTGGGTCAGTGCTTCACTGTTCCCAGCTCTGCCAATTGGGTCACAGCTTCCCTGTTCCCAACTCTGCCACTGGGTCACTGCATCACTGTTCCCATCTCTGCCACTGAGTCAGTGCTTCACTGTTCCCAGCTCTGTCACTGGGTAACTGCATCACTGCCCCTGCTCTTTCACCGAGTCAGTGCTTCACTGCTCCCAGCTCTGTCTCAGGGTCACTGCTTCACTTTTCGCAGCACTGTCACTGGGTCAGTGCTTCACTGTTCCAAGTTCTGTCACTGTGTCACTGCTTCACTGTTCCCATCTTTGGCACTGGGTCGCGAGTTCACTGTTCCTGCCTCGGCCGCTGGGTCACTGCTTCACTGTTCCCAGATCTGTCACTGGGTCAGTCCTTCACAGTCCCAGCTCTGTCACTGTGTCAGTGCTTCACTGTTCCCAGCTCTGTCACTGGGTCACTGCTTCATTGTTCCCAACTCTGTACCTTTTTCACTGTTCCCAGCTATGTCACTGGGTCACTGCTTCACTGTTCCCAGCTCTGTAACTGGGTCATTGCTTAATTTTTCCCATCCCTGTCACAGGGTCAGTGCTTCACTGTTCCCAGCACTGTCACTGGGTCACAGCTTCACTGTTCCCAGCTCTGTCACTGGGTCAGTGCTTCACTGTTCCCAGCTCTGACAGTGGGTCAGTCCTTCACAGTCCCAGCTCTGTCACTGGGTCAGTGCTTCACTGTTCCCAGCTCTGTCAGTGGGTCACTGCTTCACTGTCACTTGGTCAGTGCATCACTGTTCCCAGCTCTGTCACTGGGTCATTGCTTCACTGTTCCCAGCTCTGTCACTGGGTTACTGCCTCCCTGTTCCCAACTCTGTCACTGGGTCACTGCTTCTTTGTTCCCCGCTCTACTACTGGGTCACTGCTTCACTGTACCCAGCTCTGTCACCGGGTCCCTGCTTCACTGTTCCCAGCTCTGTCACTGGGTCAGTGCTTCACTGTCCCAGCTCTGTCACTGGGTAAGTGCTTCACTGTTCCTAGCTCTGTCACTGGGTCACTGCCCCCCTGTTCCCAGCTCTGCCACTGGGTTAATGCTTCATTGTTCCCAACTCTTTCACAGGGTCACTGCATCACTGTTCCCAGGTCTGTCACTGGGTCAGTGCTTCACTGTTCCCTGCTCTGTCAATTGGGTCACGGCTTCCCTGTTCCCAACTCTGCCACAGAGTCACTGTTTCGCTGTTCCCAGCACTGTCACAGGGTCAGTGCTTCACTGTTCCCAGCTCTGTCACTGGGTCAGTGCTTCACTGTTCCCATCTCTGTCACTGGGTCAGTGCTTCACTGTTCCCAGTTCTGTCACTGGGTCAGTGCTTCACTGTTCCCAGCTCTGTCACGGGGTCCCTGCTTCACTGTTCCCCGCTCTGTCACTGGGTCACTGCTTCACTGTTCCCAGCTCTGTCACTTGTCAATGCTTCACTGTTCCCAGCTCTGTCACTGGGTAACTGCTTCACTGTTTTCAGCTCTTGCACTGGGTCACTGCTTCACTGTCCCATCTCTGCCAGCGGGTCACTGCATCACTGTTCCCAGCTCTGCCATCGGGTAAAAGCTTCATTGTTCCCATTCTGTCACGGTGTCACTGCTTCACTGTTCCAGGCTCTTCCACTGGCTCACTGCTTCACTGTTCCCATCTTTGCCACTGGGTCGCGAGTTCACTGTTCCTGGCTCGGCCGCTGGGTCACTGCTTCACTGTTCCCAGATCTGTCACTGGGTCAGTGCTTCACTGTTCCCAGCTCTGTCACTGGGTCACTGCTTCACTGTTCCCAACTCTCTACCTGTTTCACTGTTCCCAGCTCTGTCACTGGGTCACTGCTTCACTGTCACTTGGTCACTGCATCACTGTTCCCAACTCTTTCACTGGGTCAGTGCTTCACTGTTCCCGCTCTGTAACTGGGTCATTGCTTCACTTTTCCCATCCCTGTCACAGGGTCAGTGCTTCACTGTTCCCAGCACTGTCACTGGGTCACTGCTTCACTGTTCCCAGCTCTGTCACTGGGTCAGTGCTTCACTGTTCCCAGCTCTGACACTGGGTCAGTCCTTCACAGTCCCAGCTCTGTCACTGGGTCAGTGCTTCACTGTTCCCAACTCTGTCAGTGGGTCACTGCATCACTGTCACTTGGTCACTGCATCACTGTTCCCGGCTCTTTCACTGGGTCAGTGCTTCACTGTTCCCAGCTCTGTCACTGGGTCATTGATTCCCTTTTCCCATCTCTGACACAGGGTCAGTGCTTCACTGTTCCCTGGTCTGTCACTGGGTTACTGCCTCCCTGTTCCCAACTCTGTCACTGGGTCACTGCTTCACTGTTCCCAACTCTGTCACTGGGTCACTGTTTCACTTTTCCCAGCTCTGTCACTGGGTCAGTGCTTCACTGTTCCCATCTCTGTCACTGGGTCACTGCTTCACTGTTCCCAGCTCTGTCACTGGGTCACTGCTTCACTGTTCTCTGCTCTGTCACTGCTTCACTGTTCCCCGCTCTACTACTGGGTCACTGCTTCACTGTTCCCAGCTCTGTCACTGGGTCGCTGCTTCACTGTTCTCAGCTCTGTCACTGGGTCAGTGCTTCACTGTTCCCAACTCTGCCACAGGGTTACTGCATCACTGTTCCCAGCTCTGCCAATTGGGTCATGGCTTCCCTGTTCCCAACACTGCCACTGGGTCACTGCTTCACTGTTCCCAGCTCTGACACTGGGTCAGTCCTTCACAGTCCCAGCTCTGTCACTGGGTCAGTGCTTCACTGTTCCCAGCTCTGTCACTGGGTCACTGCTTCACTGTCACTTGGTCACTGCATCACAGTTCCCGGCTCTTTCACTGGGTCAGTGCTTCACTGTTCCCAGCTCTGCCACTGGGTCAGTGCTTCACTGTTCCCAGCTCTGTCACTGGGTCAGTGCTTCACTGTTCCCAGCTCTGTCACTGGGTCACTGCTTCACTGTTCCCAGCTCTGTCACTTGTCACTGCTTCACTGTTCCCAGCTCTGTCACTGGGTCAGTGCTTCACTGTTCCCAGCACTGTCACTGGGTCACTGCTTCACTGGTCCCAGCTCTGTCACTGGGTCAGTGCTTCACTGTTCCCAGCTCTGACACTGGGTCATTCCTTCACAGTCCCAGCTCTGTCACTGGGTCAGTGCTTCACTGTTCCCAGCTCTGACACTGGGTCACTGCTTCACTGTCACTTGGTCACTGCATCACAGTTCCCGGCTCTTTCACTGGGTCAGTGCTTCACTGTTCCCAGCTCTGTCACTGGGTCAGTGCTTCACTGTTCCCAGCTCTGTCACTGGGTCAGTGCTTCACTGTTCCCAGCTCTGTCACTGGGTCACTGCTTCACTGTCACTTGGTCACTGCATCACAGTTCCCGGCTCTTTCACTGGGTCAGTGCTTCACTGTTCCCAGCTCTGCCACTGGGTCAGTGCTTCACTGTTCCCAGCTCTGTCACTGGGTCAGTGCTTCACTGTTCCCAGCTCTGTCACTGGGTCAGTGCTTCACTGTTCCCAGCTCTGTCACTGGGTCAGTGCTTCACTGTTCCCAGCTCTGTCACTGGGTCACTGCTTCACTGTTCCCAGCTCTGTCACTTGTCACTGCTTCACTGTTCCCAGCTCTGTCACTGGGTCAGTGCTTCACTTTTCCCAGCATTGTCACTGGGCCACTGCTTCACTGGTCCCAGCTCTGTCACTGGGTCAGTGCTTCACTGTTCCCAGCTCTGACACTGGGTCATTCCTTCACAGTCCCAGCTCTGTCACTGGGTCAGTGCTTCACTGTTCCCAGCTCTGTCACTGGGTCACTGCTTCACTGTCACTTGGTCACTGCATCACAGTTCCCGGCTCTTTCACTGGGTCAGTGCTTCGCTGTTCCCAGCTCTGCCACTCGGTCAGTGCTTCACTGTTCCCAGCTCTGTCACTGGGTCAGTGCTTCACTGTTCCCAGCTCTGTCACTGGGTAACTGCTTCACTGTTTTCAGCTCTTCCACTGGGTCATTGCTTCACTGTCCCATCTCTGCCAGCGGGTCACTGCATCACTGTTCCCAGCTCTGCCATCGGGTAAAAGCTTCACTGTTCCCATACTGTCACGGTGTCACTGCTTCACTGTTCCCAGCTCTGCCACTGGCTCACTGCTTCAGTGTTCCCATCTCTGCCACTGGGTTAGGGCATCACTGTTCCCAGCTCTGTCGCATTGTCACTGCCTCACGGTCCGCAGCTCTGTCACTGGGTAACTGCTTCACTGTTCCCAGCTCTGTCACAGCTTCACAGTTCCCCCGTCCACCACTGGGTCACTGTTTCACTGTTTCCAGCTCTGTCACTGGGTCACTGCTTCACTGTCCCTGCTCTTCCACGGGGTCAGTTCTTCACTCTCCCAGCTCTGCCACTGGGTCACTGCTTTACTGTTCCGAGTTCCTTAACTGGGTCACTGCTTCAATGTTCCCAACTCTGTCCCAGGGTCACTGCTTCACTGCTCCCAGCTTGTCCCAGGGTCAGTGCATCACTGTTACCAGCACTGTCACTGGGCTAGTGCTTCCCTGTTCCCAGCTCTGTCACTGGGTCACTGCTTCACTGTTCCAAGCTCTGTCACTGGGTCAGTGCTTCCCTGTTCCCAGCTCTGACGCTGGATCAGTCCTTCACAGTCCAAGCTCTGTCACTGGGTCAGTGCTTAACTGTTCCCAGCTCTGTTACTGGGTCACTGCTTCACTGTTCCCAACTCTGTACCTGTTTCACTGTTAACAGCTCTGTCACTGGGTCACTGCTTCACTGTCACTTGGTCAGTGCATCACTGTTCCCGGCACTTTCACTGGGTCATTGCTTCACTGTCCCATCTCTGCCAGCGGGTCACTGCGTCACTGTTCCCAGCTCTGCCATCGGGTAAAAGCTTCACTGTTCCCATTCTGTCATGGTGTCACTGCTTCACTGTTCCCAGCTCTGCCACTGGCTCACTGCTTCAGTGTTCCCATCTCTGCCACTGGGTCAGGGCATCACTGTTCCCAGCTCTGTCGCATTGTCACTGCCTCACGGTCCGCAGCTCTGTCACTGGGTAACTGCTTCACTGTTCCCAGCTCTGTCACTGCTTCACAGTTCCCCCGTCCACCACTGGGTCACTGTTTCACTGTTTCCAGCTCTGTCACTGGGTCACTGCTTCACTGTCCCTGCTCTTCCACTGGGTCAGTTCTTCACTCTCCCAGCTCTGCCACTGGGTCACTGCTTTACTGTTCCGAGTTCCTTAACTGGGTCACTGCTTCAATGTTCCCAGCTCTGTCCCAGGGTCACTGCTTCACTGCTCCCAGCTTGTCCCAGGGTCAGTGCATCACTGTTACCAGCACTGTCACTGGGCTAGTGCTTCCCTGTTTCCAGCTCTGTCACTGGGTCACTGCTTCACTGTTCCAAGCTCAGTCACTGGGTCAGTGCTTCAATGTTCCCGGCTCTGACGCTGGATCAGTCCTTCACAGTCCAAGCTCTGTCACTGGGTCAGTGCTTCACTGTTCCCAGCTCTGTTACTGGGTCACTGCTTCACTGTTCCCAACTCTGTACCTGTTTCACTGTTAACAGCTCTGTCACTGGGTCACTGCTTCTCTGTCACCTGGTCAGTGCATCACTGTTCCCGGCTCTTTCACTGGGTCAGTGCTTCACTGTTCCCAGCTCTGTCACTGGGGCAGTGCTTCACTGTTCCCAGCTCTGTCAATGGGTCACTGCTTCACTGTCACTGGGTCACTGCTTCACTGTTCCGAGCTCTGTCACTGGGTCAGTGCTTCACTGTTCCCAGCTCTGACACTGGGTCAGTCCTTCACAGTCCCAGCTCTGTCACTGGGTCAGTGCTTCACTGTTCCCAGCTCTGTCACTGGGTCACTGCTTCACTGTCACTTGGTCACTGCATCACAGTTCCTGGCTCTTTCACTGGGTCAGTGCTTCACTGTTCCCAGCTCTGTAACTGGGTCATTGCTTCACTTGTCCCATCCCTGTCACAGGGTCAGTGCTTCACTGTTCCCAGCACTGTCACTGGGTCACTGCTTCACTGTTCCCAGCTCTGTCACTGGGTCAGTGCTTCACTGTTCCCAGCTCTGACACTGGGTCAGTCCTTCACAGTCCCAGCTCTGTCACTGGGTCAGTGCTTCATGTTCCCAGATCTGTCACTGGATCACTGCTTCACTGTCACTTGGTCACTGCATCACAGTTCCCGGCTCTTTCACTGGGTCAGTGCTTCACTGTTCCCAGCTCTGCCACTGGGTCAGTGCTTCACTGTTCCCAGCTGTGTCACTGGGTCACTGCTTCACTGTTCCCAGCTCTGTCACTGGGTCAGTGCTTCACTGTTCCCAGCTCTGTCACTGGATCACTGCTTCACTGTCACTTGGTCACTGCATCACAGTTCCCGGCTCTTTCACTGGGTCAGTGCTGCACTGTTCCCAGCTCTGCCACTGGGTCAGTGCTTCACTGTTCCCAGCTCTGTCACTGGGTCAGTGCTTCACTGTTCCCAGCTCTGTCACTGGGTCAGTGCTTCACTGTTCCCAGCTCTGTCACTGGGTCAGTGCTTCACTGTTCCCAGCTCTGTCACTGGGTCACTGCTTCACTGTTCCCATCTCTGTCACTTGTCACTGCTTCACTGTTCCCAGCTCTGTCACTGGGTCAGTGCTTCACTGTTCCCAGCACTGTCACTGGGTCACCGCTTCACTGTTCCCAGCTCTGTCACTGGGTCAGTGCTTCACTGTTCCCAGCTCTGTCACTGTGTCACTGCTTCACTGTCACTTGGTCACTGCATCACTGTTCCCGATTATTTCACTGGGTCAGTGCTTCACTGTTCCCAGCTCTGTAACTGGGTCATTGCTTCACTTTTCTCATCCCTGTCAGAGGGTCAGTGCTTCACTGTTCCCAGCACTGTCACTGGGTCACTGCTTCACTGTTCCCAGCTCTGTCACTGGGTCAGTGCTTCACTGTTCCCAGCTCTGACACTGGGTCAGTCCTTCACAGTCCCAGCTCTGTCACTGGGTCAGTGCTTCACTGTTCCCAGCTCTGTCACTGGGTCACTGCTTCACTGTCACTTGGGCACTGCATCACAGTTCCCGGCTCTTTCACTGGGTCAGTGCTTCACTGTTCCCAGCACTGTCACTGGGTCACTGCTTCACTGTTCCGAGCTCTGTCACTGGGTCAGTGCTTCACTGTTCCCAGCTCTGACACTGGGTCAGTCCTTCACAGTCCCAGCTCTGTCACTGGGTCAGTGCTTCACTGTTCCCAGCTCTGTCACTGGGTCACTGCTTCACTGTCACTTGGTCACTGCATCACAGTTCCTGGCTCTTTCACTGGGTCAGTGCTTCACTGTTCCCAGCTCTGTAACTGGGTCATTGCTTCACTTGTCCCATCCCTGTCACAGGGTCAGTGCTTCACTGTTCCCAGCACTGTCACTGGGTCACTGCTTCACTGTTCCCAGCTCTGTCACTGGGTCAGTGCTTCACTGTTCCCAGCTCTGACACTGGGTCAGTCCTTCACAGTCCCAGCTCTGTCACTGGGTCAGTGCTTCATGTTCCCAGATCTGTCACTGGATCACTGCTTCACTGTCACTTGGTCACTGCATCACAGTTCCCGGCTCTTTCACTGGGTCAGTGCTTCACTGTTCCCAGCTCTGCCACTTGCTCAGTGCTTCACTGTTCCCAGCTCTGTCACTGGGTCAGTGCTTCACTGTTCCCAGCTCTGTCACTGGGTCAGTGCTTCACTGTTCCCTGCTCTGTCACTGGATCACTGCTTCACTGTCACTTGGTCACTGCATCACAGTTCCCGGCTCTTTCACTGGGTCAGTGCTTCACTGTTCCCAGCTCTGCCACTGGGTCAGTGCTTCACTGTTCCCAGCTCTGTCACTGGGTCAGTGCTTCACTGTTCCCAGCTCTGTCACTGGGTCAGTGCTTCACTGTTCCCAGCTCTGTCACTGGGTCAGTGCTTCACTGTTCCCAGCTCTGTCACTGGGTCACTGCTTCACTGTTCCCATCTCTGTCACTTGTCACTGCTTCACTGTTCCCAGCTCTGTCACTGGGTCAGTGCTTCACTGTTCCCAGCACTGTCACTGGGTCACTGCTTCACTGTTCCCAGCACTGTCACTGGGTCAGTGCTTCACTGTTCCCAGCTCTGTCACTGTGTCACTGCTTCACTGTCACTTGGTCACTGCATCACTGTTCCCGATTATTTCACTGGGTCAGTGCTTCACTGTTCCCAGCTCTGTAACTGGGTCATTGCTTCACTTTTCTCATCCCTGTCACAGGGTCAGTGCTTCACTGTTCCCAGCACTGTCACTGGGTCACTGCTTCACTGTTCCCAGCTCTGTCACTGGGTCAGTGCTTCACTGTTCCCAGCTCTGACACTGGGTCAGTCCTTCACAGTCCCAGCTCTGTCACTGGGTCAGTGCTTCACTGTTCCCAGCTCTGTCACTGGGTCACTGCTTCACTGTCACTTGGGCACTGCATCACAGTTCCCGGCTCTTTCACTGGGTCAGTGCTTCACTGTTCCCAGATCTGCCACTGGGTCAGTGCTTCACTGTTCCCAGCTCTGTCACTGGGTCAGTGCTTCACTGTTCCCAGCTCTGTCACTGGGTCAGTGCTTCACTGTTCCCAGCTCTGTCACTGGGTCACTGCTTCACTGTTCCCAGCTCTGTCACTGGGTCACTGCTTCTCTGTTCCCAGCTCTGTCACTTGTCACTGCTTCACTGTTCCCAGCTCTGTCACTGGGTCAGTGCTTCACTGTTCCCAGCACTGTCACTGTGTCACTGCTTCACTGTTCCCAGCTCTGTCACTGGGTCAGTGCTTCACTGTTCCCAGCTCTGACACTGGGTCAGTCCTTCACAGTCCCAGCTCTGTCACTGGGTCAGTGCTTCACTGTTCCCAGCTCTGTCACTGGGTCACTGCTTCACTGTCACTTGGTCACTGCATCACAGTTCCCGGCTCTTTCACTGGGTCAGTGCTTCACTGTTCCCAGCTCTGCCACTGGGTCAGTGCTTCACTGTTCCCAGCTCTGTCACTGGGTGAGTGCTTCACTGTTCCCAGCTCTGTCACTGGGTAACTGCTTCACTGTTTTCAGCTCTTCCACTGGGTCACTGCTTCACTGTCCCATCTCTGCCAGCGGGTCACTGCATCACTGTTCCCAACTCTGTACCTGTTTCACTGTTAACAGCTCTGTCACTGGGTCACTGCTTCACTGTCACTTGGTCAGTGCATCACTGTTCCCGGCTCTTTCACTGGGTCATTGCTTCACTGTCCCATCTCTGCCAGCGGGTCACTGCATCACTGTTCCCAGCTCTGCCATCGGGTAAAAGCTTCACTGTTCCCATTCTGTCACGGTGTCACTGCTTCACTGTTCCCAGCTCTGCCACTGGCTCACTGCTTCAGTGTTCCCATCTCTGCCACTGGGTCAGGGCATCACTGTTCCCAGCTCTGTCGCATTGTCACTGCCTCACGGTCCGCAGCTCTGTCACTGGGTAACTGCTTCACTGTTCCCAGCTCTGTCACTGCTTCACAGTTCCCCCGTCCACCACTGGGTCACTGTTTCACTGTTTCCAGCTCTGTCACTGGGTCACTGCTTCACTGTCCCTGCTCTTCCACGGGGTCAGTTCTTCACTCTCCCAGCTCTGCCACTGGGTCACTGCTTTACTGTTCCGAGTTCCTTAACTGGGTCACTGCTTCAATGTTCCCAACTCTGTCCCAGGGTCACTGCTTCACTGCTCCCAGCTTGTCCCAGGGTCAGTGCATCACTGTTACCAGCACTGTCACTGGGCTAGTGCTTCCCTGTTCCCAGCTCTGTCCCAGGGTCACTGCTTCACTGTTCCAAGCTCTGTCACTGGGTCAGTGCTTCACTGTTCCCAGCTCTGTTACTGGGTCACTGCTTCACTGTTCCCAACTCTGTACCTGTTTCACTGTTAACAGCTCTGTCACTGGGTCACTGCTTCACTGTCACTTGGTCAGTGCATCACTGTTCCCGGCTCTTTCACAGTGTCAGTGCTTCACTGTTCCCAGCTCTGTCACTGGGTTACTGCCTCCCTGTTCCCAGCTCTGTCACTGGGTCACTGCCTCCCTGTTCCAAGCTGTCACTGGGTCCCTGCTTCACTGTTCCCAACTGTGTCACTGGGGTCACAGTTTCACGGTTCCCAGCTCTGTCACTGGGTCAGTGCTTCACTGTTCCCAGCTCTGCCACAGGGTTAATGCTTCATTGTTCCCAACCCTGCCACAGGGTCACTGCATCACTGTTCCCAGCTCTGTCACTGGGTCAGTGCTTCACTGTTCCCAGCTCTGCCAATTGGGTCACAGCTTCCCTGTTCCCAACTCTGCCACTGGGTCACTGCATCACTGTTCCCATCTCTGCCACTGGGTCAGTGCTTCACTGTTCCCAGCTCTGTCACTGGGTAACTGCATCACTGCCCCTGCTCTTTCACTGGGTCAGTGCTTCACTGCTCCCAGCTCTGTCTCAGGGTCACTGCTTCACTTTTCGCAGCACTGTCACTGGGTCAGTGCTTCACTGTTCCAAGTTCTGTCACTGTGTCACTGCTTCACTGTTCCCATCTTTGGCACTGGGTCGCGAGTTCACTGTTCCTGCCTCGGCCGCTGGGTCACTGCTTCACTGTTCCCAGATCTGTCACTGGGTCAGTCCTTCACAGTCCCAGCTCTGTCACTGTGTCAGTGCTTCACTGTTCCCAGCTCTGTCACTGGGTCACTGCTTCATTGTTCCCAACTCTGTACCTGTTTCACTGTTCCCAGCTATGTCACTGGGTCACTGCTTCACTGTTCCCAGCTCTGTAACTGGGTCATTGCTTAATTTTTCCCATCCCTGTCACAGGGTCAGTGCTTCACTGTTCCCAGCACTGTCACTGGGTCACAGCTTCACTGTTCCCAGCTCTGTCACTGGGTCAGTGCTTCACTGTTCCCAGCTCTGACAGTGGGTCAGTCCTTCACAGTCCCAGCTCTGTCACTGGGTCAGTGCTTCACTGTTCCCAGCTCTGTCAGTGGGTCACTGCTTCACTGTCACTTGGTCAGTGCATCACTGTTCCCAGCTCTGTCACTGGGTCATTGCTTCACTGTTCCCAGCTCTGTCACTGGGTTACTGCCTCCCTGTTCCCAACTCTGTCACTGGGTCACTGCTTCTTTGTTCCCCGCTCTACTACTGGGTCACTGCTTCACTGTGCCCAGCTCTGTCACCGGGTCCCTGCTTCACTGTTCCCAGCTCTGTCACTGGGTCAGTGCTTCACTGTCCCAGCTCTGTCACTGGGTCAGTGCTTCACTGTTCCTAGCTCTGTCACTGGGTCACTGCCCCCCTGTTCCCAGCTCTGCCACTGGGTTAATGCTTCATTGTTCCCAACTCTTTCACAGGGTCACTGCATCACTGTTCCCAGGTCTGTCACTGGGTCAGTGCTTCACTGTTCCCTGCTCTGTCAATTGGGTCACGGCTTCCCTGTTCCCAACTCTGCCACAGAGTCACTGTTTCGCTGTTCCCAGCACTGTCACAGGGTCAGTGCTTCACTGTTCCCAGCTCTGTCACTGGGTCAGTGCTTCACTGTTCCCATCTCTGTCACTGGGTCAGTGCTTCACTGTTCCCAGTTCTGTCACTGGGTCAGTGCTTCACTGTTCCCAGCTCTGTCACGGGGTCACTGCTTCACTGTTCCCCGCTCTGTCACTGGGTCACTGCTTCACTGTTCCCAGCTCTGTCACTTGTCACTGCTTCACTGTTCCCAGCTCTGTCACTGGGTAACTGCTTCACTGTTTTCAGCTCTTGCACTGGGTCACTGCTTCACTGTCCCATCTCTGCCAGCGGGTCACTGCATCACTGTTCCCAGCTCTGCCATCGGGTAAAAGCTTCATTGTTCCCATTCTGTCACGGTGTCACTGCTTCACTGTTCCAGGCTCTTCCACTGGCTCACTGCTTCACTGTTCCCATCTTTGCCACTGGGTCGCGAGTTCACTGTTCCTGGCTCGGCCGCTGGGTCACTGCTTCACTGTTCCCAGATCTGTCACTGGGTCAGTGCTTCACTGTTCCCAGCTCTGTCACTGGGTCACTGCTTCACTGTTCCCTACTCTCTACCTGTTTCACTGTTCCCAGCTCTGTCACTGGGTCACTGCTTCACTGTCACTTGGTCACTGCATCACTGTTCCCAACTCTTTCACTGGGTCAGTGCTTCACTGTTCCCGCTCTGTAACTGGGTCATTGCTTCACTTTTCCCATCCCTGTCACAGGGTCAGTGCTTCACTGTTCCCAGCACTGTCACTGGGTCACTGCTTCACTGTTCCCAGCTCTGTCAGTGGGTCAGTGCTTCACTGTTCCCAGCTCTGTCACTGGGTCAGTGCTTCACTGTTCCCAACTCTGTCAGTGGGTCACTGCATCACTGTCACTGGGTCACTGCATCACAGTTCCCGGCTCTTTCACTGGGTCAGTGCTTCCCTGTTCCCATCTCTGTCACAGGGTCAGTGCTTCACTGTTCCCAGGTCTGTCACTGGGTTACTGCCTCCCTGTTCCCAACTCTGTCACAGGGTCACTGCCTCCCTGTTCTAACTCTGTCACTGGGTCACTGTTTCACTGTTCCCAACTCTGTCACTGGGTCACTGTTTCACTTTTCCCAGCTCTGTCACTGGGTCAGTGCTTCACTGTTCCCATCTCTGTCACTGGGTCACTGCTTCACTGTTCCCAGCTCTGTCACTGGGTCACTGCTTCACTGTTCCCAGCTCTGTCACTGGGTCGCTGCTTCACTGTTCTCAGCTCTGTCACTGGGTCAGTGCTTCACTGTTCCCAACTCTGCCACAGGGTTACTGCATCACTGTTCCCAGCTCTGTCACTGGGTCAGTGCTTCACTGTTCCCAGCTCTGCCAATTGGGTCATGGCTTCCCTGTTCCCAACTCTGCCACTGGGTCACTGCTTCACTGTTCCCATCTCTGCCACTGGGTCAGTGCTTCACTGTTCCCAGCTCTGTCACTGGGTAACTGCATCACTGCCCCTGCTCTTCCACTGGGTCACTTGCTCACTGTCCCAGCTCTGCCACTGGCTCAGTGCTTCACTGCTCCCAGCTCTGTCTCAGGGTCACTGCTTCACTTTTCGCAGCACTGTCACTGGGTCAGTGCTTCACTGCTCCAAGTTCTGTCACTGTGTCAGTGCTTCACTGTTCCCAGCTCTGTCACTGGGTCACTGCTTCACTGTTCCCATCTTTGCCACTGGGTCGCGAGTTCACTGTTCCTGGCTCTGCCGCTGGGTCACTGCTTCACTGTTCCCAGTTCTGTCACTGGGTCGCTGCTTCACTGTTCCCAACTCTGTCACTGGGTCACTGTTTCACTTTTCCCAGCTCTGTCACTGAGTCACTGCTTCACTGTTGACAGCTCTGTCACTGGGTCACTGCTTCACTGTTCCCATCTTTGCCACTGGGTCGCGAGTTCACTGTTCCTGGCTCTGCCGCTAGGTCACTGCTTCACTGTTCCCAGTTCTGTCACTGGGTCGCTGCTTCACTGTTCCCAACTCTGTCACTGGGTCACTGTTTCACTTTTCCCAGCTCTGTCACTGAGTCACTGCTTCACTGTTGACAGCTCTGTCACTGGGTCAGTGCTTCACTGTTCCCAGCTCTGTCACTGGGCAACTGCTTCACTGTTCCCAGCTCTGTCACGGGGTCACAGCTTCACTGTTCCCAGCTCTGTCACTGGGTCCGTGCTTCACTGTTCCCAGCTCTGTCACTGGGTCAGTGCTTCACTGTTCCGAGCTGTGCCACTGGGTCACTGCCCTCCTGTTCCCAGCTCTGCCACTGGGTTAATGCTTCACTGTTCCCAGCTCTGTCGCATTGTCACTGCCTCACGGTCCGCAGCTCTGTCACTGGGTAACTGCTTCACTGTTCCCAGCTCTGTCACTGCTTCACAGTTCCCCCGTCCACCACTGGGTCACTGTTTCACTGTTTCCAGCTCTGTCACTGGGTCACTGCTTCACTGTCCCTGCTCTTCCACTGGGTCAGTTCTTCACTCTCCCAGCTCTGCCACTGGGTCACTGCTTTACTGTTCCGAGTTCCTTAACTGGGTCACTGCTTCAATGTTCCCAACTCTGTCCCAGGGTCACTGCTTCACTGCTCCCAGCTTGTCCCAGGGTCAGTGCATCACTGTTACCAGCACTGTCACTGGGCTAGTGCTTCCCTGTTCCCGGCTCTGTCACTGGGTCACTGCTTCACTGTTCCAAGCTCTGTCACTGGGTCAGTGCTTCCCTGTTCCCAGCTCTGACGCTGGATCAGTCCTTCACAGTCCAAGCTCTGTCACTGGGTCAGTGCTTAACTGTTCCCAGCTCTGTTACTGGGTCACTGCTTCACTGTTCCCAACTCTGTCAGTGGGTCACTGCATCACTGTCACTGGGTCACTGCATCACAGTTCCCGGCTCTTTCACTGGGTCAGTGCTTCCCTGTTCCCATCTCTGTCACAGGGTCAGTGCTTCACTGTTCCCAGGTCTGTCACTGGGTTACTGCCTCCCTGTTCCCAACTCTGTCACAGGGTCACTGCCTCCCTGTTCTAACTCTGTCACTGGGTCACTGTTTCACTGTTCCCAACTCTGTCACTGGGTCACTGTTTCACTTTTCCCAGCTCTGTCACTGGGTCAGTGCTTCACTGTTCCCATCTCTGTCACTGGGTCACTGCTTCACTGTTCCCAGCTCTGTCACTGGGTCACTGCTTCACTGTTCTCTGCTCTGTCACTGCTTCACTGTTCCCCGCTCTACTACTGGGTCACTGCTTCACTGTTCCCAGCTCTGTCACTGGGTCGCTGCTTCACTGTTCTCAGCTCTGTCACTGGGTCAGTGCTTCACTGTTCCCAACTCTGCCACAGGGTTACTGCATCACTGTTCCCAGCTCTGTCACTGGGTCAGTGCTTCACTGTTCCCAGCTCTGCCAATTGGGTCATGGCTTCCCTGTTCCCAACTCTGCCACTGGGTCACTGCTTCACTGTTCCCATCTCTGCCACTGGGTCAGTGCTTCACTGTTCCCAGCTCTGTCACTGGGTAACTGCATCACTGCCCCTGCTCTTCCACTGGGTCACTTGCTCACTGTCCCAGCTCTGCCACTGGCTCAGTGCTTCACTGCTCCCAGCTCTGTCTCAGGGTCACTGCTTCACTTTTCGCAGCACTGTCACTGGGTCAGTGCTTCACTGCTCCAAGTTCTGTCACTGTGTCAGTGCTTCACTGTTCCCAGCTCTGTCACTGGGTCACTGCTTCACTGTTCCCATCTTTGCCACTGGGTCGCGAGTTCACTGTTCCTGGCTCTGCCGCTGGGTCACTGCTTCACTGTTCCCAGTTCTGTCACTGGGTCGCTGCTTCACTGTTCCCAACTCTGTCACTGGGTCACTGTTTCACTTTTCCCAGCTCTGTCACTGAGTCACTGCTTCACTGTTGACAGCTCTGTCACTGGGTCACTGCTTCACTGTTCCCATCTTTGCCACTGGGTCGCGAGTTCACTGTTCCTGGCTCTGCCGCTAGGTCACTGCTTCACTGTTCCCAGTTCTGTCACTGGGTCGCTGCTTCACTGTTCCCAACTCTGTCACTGGGTCACTGTTTCACTTTTCCCAGCTCTGTCACTGAGTCACTGCTTCACTGTTGACAGCTCTGTCACTGGGTCAGTGCTTCACTGTTCCCAGCTCTGTCACTGGGCAACTGCTTCACTGTTCCCAGCTCTGTCACGGGGTCACAGCTTCACTGTTCCCAGCTCTGTCACTGGGTCCGTGCTTCACTGTTCCCAGCTCTGTCACTGGGTCAGTGCTTCACTGTTCCGAGCTGTGCCACTGGGTCACTGCCCTCCTGTTCCCAGCTCTGCCACTGGGTTAATGCTTCACTGTTCCCAGCTCTGTCGCATTGTCACTGCCTCACGGTCCGCAGCTCTGTCACTGGGTAACTGCTTCACTGTTCCCAGCTCTGTCACTGCTTCACAGTTCCCCCGTCCACCACTGGGTCACTGTTTCACCGTTTCCAGCTCTGTCACTGGGTCACTGCTTCACTGTCCCTGCTCTTCCACTGGGTCAGTTCTTCACTCTCCCAGCTCTGCCACTGGGTCACTGCTTTACTGTTCCGAGTTCCTTAACTGGGTCACTGCTTCAATGTTCCCAACTCTGTCCCAGGGTCACTGCTTCACTGCTCCCAGCTTGTCCCAGGGTCAGTGCATCACTGTTACCAGCACTGTCACTGGGCTAGTGCTTCCCTGTTCCCGGCTCTGTCACTGGGTCACTGCTTCACTGTTCCAAGCTCTGTCACTGGGTCAGTGCTTCCCTGTTCCCAGCTCTGACGCTGGATCAGTCCTTCACAGTCCAAGCTCTGTCACTGGGTCAGTGCTTAACTGTTCCCAGCTCTGTTACTGGGTCACTGCTTCACTGTTCCCAACTCTGTACCTGTTTCACTGTTAACAGCTCTGTCACTGGGTCACTGCTTCACTGTCACTTGGTCAGTGCATCACTGTTCCCGGCTCTTTCACTGGGTCATTGCTTCACTGTCCCATCTCTGCCAGCGGGTCACTGCATCACTGTTCCCAGCTCTGCCATCGGGTAAAAGCTTCACTGTTCCCATTCTGTCATGGTGTCACTGCTTCACTGTTCCCAGCTCTGCCACTGGCTCACTGCTTCAGTGTTCCCATCTCTGCCACTGGGTCAGGGCATCACTGTTCCCAGCTCTGTCGCATTGTCACTGCCTCACGGTCCGCAGCTCTGTCACTGGGTAACTGCTTCACTGTTCCCAGCTCTGTCACTGCTTCACAGTTCCCCCGTCCACCACTGGGTCACTGTTTCACTGTTTCCAGCTCTGTCACTGGGTCACTGCTTCACTGTCCCTGCTCTTCCACTGGGTCAGTTCTTCACTCTCCCAGCTCTGCCACTGGGTCACTGCTTTACTGTTCCGAGTTCCTTAACTGGGTCACTGCTTCAATGTTCCCAGCTCTGTCCCAGGGTCACTGCTTCACTGCTCCCAGCTTGTCCCAGGGTCAGTGCATCACTGTTACCAGCACTGTCACTGGGCTAGTGCTTCCCTGTTCCCAGCTCTGTCACTGGGTCACTGCTTCACTGTTCCAAGCTCTGTCACTGGGTCAGTGCTTCACTGTTCCCAGCTCTGACACTGGGTCAGTCCTTCACAGTCCCAGCTCTGTCACTGGGTCAGTGCTTCACTGTTCCCAGCTCTGTAACTGGGTCATTGCTTCACTTTTCTCATCCCTGTCACAGGGTCAGTGCTTCACTGTTCCCAGCACTGTCACTGGGTCACTGCTTCACTGTTCCGAGCTCTGTCACTGGGTCAGTGCTTCACTGTTCCCAGCTCTGACACTGGGTCAGTCCTTCACAGTCCCAGCTCTGTCACTGGGTCAGTGCTTCACTGTTCCCAGCTCTGTCACTGGGTCACTGCTTCACTGTCACTTGGTCACTGCATCACAGTTCCTGGCTCTTTCACTGGGTCAGTGCTTCACTGTTCCCAGCTCTGTAACTGGGTCATTGCTTCACTTGTCCCATCCCTGTCACAGGGTCAGTGCTTCACTGTTCCCAGCACTGTCACTGGGTCACTGCTTCACTGTTCCCAGCTCTGTCACTGGGTCAGTGCTTCACTGTTCCCAGCTCTGACACTGGGTCAGTCCTTCACAGTCCCAGCTCTGTC
Source organism: Isurus oxyrinchus (assembly GCA_026770705.1). NCBI lineage: Eukaryota > Metazoa > Chordata > Chondrichthyes > Lamniformes > Lamnidae > Isurus > Isurus oxyrinchus. The sequence goes on from JANJGN010000240.1 coordinate 369,169, forward strand.
ACTGGGTCAGTGCTTCATGTTCCCAGATCTGTCACTGGATCACTGCTTCACTGTCACTTGGTCACTGCATCACAGTTCCCGGCTCTTTCACTGGGTCAGTGCTTCACTGTTCCCAGCTCTGCCACTGGGTCAGTGCTTCACTGTTCCCAGCTGTGTCACTGGGTCACTGCTTCACTGTTCCCAGCTCTGTCACTGGGTCAGTGCTTCACTGTTCCCAGCTCTGTCACTGGATCACTGCTTCACTGTCACTTGGTCACTGCATCACAGTTCCCGGCTCTTTCACTGGGTCAGTGCTGCACTGTTCCCAGCTCTGCCACTGGGTCAGTGCTTCACTGTTCCCAGCTCTGTCACTGGGTCAGTGCTTCACTGTTCCCAGCTCTGTCACTGGGTCAGTGCTTCACTGTTCCCAGCTCTGTCACTGGGTCAGTGCTTCACTGTTCCCAGCTCTGTCACTGGGTCACTGCTTCACTGTTCCCATCTCTGTCACTTGTCACTGCTTCACTGTTCCCAGCTCTGTCACTGGGTCAGTGCTTCACTGTTCCCAGCACTGTCACTGGGTCACCGCTTCACTGTTCCCAGCTCTGTCACTGGGTCAGTGCTTCACTGTTCCCAGCTCTGTCACTGTGTCACTGCTTCACTGTCACTTGGTCACTGCATCACTGTTCCCGATTATTTCACTGGGTCAGTGCTTCACTGTTCCCAGCTCTGTAACTGGGTCATTGCTTCACTTTTCTCATCCCTGTCAGAGGGTCAGTGCTTCACTGTTCCCAGCACTGTCACTGGGTCACTGCTTCACTGTTCCCAGCTCTGTCACTGGGTCAGTGCTTCACTGTTCCCAGCTCTGACACTGGGTCAGTCCTTCACAGTCCCAGCTCTGTCACTGGGTCAGTGCTTCACTGTTCCCAGCTCTGTCACTGGGTCACTGCTTCACTGTCACTTGGGCACTGCATCACAGTTCCCGGCTCTTTCACTGGGTCAGTGCTTCACTGTTCCCAGCACTGTCACTGGGTCACTGCTTCACTGTTCCGAGCTCTGTCACTGGGTCAGTGCTTCACTGTTCCCAGCTCTGACACTGGGTCAGTCCTTCACAGTCCCAGCTCTGTCACTGGGTCAGTGCTTCACTGTTCCCAGCTCTGTCACTGGGTCACTGCTTCACTGTCACTTGGTCACTGCATCACAGTTCCTGGCTCTTTCACTGGGTCAGTGCTTCACTGTTCCCAGCTCTGTAACTGGGTCATTGCTTCACTTGTCCCATCCCTGTCACAGGGTCAGTGCTTCACTGTTCCCAGCACTGTCACTGGGTCACTGCTTCACTGTTCCCAGCTCTGTCACTGGGTCAGTGCTTCACTGTTCCCAGCTCTGACACTGGGTCAGTCCTTCACAGTCCCAGCTCTGTCACTGGGTCAGTGCTTCATGTTCCCAGATCTGTCACTGGATCACTGCTTCACTGTCACTTGGTCACTGCATCACAGTTCCCGGCTCTTTCACTGGGTCAGTGCTTCACTGTTCCCAGCTCTGCCACTTGCTCAGTGCTTCACTGTTCCCAGCTCTGTCACTGGGTCAGTGCTTCACTGTTCCCAGCTCTGTCACTGGGTCAGTGCTTCACTGTTCCCTGCTCTGTCACTGGATCACTGCTTCACTGTCACTTGGTCACTGCATCACAGTTCCCGGCTCTTTCACTGGGTCAGTGCTTCACTGTTCCCAGCTCTGCCACTGGGTCAGTGCTTCACTGTTCCCAGCTCTGTCACTGGGTCAGTGCTTCACTGTTCCCAGCTCTGTCACTGGGTCAGTGCTTCACTGTTCCCAGCTCTGTCACTGGGTCAGTGCTTCACTGTTCCCAGCTCTGTCACTGGGTCACTGCTTCACTGTTCCCATCTCTGTCACTTGTCACTGCTTCACTGTTCCCAGCTCTGTCACTGGGTCAGTGCTTCACTGTTCCCAGCACTGTCACTGGGTCACTGCTTCACTGTTCCCAGCACTGTCACTGGGTCAGTGCTTCACTGTTCCCAGCTCTGTCACTGTGTCACTGCTTCACTGTCACTTGGTCACTGCATCACTGTTCCCGATTATTTCACTGGGTCAGTGCTTCACTGTTCCCAGCTCTGTAACTGGGTCATTGCTTCACTTTTCTCATCCCTGTCACAGGGTCAGTGCTTCACTGTTCCCAGCACTGTCACTGGGTCACTGCTTCACTGTTCCCAGCTCTGTCACTGGGTCAGTGCTTCACTGTTCCCAGCTCTGACACTGGGTCAGTCCTTCACAGTCCCAGCTCTGTCACTGGGTCAGTGCTTCACTGTTCCCAGCTCTGTCACTGGGTCACTGCTTCACTGTCACTTGGGCACTGCATCACAGTTCCCGGCTCTTTCACTGGGTCAGTGCTTCACTGTTCCCAGATCTGCCACTGGGTCAGTGCTTCACTGTTCCCAGCTCTGTCACTGGGTCAGTGCTTCACTGTTCCCAGCTCTGTCACTGGGTCAGTGCTTCACTGTTCCCAGCTCTGTCACTGGGTCACTGCTTCACTGTTCCCAGCTCTGTCACTGGGTCACTGCTTCTCTGTTCCCAGCTCTGTCACTTGTCACTGCTTCACTGTTCCCAGCTCTGTCACTGGGTCAGTGCTTCACTGTTCCCAGCACTGTCACTGTGTCACTGCTTCACTGTTCCCAGCTCTGTCACTGGGTCAGTGCTTCACTGTTCCCAGCTCTGACACTGGGTCAGTCCTTCACAGTCCCAGCTCTGTCACTGGGTCAGTGCTTCACTGTTCCCAGCTCTGTCACTGGGTCACTGCTTCACTGTCACTTGGTCACTGCATCACAGTTCCCGGCTCTTTCACTGGGTCAGTGCTTCACTGTTCCCAGCTCTGCCACTGGGTCAGTGCTTCACTGTTCCCAGCTCTGTCACTGGGTGAGTGCTTCACTGTTCCCAGCTCTGTCACTGGGTAACTGCTTCACTGTTTTCAGCTCTTCCACTGGGTCACTGCTTCACTGTCCCATCTCTGCCAGCGGGTCACTGCATCACTGTTCCCAACTCTGTACCTGTTTCACTGTTAACAGCTCTGTCACTGGGTCACTGCTTCACTGTCACTTGGTCAGTGCATCACTGTTCCCGGCTCTTTCACTGGGTCATTGCTTCACTGTCCCATCTCTGCCAGCGGGTCACTGCATCACTGTTCCCAGCTCTGCCATCGGGTAAAAGCTTCACTGTTCCCATTCTGTCACGGTGTCACTGCTTCACTGTTCCCAGCTCTGCCACTGGCTCACTGCTTCAGTGTTCCCATCTCTGCCACTGGGTCAGGGCATCACTGTTCCCAGCTCTGTCGCATTGTCACTGCCTCACGGTCCGCAGCTCTGTCACTGGGTAACTGCTTCACTGTTCCCAGCTCTGTCACTGCTTCACAGTTCCCCCGTCCACCACTGGGTCACTGTTTCACTGTTTCCAGCTCTGTCACTGGGTCACTGCTTCACTGTCCCTGCTCTTCCACGGGGTCAGTTCTTCACTCTCCCAGCTCTGCCACTGGGTCACTGCTTTACTGTTCCGAGTTCCTTAACTGGGTCACTGCTTCAATGTTCCCAACTCTGTCCCAGGGTCACTGCTTCACTGCTCCCAGCTTGTCCCAGGGTCAGTGCATCACTGTTACCAGCACTGTCACTGGGCTAGTGCTTCCCTGTTCCCAGCTCTGTCCCAGGGTCACTGCTTCACTGTTCCAAGCTCTGTCACTGGGTCAGTGCTTCACTGTTCCCAGCTCTGTTACTGGGTCACTGCTTCACTGTTCCCAACTCTGTACCTGTTTCACTGTTAACAGCTCTGTCACTGGGTCACTGCTTCACTGTCACTTGGTCAGTGCATCACTGTTCCCGGCTCTTTCACAGTGTCAGTGCTTCACTGTTCCCAGCTCTGTCACTGGGTTACTGCCTCCCTGTTCCCAGCTCTGTCACTGGGTCACTGCCTCCCTGTTCCAAGCTGTCACTGGGTCCCTGCTTCACTGTTCCCAACTGTGTCACTGGGGTCACAGTTTCACGGTTCCCAGCTCTGTCACTGGGTCAGTGCTTCACTGTTCCCAGCTCTGCCACAGGGTTAATGCTTCATTGTTCCCAACCCTGCCACAGGGTCACTGCATCACTGTTCCCAGCTCTGTCACTGGGTCAGTGCTTCACTGTTCCCAGCTCTGCCAATTGGGTCACAGCTTCCCTGTTCCCAACTCTGCCACTGGGTCACTGCATCACTGTTCCCATCTCTGCCACTGGGTCAGTGCTTCACTGTTCCCAGCTCTGTCACTGGGTAACTGCATCACTGCCCCTGCTCTTTCACTGGGTCAGTGCTTCACTGCTCCCAGCTCTGTCTCAGGGTCACTGCTTCACTTTTCGCAGCACTGTCACTGGGTCAGTGCTTCACTGTTCCAAGTTCTGTCACTGTGTCACTGCTTCACTGTTCCCATCTTTGGCACTGGGTCGCGAGTTCACTGTTCCTGCCTCGGCCGCTGGGTCACTGCTTCACTGTTCCCAGATCTGTCACTGGGTCAGTCCTTCACAGTCCCAGCTCTGTCACTGTGTCAGTGCTTCACTGTTCCCAGCTCTGTCACTGGGTCACTGCTTCATTGTTCCCAACTCTGTACCTGTTTCACTGTTCCCAGCTATGTCACTGGGTCACTGCTTCACTGTTCCCAGCTCTGTAACTGGGTCATTGCTTAATTTTTCCCATCCCTGTCACAGGGTCAGTGCTTCACTGTTCCCAGCACTGTCACTGGGTCACAGCTTCACTGTTCCCAGCTCTGTCACTGGGTCAGTGCTTCACTGTTCCCAGCTCTGACAGTGGGTCAGTCCTTCACAGTCCCAGCTCTGTCACTGGGTCAGTGCTTCACTGTTCCCAGCTCTGTCAGTGGGTCACTGCTTCACTGTCACTTGGTCAGTGCATCACTGTTCCCAGCTCTGTCACTGGGTCATTGCTTCACTGTTCCCAGCTCTGTCACTGGGTTACTGCCTCCCTGTTCCCAACTCTGTCACTGGGTCACTGCTTCTTTGTTCCCCGCTCTACTACTGGGTCACTGCTTCACTGTGCCCAGCTCTGTCACCGGGTCCCTGCTTCACTGTTCCCAGCTCTGTCACTGGGTCAGTGCTTCACTGTCCCAGCTCTGTCACTGGGTCAGTGCTTCACTGTTCCTAGCTCTGTCACTGGGTCACTGCCCCCCTGTTCCCAGCTCTGCCACTGGGTTAATGCTTCATTGTTCCCAACTCTTTCACAGGGTCACTGCATCACTGTTCCCAGGTCTGTCACTGGGTCAGTGCTTCACTGTTCCCTGCTCTGTCAATTGGGTCACGGCTTCCCTGTTCCCAACTCTGCCACAGAGTCACTGTTTCGCTGTTCCCAGCACTGTCACAGGGTCAGTGCTTCACTGTTCCCAGCTCTGTCACTGGGTCAGTGCTTCACTGTTCCCATCTCTGTCACTGGGTCAGTGCTTCACTGTTCCCAGTTCTGTCACTGGGTCAGTGCTTCACTGTTCCCAGCTCTGTCACGGGGTCACTGCTTCACTGTTCCCCGCTCTGTCACTGGGTCACTGCTTCACTGTTCCCAGCTCTGTCACTTGTCACTGCTTCACTGTTCCCAGCTCTGTCACTGGGTAACTGCTTCACTGTTTTCAGCTCTTGCACTGGGTCACTGCTTCACTGTCCCATCTCTGCCAGCGGGTCACTGCATCACTGTTCCCAGCTCTGCCATCGGGTAAAAGCTTCATTGTTCCCATTCTGTCACGGTGTCACTGCTTCACTGTTCCAGGCTCTTCCACTGGCTCACTGCTTCACTGTTCCCATCTTTGCCACTGGGTCGCGAGTTCACTGTTCCTGGCTCGGCCGCTGGGTCACTGCTTCACTGTTCCCAGATCTGTCACTGGGTCAGTGCTTCACTGTTCCCAGCTCTGTCACTGGGTCACTGCTTCACTGTTCCCAACTCTCTACCTGTTTCACTGTTCCCAGCTCTGTCACTGGGTCACTGCTTCACTGTCACTTGGTCACTGCATCACTGTTCCCAACTCTTTCACTGGGTCAGTGCTTCACTGTTCCCGCTCTGTAACTGGGTCATTGCTTCACTTTTCCCATCCCTGTCACAGGGTCAGTGCTTCACTGTTCCCAGCACTGTCACTGGGTCACTGCTTCACTGTTCCCAGCTCTGTCAGTGGGTCAGTGCTTCACTGTTCCCAGCTCTGTCACTGGGTCAGTGCTTCACTGTTCCCAACTCTGTCAGTGGGTCACTGCATCACTGTCACTGGGTCACTGCATCACAGTTCCCGGCTCTTTCACTGGGTCAGTGCTTCCCTGTTCCCATCTCTGTCACAGGGTCAGTGCTTCACTGTTCCCAGGTCTGTCACTGGGTTACTGCCTCCCTGTTCCCAACTCTGTCACAGGGTCACTGCCTCCCTGTTCTAACTCTGTCACTGGGTCACTGTTTCACTGTTCCCAACTCTGTCACTGGGTCACTGTTTCACTTTTCCCAGCTCTGTCACTGGGTCAGTGCTTCACTGTTCCCATCTCTGTCACTGGGTCACTGCTTCACTGTTCCCAGCTCTGTCACTGGGTCACTGCTTCACTGTTCTCTGCTCTGTCACTGCTTCACTGTTCCCCGCTCTACTACTGGGTCACTGCTTCACTGTTCCCAGCTCTGTCACTGGGTCGCTGCTTCACTGTTCTCAGCTCTGTCACTGGGTCAGTGCTTCACTGTTCCCAACTCTGCCACAGGGTTACTGCATCACTGTTCCCAGCTCTGTCACTGGGTCAGTGCTTCACTGTTCCCAGCTCTGCCAATTGGGTCATGGCTTCCCTGTTCCCAACTCTGCCACTGGGTCACTGCTTCACTGGTCCCATCTCTGCCACTGGGTCAGTGCTTCACTGTTCCCAGCTCTGTCACTGGGTAACTGCATCACTGCCCCTGCTCTTCCACTGGGTCACTTGCTCACTGTCCCAGCTCTGCCACTGGCTCAGTGCTTCACTGCTCCCAGCTCTGTCTCAGGGTCACTGCTTCACTTTTCGCAGCACTGTCACTGGGTCAGTGCTTCACTGCTCCAAGTTCTGTCACTGTGTCAGTGCTTCACTGTTCCCAGCTCTGTCACTGGGTCACTGCTTCACTGTTCCCATCTTTGCCACTGGGTCGCGAGTTCACTGTTCCTGGCTCTGCCGCTGGGTCACTGCTTCACTGTTCCCAGTTCTGTCACTGGGTCGCTGCTTCACTGTTCCCAACTCTGTCACTGGGTCACTGTTTCACTTTTCCCAGCTCTGTCACTGAGTCACTGCTTCACTGTTGACAGCTCTGTCACTGGGTCACTGCTTCACTGTTCCCATCTTTGCCACTGGGTCGCGAGTTCACTGTTCCTGGCTCTGCCGCTAGGTCACTGCTTCACTGTTCCCAGTTCTGTCACTGGGTCGCTGCTTCACTGTTCCCAACTCTGTCACTGGGTCACTGTTTCACTTTTCCCAGCTCTGTCACTGAGTCACTGCTTCACTGTTGACAGCTCTGTCACTGGGTCAGTGCTTCACTGTTCCCAGCTCTGTCACTGGGCAACTGCTTCACTGTTCCCAGCTCTGTCACGGGGTCACAGCTTCACTGTTCCCAGCTCTGTCACTGGGTCCGTGCTTCACTGTTCCCAGCTCTGTCACTGGGTCAGTGCTTCACTGTTCCGAGCTGTGCCACTGGGTCACTGCCCTCCTGTTCCCAGCTCTGCCACTGGGTTAATGCTTCACTGTTCCCAGCTCTGTCGCATTGTCACTGCCTCACGGTCCGCAGCTCTGTCACTGGGTAACTGCTTCACTGTTCCCAGCTCTGTCACTGCTTCACAGTTCCCCCGTCCACCACTGGGTCACTGTTTCACTGTTTCCAGCTCTGTCACTGGGTCACTGCTTCACTGTCCCTGCTCTTCCACTGGGTCAGTTCTTCACTCTCCCAGCTCTGCCACTGGGTCACTGCTTTACTGTTCCGAGTTCCTTAACTGGGTCACTGCTTCAATGTTCCCAACTCTGTCCCAGGGTCACTGCTTCACTGCTCCCAGCTTGTCCCAGGGTCAGTGCATCACTGTTACCAGCACTGTCACTGGGCTAGTGCTTCCCTGTTCCCGGCTCTGTCACTGGGTCACTGCTTCACTGTTCCAAGCTCTGTCACTGGGTCAGTGCTTCCCTGTTCCCAGCTCTGACGCTGGATCAGTCCTTCACAGTCCAAGCTCTGTCACTGGGTCAGTGCTTAACTGTTCCCAGCTCTGTTACTGGGTCACTGCTTCACTGTTCCCAACTCTGTCAGTGGGTCACTGCATCACTGTCACTGGGTCACTGCATCACAGTTCCCGGCTCTTTCACTGGGTCAGTGCTTCCCTGTTCCCATCTCTGTCACAGGGTCAGTGCTTCACTGTTCCCAGGTCTGTCACTGGGTTACTGCCTCCCTGTTCCCAACTCTGTCACAGGGTCACTGCCTCCCTGTTCTAACTCTGTCACTGGGTCACTGTTTCACTGTTCCCAACTCTGTCACTGGGTCACTGTTTCACTTTTCCCAGCTCTGTCACTGGGTCAGTGCTTCACTGTTCCCATCTCTGTCACTGGGTCACTGCTTCACTGTTCCCAGCTCTGTCACTGGGTCACTGCTTCACTGTTCTCTGCTCTGTCACTGCTTCACTGTTCCCCGCTCTACTACTGGGTCACTGCTTCACTGTTCCCAGCTCTGTCACTGGGTCGCTGCTTCACTGTTCTCAGCTCTGTCACTGGGTCAGTGCTTCACTGTTCCCAACTCTGCCACAGGGTTACTGCATCACTGTTCCCAGCTCTGTCACTGGGTCAGTGCTTCACTGTTCCCAGCTCTGCCAATTGGGTCATGGCTTCCCTGTTCCCAACTCTGCCACTGGGTCACTGCTTCACTGTTCCCATCTCTGCCACTGGGTCAGTGCTTCACTGTTCCCAGCTCTGTCACTGGGTAACTGCATCACTGCCCCTGCTCTTCCACTGGGTCACTTGCTCACTGTCCCAGCTCTGCCACTGGCTCAGTGCTTCACTGCTCCCAGCTCTGTCTCAGGGTCACTGCTTCACTTTTCGCAGCACTGTCACTGGGTCAGTTCTTCACTGCTCCAAGTTCTGTCACTGTGTCAGTGCTTCACTGTTCCCAGCTCTGTCACTGGGTCACTGCTTCACTGTTCCCATCTTTGCCACTGGGTCGCGAGTTCACTGTTCCTGGCTCTGCCGCTGGGTCACTGCTTCACTGTTCCCAGTTCTGTCACTGGGTCGCTGCTTCACTGTTCCCAACTCTGTCACTGGGTCACTGTTTCACTTTTCCCAGCTCTGTCACTGAGTCACTGCTTCACTGTTGACAGCTCTGTCACTGGGTCACTGCTTCACTGTTCCCATCTTTGCCACTGGGTCGCGAGTTCACTGTTCCTGGCTCTGCCGCTAGGTCACTGCTTCACTGTTCCCAGTTCTGTCACTGGGTCGCTGCTTCACTGTTCCCAACTCTGTCACTGGGTCACTGTTTCACTTTTCCCAGCTCTGTCACTGAGTCACTGCTTCACTGTTGACAGCTCTGTCACTGGGTCAGTGCTTCACTGTTCCCAGCTCTGTCACTGGGCAACTGCTTCACTGTTCCCAGCTCTGTCACGGGGTCACAGCTTCACTGTTCCCAGCTCTGTCACTGGGTCCGTGCTTCACTGTTCCCAGCTCTGTCACTGGGTCAGTGCTTCACTGTTCCGAGCTGTGCCACTGGGTCACTGCCCTCCTGTTCCCAGCTCTGCCACTGGGTTAATGCTTCACTGTTCCCAGCTCTGTCGCATTGTCACTGCCTCACGGTCCGCAGCTCTGTCACTGGGTAACTGCTTCACTGTTCCCAGCTCTGTCACTGCTTCACAGTTCCCCCGTCCACCACTGGGTCACTGTTTCACCGTTTCCAGCTCTGTCACTGGGTCACTGCTTCACTGTCCCTGCTCTTCCACTGGGTCAGTTCTTCACTCTCCCAGCTCTGCCACTGGGTCACTGCTTTACTGTTCCGAGTTCCTTAACTGGGTCACTGCTTCAATGTTCCCAACTCTGTCCCAGGGTCACTGCTTCACTGCTCCCAGCTTGTCCCAGGGTCAGTGCATCACTGTTACCAGCACTGTCACTGGGCTAGTGCTTCCCTGTTCCCGGCTCTGTCACTGGGTCACTGCTTCACTGTTCCAAGCTCTGTCACTGGGTCAGTGCTTCCCTGTTCCCAGCTCTGACGCTGGATCAGTCCTTCACAGTCCAAGCTCTGTCACTGGGTCAGTGCTTAACTGTTCCCAGCTCTGTTACTGGGTCACTGCTTCACTGTTCCCAACTCTGTACCTGTTTCACTGTTAACAGCTCTGTCACTGGGTCACTGCTTCACTGTCACTTGGTCAGTGCATCACTGTTCCCGGCTCTTTCACTGGGTCATTGCTTCACTGTCCCATCTCTGCCAGCGGGTCACTGCATCACTGTTCCCAGCTCTGCCATCGGGTAAAAGCTTCACTGTTCCCATTCTGTCATGGTGTCACTGCTTCACTGTTCCCAGCTCTGCCACTGGCTCACTGCTTCAGTGTTCCCATCTCTGCCACTGGGTCAGGGCATCACTGTTCCCAGCTCTGTCGCATTGTCACTGCCTCACGGTCTGCAGCTCTGTCACTGGGTAACTGCTTCACTGTTCCCAGCTCTGTCACTGCTTCACAGTTCCCCCGTCCACCACTGGGTCACTGTTTCACTGTTTCCAGCTCTGTCACTGGGTCACTGCTTCACTGTCCCTGCTCTTCCACTGGGTCAGTTCTTCACTCTCCCAGCTCTGCCACTGGGTCACTGCTTTACTGTTCCGAGTTCCTTAACTGGGTCACTGCTTCAATGTTCCCAGCTCTGTCCCAGGGTCACTGCTTCACTGCTCCCAGCTTGTCCCAGGGTCAGTGCATCACTGTTACCAGCACTGTCACTGGGCTAGTGCTTCCCTGTTTCCAGCTCTGTCACTGGGTCACTGCTTCACTGTTCCAAGCTCTGTCACTGGGTCAGTGCTTCAATGTTCCCAGCTCTGACGCTGGATCAGTCCTTCACAGTCCAAGCTCTGTCACTGGGTCAGTGCTTCACTGTTCCCAGCTCTGTTACTGGGTCACTGCTTCACTGTTCCCAACTCTGTACCTGTTTCACTGTTAACAGCTCTGTCACTGGGTCACTGCTTCTCTGTCACTTGGTCAGTGCATCACTGTTCCCGGCTCTTTCACTGGGTCAGTGCTTCACTGTTCCCAGCTCTGTCACTGGGGCAGTGCTTCACTGTTCCCAGCTCTGTCACTGGGTCACTGCTTCACTGTCACTTGGTCACTGCATCACTGTTCCCGACTCTTTCACTGGGTCAGTGCTTCACTGTACCCAGCTCTGTAACTGGGTCATTGCTTCACTTTTCTCATCCCTGTCACAGGGTCAGTGCTTCACTGTTCCCAGCACTGTCACTGGGTCACTGCTTCACTGTTCCCAGCTCTGTCACTGGGTCAGTGCTTCACTGTTCCCAGCTCTGACACTGGGTCAGTCCTTCACAGTCCCAGCTCTGTCACTGGGTCAGTGCTTCACTGTTCCCAGCTCTGTCACTGGGTCACTGCTTCACTGTCACTTGGTCACTGCATCACAGTTCCTGGCTCTTTCACTGGGTCAGTGCTTCACTGTTCCCAGCTCTGCCACTGGGTCAGTGCTTCACTGTTCCCAGCTCTGTCACTGGGTCAGTGCTTCACTGTTCCCAGCTCTGTCACTGGGTCAGTGCTTCACTGTTCCCAGCTCTGTCACTGGGTCACTGCTTCACTGTTCCCAGCTCTGTCACTTTTCACTGCTTCACTGTTCCCAGCTCTGTCACTGGGTCAGTGCTTCACTGTTCCCAGCACTGTCACTGGGTCACTGCTTCACTGGTCCCAGCTCTGTCACTGGGTCAGTGCTTCACTGTTCCCAGCTCTGACACTGGGTCATTCCTTCACAGTCCCAGCTCTGTCACTGGGTCAGTGCTTCACTGTTCCCAGCTCTGTCACTGGGTCACTGCTTCACTGTCACTTGGTCACTGCATCACAGTTCCTGGCTCTTTCACTGGGTCAGTGCTTCACTGTTCCCAGCTCTGTCACTGGGTCAGTGCTTCACTGTTCCCAGCTCTGACACTGGGTCAGTCCTTCACAGTCCCAGCTCTGTCACTGGGTCAGTGCTTCACTGTTCCCAGCTCTGTCACTGGGTCACTGCTTCACTGTCACTTGGTCACTGCATCACAGTTCCCGGCTCTTTCACTGGGTCAGTGCTTCACTGTTCCCAGCTCTGCCACTGGGTCAGTGCTTCACTGTTCCCAGCTCTGTCACTGGGTCAGTGCTTCACTGTTCCCAGCTCTGTCACTGGGTCAGTGCTTCACTGTTCCCAGCTCTGTCACTGGGTCAGTGCTTCACTGTTCCCAGCTCTGTCACTGGGTCACTGCTTCACTGTTCCCAGCTCTGTCACTTGTCACTGCTTCACTGTTCCCAGCTCTGTCACTGGGTCAGTGCTTCACTGTTCCCAGCACTGTCACTGGGCCACTGCTTCACTGGTCCCAGCTCTGTCACTGGGTCAGTGCTTCACTGTTCCCAGCTCTGACACTGGGTCATTCCTTCACAGTCCCAGCTCTGTCACTGGGTCAGTGCTTCACTGTTCCCAGCTCTGTCACTGGGTCACTGCTTCACTGTCACTTGGTCACTGCATCACAGTTCCCGGCTCTTTCACTGGGTCAGTGCTTCACTGTTCCCAGCTCTGCCACTGGGTCAGTGCTTCACTGTTCCCAGCTCTGTCACTGGGTCAGTGCTTCACTGTTCCCAGCTCTGTCACTGGGTAACTGCTTCACTGTTTTCAGCTCTTCCACTGGGTCACTGCTTCACTGTCCCATCTCTGCCAGCGGGTCACTGCATCACTGTTCCCAGCTCTGCCATCGGGTAAAAGCTTCACTGTTCCCATTCTGTCACGGTATCACTGCTTCACTGTTCCCAGCTCTGCCACTGGCTCACTGCTTCAGTGTTCCCATCTCTGCCACTGGGTCAGGGCATCACTGTTCCCAGCTCTGTCGCATTGTCACTGCCTCACGGTCCGCAGCTCTGTCACTGAGTAACTGCTTCACTGTTCCCAGCTCTGTCACTGCTTCACAGTTCCCCCGTCCACCACTGGGTCACTGTTTCACTGTTTCCAGCTCTGTCACTGGGTCACTGCTTCACTGTCCCTGCTCTTCCACTGGGTCAGTTCTTCACTCTCCCAGCTCTGCCACTGGGTCACTGCTTTACTGTTCCGAGTTCCTTAACTGGGTCACTGCTTCAATGTACCCAACTCTGTCCCAGGGTCACTGCTTCACTGCTCCCAGCTTGTCCCAGGGTCAGTGCATCACTGTTACCAGCACTGTCACTGGGCTAGTGCTTCCCTGTTCCCAGCTCTGTCACTGGGTCACTGCTTCACTGTTCCAAGCTCTGTCACTGGGTCAGTGCTTCCCTGTTCCCAGCTCTGACGCTGGATCAGTCCTTCACAGTCCAAGCTCTGTCGCTGGGTCAGTGCTTAACTGTTCCCAGCTCTGTTACTGGGTCACTGCTTCACTGTTCCCAACTCTGTACCTGTTTCACTGTTAACAGCTCTGTCACTGGGTCACTGCTTCACTGTCACTTGGTCAGTGCATCACTGTTCCCGGCTCTTTCACTGGGTCATTGCTTCACTGTCCCATCTCTGCCAGCGGGTCACTGCATCACTGTTCCCAGCTCTGCCATCGGGTAAAAGCTTCACTGTTCCCATTCTGTCACGGTGTCACTGCTTCACTGTTCCCAGCTCTGCCACTGGCTCACTGCTTCAGTGTTCCCATCTCTGCCACTGGGTCAGGGCATCACTGTTCCCAGCTCTGTCGCATTGTCACTGCCTCACGGTCCGCAGCTCTGTCACTGGGTAACTGCTTCACTGTTCCCAGCTCTGTCACTGCTTCACAGTTCCCCCGTCCACCACTGGGTCACTGTTTCACTGTTTCCAGCTCTGTCACTGGGTCACTGCTTCACTGTCCCTGCTCTTCCACTGGGTCAGTTCTTCACTCTCCCAGCTCTGCCACTGGGTCACTGCTTTACTGTCACTTGGTCAGTGCATCACTGTTCCCAGCTCTGTCACTGGGTCATTGCTTCACTGTTCCCAGCTCTGTCACTGGGTTACTGCCTCCCTGTTCCCAACTCTGTCACTGGGTCACTGCTTCTTTGTTCCCCGCTCTACTACTGGGTCACTGCTTCACTGTGCCCAGCTCTGTCACCGGGTCCCTGCTTCACTGTTCCCAGCTCTGTCACTGGGTCAGTGCTTCACTGTCCCAGCTCTGTCACTGGGTCAGTGCTTCACTGTTCCTAGCTCTGTCACTGGGTCACTGCCCCCCTGTTCCCAGCTCTGCCACTGGGTTAATGCTTCATTGTTCCCAACTCTTTCACAGGGTCACTGCATCACTGTTCCCAGGTCTGTCACTGGGTCAGTGCTTCACTGTTCCCTGCTCTGTCAATTGGGTCACGGCTTCCCTGTTCCCAACTCTGCCACAGAGTCACTGTTTCGCTGTTCCCAGCACTGTCACAGGGTCAGTGCTTCACTGTTCCCAGCTCTGTCACTGGGTCAGTGCTTCACTGTTCCCATCTCTGTCACTGGGTCAGTGCTTCACTGTTCCCAGTTCTGTCACTGGGTCAGTGCTTCACTGTTCCCAGCTCTGTCACGGGGTCACTGCTTCACTGTTCCCCGCTCTGTCACTGGGTCACTGCTTCACTGTTCCCAGCTCTGTCACTTGTCACTGCTTCACTGTTCCCAGCTCTGTCACTGGGTAACTGCTTCACTGTTTTCAGCTCTTGCACTGGGTCACTGCTTCACTGTCCCATCTCTGCCAGCGGGTCACTGCATCACTGTTCCCAGCTCTGCCATCGGGTAAAAGCTTCATTGTTCCCATTCTGTCACGGTGTCACTGCTTCACTGTTCCAGGCTCTTCCACTGGCTCACTGCTTCACTGTTCCCATCTTTGCCACTGGGTCGCGAGTTCACTGTTCCTGGCTCGGCCGCTGGGTCACTGCTTCACTGTTCCCAGATCTGTCACTGGGTCAGTGCTTCACTGTTCCCAGCTCTGTCACTGGGTCACTGCTTCACTGTTCCCAACTCTCTACCTGTTTCACTGTTCCCAGCTCTGTCACTGGGTCACTGCTTCACTGTCACTTGGTCACTGCATCACTGTTCCCAACTCTTTCACTGGGTCAGTGCTTCACTGTTCCCGCTCTGTAACTGGGTCATTGCTTCACTTTTCCCATCCCTGTCACAGGGTCAGTGCTTCACTGTTCCCAACACTGTCACTGGGTCACTGCTTCACTGTTCCCAGCTCTGTCACTGGGTCAGTGCTTCACTGTTCCCAGCTCTGTCACTGGGTCAGTGCTTCACTGTTCCCAACTCTGTCAGTGGGTCACTGCATCACTGTCACTGGGTCACTGCATCACAGTTCCCGGCTCTTTCACTGGGTCAGTGCTTCCCTGTTCCCATCTCTGTCACAGGGTCAGTGCTTCACTCTTCCCAGGTCTGTCACTGGGTTACTGCCTCCCTGTTCCCAACTCTGTCACAGGGTCACTGCCTCCCTGTTCTAACTCTGTCACTGGGTCACTGTTTCACTGTTCCCAACTCTGTCACTGGGTCACTGTTTCACTTTTCCCAGCTCTGTCACTGGGTCAGTGCTTCACTGTTCCCATCTCTGTCACTGGGTCACTGCTTCACTGTTCCCAGCTCTGTCACTGGGTCACTGCTTCACTGTTCTCTGCTCTGTCACTGCTTCACTGTTCCCCGCTCTACTACTGGGTCACTGCTTCACTGTTCCCAGCTCTGTCACTGGGTCGCTGCTTCACTGTTCTCAGCTCTGTCACTGGGTCAGTGCTTCACTGTTCCCAACTCTGCCACAGGGTTACTGCATCACTGTTCCCAGCTCTGTCACTGGGTCAGTGCTTCACTGTTCCCAGCTCTGCCAATTGGGTCATGGCTTCCCTGTTCCCAACTCTGCCACTGGGTCACTGCTTCACTGTTCCCATCTCTGCCACTGGGTCAGTGCTTCACTGTTCCCAGCTCTGTCACTGGGTAACTGCATCACTGCCCCTGCTCTTCCACTGGGTCACTTGCTCACTGTCCCAGCTCTGCCACTGGCTCAGTGCTTCACTGCTCCCAGCTCTGTCTCAGGGTCACTGCTTCACTTTTCGCAGCACTGTCACTGGGTCAGTGCTTCACTGCTCCAAGTTCTGTCACTGTGTCAGTGCTTCACTGTTCCCAGCTCTGTCACTGGGTCACTGCTTCACTGTTCCCATCTTTGCCACTGGGTCGCGAGTTCACTGTTCCTGGCTCTGCCGCTGGGTCACTGCTTCACTGTTCCCAGTTCTGTCACTGGGTCGCTGCTTCACTGTTCCCAACTCTGTCACTGGGTCACTGTTTCACTTTTCCCAGCTCTGTCACTGAGTCACTGCTTCACTGTTGACAGCTCTGTCACTGGGTCACTGCTTCACTGTTCCCATCTTTGCCACTGGGTCGCGAGTTCACTGTTCCTGGCTCTGCCGCTAGGTCACTGCTTCACTGTTCCCAGTTCTGTCACTGGGTCGCTGCTTCACTGTTCCCAACTCTGTCACTGGGTCACTGTTTCACTTTTCCCAGCTCTGTCACTGAGTCACTGCTTCACTGTTGACAGCTCTGTCACTGGGTCAGTGCTTCACTGTTCCCAGCTCTGTCACTGGGCAACTGCTTCACTGTTCCCAGCTCTGTCACGGGGTCACAGCTTCACTGTTCCCAGCTCTGTCACTGGGTCCGTGCTTCACTGTTCCCAGCTCTGTCACTGGGTCAGTGCTTCACTGTTCCGAGCTGTGCCACTGGGTCACTGCCCTCCTGTTCCCAGCTCTGCCACTGGGTTAATGCTTCACTGTTCCCAGCTCTGTCGCATTGTCACTGCCTCACGGTCCGCAGCTCTGTCACTGGGTAACTGCTTCACTGTTCCCAGCTCTGTCACTGCTTCACAGTTCCCCCGTCCACCACTGGGTCACTGTTTCACTGTTTCCAGCTCTGTCACTGGGTCACTGCTTCACTGTCCCTGCTCTTCCACTGGGTCAGTTCTTCACTCTCCCAGCTCTGCCACTGGGTCACTGCTTTACTGTTCCGAGTTCCTTAACTGGGTCACTGCTTCAATGTTCCCAACTCTGTCCCAGGGTCACTGCTTCACTGCTCCCAGCTTGTCCCAGGGTCAGTGCATCACTGTTACCAGCACTGTCACTGGGCTAGTGCTTCCCTGTTCCCGGCTCTGTCACTGGGTCACTGCTTCACTGTTCCAAGCTCTGTCACTGGGTCAGTGCTTCCCTGTTCCCAGCTCTGACGCTGGATCAGTCCTTCACAGTCCAAGCTCTGTCACTGGGTCAGTGCTTAACTGTTCCCAGCTCTGTTACTGGGTCACTGCTTCACTGTTCCCAACTCTGTCAGTGGGTCACTGCATCACTGTCACTGGGTCACTGCATCACAGTTCCCGGCTCTTTCACTGGGTCAGTGCTTCCCTGTTCCCATCTCTGTCACAGGGTCAGTGCTTCACTGTTCCCAGGTCTGTCACTGGGTTACTGCCTCCCTGTTCCCAACTCTGTCACAGGGTCACTGCCTCCCTGTTCTAACTCTGTCACTGGGTCACTGTTTCACTGTTCCCAACTCTGTCACTGGGTCACTGTTTCACTTTTCCCAGCTCTGTCACTGGGTCAGTGCTTCACTGTTCCCATCTCTGTCACTGGGTCACTGCTTCACTGTTCCCAGCTCTGTCACTGGGTCACTGCTTCACTGTTCTCTGCTCTGTCACTGCTTCACTGTTCCCCGCTCTACTACTGGGTCACTGCTTCACTGTTCCCAGCTCTGTCACTGGGTCGCTGCTTCACTGTTCTCAGCTCTGTCACTGGGTCAGTGCTTCACTGTTCCCAACTCTGCCACAGGGTTACTGCATCACTGTTCCCAGCTCTGTCACTGGGTCAGTGCTTCACTGTTCCCAGCTCTGCCAATTGGGTCATGGCTTCCCTGTTCCCAACTCTGCCACTGGGTCACTGCTTCACTGTTCCCATCTCTGCCACTGGGTCAGTGCTTCACTGTTCCCAGCTCTGTCACTGGGTAACTGCATCACTGCCCCTGCTCTTCCACTGGGTCACTTGCTCACTGTCCCAGCTCTGCCACTGGCTCAGTGCTTCACTGCTCCCAGCTCTGTCTCAGGGTCACTGCTTCACTTTTCGCAGCACTGTCACTGGGTCAGTTCTTCACTGCTCCAAGTTCTGTCACTGTGTCAGTGCTTCACTGTTCCCAGCTCTGTCACTGGGTCACTGCTTCACTGTTCCCATCTTTGCCACTGGGTCGCGAGTTCACTGTTCCTGGCTCTGCCGCTGGGTCACTGCTTCACTGTTCCCAGTTCTGTCACTGGGTCGCTGCTTCACTGTTCCCAACTCTGTCACTGGGTCACTGTTTCACTTTTCCCAGCTCTGTCACTGAGTCACTGCTTCACTGTTGACAGCTCTGTCACTGGGTCACTGCTTCACTGTTCCCATCTTTGCCACTGGGTCGCGAGTTCACTGTTCCTGGCTCTGCCGCTAGGTCACTGCTTCACTGTTCCCAGTTCTGTCACTGGGTCGCTGCTTCACTGTTCCCAACTCTGTCACTGGGTCACTGTTTCACTTTTCCCAGCTCTGTCACTGAGTCACTGCTTCACTGTTGACAGCTCTGTCACTGGGTCAGTGCTTCACTGTTCCCAGCTCTGTCACTGGGCAACTGCTTCACTGTTCCCAGCTCTGTCACGGGGTCACAGCTTCACTGTTCCCAGCTCTGTCACTGGGTCCGTGCTTCACTGTTCCCAGCTCTGTCACTGGGTCAGTGCTTCACTGTTCCGAGCTGTGCCACTGGGTCACTGCCCTCCTGTTCCCAGCTCTGCCACTGGGTTAATGCTTCACTGTTCCCAGCTCTGTCGCATTGTCACTGCCTCACGGTCCGCAGCTCTGTCACTGGGTAACTGCTTCACTGTTCCCAGCTCTGTCACTGCTTCACAGTTCCCCCGTCCACCACTGGGTCACTGTTTCACCGTTTCCAGCTCTGTCACTGGGTCACTGCTTCACTGTCCCTGCTCTTCCACTGGGTCAGTTCTTCACTCTCCCAGCTCTGCCACTGGGTCACTGCTTTACTGTTCCGAGTTCCTTAACTGGGTCACTGCTTCAATGTTCCCAACTCTGTCCCAGGGTCACTGCTTCACTGCTCCCAGCTTGTCCCAGGGTCAGTGCATCACTGTTACCAGCACTGTCACTGGGCTAGTGCTTCCCTGTTCCCGGCTCTGTCACTGGGTCACTGCTTCACTGTTCCAAGCTCTGTCACTGGGTCAGTGCTTCCCTGTTCCCAGCTCTGACGCTGGATCAGTCCTTCACAGTCCAAGCTCTGTCACTGGGTCAGTGCTTAACTGTTCCCAGCTCTGTTACTGGGTCACTGCTTCACTGTTCCCAACTCTGTACCTGTTTCACTGTTAACAGCTCTGTCACTGGGTCACTGCTTCACTGTCACTTGGTCAGTGCATCACTGTTCCCGGCTCTTTCACTGGGTCATTGCTTCACTGTCCCATCTCTGCCAGCGGGTCACTGCATCACTGTTCCCAGCTCTGCCATCGGGTAAAAGCTTCACTGTTCCCATTCTGTCATGGTGTCACTGCTTCACTGTTCCCAGCTCTGCCACTGGCTCACTGCTTCAGTGTTCCCATCTCTGCCACTGGGTCAGGGCATCACTGTTCCCAGCTCTGTCGCATTGTCACTGCCTCACGGTCCGCAGCTCTGTCACTGGGTAACTGCTTCACTGTTCCCAGCTCTGTCACTGCTTCACAGTTCCCCCGTCCACCACTGGGTCACTGTTTCACTGTTTCCAGCTCTGTCACTGGGTCACTGCTTCACTGTCCCTGCTCTTCCACTGGGTCAGTTCTTCACTCTCCCAGCTCTGCCACTGGGTCACTGCTTTACTGTTCCGAGTTCCTTAACTGGGTCACTGCTTCAATGTTCCCAGCTCTGTCCCAGGGTCACTGCTTCACTGCTCCCAGCTTGTCCCAGGGTCAGTGCATCACTGTTACCAGCACTGTCACTGGGCTAGTGCTTCCCTGTTTCCAGCTCTGTCACTGGGTCACTGCTTCACTGTTCCAAGCTCTGTCACTGGGTCAGTGCTTCAATGTTCCCAGCTCTGACGCTGGATCAGTCCTTCACAGTCCAAGCTCTGTCACTGGGTCAGTGCTTCACTGTTCCCAGCTCTGTTACTGGGTCACTGCTTCACTGTTCCCAACTCTGTACCTGTTTCACTGTTAACAGCTCTGTCACTGGGTCACTGCTTCTCTGTCACTTGGTCAGTGCATCACTGTTCCCGGCTCTTTCACTGGGTCAGTGCTTCACTGTTCCCAGCTCTGTCACTGGGGCAGTGCTTCACTGTTCCCAGCTCTGTCACTGGGTCACTGCTTCACTGTCACTTGGTCACTGCATCACTGTTCCCGACTCTTTCACTGGGTCAGTGCTTCACTGTACCCAGCTCTGTAACTGGGTCATTGCTTCACTTTTCTCATCCCTGTCACAGGGTCAGTGCTTCACTGTTCCCAGCACTGTCACTGGGTCACTGCTTCACTGTTCCCAGCTCTGTCACTGGGTCAGTGCTTCACTGTTCCCAGCTCTGACACTGGGTCAGTCCTTCACAGTCCCAGCTCTGTCACTGGGTCAGTGCTTCACTGTTCCCAGCTCTGTCACTGGGTCACTGCTTCACTGTCACTTGGTCACTGCATCACAGTTCCTGGCTCTTTCACTGGGTCAGTGCTTCACTGTTCCCAGCTCTGCCACTGGGTCAGTGCTTCACTGTTCCCAGCTCTGTCACTGGGTCAGTGCTTCACTGTTCCCAGCTCTGTCACTGGGTCAGTGCTTCACTGTTCCCAGCTCTGTCACTGGGTCAGTGCTTCACTGTTCCCAGCTCTGTCACTGGGTCACTGCTTCACTGTTCCCAGCTCTGTCACTTTTCACTGCTTCACTGTTCCCAGCTCTGTCACTGGGTCAGTGCTTCACTGTTCCCAGCACTGTCACTGGGTCACTGCTTCACTGGTCCCAGCTCTGTCACTGGGTCAGTGCTTCACTGTTCCCAGCTCTGTCACTGGGTCATTCCTTCACAGTCCCAGCTCTGTCACTGGGTCAGTGCTTCACTGTTCCCAGCTCTGTCACTGGGTCACTGCTTCACTGTCACTTGGTCACTGCATCACAGTTCCTGGCTCTTTCACTGGGTCAGTGCTTCACTGTTCCCAGCTCTGTCACTGGGTCAGTGCTTCACTGTTCCCAGCTCTGTCACTGGGTCAGTGCTTCACTGTTCCCAGCTCTGACACTGGGTCAGTCCTTCACAGTCCCAGCTCTGTCACTGGGTCAGTGCTTCACTGTTCCCAGCTCTATCACTGGGTCACTGCTTCACTGTCACTTGGTCACTGCATCACAGTTCCCGGCTCTTTCACTGGGTCAGTGCTTCACTGTTCCCAGCTCTGCCACTGGGTCAGTGCTTCACTGTTCCCAGCTCTGTCACTGGGTCAGTGCTTCACTGTTCCCAGCTCTGTCACTGGGTCAGTGCTTCACTGTTCCCAGCTCTGTCACTGGGTCAGTGCTTCACTGTTCCCAGCTCTGTCACTGGGTCACTGCTTCACTGTTCCCAGCTCTGTCACTTGTCACTGCTTCACTTTTCCCAGCTCTGTCACTGGGTCAGTGCTTCACTGTTCCCAGCACTGTCACTGGGCCACTGCTTCACTGGTCCCAGCTCTGTCACTGGGTCAGTGCTTCACTGTTCCCAGCTCTGACACTGGGTCATTCCTTCACAGTCCCAGCTCTGTCACTGGGTAGTGCTTCACTGTTCCCAGCTCTGTCACTGGGTCACTGCTTCACTGTCACTTGGTCACTGCATCACAGTTCCCGGCTCTTTCACTGGGTCAGTGCTTCACTGTTCCCAGCTCTGCCACTGGGTCAGTGCTTCACTGTTCCCAGCTCTGTCACTGGGTCAGTGCTTCACTGTTCCCAGCTCTGTCACTGGGTAACTGCTTCACTGTTTTCAGCTCTTCCACTGGGTCACTGCTTCACTGTCCCATCTCTGCCAGCGGGTCACTGCATCACTGTTCCCAGCTCTGCCATCGGGTAAAAGCTTCACTGTTCCCATTCTGTCACGGTATCACTGCTTCACTGTTCCCAGCTCTGCCACTGGCTCACTGCTTCAGTGTTCCCATCTCTGCCACTGGGTCAGGGCATCACTGTTCCCAGCTCTGTCGCATTGTCACTGCCTCACGGTCCGCAGCTCTGTCACTGAGTAACTGCTTCACTGTTCCCAGCTCTGTCACTGCTTCACAGTTCCCCCGTCCACCACTGGGTCACTGTTTCACTGTTTCCAGCTCTGTCACTGGGTCACTGCTTCACTGTCCCTGCTCTTCCACTGGGTCAGTTCTTCACTCTCCCAGCTCTGCCACTGGGTCACTGCTTTACTGTTCCGAGTTCCTTAACTGGGTCACTGCTTCAATGTACCCAACTCTGTCCCAGGGTCACTGCTTCACTGCTCCCAGCTTGTCCCAGGGTCAGTGCATCACTGTTACCAGCACTGTCACTGGGCTAGTGCTTCCCTGTTCCCAGCTCTGTCACTGGGTCACTGCTTCACTGTTCCAAGCTCTGTCACTGGGTCAGTGCTTCCCTGTTCCCAGCTCTGACGCTGGATCAGTCCTTCACAGTCCAAGCTCTGTCACTGGGTCAGTGCTTAACTGTTCCCAGCTCTGTTACTGGGTCACTGCTTCACTGTTCCCAACTCTGTACCTGTTTCACTGTTAACAGCTCTGTCACTGGGTCACTGCTTCACTGTCACTTGGTCAGTGCATCACTGTTCCCGGCTCTTTCACTGGGTCATTGCTTCACTGTCCCATCTCTGCCAGCGGGTCACTGCATCACTGTTCCCAGCTCTGCCATCGGGTAAAAGCTTCACTGTTCCCATTCTGTCAGGGTGTCACTGCTTCACTGTTCCCAGCTCTGCCACTGGCTCACTGCTTCAGTGTTCCCATCTCTGCCACTGGGTCAGGGCATCACTGTTCCCAGCTCTGTCGCATTGTCACTGCCTCACGGTCCGCAGCTCTGTCACTGGGTAACTGCTTCACTGTTCCCAGCTCTGTCACTGCTTCACAGTTCCCCCGTCCACCACTGGGTCACTGTTTCACTGTTTCCAGCTCTGTCACTGGGTCACTGCTTCACTGTCCCTGCTCTTCCACTGGGTCAGTTCTTCACTCTCCCAGCTCTGCCACTGGGTCACTGCTTTACTGTTCCGAGTTCCTTAACTGGGTCACTGCTTCAATGTTCCCAACTCTGTCCCAGGGTCACTGCTTCACTGCTCCCAGCTTGTCCCAGGGTCAGTGCATCACTGTTACCAGCACTGTCACTGGGCTAGTGCTTCCCTGTTCCCAGCTCTGTCACTGGGTCACTGCTTCACTGTTCCAAGCTCTGTCACTGGGTCAGTGCTTCCCTGTTCCCGGCTCTGACGCTGGATCAGTCCTTCACAGTCCAAGCTCTGTCACTGGGTCAGTGCTTCACTGTTCCCAGCTCTGTTACTGGGTCACTGCTTCACTGTTCCCAACTCTGTACCTGTTTCACTGTTAACAGCTCTGTCACTGGGTCACTGCTTCACTGTCACTTGGTCAGTGCATCACTGTTCCCGGCTATTTCACTGGGTCAGTGCTTCACTGTTCCCAGCTCTGTCACTGGGTTACTGCCTCCCTGTTCCCAGCTCTGTCACTGGGTCACTGCCTCCCTGTTCCAAGCTGTCACTGGGTCCCTGCTTCACTGTTCCCAACTCTGTCACTGGGGTCACAGTTTCACGGTTCCCAGCTCTGTCACTGGGTCAGTGCTTCACTGTTCCCAGCTCTGCCACAGGGTTAATGCTTCATTGTTCCCAACTCTGCCACAGGGTCACTGCATCACTGTTCCCAGCTCTGTCACTGGGTCAGTGCTTCACTGTTCCCAGCTCTGCCAATTGGGTCACAGCTTCCCTGTTCCCAACTCTGCCACTGGGTCACTGCATCACTGTTCCCATCTCTGCCACTGGGTCAGTGCTTCACTGTTCCCAGCTCTCTCACTGGGTAACTGCATCACTGCCCCTGCTCTTTCACTGGGTCAGTGCTTCACTGCTCCCAGCTCTGTCTCAGGGTCACTGCTTCACTTTTCGCAGCACTGTCACTGGGTCAGTGCTTCACTGTTCCAAGTTCTGTCACTGTGTCAGTGCTTCACTGTTCCCAGCTCTGTCACTGGGTCAGTGCTTCACTGTTCCCATCTTTGGCACTGGGTCGCGAGTTCACTGTTCCTGGCTCGGCCGCTGGGTCACTGCTTCACTGTTCCCAGATCTGTCACTGGGTCAGTCTTTCACAGTCCCAGCTCTGTCACTGTGTCAGTGCTTCACTGTTGTCAGCTCTGTCACTGGGTCACTGCTTCATTGTTCCCAACTCTGTACCTGTTTCACTGTTCCCAGCTCTGTCACTGGGTCACTGCTTCACTGTTCCCAGCTCTGTAACTGGGTCATTGCTTAATTTTTCCCATCCCTCACACAGGGTCAGTGCTTCACTTTTCGCAGCACTGTCACTGGGTCAGTGCTTCACTGTTCCAAGTTCTGTCACTGTGTCAGTGCTTCACTGTTCCCAGCTCTGTCACTGGGTCAGTGCTTCACTGTTCCCATCTTTGGCACTGGGTCGCGAGTTCACTGTTCCTGGCTCGGCCGCTGGGTCACTGCTTCACTGTTCCCAGATCTGTCACTGGGTCAGTCTTTCACAGTCCCAGCTCTGTCACTGTGTCAGTGCTTCACTGTTGTCAGCTCTGTCACTGGGTCACTGCTTCATTGTTCCCAACTCTGTACCTGTTTCACTGTTCCCAGCTCTGTCACTGGGTCACTGCTTCACTGTTCCCAGCTCTGTAACTGGGTCATTGCTTAATTTTTCCCATCCCTCACACAGGGTCAGTGCTTCACTGTTCCCAGCACTGTCACTGGGTCACAGCTTCACTGTTCCCAGCTCTGTCACTGGGTCAGTGCTTCACTGTTCCCAGCTCTGTCACTGGGTCAGTGCTTCACTGTTCCCAGCTCTGTCACTGGTCACTGCTTCACTGGTCCCAGCTATGTCACTGGGTCAGTGCTTCACTGTTCCCAGCTCTGTCACTGAGTCACTGCTTCACTGTCACTTGGTCACTGCATCACTGTTCCCGACTCTTTCACTGGGTCAGTGCTTCACTGTACCCAGCTCTGTAACTGGGTCATTGCTTCACTTTTCTCATCCCTGTCACAGGGGCAGTGCTTCACTATTCCCAGCACTGTCACTGGGTCACTGCTTCACTGTTCCCAGCTCTGTCACTGGGTCAGTGCTTCACTGTTCCCAGCTCTGACACTGGGTCAGTCCTTCACAGTCCCAGCTCTGTCACTGGGTCAGTGCTTCACTGTTCCCAGCTCTGTCACTGGGTCACTGCTTCACTGTCACTTGGTCACTGCATCACAGTTCCCGGCTCTGTCACTGGGTCAGTGCTTCACTGTTCCCAGCTCTGCCACTGGGTCAGTGCTTCACTGTTCCCAGCTCTGTCACTGGGTCAGTGCTTCACTGTTCCCAGCTCTGTCACTGGGTCAGTGCTTCACTGTTCCCAGCTCTGTCACTGGGTCAGTGCTTCACTGTTCCCAGCACTGTCACTGGGTCACTGCTTCACTGTTCCCAGCTCTGTCACTTGTCACTACTTCACTGTTCCCAGCTCTGTCACTGGGTCAGTGCTTCACTGTTCCCAGCACTGTCACTGGGTCACTGCTTCACTGGTCCCAGCTCTGTCACTGGGTCAGTGCTTCACTGTTCCCAGCTCTGACACTGGGTCAGTCCTTCACAGTCCCAGCTCTGTCACTGGGTCACTGCTTCACTGTCACTTGGTCACTGCATCACAGTTCCCGGCTCTTTCACTGGGTCAGTGCTTCACTGTTCCCAGCTCTGCCACTGGGTCAGTGCTTCACTGTTCCCAGCTCTGTCACTGGGTCTGTGCTTCACTGTTCCCAGCTCTGTCACTGGGTCAGTGCTTCACTGTTCCCAGCTCTGTCACTGGGTCAGTGCTTCACTGTTCCCAGCTCTGTCACTGGGTCAGTGCTTCACTGTTCCCAGCTCTGTCACTTGTCACTGCTTCAATGTTCCCAGCTCTGTCACTGGGTCAGTGCTTCACTGTTCCCAGCACTGTCACTGGGTCACTGCTTCACTGGTCCCAGCTCTGTCACTGGGTCAGTGCTTCACTGTTCCCAGCTCTGACACTGGGTCATTCCTTCACAGTCCCAGCTCTGTCACTGGGTCAGTGCTTCACTGTACCCAGCTCTGTCACTGGGTCACTGCTTCACTGTCACTTGGTCACTGCATCACAGTTCCTGGCTCTTTCACTGGGTCAGTGCTTCACTGTTCCCAGCTCTGTCACTGGGTCAGTGGTTCACTGTTCCCAGCTCTGTCACTGGGTCAGTGCTTCACTGTTCCCAGCTCTGACACTGGGTCAGTCCTTCACAGTCCCAGCTCTGTCACTGGGTCAGTGCTTCACTGTTCCCAGCTCTGTCACTGGGTCACTGCTTCACTGTCACTTGGTCACTGCATCACAGTTCCCGGCTCTTTCACTGGGTCAGTGCTTCACTGTTCCCAGCTCTGCCACTGGGTCAGTGCTTCACTGTTCCCAGCTCTGTCACTCGGTCAGTGCTTCACTGTTCCCAGCTCTGTCACTGGGTCAGTGCTTCACTGTTCCCAGCTCTGCCACCGGGTCAGTGCTTCACTGTTCCCAGCTCTGTCACTGGGTCAGTGCTTCACTGTTCCCAGCTCTGTCACTGGGTCACTGCTTCACTGTTCCCAGCTCTGTCACTTGTCACTGCTTCACTGTTCCCAGCTCTGTCACTGGGTCAGTGCTTCACTGTTCCCAGCACTGTCACTGGGCCACTGCTTCACTGGTCCCAGCTCTGTCACTGGGTCAGTGCTTCACTGTTCCCAGCTCTGACACTGGGTCATTCCTTCACAGTCCCAGCTCTGTCACTGGGTCAGTGCTTCACTGTTCCCAGCTCTGTCACTGGGTCACTGCTTCACTGTCACTTGGTCACTGCATCACAGTTCCCAGCTCTTTCACTGGGTCAGTGCTTCACTGTTCCCAGCTCTGCCACTGGGTCAGTGCTTCACTGTTCCCAGCTCTGTCACTGGGTCAGTGCTTCACTGTTCCCAGCTCTGTCACTGGGTAACTGCTTCATTGTTTTCAGCTCTTCCACTGGGTCACTGCTTCACTGTCCCATCTCTGCCAGCGGGTCACTGCATCACTGTTCCCAGCTCTGCCATCGGGTAAAAGCTTCACTGTTCCCATACTGTCACGGTGTCACTGCTTCACTGTTCCCAGCTCTGCCACTGGCTCACTGCTTCAGTGTTCCCATCTCTGCCACTGGGTCAGGGCATCACTGTTCCCAGCTCTGTCGCATTGTCACTGCCTCACGGTCCGCAGCTCTGTCACTGGGTAACTGCTTCACTGTTCCCAGCTCTGTCACTGCTTCACAGTTCCCCCATCCACCACTGGGTCACTGTTTCACTGTTTCCAGCTCTGTCACTGGGTCACTGCTTCACTGTCCCTGCTCTTCCACTGGGTCAGTTCTTCACTCTCCCAGCTCTGCCACTGGGTCACTGCTTTACTGTTCCGAGTTCCTTAACTGGGTCACTGCTTCAATGTTCCCAACTCTGTCCCAGGGTCACTGCTTCACTGCTCCCAGCTTGTCCCAGGGTCAGTGCATCACTGTTACCAGCACTGTCACTGGGCTAGTGCTTCCCTGTTCCCAGCTCTGTCACTGGGTCACTGCTTCACTGTTCCAAGCTCTGTCACTGGGTCAGTGCTTCCCTGTTCCCGGCTCTGACGCTGGATCAGTCCTTCACAGTCCAAGCTCTGTCACTGGGTCAGTGCTTAACTGTTCCCAGCTCTGTTACTGGGTCACTGCTTCACTGTTCCCAACTCTGTACCTGTTTCACTGTTAACAGCTCTGTCACTGGGTCACTGCTTCACTGTCACTTGGTCAGTGCATCACTGTTCCCGGCTCTTTCACTGGGTCATTGCTTCACTGTCCCATCTCTGCCAGCGGGTCACTGCATCACTGTTCCCAGCTCTGCCATCGGGTAAAAGCTTCACTGTTCCCATTCTGTCATGGTGTCACTGCTTCACTGTTCCCAGCTCTGCCACTGGCTCACTGCTTCAGTGTTCCCATCTCTGCCACTGGGTCAGGGCATCACTGTTCCCAGCACTGTCGCATTGTCACTGCCTCACGGTCCGCAGCTCTGTCACTGGGTAACTGCTTCACTGTTCCCAGATCTGTCACTGCTTCACAGTTCCCCCGTCCACCACTGGGTCACTGTTTCACTGTTTCCAGCTCTGTCACTGGGTCACTGCTTCACTGTCCCTGCTCTTCCACTGGGTCAGTTCTTCACTCTCCCAGCTCTGCCACTGGGTCACTGCTTTACTGTTCCGAGTTCCTTAACTGGGTCACTGCTTCAATGTTCCCAACTCTGTCCCAGGGTCACTGCTTCACTGCTCCCAGCTTGTCCCAGGGTCAGTGCATCACTGTTACCAGCACTGTCACTGGGCTAGTGCTTCCCTGTTCCCAGCTCTGTCACTGGGTCACTGCTTCACTGTTCCAAGCTCTGTCACTGGGTCAGTGCTTCCCTGTTCCCAGCTCTGACGCTGGATCAGTCCTTCACAGTCCAAGCTCTGTCACTGGGTCAGTGCTTCACTGTTCCCAGCTCTGTTACTGGGTCACTGCTTCACTGTTCCCAACTCTGTACCTGTTTCACTGTTAACAGCTCTGTCACTGGGTCACTGCTTCACTGTCACTTGGTCAGTGCATCACTGTTCCCGGCTCTTTCACTGGGTCAGTGCTTCACTGTTCCCAGCTCTGTCACTGGGTTACTGCCTCCCTGTTCCCAGCTCTGTCACTGGGTCACTGCCTCCCTGTTCCAAGCTGTCACTGGGTCCCTGCTTCACTGTTCCCAACTCTGTCACTGGGGTCACAGTTTCACGGTTCCCAGCTCTGTCACTGGGTCAGTGCTTCACTGTTCCCAGCTCTGCCACAGGGTTAATGCTTCATTGTTCCCAACTCTGCCACAGGGTCACTGCATCACTGTTCCCAGCTCAGTCACTGGGTCAGTGCTTCACTGTTCCCAGCTCTGCCAATTGGGTCACAGCTTCCCTGTTCCCAACTCTGCCACTGGGTCACTGCATCACTGTTCCCATCTCTGCCACTGGGTCAGTGCTTCACTGTTCCCAGCTCTGTCACTGGGTAACTGCATCACTGCCCCTGCTCTTTCACTGGGTCAGTGCTTCACTGCTCCCAGCTCTGTCTCAGGGTCACTGCTTCACTTTTCGCAGCACTGTCACTGGGTCAGTGCTTCACTGTTCCAAGTTCTGTCACTGTGTCAGTGCTTCACTGTTCCCAGCTCTGTCACTGGGTCACTGCTTCACTGTTCCCATCTTTGGCACTGGGTCGCGAGTTCACTGTTCCTGGCTCGGCCGCTGGGTCACTGCTTCACTGTTCCCAGATCTGTCACTGGGTCAGTCCTTCACAGTCCCAGCTCTGTCACTGTGTCAGTGCTTCACTGTTGTCAGCTCTGTCACTGGGTCACTGCTTCATTGTTCCCAACTCTGTACCTGTTTCACTGTTCCCAGCTCTGTCACTGGGTCACTGCTTCACTGTTCCCAGCTCTGTAACTGGGTCATTGCTTAATTTTTCCCATCCCTGTCAATGGGTCAGTGCTTCACTGTTCCCAGCACTGTCACTGGGTCACAGCTTCACTGTTCCCAGCTCTGTCACTGGGTCAGTGCTTCACTGTTCCAAGCTCTGTCACTGGGTCAGTGCTTCACTCTTCCCAGCTCTGTCACTGGTCACTGCTTCACTGGTCCCAGCTCTGTCACTGGGTCAGTGCTTCACTGTTCCCAGCTCTGTCACTGGGTCACTGCTTCACTGTCACTTGGTCACTGCATCACTGTTCCCGACTGTTTCACTGGGTCAGTGCTTCACTGTTCCCAGCACTGTCACTGGGTCACTGCTTCACTGTTCCCAGCTCTGTCACTGGGTCAGTGCTTCACTGTTCCCAGCTCTGACACTGGGTCAGTCCTTCACAGTCCCAGCTCTGTCACTGGGTCAGTGCTTCACTGTTCCCAGCTCTGTCACTGGGTCACTGCTTCACTGTCACTTGGTCACTGCATCACAGTTCCCGGCTCTTTCACTGGGTCAGTGCTTCACAGTTCCCGGCTCTGCCACTGGGTCAGTGCTTCACTGTTCCCAGCTCTGTCACTGGGTCAGTGCTTCACTGTTCCCAGCTCTGTCACTGGGTCAGTGCTTCACTGTTCCCAGCTCTGTCACTGGGTCAGTGCTTCACTGTTCCCAGCTCTGTCACTGGGTCACTGCTTCACTGTTCCCAGCTCTGTCACTTGTCACTGCTTCACTGTTCCCAGCTCTGTCACTGGGTCAGTGCTTCACTGTTCCCAGCACTGTCACTGGGTCACTGCTTCACTGGTCCCAGCTCTGTCACTGGGTCAGTGCTTCACTGTTCACAGCTCTGACACTGGGTCAGTCCTTCACAGTCCCAGCTCTGTCACTGGGTCAGTGCTTCACTGTTCCCAGCTCTGTCACTGGGTCACTGCTTCACTGTCACTTGGTCACTGCATCACAGTTCCCGGCTCTTTCACTGGGTCAGTGCTTCACTGTTCCCAGCTCTGCCACTGCGTCAGTGCTTCACTGTTCCCAGCTCTGTCACTGGGTCAGTGCTTCACTGTTCCCAGCTCTGTCACTGGGTAACTGCTTCACTGTTTTCAGCTCTTCCACTGGGTCACTGCTTCACTGTCCCATCTCTGCCAGCGGGTCACTGCATCACTGTTCCCAGCTCTGCCATCGGGTAAAAGCTTCACTGTTCCCATTCTGTCACGGTGTCACTGCTTCACTGTTGCCAGCTCTGCCACTGGCTCACTGCTTCAGTGTTCCCATCTCTGCCACTGGGTCAGGGCATCACTGTTCCCAGCTCTGTCGCATTGTCACTGCCTCACGGTCCGCAGCTCTGTCACTGAGTAACTGCTTCACTGTTCCCAGCTCTGTCACTGCTTCACAGTTCCCCCGTCCACCACTGGGTCACTGTTTCACTGTTTCCAGCTCTGTCACTGGGTCACTGCTTCACTGTCCCTGCTCTTCCACTGGGTCAGTTCTTCACTCTCCCAGCTCTGCCACTGGGTCACTGCTTTACTGTTCCGAGTTCCTTAACTGGGTCACTGCTTCAATGTTCCCAACTCTGTCCCAGTGTCGCTGCTTCACTGCTCCCAGCTTGTCCCATGGTCAGTGCATCACTGTTACCAGCACTGTCACTGGCCTAGTGCTTCCCTGTTCCCAACTCTGTCACTGGGTCACTGCTTCACTGTTCCAAGCTCTGTCACTGGGTCAGTGCTTCCCTGTTCCCGGCTCTGACGCTGGATCAGTCCTTCACAGTCCAAGCTCTGTCACTGGGTCAGTGCTTCACTGTTCCCAGCTCTGTTACTGGGTCACTGCTTCACTGTTCCCAACTCTGTACCTGTTTCACTGTTAACAGCTCTGTCACTGGGTCACTGCTTCACTGTCACTTGGTCAGTGCATCACTGTTCCCGGCTCTTTCACTGGGTCATTGCTTCACTGTCCCATCTCTGCCAGCGGGTCACTGCATCACTGTTCCCAGCTCAGCCATCGGGTAAAAGCTTCACTGTTCCCATTCTGTCAGGGTGTCACTGCTTCACTGTTCCCAGCTCTGCCACTGGCTCACTGCTTCAGTGTTCCCATCTCTGCCACTGGGTCAGGGCATCACTGTTCCCAGCTCTGTCGCATTGTCACTGCCTCACGGTCCGCAGCTCTGTCACTGGGTAACTGCTTCACTGTTCCCAGCTCTGTCACTGCTTCACAGTTCCCCCGTCCACCACTGGGTCACTGTTTCACTGTTTCCAGCTCTGTCACTGGGTCACTGCTTCACTGTCCCTGCTCTTCCACTGGGTCAGTTCTTCACTCTCCCAGCTCTGCCACTGGGTCACTGCTTTACTGTTCCGAGTTCCTTAACTGGGTCACTGCTTCAATGTTCCCAACTCTGTCCCAGTGTCGCTGCTTCACTGCTCCCAGCTTGTCCCATGGTCAGTGCATCACTGTTACCAGCACTGTCACTGGCCTAGTGCTTCCCTGTTCCCAACTCTGTCACTGGGTCACTGCTTCACTGTTCCAAGCTCTGTCACTGGGTCAGTGCTTCCCTGTTCCCGGCTCTGACGCTGGATCAGTCCTTCACAGTCCAAGCTCTGTCACTGGGTCAGTGCTTCACTGTTCCCAGCTCTGTTACTGGGTCACTGCTTCACTGTTCCCAACTCTGTACCTGTTTCACTGTTAACAGCTCTGTCACTGGGTCACTGCTTCACTGTCACTTGGTCAGTGCATCACTGTTCCCGGCTCTTTCACTGGGTCATTGCTTCACTGTCCCATCTCTGCCAGCGGGTCACTGCATCACTGTTCCCAGCTCAGCCATCGGGTAAAAGCTTCACTGTTCCCATTCTGTCAGGGTGTCACTGCTTCACTGTTCCCAGCTCTGCCACTGGCTCACTGCTTCAGTGTTCCCATCTCTGCCACTGGGTCAGGGCATCACTGTTCCCAGCTCTGTCGCATTGTCACTGCCTCACGGTCCGCAGCTCTGTCACTGGGTAACTGCTTCACTGTTCCCAGCTCTGTCACTGCTTCACAGTTCCCCCGTCCACCATTGGGTCACTGTTTCACTGTTTCCAGCTCTGTCACTGGGTCACTGCTTCACTGTCCCTGCTCTTCCACTGGGTCAGTTCTTCACTCTCCCAGCTCTGCCACTGGGTCACTGCTTTACTGTTCCGAGTTCCTTAACTGGGTCACTGCTTCAATGTTCCCAACTCTGTCCCAGGGTCACTGCTTCACTGCTCCCAGCTTGTCCCAGGGTCAGTGCATCACTGTTACCAGCACTGTCACTGGGCTAGTGCTTCCCTGTTCCCAGCTCTGTCACTGGGTCACTGCTTCACTGTTCCAAGCTCTGTCACTGTGTCAGTGCTTCCCTGTTCCCGGCTCTGACGCTGGATCAGTCCTTCACAGTCCAAGCTCTGTCACTGGGTCAGTGCTTCACTGTTCCCAGCTCTGTTATTGGGTCACTGCTTCACTGTTCCCAACTCTGTACCTGTTTCACTGTTAACAGCTCTGTCACTGGGTCACTGCTTCACTGTCACTTGGTCAGTGCATCACTGTTCCCGGCTCTTTCACAGTGTCAGTGCTTCACTGTTCCCAGCTCTGTCACTGGGTTACTGCCTCCCTGTTCCCAGCTCTGTCACTGGGTCACTGCCTCCCTGTTCCAAGCTGTCACTGGGTCCCTGCTTCACTGTTCCCAACTCTGTCACTGGGGTCACAGTTTCACGGTTCCCAGCTCTGTCACTGGGTCAGTGCTTCACTGTTCCCAGCTCTGCCACAGGGTTAATGCTTCATTGTTCCCAACTCTGCCACAGGCTCACTGCATCACTGTTCCCAGCTCTGTCACTGGGTCAGTGCTTCACTGTTCCCAGCTCTGCCAATTGGGTCACAGCTTCCCTGTTCCCAACTCTGCCACTGGGTCACTGCATCACTGTTCCCATCTCTGCCACTGGGTCAGTGCTTCACTGTTCCCAGCTCTGTCACTGGGTAACTGCATCACTGCCCCTGCTCTTTCACTGGGTCAGTGCTTCACTGCTCCCAGCTCTGTCTCAGGGTCACTGCTTCACTTTTCGCAGCACTGTCACTGGGTCAGTGCTTCACTGTTCCAAGCTCTGTCACTGTGTCAGTGCTTCACTGTTCCCAGCTCTGTCACTGGGTCACTGCTTCACTGTTCCCATCTTTGGCACTGGGTCGCGAGTTCACTGTTCCTGGCTCGGCCGCTGGGTCACTGCTTCACTGTTCCCAGATCTGTCACTAGGTCAGTCCTTCACAGTCCCAGCTCTGTCACTGTGTCAGTGCTTCACTGTTCCCAGCTCTGTCACTGGGTCACTGCTTCATTTTTCCCAACTCTGTACCTGTTTCACTGTTCCCAGCTCTGTCACTGGGTCACTGCTTCACTGTTCACAGCTCTGTAACTGGGTCATTGCTTAATTTTTCCCATCCCTGTCACAGGGTCAGTGCTTCACTGTTCCCAGCACTGTCACTGGGTCACAGCTTCACTGTTCCCAGCTCTGTCACTGGGTCAGTGCTTCACTGTTCCCAGCTCTGACAGTGGGTCAGTCCTTCACAGTCCCAGCTCTGTCACTGAGTCAGTGCTTCACTGTTCCCAGCTCTGTCAGTGGGTCACTGCTTCACTGTCACTTGGTCAGTGCATCACTGTTCCCAGCTCTGTCACCGGGTCATTGCTTCACTGTTCCCAGCTCTGTCACTGGGTTACTGCCTCCCTGTTCCCAACTCTGTCACTGGGTCACTGCTTCTTTGTTCCCCGCTCTACTACTGGGTCACTGCTTCACTGTGCCCAGCTCTGTCACCGGGTCACTGCTTCACTGTTCCCAGCTCTGTCACTGGGTCAGTGCTTCACTGTCCCAGCTCTGTCACTGGGTCAGTGCTTCACTGTTCCTAGCTCTGTCACTGGGTCACTGACCCCTGTTCCCAGCTCTGCCACTGGGTTAATGTTTCATTGTTCCCAACTCTTTCACAGGGTCACTGCATCACTGTTCCCAGGTCTGTCACTGGGTCAGTGCTTCACTGTTCCCTGCTCTGTCAATTGGGTCACGGCTTCCCTGTTCCCAACTCTGCCACAGAGTCACTGTTTCGCTGTTCCCAGCACTGTCACAGGGTCAGTGCTTCACTGTTCCCAGTTCTGTCACTGGGTGACTGCTTCACTGTCCCAGCTATGTCACTGGGTCACTGCCTCCCTGTTCCCAGCTCTGCCACTGGGTTAATGTTTCATTGTTCACAACTCTCTCACTGGGTCAGTATTGCACTGCTCCCAGCTCTGTCACTGGGTCAGTACTTCACTGTTCCCATCTCTGTCACTGGGTCAGTGCTTCATTCTTCCCAGTTCTGTCACTGGGTCAGTGCTTCACTGTTCCCAGCTCTGTCACGGGGTCACTGCTTCACTGTTCCCCGCTCTGTCACTGGGTCACTGCTTCACTGTTCCCAGCTCTGTCACTTGTCACTGCTTCACTGTTCCCAGCTCTGTCACTGGGTAACTGCTTCACTGTTTTCAGCTCTTGCACTGGGTCACTGCTTCACTGTCCCATCTCTGCCAGCGGGTCACTGCATCACTGTTCCCAGCTCTGCCATTGGGTAAAAGCTTCATTGTTCCCATTCTGTCACGGTGTCACTGCTTCACTGTTCCAGGCTCTTCCACTGGCTCACTGCTTCACTGTTCCCATCTTTGCCACTGGGTCGCGAGTTCACTGTTCCTGGCTCAGCCGCTGGGTCACTGCTTCACTGTTCCCAGATCTGTCACTGGGTCAGTGCTTCACTGTTCCCAGCTCTGTCACTGGGTCACTGCTTCACTGTTCCCAACTCTCTACCTGTTTCACTGTTCCCAGCTCTGTCACTGGGTCACTGCTTCACTGTCACTTGGTCACTGCATCACTGTTCCCAACTCTTTCACTGGGTCAGTGCTTCACTGTTCCCGCTCTGTAACTAGGTCATTGCTTCACTTTTCCCATCCCTGTCACAGGGTCAGTGCTTCACTGTTCCCAGCACTGTCACTGGGTCACTGCTTCACTGTTCCCAGCTCTGTCACTGGTTCAGTGCTTCACTGTTCCCAGCTCTGACACTGGGTCAGTCCTTCACAGTCCCAGCTCTGTCACTGGGTCAGTGCTTCACTGTTCCCAACTCTGTCATTGGGTCACTGCATCACTGTCACTTGGTCACTGCATCACTGTTCCCGGCTCTTTCACTGGGTCAGTGCTTCACTGTTCCCAGCTCTGTCACTGGGTCATTGATTCCCTTTTCCCATCTCTGTCACAGGGTCAGTGCTTCACTGTTCCCAGGTCTGTCACTGGGTTACTGCCTCCCTGTTCCCAACTCTGTCACTGGGTCACTGCTTCACTGTTCCCAACTCTGTCACTGGGTCACTGTTTCACTTTTCCCAGCTCTGTCACTGGGTCATTGCTTCACTGTTCCCATCTCTGTCACTGGGTCACTGCTTCACTGTTCCCAGCTCTGTCACTGGGTCACTGCTTCACTGTTCTCTGCTCTGTCACTGCTTCACTGTTCCCCGCTCTGCTACTGGGTCACTGCTTCACTGTTCCCAGCTCTGTCACTGGGTCGCTGCTTCACTGTTCTCAGCTCTGTCACTGGGTCAGTGCTTCACTGTTCCCAACTCTGCCACAGGGTTACTGCATCACTGTTCCCAGCTCTGCCAATTGGGTCATGGCTTCCCTGTTCCCAACTCTGCCACTGGGTCACTGCGTCACTGTTCCCAACTCTGCCACTGGGTCAGTGCATCACTGTTCCCAGCTCTGTCACTGGGTAACTGCATCACTGCCCCTGCTCTTCCACTGGGTCACTTGCTCACTGTCCCAGCTCTGCCACTGGCTCAGTGCTTCACTGCTCCCAGCTCTGTCTCAGGGTCACTGCTTCACTTTTCGCAGCACTGTCACTGGGTCAGTGCTTCACTGATCCAAGTTCTGTCACTGTGTCAGTGCTTCACTGTTCCCAGCTCTGTCACTGGGTCACTGCTTCACTTTTCCCATCTTTGCCACTGGGTCGCGAGTTCACTGTTCCTGGCTCTGCCGCTGGGTCACTGCTTCACTGTTCCCAGTTCTGTCACTGGGTCGCTGCTTCACTGTTCCCAGCTCTGCCATCGGGTAAAAGCTTCATTGTTCCCATTCTGTCACGGTGTCACTGCTTCACTGTTCCAGGCTCTTCCACTGGCTCACTGCTTCACTGTTCCCATCTTTGCCACTGGGTCGCGAGTTCACTGTTCCTGGCTCGGCCGCTGGGTCACTGCTTCACTGTTCCCAGATCTGTCACTGGGTCAGTGCTTCACTGTTCCCAGCTCTGTCACTGGGTCACTGCTTCACTGTTCCCAACTCTCTACCTGTTTCACTGTTCCCAGCTCTGTCACTGGGTCACTGCTTCACTGTCACTTGGTCACTGCATCACTGTTCCCAACTCTTTCACTGGGTCAGTGCTTCACTGTTCCCGCTCTGTAACTGGGTCATTGCTTCACTTTTCCCATCCCTGTCACAGGGTCAGTGCTTCACTGTTCCCAGCACTGTCACTGGGTCACTGCTTCACTGTTCCCAGCTCTGTCACTGGGTCAGTGCTTCACTGTTCCCAGCTCTGAAACTGGGTCAGTCCTTCACAGTCCCAGCTCTGTCACTCGGTCAGTGCTTCACTGTTCCCAACTCTGTCAGTGGGTCACTGCATCACTGTCACTTGGTCACTGCATCACTGTTCCCGGCTCTTTCACTGGGTCAGTGCTTCACTGTTCCCAGCTCTGTCACTGGGTCATTGATTCCCTTTTCCCATCTCTGTCACAGGGTCAGTGCTTCACTGTTCCCAGGTCTGTCACTGGGTTACTGCCTCCCTGTTCCCAACTCTGTCACTGGGTCACTGCTTCACTGTTCCCAACTCTGTCACTGGGTCACTGTTTCACTTTTCCCAGCTCTGTCACTGGGTCAGTGCTTCACTGTTCCCATCTCTGTCACTGGGTCACTGCTTCACTGTTCCCAGCTCTGTCACTGGGTCACTGCTTCACTGTTCTCTGCTCTGTCACTGCTTCACTGTTCCCCGCTCTACTACTGGGTCACTGCTTCACTGTTCCCAGCTCTGTCACTGGGTCGCTGCTTCACTGTTCTCAGCTCTGTCACTGGGTCAGTGCTTCACTGTTCCCAACTCTGCCACAGGGTTACTGCATCACTGTTCCCAGCTCTGCCAATTGGGTCATGGCTTCCCTGTTCCCAACTCTGCCACTGGGTCACTGCGTCACTGTTCCCATCTCTGCCACTGGGTCAGTGCTTCACTGTTCCCAGCTCTGTCACTGGGTCAGTGCTTCACTGTTCCCAGCACTGTCACTGGGTCACTGCTTCACTGGTCCCAGCTCTGTCACTGGGTCAGTGCTTCACTGTTCACAGCTCTGACACTGGGTCAGTCCTTCACAGTCCCAGCTCTGTCACTGGGTCAGTGCTTCACTGTTCCCAGCTCTGTCACTGGGTCACTGCTTCACTGTCACTTGGTCACTGCATCACAGTTCCCGGCTCTTTCACTGGGTCAGTGCTTCACTGTTCCCAGCTCTGCCACTGCGTCAGTGCTTCACTGTTCCCAGCTCTGTCACTGGGTCAGTGCTTCACTGTTCCCAGCTCTGTCACTGGGTAACTGCTTCACTGTTTTCAGCTCTTCCACTGGGTCACTGCTTCACTGTCCCATCTCTGCCAGCGGGTCACTGCATCACTGTTCCCAGCTCTGCCATCGGGTAAAAGCTTCACTGTTCCCATTCTGTCACGGTGTCACTGCTTCACTGTTGCCAGCTCTGCCACTGGCTCACTGCTTCAGTGTTCCCATCTCTGCCACTGGGTCAGGGCATCACTGTTCCCAGCTCTGTCGCATTGTCACTGCCTCACGGTCCGCAGCTCTGTCACTGGGTAACTGCTTCACTGTTCCCAGCTCTGTCACTGCTTCACAGTTCCCCCGTCCACCACTGGGTCACTGTTTCACTGTTTCCAGCTCTGTCACTGGGTCACTGCTTCACTGTCCCTGCTCTTCCACTGGGTCAGTTCTTCACTCTCCCAGCTCTGCCACTGGGTCACTGCTTTACTGTTCCGAGTTCCTTAACTGGGTCACTGCTTCAATGTTCCCAACTCTGTCCCAGTGTCGCTGCTTCACTGCTCCCAGCTTGTCCCAGGGTCAGTGCATCACTGTTACCAGCACTGTCACTGGCCTAGTGCTTCCCTGTTCCCAACTCTGTCACTGGGTCACTGCTTCACTGTTCCAAGCTCTGTCACTGGGTCAGTGCTTCCCTGTTCCCGGCTCTGACGCTGGATCAGTCCTTCACAGTCCAAGCTCTGTCACTGGGTCAGTGCTTCACTGTTCCCAGCTCTGTTACTGGGTCACTGCTTCACTGTTCCCAACTCTGTACCTGTTTCACTGTTAACAGCTCTGTCACTGGGTCACTGCTTCACTGTCACTTGGTCAGTGCATCACTGTTCCCGGCTCTTTCACTGGGTCATTGCTTCACTGTCCCATCTCTGCCAGCGGGTCACTGCATCACTGTTCCCAGCTCAGCCATCGGGTAAAAGCTTCACTGTTCCCATTCTGTCAGGGTGTCACTGCTTCACTGTTCCCAGCTCTGCCACTGGCTCACTGCTTCAGTGTTCCCATCTCTGCCACTGGGTCAGGGCATCACTGTTCCCAGCTCTGTCGCATTGTCACTGCCTCACGGTCCGCAGCTCTGTCACTGGGTAACTGCTTCACTGTTCCCAGCTCTGTCACTGCTTCACAGTTCCCCCGTCCACCATTGGGTCACTGTTTCACTGTTTCCAGCTCTGTCACTGGGTCACTGCTTCACTGTCCCTGCTCTTCCACTGGGTCAGTTCTTCACTCTCCCAGCTCTGCCACTGGGTCACTGCTTTACTGTTCCGAGTTCCTTAACTGGGTCACTGCTTCAATGTTCCCAACTCTGTCCCAGGGTCACTGCTTCACTGCTCCCAGCTTGTCCCAGGGTCAGTGCATCACTGTTACCAGCACTGTCACTGGGCTAGTGCTTCCCTGTTCCCAGCTCTGTCACTGGGTCACTGCTTCACTGTTCCAAGCTCTGTCACTGTGTCAGTGCTTCCCTGTTCCCGGCTCTGACGCTGGATCAGTCCTTCACAGTCCAAGCTCTGTCACTGGGTCAGTGCTTCACTGTTCCCAGCTCTGTTACTGGGTCACTGCTTCACTGTTCCCAACTCTGTACCTGTTTCACTGTTAACAGCTCTGTCACTGGGTCACTGCTTCACTGTCACTTGGTCAGTGCATCACTGTTCCCGGCTCTTTCACAGTGTCAGTGCTTCACTGTTCCCAGCTCTGTCACTGGGTTACTGCCTCCCTGTTCCCAGCTCTGTCACTGGGTCACTGCCTCCCTGTTCCAAGCTGTCACTGGGTCCCTGCTTCACTGTTCCCAACTCTGTCACTGGGGTCACAGTTTCACGGTTCCCAGCTCTGTCACTGGGTCAGTGCTTCACTGTTCCCAGCTCTGCCACAGGGTTAATGCTTCATTGTTCCCAACTCTGCCACAGGCTCACTGCATCACTGTTCCCAGCTCTGTCACTGGGTCAGTGCTTCACTGTTCCCAGCTCTGCCAATTGGGTCACAGCTTCCCTGTTCCCAACTCTGCCACTGGGTCACTGCATCACTGTTCCCATCTCTGCCACTGGGTCAGTGCTTCACTGTTCCCAGCTCTGTCACTGGGTAACTGCATCACTGCCCCTGCTCTTTCACTGGGTCAGTGCTTCACTGCTCCCAGCTCTGTCTCAGGGTCACTGCTTCACTTTTCGCAGCACTGTCACTGGGTCAGTGCTTCACTGTTCCAAGCTCTGTCACTGTGTCAGTGCTTCACTGTTCCCAGCTCTGTCACTGGGTCACTGCTTCACTGTTCCCATCTTTGGCACTGGGTCGCGAGTTCACTGTTCCTGGCTCGGCCGCTGGGTCACTGCTTCACTGTTCCCAGATCTGTCACTAGGTCAGTCCTTCACAGTCCCAGCTCTGTCACTGTGTCAGTGCTTCACTGTTCCCAGCTCTGTCACTGGGTCACTGCTTCATTTTTCCCAACTCTGTACCTGTTTCACTGTTCCCAGCTCTGTCACTGGGTCACTGCTTCACTGTTCACAGCTCTGTAACTGGGTCATTGCTTAATTTTTCCCATCCCTGTCACAGGGTCAGTGCTTCACTGTTCCCAGCACTGTCACTGGGTCACAGCTTCACTGTTCCCAGCTCTGTCACTGGGTCAGTGCTTCACTGTTCCCAGCTCTGACAGTGGGTCAGTCCTTCACAGTCCCAGCTCTGTCACTGAGTCAGTGCTTCACTGTTCCCAGCTCTGTCAGTGGGTCACTGCTTCACTGTCACTTGGTCAGTGCATCACTGTTCCCAGCTCTGTCACCGGGTCATTGCTTCACTGTTCCCAGCTCTGTCACTGGGTTACTGCCTCCCTGTTCCCAACTCTGTCACTGGGTCACTGCTTCTTTGTTCCCCGCTCTACTACTGGGTCACTGCTTCACTGTGCCCAGCTCTGTCACCGGGTCACTGCTTCACTGTTCCCAGCTCTGTCACTGGGTCAGTGCTTCACTGTCCCAGCTCTGTCACTGGGTCAGTGCTTCACTGTTCCTAGCTCTGTCACTGGGTCACTGACCCCTGTTCCCAGCTCTGCCACTGGGTTAATGTTTCATTGTTCCCAACTCTTTCACAGGGTCACTGCATCACTGTTCCCAGGTCTGTCACTGGGTCAGTGCTTCACTGTTCCCTGCTCTGTCAATTGGGTCACGGCTTCCCTGTTCCCAACTCTGCCACAGAGTCACTGTTTCGCTGTTCCCAGCACTGTCACAGGGTCAGTGCTTCACTGTTCCCAGTTCTGTCACTGGGTGACTGCTTCACTGTCCCAGCTATGTCACTGGGTCACTGCCTCCCTGTTCCCAGCTCTGCCACTGGGTTAATGTTTCATTGTTCACAACTCTCTCACTGGGTCAGTATTGCACTGCTCCCAGCTCTGTCACTGGGTCAGTACTTCACTGTTCCCATCTCTGTCACTGGGTCAGTGCTTCATTCTTCCCAGTTCTGTCACTGGGTCAGTGCTTCACTGTTCCCAGCTCTGTCACGGGGTCACTGCTTCACTGTTCCCCGCTCTGTCACTGGGTCACTGCTTCACTGTTCCCAGCTCTGTCACTTGTCACTGCTTCACTGTTCCCAGCTCTGTCACTGGGTAACTGCTTCACTGTTTTCAGCTCTTGCACTGGGTCACTGCTTCACTGTCCCATCTCTGCCAGCGGGTCACTGCATCACTGTTCCCAGCTCTGCCATTGGGTAAAAGCTTCATTGTTCCCATTCTGTCACGGTGTCACTGCTTCACTGTTCCAGGCTCTTCCACTGGCTCACTGCTTCACTGTTCCCATCTTTGCCACTGGGTCGCGAGTTCACTGTTCCTGGCTCAGCCGCTGGGTCACTGCTTCACTGTTCCCAGATCTGTCACTGGGTCAGTGCTTCACTGTTCCCAGCTCTGTCACTGGGTCACTGCTTCACTGTTCCCAACTCTCTACCTGTTTCACTGTTCCCAGCTCTGTCACTGGGTCACTGCTTCACTGTCACTTGGTCACTGCATCACTGTTCCCAACTCTTTCACTGGGTCAGTGCTTCACTGTTCCCGCTCTGTAACTAGGTCATTGCTTCACTTTTCCCATCCCTGTCACAGGGTCAGTGCTTCACTGTTCCCAGCACTGTCACTGGGTCACTGCTTCACTGTTCCCAGCTCTGTCACTGGTTCAGTGCTTCACTGTTCCCAGCTCTGACACTGGGTCAGTCCTTCACAGTCCCAGCTCTGTCACTGGGTCAGTGCTTCACTGTTCCCAACTCTGTCATTGGGTCACTGCATCACTGTCACTTGGTCACTGCATCACTGTTCCCGGCTCTTTCACTGGGTCAGTGCTTCACTGTTCCCAGCTCTGTCACTGGGTCATTGATTCCCTTTTCCCATCTCTGTCACAGGGTCAGTGCTTCACTGTTCCCAGGTCTGTCACTGGGTTACTGCCTCCCTGTTCCCAACTCTGTCACTGGGTCACTGCTTCACTGTTCCCAACTCTGTCACTGGGTCACTGTTTCACTTTTCCCAGCTCTGTCACTGGGTCATTGCTTCACTGTTCCCATCTCTGTCACTGGGTCACTGCTTCACTGTTCCCAGCTCTGTCACTGGGTCACTGCTTCACTGTTCTCTGCTCTGTCACTGCTTCACTGTTCCCCGCTCTGCTACTGGGTCACTGCTTCACTGTTCCCAGCTCTGTCACTGGGTCGCTGCTTCACTGTTCTCAGCTCTGTCACTGGGTCAGTGCTTCACTGTTCCCAACTCTGCCACAGGGTTACTGCATCACTGTTCCCAGCTCTGCCAATTGGGTCATGGCTTCCCTGTTCCCAACTCTGCCACTGGGTCACTGCGTCACTGTTCCCAACTCTGCCACTGGGTCAGTGCATCACTGTTCCCAGCTCTGTCACTGGGTAACTGCATCACTGCCCCTGCTCTTCCACTGGGTCACTTGCTCACTGTCCCAGCTCTGCCACTGGCTCAGTGCTTCACTGCTCCCAGCTCTGTCTCAGGGTCACTGCTTCACTTTTCGCAGCACTGTCACTGGGTCAGTGCTTCACTGATCCAAGTTCTGTCACTGTGTCAGTGCTTCACTGTTCCCAGCTCTGTCACTGGGTCACTGCTTCACTTTTCCCATCTTTGCCACTGGGTCGCGAGTTCACTGTTCCTGGCTCTGCCGCTGGGTCACTGCTTCACTGTTCCCAGTTCTGTCACTGGGTCGCTGCTTCACTGTTCCCAGCTCTGCCATCGGGTAAAAGCTTCATTGTTCCCATTCTGTCACGGTGTCACTGCTTCACTGTTCCAGGCTCTTCCACTGGCTCACTGCTTCACTGTTCCCATCTTTGCCACTGGGTCGCGAGTTCACTGTTCCTGGCTCGGCCGCTGGGTCACTGCTTCACTGTTCCCAGATCTGTCACTGGGTCAGTGCTTCACTGTTCCCAGCTCTGTCACTGGGTCACTGCTTCACTGTTCCCAACTCTCTACCTGTTTCACTGTTCCCAGCTCTGTCACTGGGTCACTGCTTCACTGTCACTTGGTCACTGCATCACTGTTCCCAACTCTTTCACTGGGTCAGTGCTTCACTGTTCCCGCTCTGTAACTGGGTCATTGCTTCACTTTTCCCATCCCTGTCACAGGGTCAGTGCTTCACTGTTCCCAGCACTGTCACTGGGTCACTGCTTCACTGTTCCCAGCTCTGTCACTGGGTCAGTGCTTCACTGTTCCCAGCTCTGACACTGGGTCAGTCCTTCACAGTCCCAGCTCTGTCACTCGGTCAGTGCTTCACTGTTCCCAACTCTGTCAGTGGGTCACTGCATCACTGTCACTTGGTCACTGCATCACTGTTCCCGGCTCTTTCACTGGGTCAGTGCTTCACTGTTCCCAGCTCTGTCACTGGGTCATTGATTCCCTTTTCCCATCTCTGTCACAGGGTCAGTGCTTCACTGTTCCCAGGTCTGTCACTGGGTTACTGCCTCCCTGTTCCCAACTCTGTCACTGGGTCACTGCTTCACTGTTCCCAACTCTGTCACTGGGTCACTGTTTCACTTTTCCCAGCTCTGTCACTGGGTCAGTGCTTCACTGTTCCCATCTCTGTCACTGGGTCACTGCTTCACTGTTCCCAGCTCTGTCACTGGGTCACTGCTTCACTGTTCTCTGCTCTGTCACTGCTTCACTGTTCCCCGCTCTACTACTGGGTCACTGCTTCACTGTTCCCAGCTCTGTCACTGGGTCGCTGCTTCACTGTTCTCAGCTCTGTCACTGGGTCAGTGCTTCACTGTTCCCAACTCTGCCACAGGGTTACTGCATCACTGTTCCCAGCTCTGCCAATTGGGTCATGGCTTCCCTGTTCCCAACTCTGCCACTGGGTCACTGCGTCACTGTTCCCATCTCTGCCACTGGGTCAGTGCTTCACTGTTCCCAGCTCTGTCACTGGGTAACTGCATCACTGCCCCTGCTCTTCCACTGGGTCACTTGCTCACTGTCCCAGCTCTGCCACTGGCTCAGTGCTTCACTGCTCCCAGCTCTGTCTCAGGGTCA
This sequence comes from Isurus oxyrinchus, assembly GCA_026770705.1. Taxonomy (NCBI): domain Eukaryota; kingdom Metazoa; phylum Chordata; class Chondrichthyes; order Lamniformes; family Lamnidae; genus Isurus; species Isurus oxyrinchus. The sequence goes on from JANJGN010000240.1 coordinate 414,031, forward strand.
CTGCTTCACTTTTCGCAGCACTGTCACTGGGTCAGTGCTTCACTGTTCCAAGTTCTGTCACTGTGTCAGTGCTTCACTGTTCCCAGCTCTGTCACTGGGTCACTGCTTCACTTTTCCCAACTTTGCCACTGGGTCGCGAGTTCACTGATCCTGGCTCTGCCGCTGGGTCACTGCTTCACTGTTCCCAGTTCTGTCACTGGGTCGCTGCTTCACTGTTCCCAGCTCTGTCCCAGGGTCACTGCTTCACTTCTCCCAGCTATGTCCCAGGGTCACTGCTTCACTGTTTGCAGCACTGTCACTGGGTCAGTGCTTCACTGTTCCCAGCCCCGTCACTGGGTCACTGCTTCGCTCTTCCCACCTTTGTCACTGGATCAGTATTTCACTGTTCCCAGCTCTGTCACAGGGTCAGTGCTTCACTGTTCCCAGCTCTGTCACTGGGTTACTGCCTCCCTGTTCCAAGCTCTGTCACTGGTTCACTGCTTCACTGTTCCCAACTCTGTCACTGGGTCACTTTCACTTTTCCCAGCTCTGTCACTGAGTCAGTGCTTCACTGTTCCCAGCTCTGTCACTGGGTCATTGATTCACTGTTCCCAGCTGTGTCACTGCTTCACTGTTCCCCGCTCTACTATTGGGTCACTGCTTCACTGTTGTCAGCTCTGTCACTGGGTCAGTGCTTCACTGTTCCCAGCTCTGTCACTGGGCAACTGCTTCACTGTTCCCAGCTCTGTCACGGGGTCACAGCTTCACTGTTCCCAGCTCTGTCACTGGGTCCGTGCTTCACTGTTCCCAGCTCTGTCACTGGGTCAGTGCTGCACTGTTCCCAGCTCTGTCACTGGGTCAGTGCTTCACTGTTCCCAGCTCTGTCACTGGGTCAGTGCTTCACTGTTCCCAGCTCTGTCACTGGTCACTGCTTCACTGTTCCCAGCTCTGTCTCTGGGTCAGTGCTTCACTGTTCCCATCTCTGCCACTGGGTCAGTGCTTCACTGTTCTCAGCTCTGTCACTGCTTCACCTTTCCCAGCTCTGTCACTGGGTCACTGCTTCTCTGTTCCCCAGTCTGCCATGGTGTCACCGTTTCACTGTTCCCAGCTCTGTCACTGGGTCACTGCCTCACTGTTCCCAGCTCTGTCACTGCTTCACAGTTCCCCCGTCCACCACTGGGTCACTGTTTCACTGTTTCCAGCTCTGTCACTGGGTCACTGCTTCACTGTCCCTGCTCTTCCACTGGGTCACTTCTTCACTTTCCCAGCTCTGCCACTGGGTCACAGCTTTACTGTTCCCAGTTCAGTCACTGGGTCACTGCTTCACTCTTCCCAGATCTGTCACTGGGTTAGTGCATCACTGTTACCAGCACTGTGACTGGGTCAGTGCTTCACTGTTCCAAGCTCTGTCACTGGGTTAGTGCTTCACTGTTCCCAGCTTTGTCACTGGGTCACTGCTTCACTGTTCCCAGCTCTGTCACTGGGTCAGTGCTTCACTGTTCCCAGCTCTGTTACTGGGTCACTGCTTCACTGTTCCCAACACTGTACCTGTTTCACTGTTCCCAGCTCTGTCACTGGGTCACTGCTTCACTGTTCCCAACTCTGTCACTGGGTCACTGTTTCACTTTTCCCAGCTCTGTCACTGGGTCACTGCTTCACTGTCACTTGGTCAGTGCATCACTGTTCCCGGGTCTTTCACTGGGTCAGTGCTTCACTGTTCCCTGCTCTGTCACTGGGTCATTGCTTCACTTTTCCCATCTCTGTCACAGTGTCAGTGCTTCACTGTTCCCAGCTCTGTCACTGGGTTACTGCCTCCCTGTTCCCAGCTCTGTCACTGGGTCACTGCATCCCTGTTCCAAGCTGTCACTGGGTCCCTGCTTCACTGTTCCCAACTCTGTCACTGGGGTCATCGGTTCACTGTTCCCAGCTCTGTCACTAGGTCAGTGCTTCACTGTTCCCAGCTCTGCCAGAGGGTTAATGCTTCATTGTTCCCAACTCTGCCACAGGGTCACTGCATCACTGTTCCCAGCTCTGTCACTGGGTCAGTGCTTCACTGTCACTCGGTCACTGCATCACAGTTCCCGGCTCTTTCACTGGGTCAGTGTTTCACTGTTCCCAGCTCTGTCACTGGGTCAGTGCTTCATTGTTCCCAGCTCTGCCAATTGGGTCACGGCTTCCCTGTTCCCATCTCTGCCACTGGGTCAGTGCTTCACTGCTCACAGCTCTGTCACTGTGTCAGTGCTTCACTGTTCCCTGCTCTGTCACTGTGTCACTGCTTCACTGTTCCCATCTTTGCCACTGGGTCGCGTGTTCACTGTTCCTGTCTCTGCCGCTGGGTCACTGCTTCACTGTTCCCAGCTCTGTCACTGGGTTACTGCCTCCCTGTTCCCAGCTCTGTCACTGTGTCACTGCCTCCCTGTTCCAAGCTGTCACTGGGTCCCTGCTTCACTGTTCCCAACTCTGTCACTGGGGTCACTGTTTCACAGTTCCCAGCTCTGTCACTGGGTCAGTGCTTCACTGTTCCCAGCTCTGCCAATTGGGGCACGGCTTCCCTGTTCCCAACTCTGTCACTGGGTCACTGCTTCACTTTTCGCAGCACTGTCACTGGGTCAGTGCTTCACTGTTCCAAGTTCTGTCACTGGGTCACTGCTTCACTGTTCCCAGCTCTGACACTGGCTCAGTCCGTCACAGTCGCAGCTCTGTCACTGGGTCAGTGCTTCACTGGTCCCAGCTCTGTCACTGGGTCACTGCTTCACTGTTCCCAACTCTGTAACTGTTTCACTGTTCCCAACTCTGTACCTGTTTCACTGTTCCCAGCTCTGTCAGTGGGTCACATGCTTCACTGTCACTTGGTCACTGCATCCCTCTTCCCGGCTCTTTCACTGGGTCAGTGCTTCACTGTTCCCATCTCTGTCACTGGGTCAGTGCTTCACTGTTCCCAGCTCTGTCACTGGGTCATTGCTTCCCTTTTCCCATCTCTGTCACAGGGTCAGTGCTTCACTGTTCCCAGCTCTGTCACTGGGTTACTGCCGCCCTGTTCCCAGCTCTTTCACTGGTTCACTGCTTCACTGTTCCCAACTCTGTCACTGGGTCACTGTTTCACTTTTCCCAGCTCTGTCACTGGGTCAGTGCTTCACTGTTCTCAGCTCTGTCACTGGGTCAGTGCTTCACTGTTCCCAGCTCTGTCACTGGGTCAGTGCTTCTCTGTTCCCAGCTCTGCCAATTGGGTCACTGCGTCACTGTTCCCATCTCTGCCACTGGGTCAGTGCTTCACTCTTCCCAGCTCTGTCACTGGGTGACTGCATCACTGTCCCTCCTCTTCCACTGGGTCACTTCCTCAGTGTCCCAGCTCTGCCACTGGGTCAGTGCTTCACTGTTCCCAGCTCTGTCCCAGGGTCACTGCCTCAGTGCTCCCAGCTCTGTCCCAGGTTCTTGCTTCACTGTTTGCAGTACTGTCACTGGGTCAGTGCTTCACTGTTCCAAGCTCTGTCACTGGGTCAGTGCTTCACTGTTCCCAGCTCTGTCACAGGGTCACTGCTTCACTGTTCCCATCTTTGCCACTGGGTCGCGAATTCACTTTTCCTGGCTCTGCCGCTGGGTCACTGCTTCACTGTTCCCAGTTCTGTCACTGGGTCACTGCTTCACTGTTCCCAGCTCTGTTCCAGGGTTACTGCTTCACTGCTCCCAGCTCTGTCCCAGGGTCACTGCTTCACTGTTCGCAGCTCTGTCACTGGGTCACTGCTTCACTGTTCCCAACTCTGTAAGTGTTTCACTGTTCGCAGCTCTGACACTGGGTCACTGCTTCACTGTCACTTGGTCACTGCATCACTGTTCCCGGCTGTTTCACTGGGTCAGTGCTTCACTGTTCCCAGCTTTGTCACTGGGTCATTGCTTCCCTTTTCCCATCTCTGTCACAGGGTCAGTGCTTCACTGTTTCCAGCTCTGTCACTGGGTTACTGCATCCCTGTTCCCAGCACTGTCACTGGGTCACTGCCTCCCTGTTCCAAGCTCTGTCACTGGGCCAGTGCTTCACTGTTCCCAGCTCTGTCACTGGGTCAGTGCTTCACTCCTCCCAGCTCTGTCACAGGGTCAGTGCTTCACTGTTCCCAGCTCTGTCATAGGGTCAGTGCTTCACTGTTCCCAGCTCTGTCACTGGGTCACTGCTTCACTGTTCACATCTCTTCCACTGGGTCACTGCTTCACTCTTCCCAGCTCTGTCACTGGGTCACTGTTCCCCAGTGTGCCACGGGGTCACTGCTTCACTGTTCCCAGCTCTGTTCCAGGGTTACTGCTTCACTGCTCCCAGCTCTGTCCCAGGGTCACTGCTTCACTGTTCGCAGCTCTGTCACTGGGTCACTGCTTCACTGTTCCCAACTCTGTAAGTGTTTCACTGTTCGCAGCTCTGACACTGGGTCACTGCTTCACTGTCACTTGGTCACTGCATCACTGTTCCCGGCTGTTTCACTGGGTCAGTGCTTCACTGTTCCCAGCTTTGTCACTGGGTCATTGCTTCCCTTTTCCCATCTCTGTCACTGGGCCAGTGCTTCACTGTTCCCAGCTCTGTCACTGGGTCAGTGCTTCACTCCTCCCAGCTCTGTCACAGGGTCAGTGCTTCACTGTTCCCAGCTCTGTCATAGGGTCAGTGCTTCACTGTTCCCTGCTCTGTCACTGGGTCACTGCTTCACTGTTCCCAGCTCTGTTACTGGGTCACTGCTTCACTGTTCCCAACACTGTACCTGTTTCACTGTTCCCAGCTCTGTCACTGGGTCACTGCTTCACTGTTCCCAACTCTGTCACTGGGTCACTGTTTCACTTTTCCCAGCTCTGTCACTGGGTCACTGCTTCACTGTCACTTGGTCAGTGCATCACTGTTCCCGGCTCTTTCACTGGGTCAGTGCTTCACTGTTCCCTGCTCTGTCACTGGGTCATTGCTTCACTTTTCCCATCTCTGTCACAGTGTCAGTGCTTCACTGTTCCCAGCTCTGTCACTGGGTTACTGCCTCCCTGTTCCCAGCTCTGTCACTGGGTCACTGCCTCCCTGTTCCAAGCTGTCACTGGGTCCCTGCCTCACTGTTCCCAACTCTGTCACTGGGGTCATCGGTTCACTGTTCCCAGCTCTGTCACTGGGTCAGTGCTTCACTGTTCCCAGCTCTGCCAGAGGGTTAATGCTTCATTGTTCCCAACTCTGCCACAGGGTCACTGCATCACTGTTCCCAGCTCTGTCACTGGGTCAGTGCTTCACTGTCACTCGGTCACTGCATCACAGTTCCCGGCTCTTTCACTGGGTCAGTGTTTCACTGTTCCCAGCTCTGTCACTGGGTCAGTGCTTCATTGTTCCCAGCTCTGCCAATTGGGTCACGGCTTCCCTGTTCCCATCTCTGCCACTGGGTCAGAGCTTCACTGTTCCCAGCTCTGTCACTGGGTAACTGCATCACTGCCCCTGCTCTTCCACTGGGTCACTTCCTCACTGTCCCACCTCTGCCACTGGGTCAGTGCTTCACTGCTCACAGCTCTGTCACAGGGACACTGCTTCACTTTTCACAGCACTGTCACTGTGTCAGTGCTTCACTGTTCCCTGCTCTGTCACTGTGTCACTGCTTCACTGTTCCCATCTTTGCCACTGGGTCGCGAGTTCACTGTTCCTGTCTCTGCCGCTGGGTCACTGCTTCACTGTTCCCTGCTCTGTCACTGGGTCATTGCTTCACTTTTCCCATCTCTGTCACAGTGTCAGTGCTTCACTGTTCCCAGCTCTGTCACTGGGTTACTGCCTCCCTGTTCCCAGCTCTGTCACTGGGTCACTGCCTCCCTGTTCCAAGCTGTCACTGGGTCCCTGCTTCACTGTTCCCAACTCTGTCACTGGGGTCATCGGTTCACTGTTCCCAGCTCTGTCACTGGGTCAGTGCTTCACTGTTCCCAGCTCTGCCAGAGGGTTAATGCTTCATTGTTCCCAACTCTGCCACAGGGTCACTGCATCACTGTTCCCAGCTCTGTCACTGGGTCAGTGCTTCACTGTCACTCGGTCACTGCATCACAGTTCCCGGCTCTTTCACTGGGTCAGTGTTTCACTGTTCCCAGCTCTGTCACTGGGTCAGTGCTTCATTGTTCCCAGCTCTGCCAATTGGGTCACGGCTTCCCTGTTCCCATCTCTGCCACTGGGTCAGAGCTTCACTGTTCCCAGCTCTGTCACTGGGTAACTGCATCACTGCCCCTGCTCTTCCACTGGGTCACTTCCTCACTGTCCCACCTCTGCCACTGGGTCAGTGCTTCACTGCTCACAGCTCTGTCACAGGGTCACTGCTTCACTTTTCACAGCACTGTCACTGTGTCAGTGCTTCACTGTTCCCTGCTCTGTCACTGTGTCACTGCTTCACTGTTCCCATCTTTGCCACTGGGTCGCGAGTTCACTGTTCCTGTCTCTGCCGCTGGGTCACTGCTTCACTGTTCCCAGCTCTGTCACTGGGTTACTGCCTCCCTGTTCCCAGCTCTGTCACTGGGTCACTGCCTCCCTGTTCCAAGCTGTCACTGGGTCCCTGCTTCACTGTTCCCAACTCTGTCACTGGGGTCACTGTTTCACAGTTCCCAGCTCTGTCACTGGGTCAGTGCTTCACTGTTCCCAGCTCTGCCAATTGGGGCACGGCTTCCCTGTTCCCAACTCTGTCACTGGGTCACTGCTTCACTTTTCGCAGCACTGTCACTGGGTCAGTGCTTCACTGTTCCAAGTTCTGTCACTGGGTCACTGCTTCACTGTTCCCAGCTCTGACACTGGCTCAGTCCGTCACAGTCGCAGCTCTGTCACTGGGTCAGTGCTTCACTGGTCCCAGCTCTGTCACTGGGTCACTGCTTCACTGTTCCCAACTCTGTAACTGTTTCACTGTTCCCAGCTCTGTCAGTGGGTCACATGCTTCACTGTCACTTGGTCACTGCATCCCTCTTCCCGGCTCTTTCACTGGGTCAGTGCTTCACTGTTCCCAGCTCTGTCACTGGGTCAGTGCTTCACTGTTCCCAGCTCTGTCACTGGGTCATTGCTTCCCTTTTCCCATCTCTGTCACAGGGTCAGTGCTTCACTGTTCCCAGCTCTGTCACTGGGTTACTGCCGCCCTGTTCCCAGCTCTTTCACTGGTTCACTGCTTCACTGTTCCCAACTCTGTCACTGGGTCACTGTTTCACTTTTCCCAGCTCTGTCACTGGGTCAGTGCTTCACTGTTCTCAGCTCTGTCACTGGGTCAGTGCTTCACTGTTCCCAGCTCTGTCACTGGGTCAGTGCTTCTCTGTTCCCAGCTCTGCCAATTGGGTCACTGCGTCACTGTTCCCATCTCTGCCACTGGGTCAGTGCTTCACTCTTCCCAGCTCTGTCATTGGGTGACTGCATCACTGTCCCTGCTCTTCCACTGGGTCACTTCCTCAGTGTCCCAGCTCTGCCACTGGGTCAGTGCTTCACTGTTCCCAGCTCTGTCCCAGGGTCACTGCCTCAGTGCTCCCAGCTCTGTCCCAGGTTCTTGCTTCACTGTTTGCAGTACTGTCACTGGGTCAGTGCTTCACTGTTCCAAGCTCTGTCACTGGGTCAGTGCTTCACTGTTCCCAGCTCTGTCACAGGGTCACTGCTTCACTGTTCCCATCTTTGCCACTGGGTCGCGAATTCACTTTTCCTGGCTCTGCCGCTGGGTCACTGCTTCACTGTTCCCAGTTCTGTCACTGGGTCACTGCTTCACTGTTCCCAGCTCTGTTCCAGGGTTACTGCTTCACTGTTCGCAGCTCTGTCACTGGGTCACTGCTTCACTGTTCCCAACTCTGTAAGTGTTTCACTGTTCGCAGCTCTGACACTGGGTCACTGCTTCACTGTCACTTGGTCACTGCATCACTGTTCCCGGCTGTTTCACTGGGTCAGTGCTTCACTGTTCCCAGCTTTGTCACTGGGTCATTGCTTCCCTTTTCCCATCTCTGTCACAGGGTCAGTGCTTCACTGTTCCCAGCTCTGTCACTGGGTTACTGCCGCCCTGTTCCCAGCTCTTTCACTGGTTCACTGCTTCACTGTTCCCAACTCTGTCACTGGGTCACTGTTTCACTTTTCCCAGCTCTGTCACTGGGTCAGTGCTTCACTGTTCTCAGCTCTGTCACTGGGTCAGTGCTTCACTGTTCCCAGCTCTGTCACTGGGTCAGTGCTTCTCTGTTCCCAGCTCTGCCAATTGGGTCACTGCGTCACTGTTCCCATCTCTGCCACTGGGTCAGTGCTTCACTCTTCCCAGCTCTGTCATTGGGTGACTGCATCACTGTCCCTGCTCTTCCACTGGGTCACTTCCTCAGTGTCCCAGCTCTGCCACTGGGTCAGTGCTTCACTGTTCCCAGCTCTGTCCCAGGGTCACTGCCTCAGTGCTCCCAGCTCTGTCCCAGGTTCTTGCTTCACTGTTTGCAGTACTGTCACTGGGTCAGTGCTTCACTGTTCCAAGCTCTGTCACTGGGTCAGTGCTTCACTGTTCCCAGCTCTGTCACAGGGTCACTGCTTCACTGTTCCCATCTTTGCCACTGGGTCGCGAATTCACTTTTCCTGGCTCTGCCGCTGGGTCACTGCTTCACTGTTCCCAGTTCTGTCACTGGGTCACTGCTTCACTGTTCCCAGCTCTGTTCCAGGGTTACTGCTTCACTGCTCCCAGCTCTGTCCCAGGGTCACTGCTTCACTGTTCGCAGCTCTGTCACTGGGTCACTGCTTCACTGTTCCCAACTCTGTAAGTGTTTCACTGTTCGCAGCTCTGACACTGGGTCACTGCTTCACTGTCACTTGGTCACTGCATCACTGTTCCCGGCTGTTTCACTGGGTCAGTGCTTCACTGTTCCCAGCTTTGTCACTGGGTCATTGCTTCCCTTTTCCCATCTCTGTCACAGGGTCAGTGCTTCACTGTTCCCAGCTCTGTCACTGGGTTACTGCTTCCCTGTTCCCAGCACTGTCACTGGGTCACTGCCTCCCTGTTCCAAGCTCTGTCACTGGGCCAGTGCTTCACTGTTCCCAGCTCTGTCACTGGGTCAGTGCTTCACTCCTCCCAGCTCTGTCACAGGGTCAGTGCTTCACTGTTCCCAGCTCTGTCATAGGGTCAGTGCTTCACTGTTCCCAGCTCTGTCACTGGGTCACTGCTTCACTGTTCACATCTCTTCCACTGGGTCACTGCTTCACTCTTCCCAGCTCTGTCACTGGGTCACTGTTCCCCAGTGTGCCACGGGGTCACTGCTTCACTGTTCCCAGCTCTGTTCCAGGGTTACTGCTCCACTGCTCCCAGCTCTGTCCCAGGGTCACTGCTTCACTGTTCGCAGCTCTGTCACTGGGTCACTGCTTCACTGTTCCCAACTCTGTAAGTGTTTCACTGTTCGCAGCTCTGACACTGGGTCACTGCTTCACTGTCACTTGGTCACTGCATCACTGTTCCCGGCTGTTTCACTGGGTCAGTGCTTCACTGTTCCCAGCTTTGTCACTGGGTCATTGCTTCCCTTTTCCCATCTCTGTCACTGGGCCAGTGCTTCACTGTTCCCAGCTCTGTCACTGGGTCAGTGCTTCACTCCTCCCAGCTCTGTCACAGGGTCAGTGCTTCACTGTTCCCAGCTCTGTCATAGGGTCAGTGCTTCACTGTTCCCAGCTCTGTCACTGGGTCAGTGCTTCACTGTTCCCAGCTCTGTGACTGGGTCACTGCTTCACTGTTCACATCTCTTCCACTGGGTCACTGCTTCACTCTTCCCAGCTCTGTCACTGGGTCACTGTTCCCCAGTGTGCCATGGGGTCAGTGTTTCACTGTTCCTAGCTCTGTCACTGGGTCATTGCTTCACTTTTCCCATCTCTGTCACAGTGTCAGTGCTTCACTGTTCCCAGCTCTGTCACTGGGTTACTGCCTCCCTGTTCCCAGCTCTGTCACTGGGTCACTGCCTCCCTGTTCCAAGCTGTCACTGGGTCCCTGCTTCACTGTTCCCAACTCTGTCACTGGGGTCATCGGTTCACTGTTCCCAGCTCTGTCACTGGGTCAGTGCTTCACTGTTCCCAGCTCTGCCAGAGGGTTAATGCTTCATTGTTCCCAACTCTGCCACAGGGTCACTGCATCACTGTTCCCAGCTCTGTCACTGGGTCAGTGCTTCACTGTCACTCGGTCACTGCATCACAGTTCCCGGCTCTTTCACTGGGTCAGTGTTTCACTGTTCCCAGCTCTGTCACTGGGTCAGTGCTTCATTGTTCCCAGCTCTGCCAATTGGGTCACGGCTTCCCTGTTCCCATCTCTGCCACTGGGTCAGAGCTTCACTGTTCCCAGCTCTGTCACTGGGTAACTGCATCACTGCCCCTGCTCTTCCACTGGGTCACTTCCTCACTGTCCCACCTCTGCCACTGGGTCAGTGCTTCACTGCTCACAGCTCTGTCACAGGGTCACTGCTTCACTTTTCACAGCACTGTCACTGTGTCAGTGCTTCACTGTTCCCTGCTCTGTCACTGTGTCACTGCTTCACTGTTCCCATCTTTGCCACTGGGTCGCGAGTTCACTGTTCCTGTCTCTGCCGCTGGGTCACTGCTTCACTGTTCCCAGCTCTGTCACTGGGTTACTGCCTCCCTGTTCCCAGCTCTGTCACTGGGTCACTGCCTCCCTGTTCCAAGCTGTCACTGGGTCCCTGCTTCACTGTTCCCAACTCTGTCACTGGGGTCACTGTTTCACAGTTCCCAGCTCTGTCACTGGGTCAGTGCTTCACTGTTCCCAGCTCTGCCAATTGGGGCACGGCTTCCCTGTTCCCAACTCTGTCACTGGGTCACTGCTTCACTTTTCGCAGCACTGTCACTGGGTCAGTGCTTCACTGTTCCAAGTTCTGTCACTGGGTCACTGCTTCACTGTTCCCAGCTCTGACACTGGCTCAGTCCGTCACAGTCGCAGCTCTGTCACTGGGTCAGTGCTTCACTGGTCCCAGCTCTGTCACTGGGTCACTGCTTCACTGTTCCCAACTCTGTAACTGTTTCACTGTTCCCAACTCTGTACCTGTTTCACTGTTCCCAGCTCTGTCAGTGGGTCACATGCTTCACTGTCACTTGGTCACTGCATCCCTCTTCCCGGCTCTTTCACTGGGTCAGTGCTTCACTGTTCCCAGCTCTGTCACTGGGTCAGTGCTTCACTGTTCCCAGCTCTGTCACTGGGTCATTGCTTCCCTTTTCCCATCTCTGTCACAGGGTCAGTGCTTCACTGTTCCCAGCTCTGTCACTGGGTTACTGCCGCCCTGTTCCCAGCTCTTTCACTGGTTCACTGCTTCACTGTTCCCAACTCTGTCACTGGGTCACTGTTTCACTTTTCCCAGCTCTGTCACTGGGTCAGTGCTTCACTGTTCTCAGCTCTGTCACTGGGTCAGTGCTTCACTGTTCCCAGCTCTGTCACTGGGTCAGTGCTTCTCTGTTCCCAGCTCTGCCAATTGGGTCACTGCGTCACTGTTCCCATCTCTGCCACTGGGTCAGTGCTTCACTCTTCCCAGCTCTGTCATTGGGTGACTGCATCACTGTCCCTGCTCTTCCACTGGGTCACTTCCTCAGTGTCCCAGCTCTGCCACTGGGTCAGTGCTTCACTGTTCCCAGCTCTGTCCCAGGGTCACTGCCTCAGTGCTCCCAGCTCTGTCCCAGGTTCTTGCTTCACTGTTTGCAGTACTGTCACTGGGTCAGTGCTTCACTGTTCCAAGCTCTGTCACTGGGTCAGTGCTTCACTGTTCCCAGCTCTGTCACAGGGTCACTGCTTCACTGTTCCCATCTTTGCCACTGGGTCGCGAATTCACTTTTCCTGGCTCTGCCGCTGGGTCACTGCTTCACTGTTCCCAGTTCTGTCACTGGGTCACTGCTTCACTGTTCCCAGCTCTGTTCCAGGGTTACTGCTTCACTGCTCCCAGCTCTGTCCCAGGGTCACTGCTTCACTGTTCGCAGCTCTGTCACTGGGTCACTGCTTCACTGTTCCCAACTCTGTAAGTGTTTCACTGTTCGCAGCTCTGACACTGGGTCACTGCTTCACTGTCACTTGGTCACTGCATCACTGTTCCCGGCTGTTTCACTGGGTCAGTGCTTCACTGTTCCCAGCTTTGTCACTGGGTCATTGCTTCCCTTTTCCCATCTCTGTCACAGGGTCAGTGCTTCACTGTTCCCAGCTCTGTCACTGGGTTACTGCTTCCCTGTTCCCAGCACTGTCACTGGGTCACTGCCTCCCTGTTCCAAGCTCTGTCACTGGGCCAGTGCTTCACTGTTCCCAGCTCTGTCACTGGGTCAGTGCTTCACTCCTCCCAGCTCTGTCACAGGGTCAGTGCTTCACTGTTCCCAGCTCTGTCATAGGGTCAGTGCTTCACTGTTCCCAGCTCTGTCACTGGGTCACTGCTTCACTGTTCACATCTCTTCCACTGGGTCACTGCTTCACTCTTCCCAGCTCTGTCACTGGGTCACTGTTCCCCAGTGTGCCACGGGGTCACTGCTTCACTGTTCCCAGCTCTGTTCCAGGGTTACTGCTTCACTGCTCCCAGCTCTGTCCCAGGGTCACTGCTTCACTGTTCGCAGCTCTGTCACTGGGTCACTGCTTCACTGTTCCCAACTCTGTAAGTGTTTCACTGTTCGCAGCTCTGACACTGGGTCACTGCTTCACTGTCACTTGGTCACTGCATCACTGTTCCCGGCTGTTTCACTGGGCCAGTGCTTCACTGTTCCCAGCTTTGTCACTGGGTCATTGCTTCCCTTTTCCCATCTCTGTCACTGGGCCAGTGCTTCACTGTTCCCAGCTCTGTCACTGGGTTAGTGCTTCACTCCTCCCAGCTCTGTCACAGGGTCAGTGCTTCACTGTTCCCAGCTCTGTCATAGGGTCAGTGCTTCACTGTTCCCAGCTCTGTCACTGGGTCACTGCTTCACTGTTCCCAGCTCTGTGACTGGGTCACTGCTTCACTGTTCACATCTCTTCCACTGGGTCACTGCTTCACTCTTCCCAGCTCTGTCACTGGGTCACTGTTCCCCAGTGTGCCACGGGGTCAGTGTTTCACTGTTCCTAGCTCTGTCACTGGGTCATTGCTTCACTTTTCCCATCTCTGTCACAGTGTCAGTGCTTCACTGTTCCCAGCTCTGTCACTGGGTTACTGCCTCCCTGTTCCCAGCTCTGTCACTGGGTCACTGCCTCCCTGTTCCAAGCTGTCACTGGGTCCCTGCTTCACTGTTCCCAACTCTGTCACTGGGGTCATCGGTTCACTGTTCCCAGCTCTGTCACTGGGTCAGTGCTTCACTGTTCCCAGCTCTGCCAGAGGGTTAATGCTTCATTGTTCCCAACTCTGCCACAGGGTCACTGCATCACTGTTCCCAGCTCTGTCACTGGGTCAGTGCTTCACTGTCACTCGGTCACTGCATCACAGTTCCCGGCTCTTTCACTGGGTCAGTGTTTCACTGTTCCCAGCTCTGTCACTGGGTCAGTGCTTCATTGTTCCCAGCTCTGCCAATTGGGTCACGGCTTCCCTGTTCCCATCTCTGCCACTGGGTCAGAGCTTCACTGTTCCCAGCTCTGTCACTGGGTAACTGCATCACTGCCCCTGCTCTTCCACTGGGTCACTTCCTCACTGTCCCACCTCTGCCACTGGGTCAGTGCTTCACTGCTCACAGCTCTGTCACAGGGTCACTGCTTCACTTTTCACAGCACTGTCACTGTGTCAGTGCTTCACTGTTCCCTGCTCTGTCACTGTGTCACTGCTTCACTGTTCCCATCTTTGCCACTGGGTCGCGAGTTCACTGTTCCTGTCTCTGCCGCTGGGTCACTGCTTCACTGTTCCCAGCTCTGTCACTGGGTTACTGCCTCCCTGTTCCCAGCTCTGTCACTGGGTCACTGCCTCCCTGTTCCAAGCTGTCACTGGGTCCCTGCTTCACTGTTCCCAACTCTGTCACTGGGGTCACTGTTTCACAGTTCCCAGCTCTGTCACTGGGTCAGTGCTTCACTGTTCCCAGCTCTGCCAATTGGGGCACGGCTTCCCTGTTCCCAACTCTGTCACTGGGTCACTGCTTCACTTTTCGCAGCACTGTCACTGGGTCAGTGCTTCACTGTTCCAAGTTCTGTCACTGGGTCACTGCTTCACTGTTCCCAGCTCTGACACTGGCTCAGTCCGTCACAGTCGCAGCTCTGTCACTGGGTCAGTGCTTCACTGGTCCCAGCTCTGTCACTGGGTCACTGCTTCACTGTTCCCAACTCTGTAACTGTTTCACTGTTCCCAACTCTGTACCTGTTTCACTGTTCCCAGCTCTGTCAGTGGGTCACATGCTTCACTGTCACTTGGTCACTGCATCCCTCTTCCCGGCTCTTTCACTGGGTCAGTGCTTCACTGTTCCCAGCTCTGTCACTGGGTCAGTGCTTCACTGTTCCCAGCTCTGTCACTGGGTCATTGCTTCCCTTTTCCCATCTCTGTCACAGGGTCAGTGCTTCACTGTTCCCAGCTCTGTCACTGGGTTACTGCCGCCCTGTTCCCAGCTCTTTCACTGGTTCACTGCTTCACTGTTCCCAACTCTGTCACTGGGTCACTGTTTCACTTTTCCCAGCTCTGTCACTGGGTCAGTGCTTCACTGTTCTCAGCTCTGTCACTGGGTCAGTGCTTCACTGTTCCCAGCTCTGTCACTGGGTCAGTGCTTCTCTGTTCCCAGCTCTGCCAATTGGGTCACTGCGTCACTGTTCCCATCTCTGCCACTGGGTCAGTGCTTCACTCTTCCCAGCTCTGTCATTGGGTGACTGCATCACTGTCCCTGCTCTTCCACTGGGTCACTTCCTCAGTGTCCCAGCTCTGCCACTGGGTCAGTGCTTCACTGTTCCCAGCTCTGTCCCAGGGTCACTGCCTCAGTGCTCCCAGCTCTGTCCCAGGTTCTTGCTTCACTGTTTGCAGTACTGTCACTGGGTCAGTGCTTCACTGTTCCAAGCTCTGTCACTGGGTCAGTGCTTCACTGTTCCCAGCTCTGTCACAGGGTCACTGCTTCACTGTTCCCATCTTTGCCACTGGGTCGCGAATTCACTTTTCCTGGCTCTGCCGCTGGGTCACTGCTTCACTGTTCCCAGTTCTGTCACTGGGTCACTGCTTCACTGTTCCCAGCTCTGTTCCAGGGTTACTGCTTCACTGCTCCCAGCTCTGTCCCAGGGTCACTGCTTCACTGTTCGCAGCTCTGTCACTGGGTCACTGCTTCACTGTTCCCAACTCTGTAAGTGTTTCACTGTTCGCAGCTCTGACACTGGGTCACTGCTTCACTGTCACTTGGTCACTGCATCACTGTTCCCGGCTGTTTCACTGGGTCAGTGCTTCACTGTTCCCAGCTTTGTCACTGGGTCATTGCTTCCCTTTTCCCATCTCTGTCACAGGGTCAGTGCTTCACTGTTCCCAGCTCTGTCACTGGGTTACTGCTTCCCTGTTCCCAGCACTGTCACTGGGTCACTGCCTCCCTGTTCCAAGCTCTGTCACTGGGCCAGTGCTTCACTGTTCCCAGCTCTGTCACTGGGTCAGTGCTTCACTCCTCCCAGCTCTGTCACAGGGTCAGTGCTTCACTGTTCCCAGCTCTGTCATAGGGTCAGTGCTTCACTGTTCCCAGCTCTGTCACTGGGTCACTGCTTCACTGTTCACATCTCTTCCACTGGGTCACTGCTTCACTCTTCCCAGCTCTGTCACTGGGTCACTGTTCCCCAGTGTGCCACGGGGTCACTGCTTCACTGTTCCCAGCTCTGTTCCAGGGTTACTGCTTCACTGCTCCCAGCTCTGTCCCAGGGTCACTGCTTCACTGTTCGCAGCTCTGTCACTGGGTCACTGCTTCACTGTTCCCAACTCTGTAAGTGTTTCACTGTTCGCAGCTCTGACACTGGGTCACTGCTTCACTGTCACTTGGTCACTGCATCACTGTTCCCGGCTGTTTCACTGGGCCAGTGCTTCACTGTTCCCAGCTTTGTCACTGGGTCATTGCTTCCCTTTTCCCATCTCTGTCACTGGGCCAGTGCTTCACTGTTCCCAGCTCTGTCACTGGGTTAGTGCTTCACTCCTCCCAGCTCTGTCACAGGGTCAGTGCTTCACTGTTCCCAGCTCTGTCATAGGGTCAGTGCTTCACTGTTCCCAGCTCTGTCACTGGGTCACTGCTTCACTGTTCCCAGCTCTGTGACTGGGTCACTGCTTCACTGTTCACATCTCTTCCACTGGGTCACTGCTTCACTCTTCCCAGCTCTGTCACTGGGTCACTGTTCCCCAGTGTGCCACGGGGTCAGTGTTTCACTGTTCCTAGCTCTGTCACTGGGTCATTGCTTCACTTTTCCCATCTCTGTCACAGTGTCAGTGCTTCACTGTTCCCAGCTCTGTCACTGGGTTACTGCCTCCCTGTTCCCAGCTCTGTCACTGGGTCACTGCCTCCCTGTTCCAAGCTGTCACTGGGTCCCTGCTTCACTGTTCCCAACTCTGTCACTGGGGTCATCGGTTCACTGTTCCCAGCTCTGTCACTGGGTCAGTGCTTCACTGTTCCCAGCTCTGCCAGAGGGTTAATGCTTCATTGTTCCCAACTCTGCCACAGGGTCACTGCATCACTGTTCCCAGCTCTGTCACTGGGTCAGTGCTTCACTGTCACTCGGTCACTGCATCACAGTTCCCGGCTCTTTCACTGGGTCAGTGTTTCACTGTTCCCAGCTCTGTCACTGGGTCAGTGCTTCATTGTTCCCAGCTCTGCCAATTGGGTCACGGCTTCCCTGTTCCCATCTCTGCCACTGGGTCAGAGCTTCACTGTTCCCAGCTCTGTCACTGGGTAACTGCATCACTGCCCCTGCTCTTCCACTGGGTCACTTCCTCACTGTCCCACCTCTGCCACTGGGTCAGTGCTTCACTGCTCACAGCTCTGTCACAGGGTCACTGCTTCACTTTTCACAGCACTGTCACTGTGTCAGTGCTTCACTGTTCCCTGCTCTGTCACTGTGTCACTGCTTCACTGTTCCCATCTTTGCCACTGGGTCGCGAGTTCACTGTTCCTGTCTCTGCCGCTGGGTCACTGCTTCACTGTTCCCAGCTCTGTCACTGGGTTACTGCCTCCCTGTTCCCAGCTCTGTCACTGGGTCACTGCCTCCCTGTTCCAAGCTGTCACTGGGTCCCTGCTTCACTGTTCCCAACTCTGTCACTGGGGTCACTGTTTCACAGTTCCCAGCTCTGTCACTGGGTCAGTGCTTCACTGTTCCCAGCTCTGCCAATTGGGGCACGGCTTCCCTGTTCCCAACTCTGTCACTGGGTCACTGCTTCACTTTTCGCAGCACCGTCACTGGGTCAGTGCTTCACTGTTCCAAGTTCTGTCACTGGGTCACTGCTTCACTGTTCCCAGCTCTGACACTGGCTCAGTCCGTCACAGTCGCAGCTCTGTCACTGGGTCAGTGCTTCACTGGTCCCAGCTCTGTCACTGGGTCACTGCTTCACTGTTCCCAACTCTGTAACTGTTTCACTGTTCCCAACTCTGTACCTGTTTCACTGTTCCCAGCTCTGTCAGTGGGTCACATGCTTCACTGTCACTTGGTCACTGCATCCCTCTTCCCGGCTCTTTCACTGGGTCAGTGCTTCACTGTTCCCAGCTCTGTCACTGGGTCAGTGCTTCACTGTTCCCAGCTCTGTCACTGGGTCATTGCTTCCCTTTTCCCATCTCTGTCACAGGGTCAGTGCTTCACTGTTCCCAGCTCTGTCACTGGGTTACTGCCGCCCTGTTCCCAGCTCTTTCACTGGTTCACTGCTTCACTGTTCCCAACTCTGTCACTGGGTCACTGTTTCACTTTTCCCAGCTCTGTCACTGGGTCAGTGCTTCACTGTTCTCAGCTCTGTCACTGGGTCAGTGCTTCACTGTTCCCAGCTCTGTCACTGGGTCAGTGCTTCTCTGTTCCCAGCTCTGCCAATTGGGTCACTGCGTCACTGTTCCCATCTCTGCCACTGGGTCAGTGCTTCACTCTTCCCAGCTCTGTCATTGGGTGACTGCATCACTGTCCCTGCTCTTCCACTGGGTCACTTCCTCAGTGTCCCAGCTCTGCCACTGGGTCAGTGCTTCACTGTTCCCAGCTCTGTCCCAGGGTCACTGCCTCAGTGCTCCCAGCTCTGTCCCAGGTTCTTGCTTCACTGTTTGCAGTACTGTCACTGGGTCAGTGCTTCACTGTTCCAAGCTCTGTCACTGGGTCAGTGCTTCACTGTTCCCAGCTCTGTCACAGGGTCACTGCTTCACTGTTCCCATCTTTGCCACTGGGTCGCGAATTCACTTTTCCTGGCTCTGCCGCTGGGTCACTGCTTCACTGTTCCCAGTTCTGTCACTGGGTCACTGCTTCACTGTTCCCAGCTCTGTTCCAGGGTTACTGCTTCACTGTTCGCAGCTCTGTCACTGGGTCACTGCTTCACTGTTCCCAACTCTGTAAGTGTTTCACTGTTCGCAGCTCTGACACTGGGTCACTGCTTCACTGTCACTTGGTCACTGCATCACTGTTCCCGGCTGTTTCACTGGGTCAGTGCTTCACTGTTCCCAGCTTTGTCACTGGGTCATTGCTTCCCTTTTCCCATCTCTGTCACAGGGTCAGTGCTTCACTGTTCCCAGCTCTGTCACTGGGTTACTGCCTCCCTGTTCCCAGCACTGTCACTGGGTCACTGCCTCCCTGTTCCAAGCTCTGTCACTGGGCCAGTGCTTCACTGTTCCCAGCTCTGTCACTGGGTCAGTGCTTCACTCCTCCCAGCTCTGTCACAGGGTCAGTGCTTCACTGTTCCCAGCTCTGTCATAGGGTCAGTGCTTCACTGTTCCCAGCTCTGTCACTGGGTCACTGCTTCACTGTTCACATCTCTTCCACTGGGTCACTGCTTCACTCTTCCCAGCTCTGTCATTGGGTCACTGTTCCCCAGTGTGCCACGGGGTCACTGCTTCACTGTTCCCAGCTCTGTTCCAGGGTTACTGCTTCACTGCTCCCAGCTCTGTCCCAGGGTCACTGCTTCACTGTTCGCAGCTCTGTCACTGGGTCACTGCTTCACTGTTCCCAACTCTGTAAGTGTTTCACTGTTCGCAGCTCTGACACTGGGTCACTGCTTCACTGTCACTTGGTCACTGCATCACTGTTCCCGGCTGTTTCACTGGGTCAGTGCTTCACTGTTCCCAGCTTTGTCACTGGGTCATTGCTTCCCTTTTCCCATCTCTGTCACTGGGCCAGTGCTTCACTGTTCCCAGCTCTGTCACTGGGTCAGTGCTTCACTCCTCCCAGCTCTGTCACAGGGTCAGTGCTTCACTGTTCCCAGCTCTGTCATAGGGTCAGTGCTTCACTGTTCCCAGCTCTGTCACTGGGTCAGTGCTTCACTGTTCCCAGCTCTGTGACTGGGTCACTGCTTCACTGTTCACATCTCTTCCACTGGGTCACTGCTTCACTCTTCCCAGCTCTGTCACTGGGTCACTGTTCCCCAGTGTGCCACGGGGTCAGTGTTTCACTGTTCCTAGCTCTGTCACTGGGTCATTGCTTCACTTTTCCCATCTCTGTCACAGTGTCATTGCTTCACTGTTCCCAGCTCTGTCACTGGGTTACTGCCTCCCTGTTCCCAGCTCTGTCACTGGGTCACTGCCTCCCTGTTCCAAGCTGTCACTGGGTCCCTGCTTCACTGTTCCCAACTCTGTCACTGGGGTCATCGGTTCACTGTTCCCAGCTCTGTCACTGGGTCAGTGCTTCACTGTTCCCAGCTCTGCCAGAGGGTTAATGCTTCATTGTTCCCAACTCTGCCACAGGGTCACTGCATCACTGTTCCCAGCTCTGTCACTGGGTCAGTGCTTCACTGTCACTCGGTCACTGCATCACAGTTCCCGGCTCTTTCACTGGGTCAGTGTTTCACTGTTCCCAGCTCTGTCACTGGGTCAGTGCTTCATTGTTCCCAGCTCTGCCAATTGGGTCACGGCTTCCCTGTTCCCATCTCTGCCACTGGGTCAGAGCTTCACTGTTCCCAGCTCTGTCACTGGGTAACTGCATCACTGCCCCTGCTCTTCCACTGGGTCACTTCCTCACTGTCCCACCTCTGCCACTGGGTCAGTGCTTCACTGCTCACAGCTCTGTCACAGGGTCACTGCTTCACTTTTCACAGCACTGTCACTGTGTCAGTGCTTCACTGTTCCCTGCTCTGTCACTGTGTCACTGCTTCACTGTTCCCATCTTTGCCACTGGGTCGCGAGTTCACTGTTCCTGTCTCTGCCGCTGGGTCACTGCTTCACTGTTCCCAGCTCTGTCACTGGGTTACTGCCTCCCTGTTCCCAGCTCTGTCACTGGGTCACTGCCTCCCTGTTCCAAGCTGTCACTGGGTCCCTGCTTCACTGTTCCCAACTCTGTCACTGGGGTCACTGTTTCACAGTTCCCAGCTCTGTCACTGGGTCAGTGCTTCACTGTTCCCAGCTCTGCCAATTGGGGCACGGCTTCCCTGTTCCCAACTCTGTCACTGGGTCACTGCTTCACTTTTCGCAGCACTGTCACTGGGTCAGTGCTTCACTGTTCCAAGTTCTGTCACTGGGTCACTGCTTCACTGTTCCCAGCACTGACACTGGCTCAGTCCGTCACAGTCGCAGCTCTGTCACTGGGTCAGTGCTTCACTGGTCCCAGCTCTGTCACTGGGTCACTGCTTCACTGTTCCCAACTCTGTAACTGTTTCACTGTTCCCAACTCTGTACCTGTTTCACTGTTCCCAGCTCTGTCAGTGGGTCACATGCTTCACTGTCACTTGGTCACTGCATCCCTCTTCCCGGCTCTTTCACTGGGTCAGTGCTTCACTGTTCCCAGCTCTGTCACTGGGTCAGTGCTTCACTGTTCCCAGCTCTGTCACTGGGTCATTGCTTCCCTTTTCCCATCTCTGTCACAGGGTCAGTGCTTCACTGTTCCCAGCTCTGTCACTGGGTTACTGCCGCCCTGTTCCCAGCTCTTTCACTGGTTCACTGCTTCACTGTTCCCAACTCTGTCACTGGGTCACTGTTTCACTTTTCCCAGCTCTGTCACTGGGTCAGTGCTTCACTGTTCTCAGCTCTGTCACTGGGTCAGTGCTTCACTCTTCCCAGCTCTGTCATTGGGTGACTGCATCACTGTCCCTGCTCTTCCACTGGGTCACTTCCTCAGTGTCCCAGCTCTGCCACTGGGTCAGTGCTTCACTGTTCCCAGCTCTGTCCCAGGGTCACTGCCTCAGTGCTCCCAGCTCTGTCCCAGGTTCTTGCTTCACTGTTTGCAGTACTGTCACTGGGTCAGTGCTTCACTGTTCCAAGCTCTGTCACTGGGTCAGTGCTTCACTGTTCCCAGCTCTGTCACAGGGTCACTGCTTCACTGTTCCCATCTTTGCCACTGGGTCGCGAATTCACTTTTCCTGGCTCTGCCGCTGGGTCACTGCTTCACTGTTCCCAGTTCTGTCACTGGGTCACTGCTTCACTGTTCCCAGCTCTGTTCCAGGGTTACTGCTTCACTGTTCGCAGCTCTGACACTGGGTCACTGCTTCACTGTCACTTGGTCACTGCATCACTGTTCCCGGCTGTTTCACTGGGTCAGTGCTTCACTGTTCCCAGCTTTGTCACTGGGTCATTGCTTCCCTTTTCCCATCTCTGTCACAGGGTCAGTGCTTCACTGTTCCCAGCTCTGTCACTGGGTTACTGCCTCCCTGTTCCCAGCACTGTCACTGGGTCACTGCCTCCCTGTTCCAAGCTCTGTCACTGGGCCAGTGCTTCACTGTTCCCAGCTCTGTCACTGGGTCAGTGCTTCACTCCTCCCAGCTCTGTCACAGGGTCAGTGCTTCACTGTTCCCAGCTCTGTCATAGGGTCAGTGCTTCACTGTTCCCAGCTCTGTCACTGGGTCACTGCTTCACTGTTCACATCTCTTCCACTGGGTCACTGCTTCACTCTTCCCAGCTCTGTCACTGGGTCACTGTTCCCCAGTGTGCCACGGGGTCACTGCTTCACTGTTCCCAGCTCTGTTCCAGGGTTACTGCTTCACTGCTCCCAGCTCTGTCCCAGGGTCACTGCTTCACTGTTCGCAGCTCTGTCACTGGGTCACTGCTTCACTGTTCCCAACTCTGTAAGTGTTTCACTGTTCGCAGCTCTGACACTGGGTCACTGCTTCACTGTCACTTGGTCACTGCATCACTGTTCCCGGCTGTTTCACTGGGTCAGTGCTTCACTGTTCCCAGCTTTGTCACTGGGTCATTGCTTCCCTTTTCCCATCTCTGTCACTGGGCCAGTGCTTCACTGTTCCCAGCTCTGTCACTGGGTCAGTGCTTCACTCCTCCCAGCTCTGTCACAGGGTCAGTGCTTCACTGTTCCCAGCTCTGTCATAGGGTCAGTGCTTCACTGTTCCCAGCTCTGTCACTGGGTCACTGCTTCACTGTTCCCAGCTCTGTGACTGGGTCACTGCTTCACTGTTCACATCTCTTCCACTGGGTCACTGCTTCACTCTTCCCAGCTCTGTCACTGGGTCACTGTTCCCCAGTGTGCCACGGGGTCAGTGTTTCACTGTTCCTAGCTCTGTCACTGGGTCAGTGTTTCACTGTTCCCAGCTCTGTCACTTTGTCACTGTCTCACGGTCCCCAGCTCTGTCACTGGGTAACTGCTTCACTGTTCCCAACTCTGCCACTGCTTCACTGTTCCCCGCTGTGTGATGGGGTCACTGTTTCACTGTTCCCAGCTCTGTCTCTGGGTCACTGCTTCACTGTTCCCAGCTCTGCCACTGAGTCAATGTTTCAGTCTTCCCAGTTCTGCCTCTGGCTCACTGCTTCACTGTTCCCACCTCCACCATGGGTCACTGCTTCACTGTTTCCAGCTCTGTCTTTGGGTCATTGCTACACTGTTCCCAGCTCTGCCACTGGGTAAGTGCTTCACTGTTCCCAGCTCTGTGACTGGGTCACTGCTTCACTGTTCCCATCTCTGCCACTGGGTCAGTTCTTCACTGTTCCCAGCTCTGTCACGGGGTCACTGCTTCACTGTTCCCATCTCTGCCACTGGGTCGCGACTTCACTGTTCCCGGCTCTGCCGCTGGGTCACTGCTTCACTGTTCCCAGTTCTGTCACTGCGTCACAGCTTCAAAGTTCCAGTTCTGTCACTGGGTCACTGCTTCACTGTTCCCAGCTCTCTCCAAGGGTCACTGCTTCACTTCTCCCAGCTCTGTCCCAGTGTCACTGCTTCACTGATCCCAGCACTGTCACTGGGTCAGTGCTTCACTTTTCCCATCTCTGTCACAGGGTCAGTGCTTCACTGTTCCCAGCTCTGTCACTGGGTTACTGCCTCCCTGTTCCCAGCTCTGTCACTGGGTCACTGCCTCCCTGTTGCAAGCTCTGGCACTGGGTCACTGTTTCACTGTTCCCAGCTCTGTCACTGTGTCAGTGCTTCACTGTTCCCAGCTCTGTCACTGTGTCAGTGCTTCACTGTTCCCAGCTCTGTCACAGGGTCGCTGCTTCACTGTTCCCAACTCTGTCACTGGGTCACTGCTTCACTGTTCCCAGCTCTGTCACTGCTTCTCTTTTCCCAGCTCTGTCACTGGGTCAGTGCTTCACTGTTCCCAGCTCTGTCACTGGGTCAGTGCTTCACTGTTCCCAGCTCTGTCACTGGGTCAGTGCTTCACTTTTCCCAGCTCTGTCACTGGGTCAGTGCTTCACAGTCGCAGCTCTGTCACTGGGTCAGTGCTTCACTGTTCCCAGCTCTGTCACTGGGTCAGTGCTTCACTGTTCCCAGCTCTGTCACTGGGTCAGTGCTTCACTTTTCCCAGCTCTGTCACTGGGTCAGTGCTTCACTGTTCCCAGCTCTGTCACAGGGTCAGTGCTTCACTGTTCCCAGCTCTGTCACTGGGTTACTGCCGCCCTGTTCCCAGCTCTGTCACTGGGTCACTGTTTCACTGTTTCCAGCTCTTTCACTGGGTCAGTGCTTCACTGTTCACAGCTCTGCCACTGGGTCAGTGCTTCACTGTTCCCAGCTCTGTCGCAGGGTCACTGCCCCCTTGTTCCCAGCTCTGCCACTGGGTTAATGCTTCACTGTTCCCCACTCTGCCACAGTGTCACTGCGTCACTGTTCCCAGCTCTGCCAATTGGGTCACGGCTTCCCTGTTCCCAACTCTGCCACTGGGCCACTGTTTCACTGTTCCCAGCTCTGTCACAGGGTCAATGCTTCACTGTTCCCAGCTCTGTCACTGGGTCGCTGCTTCACTGTTCCCAGCTCTGTCACAGGGTCAGTGCTTCACTTCTTCCAGCTCTTTCACTGGGTCACTGCTTCACTGTTCCCATCTCTGCCACTGGGTCACTGTTTCACTGTTCCCTGCTCTGTCACAGGGTCAGTGCTTCACTGTTCCAAGCTCTATCACTGGGTCATTGCTTCACTGTTCCCAGCTCTGCCACAGTGTCACTGCATCACTGATCCCAGCTCTGTCCCTGCCTCAGTGCGTCACTGTTCCCAGCTCTGCCAATTGGGTCACGGCTTCCCTGTTCCCAACTCTGCCACTGGGCCACTGTTTCACTGTTCCCAGCTCTGTCACAGGGTCAATGCTTCACTGTTCCCAGCTCTGTCACTGGGTCGCTGCTTAACTGTTCCCAGCTCTGTCACAGGGTCAGTGCTTCACTTCTCCCAGCTCTGTCCCAGGGTCACTGCTTCACTGATCCCTGCACTGTCACTGGTTCAGTGCTTCACTGTTCCCAGCTCTGCCTCTGGGTCAGTGCTTCACTGTTCCCAGCTCTGTCACTGGGTCACTGCTTCACTGTTCCCAGCTCTGTCACTGGTTCAGTGCCTCACTGTTCACTGCTCTGTCACTGGGTCAGTGCATCACAGTCCCAGCTCTGTCACTGGGTCTGTGCTTCACTGTTCCCAGCTTTGTCACTGGGTCACTGCTTCACTGTTCCCTGCTCTGTCACTGCTTCACTGTTCACAGCTCTGTCACTGGGTCACTGCTTCTCTGTTCCCAGCTCTGTCACTGGGTCAGTGCTTCACTGTTCCTACCTCTGTCACTGGGTCAATGCTTCACTGTTCCCAGCTCTGTCACAGGGTCAGTGCTTCACTGTTCCCAGCTCTGTCACTGGGTCACTGCTTCTCTGTTCCCATCTCTGCCACTGGGTCACTGCTTTACTGTTCCCAGATCTGTCACTGCTTCACTGTTCCCCACTGTGCCACTGCTTCACTGTTCCCAGCTCTGCCACTGAGTCGCTTTTTCACTGTTCCCAGCTCTGCCACTGGCTCACTGCTTCACTGTTCCCACCTCCACCACTGGGTCACTGCTTCACTCTTTCCAGCTCTGTCTTTGGGTCATTGCTTCACTGTTCCCAGCTCTGCCACAGGGTAAGTGCTTCACTGTTACCAGCTCTGTGACTGGGTCACTGCTTCACTGTTCCCAGCTCTGTCTCTGGGTCACTGCTTCCAGGTTCCCATCTCTGCCACTAGGTCAGTGCTTCACTGTTCCCAGCTCTGTGACTGGGTCACTGCCTCCCTGTTCCAAGCTCTGTCACTGGGTCACTGTTTCACTGTTCCCAGCTCTGTCAATTGGTCAGTGCTTCACTGTTCCCAGCTCTGTCACTGGGTCACTGCTTCACTGTTCCCAGCTCTGCCACTGGGTCACTGCTTCACTGTTCCCAGCTCTGCCACGGGGTCACTGCTTCACTGTTCCCAGCTCTGTCACTGGGTCAGTGCTTCACTGTTCCCAGCTCTGTCACTCGGTCATTGCTTTACTCTTCCCAGCTCTTCCACTGGGTTAATGCTTCACTGTTCCCCACTCTGCCACAGGGTCACTGCATCACTGTTCCCAGCTCTGTCACTGGGTCACTGTTCCACTGTTCCCAGCTCTGTCACAGGGTCAGTGCTTCACTTTTCCCAGCTCTGTCACTGGGTCACTGCCTCCCTGTTCCAAGCTCTGTCACTGGGTCACTGTTGCACTGTTCCCAGCTCTGTCACTGGGTCAGTGCTTCACTGTTGCCAGCTCTGTCACTGGGTCAGTGCTTCACTGTTCCCAGCTCTGTCACAGGGTCAGTGCCTCACTGTTCCCAACTCTGTCACTGGGTCACTGCTTCACTGTTCCCAGGTCTGTCACTGCTTCATTGTTCCCTGCTCTATCACTGGGTCACTGTTTCACTGTTCCCAGCTCTGTCGCTGGGTCACTGATTCACTGTTCCCAGCTCTGTCGCATTGTCACTGCATAACGGTCCCCAGCTCTGTCACTGGGTAACTGCTTCACTGTTCCCAGCTTTGTAACTACTTCACAGTTCCCCCGTCCACCACTGGGTCACTTCCTCACTGTCCCAGCTCGGCCACTGGGTCAGTGCTTCACTGTTCCCAGCTCTGTCCCAGGGTCACTGCTTCACTGCTCCCAGCTCTGTCCCAGTGTCACTGCTTCATTGTTCGCAGCACTTTCACTGGGTCAGTGCTTCACTGTTCGAAGCTCTGTCACTGGGTCAGTGCTTCACTGTTCCCAGCTCTGCCACAGGGTTAATGCTTCATTGTTCCCAACACTGCCACAGGGTCACTGCATCACTGTTCCCAGCTCTGTCACTGGGTCAGTGCTTCACTGTTCCCAGCTCTGCCAATTGGGTCACGGCTTCCCTGTTCCCAACTCTGCCACTGGGTCACTGCGTCACTGTTCCCATCTCTGCCACTGGGTCAGTGCTTCACTGTTCCCAGCTCTGTCACTGGGTGACTGCATCACTGTCCCTGCTCTTCCACTGGGTCACTTCCTCACTGTCCCAGCTCGGCCACTGGGTCAGTGCTTCACTGTTCCCAGCTCTGTCCCAGGGTCACTGCTTCACTGCTCCCAGCTCTGCCACTGGGTCACTGTGTCACTGTTCCCATCTCTGCCACTGGGTCAGTGCTTCACTGTTCCCAGCTCTGTCACTGGGTGACTGCATCACTGTCCCTCCTCTTTCACTGGGTCACTTCCTCACTGTCCCAGCTCGGCCACTGGGTCAGTGCTTCACTGTTCCCAGCTCTGTCCCAGGGTCACTGCTTCACTGCTCCCAGCTCTGTCACTGGGTCAGTGCTTCACTGTTCCCAGCTCTGTCACTGGGTCATTGCTTCACTGTTCCCATCTTTGCCGCTGGGTTGCGAGTTCACTGTTCCTGGCTCTGCCGCTGGGTCACTGCTTCACTGTTCCCATTCTGTCACTGGGTCACTGCTTCACTGCTGCCAGCTCTGTCCCAGGGTCACTGCTTCACTCTTCGCAGCACTGTCACTGGGTCAGTGCTTCACTGTTCCCAGCTCTGCAAATTGGGTCACGGCTTCCCTGTTCCCAACCCTGCCACTGGGTCACTGTTCCACTGTTCCCAGCTCTGTCACAGGGTCAGTGCTTCACATTTCCCAGCTCTGTCACTGGGTCAGTGCTTCACTTTTCCCAGCTCTGTCACTGGGTCAGTGCTTCACAGTCCCAGCTCTATCACTGGGTCAGTGCTTCACAGTCCCGGCTCTGTCACTGGGTCTGTGCTTCACTCTTCCCAGCTCTGTCACTTGGTCACTGCATCACTGTTCCCAGCTCTGTCACTGGGTCAGTGCTTCACTGTTCCCAACTCTGTCACTGTGTCACTGCTTCACTGTTCCCAGCTCTGTCACTGCTTCTCTGTTCCCAGCTCTGTCACTGGGTCATTGCTTCACTGTTCCCAGCTCTGTCGCAGGGTTACTGCCCCCTTGTTCCCAGCTCTGCCACTGGGTTAATGCTTCACTGTTCCCCACTCTGCCACAGTGTCACTGCATCACTGATCCCAGCTCTGTCACTGCGTCAGTGCGTCACTGTTCCCAGCTCTGCCAATTGGGTCACGGCTTCCCTGTTCCCAACTCTGCCACTGGGCCACTGTTTCACTGTTCCCAGCTCTGTCACAGGGTCAATGCTTCACTGTTCCCAGCTCTGTCACTGGGTCGCTGCTTCACTGTTCCCAGCTCTGTCACAGGGTCAGTGCTTCACTTCTTCCAGCTCTGTCCCAGGGTCACTGCTTCACTGATCCCTGCACTGTCACTGATTCAGTGCTTCACTGTTCCAAGCTCTGCCTCTGGGTCAGTGCTTCACTGTTCCCAGCTCTGTCACTGGGTCACTGCTTCACTGTTCCCAGCTCTGTCACTGGTTCAGTGCTTCACTGTTCCCAACTCTATCACTGTGTCACTGCTTCACTGTTCCCAGCTCTGTCACTGCTTCTCTGTTCCCAGCTCTGTCACTGGGTCACTGCTTCACTGTTCCAAGCTCTGTCACTGGGTCATTGCTTCACTGTTCCCAGCTCTGTCACAGGGTCAGTGCTTCACTGTTCCCAGCTCTGTCACTGGGTCAGTGCTTCACTGTTCCCAGCTCTGTCACTGGGTCACTGCTTCACTGTTCCCAGCTCTGTCACAGGGTCAATGCTTCACTGTTCCCAGCTCTGTCACTGATTCACTGTTCCCAGCTCTGTCACAGGGTCACTGCTTCACTGTTCCCAGCTCTGTCACTGATTCACTGTTCCCAGCTCTGTCACTGGGTCACTGCTTCACTGTTCCGAGCTCTGTCACAGGGTCAGTGCTTCACTGTTCCAAGCTCTATCACTGGGTCATTGCTTCACTGTTCCCAGCTCTGTCACAGGGTCAATGCTTCACTGTTCCCAGCTCTGTCACTGGGTCGCTGCTTAACTGTTCCCAGCTCTGTCACAGGGTCAGTGCTTGACTTCTCCCAGCTCTGTCCCAGGGTCACTGCTTCACTGATCCATGCACTGTCACTGGTTCAGTGCTTCACTGTTCCCAGCTCTGCCTCTGGGTCAGTGCTTCACTGTTCCCAGCTCTGCCTCTGGGTCAGTGCTTCACTGTTCCTAGCTCTGTCACAGGGTCAGTGCTTCACTGTTCCCAGCTCTGTCCCAGGGTCAATGCTTCACTGTTCCCAGCTTTGTCACTTGGTCACTGCATCACTGTTCCTGTCTCTTGCACTGGGTCAGTGATTCACTGTTCCCAGCTCTGTCATTGGTTCATTGCTTCACTTTTCCCATCTCTGTCACAGGGTCAGTGCTTCACTGTTCCCAGCTTTGTCACTGGGTTACTGCCTCCCTGTTCCCAGCTCTCTCACTGGGTCACTGACTCCCTGTTCCAAGCTCTGTCACTGTGTCACTGCTTCACTGTTCCCTGCTCTGTCACTGCTTCACTGTTCACAGCTCTGTCACTGCGTCACTGCTTCTCTGTTCCCAGCTCTGTCACTGGGTCAGTGCTTCACTGTTCCAAGCTCTGTCACTGGGTCATTGCTTCACTGTTCCCAGCTCTGTCACTGGGTCAGTGCTTCACTGTTCCCAGCTCTGTCACTGGGTCAGTGCTTCACTGTTCACAGCTCTGTCACAGGGTCACTGCTTCACTGTTCCCAGCTCTGTCACTGGGTCAGTGCTTCACTGTCCCAGCTCTGTCACTGGTTCAGTGCCTCACTGTTCCCAGCACTGTCACTGGGTCACGGCCCCCTTGTTCCCAGCTCTGCCACATGGTTAATGCTTCACTGTTCACAGCTCTGTCACAGGGTCACTGCTTCTATGTTCCCAGCTCTGTCACTGGGTCAGTGCTTCACTGTTCCAAGCTCTGTCACTGGGTCATTGCTTCACTGTTCCCAGCTCTGTCACTGGGTCAGTGCTTCACTGTTCCCAGCTCTGTCACTGGGTCACTGCTTCACTGTTCCCATCTCTGCCACTGGGTCACTGCTTCACTGTTCCCATCTCTGCCACTGGGTCACTGTTTCACTGTTCCCAGCTCTATCACTGGTTCGCTGCTTCTCTGTCCCAGCTCTAACACTGGGTCACCTCCTCCCTGTTCCCAGCTCTGCCACTGGGTTAATGCTTCATTGCTCGCAACTCTGTCACTGGGTCAGTGCTTCACTGTTCCCAGCTCTGTCACTGGGTCACTGCTTCACTGTTCCCAGCTCTGTCACTGGGTCACTGCTTCACTGTTCCCAGCTCTGTCACTGGGTCAGTGCTTCACTGTTCCCAGCTCTGTCACAGGGTCAGTGCTTCACTGTTCCCAGATCTGTCACTGCTTCACTGTTCCCAGCTCTGTCACTGCTTCATTGTTCCCTGCTCTATCACTGGGTCACTGCTTCTCTGTTCCCAGCTCTGTCATTGGGTCCGTGCATCACTTTTCCCAGCTCTGTCACAGGGTCAGTGCTTCGCTGTTCCCAACTCTGTCACTGGGTCACTGCTTCACTGTTCCCAGCTCTGTCACTGGGTCACTGCTTCACTGTTCCCAGCTCTGTCACTGGTTCACTGCTTCACTGTTCCCAGCTCTGCCACGGGGTCACTGCTTCACTGTGCCCAGCTCTGTCACTGGGTCAGTGCTTCACTGTTCCCAGCTCTGTCACTCGGTCACTGCTTTACTCTTCCCAGCTCTGTCACTGGGTCAGTGCTTCACTGTTCCCAGCTCTGTCACTGGGTCAGTGCTTCACTGTTCCCAGCTCTGCCAATTGGGTCACGGCTTCCCTGTTCCCAACCCTGCCACTGGGTCACTGTACCACTGTTCCCAGCTCTGTCACAGGGTCAGTGCTTCACTTTTCCCAGCTCTGGCACTGGGTTACTGCCTCCCTGTTCCCAGCTCTCTCACTGGGTCACTGCCTCCCTGTTCCAACCTCTGTCACTGGGTCACTGTTGCACTGTTCCCAGCTCTGTCACTGGGTCAGTGCTTCACTGTTGCCAGCTCTGTCACTGCTTCACTGTTCCCAGCTCTGTCACTGGGTCACTGCTTCTCTGTTCCCAGCTCTGTCACTGGGTCCGTGCTTCACTGTTCCCAGATCTGTCACTGCTTCACTGTTCCCCGCTCTACTATTGGGTCACTGTTTCACTGTTCCCCAGTGTGCCACGGGGTCACTGTTTCACTGTTGCCAGCTCTGTCGCATTGTCACTGCATCATGGTCCCCAGCTCTGTCACTGGGTAACTGCTTCACTGATCCCAGCTCTGTCACTGCTTCACAGTTCCCCCATCCACCACTGTGTCACTGTTTCACTGTTTCCAGCTCTGTCACTGGGTCATTGCTTCACTGTCCCTGCTCTTCCACTGGGTCACTTCTTCACTTTCCCAGCTCTGCCACTGGGTCACAGCTTTACTGCTCCCAGCTCTGTCCCAGGGTCAGTGTGTAACTGTTACCAGCACTGTGACTGGGTCACTGCTTCACTGTTCCCAGCTCTGACCCTCGGTCAGTGCTTCACTGTTCCCAGCTCTGTTATTGGGTCACTGCTTCACTGTTCCTAGCTCTGTCACTGGGTCACTGCTTCACTGTTCCCAGCTCTGCCACTGGGTCACTGCTTCACTGTTCCAGCTCTGTTATTGGGTCACTGCTTCACTGTTCCCAGATCTGTCTCTGGGTCACTGCTTCAATGTTCCCAAATCTGTCCCTGTTTCACTGTTCCCAGCTCTGTCCCTGGGTCACTGCTTCACTGTCACTTGGTCACTGCATCACTGTTCCCGGCTCTGTCACTGGGTCATTGCTTCACTTTTCCCATCTCTGTCACAGTTTCAGTGCTTCACTGTTCCCAGCTTTGTCCCTGGGTTACTGCCTCCCTGTTCCCAGCTCTGTCACTGGGTCACTGCCTCCCTGTTCCAAGCTGTCACTGGGTCACTGCTTCACTGTTCCCAACTCTGTCACTGGGGTCACTGTTTCACTGTTCCCAGCTCTGTCACTGGGTTAGTGCTTCACTGTTCCCAGCTCTGTCACTGGGTCAGTGCTTCACTGTTCCCAGCTCTGCCAATTGGGTCACAGCTTCCCTATTCCCAACTCTACCACTGGGTCAGTGCGTCACTGTTCCCATCTCTGCCACTGGGTCAGTGCTTCACAGTTCCCAGCTCTGTCACTGGGTGACTGCATCACTGTCCCTGCTCTTCCACTGGGTCACTTCCTCACTGTCCCACAGCTCGGCCACTGGGTCAGTGCTTCACTGTTCCCAGCTCTGTCCCAGGGTCACTGCTTCACTGCTCCCAGCTCTGTCACTGGGTCACTGCTTCACTGTTCGCAGCACTGTCACTGGGTCAGTGCTTCACTGTTCCCAGCTCTGTCACTGGGTCACTTCTTCACTGTTCCCATCTTTGCCACTGGGTCACGAGTTCACTGTTCCCAGCTCTGCCGCTGGATCACTGCTTCACTGTTCCCAGCTCTGTCACTGGGTCACTGCTTCACTTTTCCCATCTCTGCCACTGGGGTCACTGCTTCACTGTTCCCATCTCTGCCACCGGGTCAGATCTTCACTGTTCCCAGCTCTGCCACTGGGTAACTGCATCACTGTCCCTGCTCTTCCACTGGGTCACTTCTTCACTGTCCCAGCTCTGCCACTGGGTCACTGCTTCACTGTTCCCAGCTCCGTCACGGGGTCACTGCGTCACTGTTCCCAGCTCTGTCACTGGGTCACTGCTTCTCTGTTCCCAGCTCTGTCACTGGGTCCGTGCTTCACTGTTCCCAGCTCTGTCACTGGGTCATTGCTTCACTGTTCCCAGCTCTGTCACTGCTTCACTGTTCCCCGCTCTACTATTGGGTCACTGCTTCACTGTTCCCCAGTGTGCCACGGGGTCACTGTTTCATTGTTCCCAGCTCTGTCGTATTGTCACTGCATCATGGTCCCCAGCTCTGTCACTGGGTCATTGCTTCACTGTTCCCAGCTCTGTCACTGCTTCACTGTTCCCCGCTCTACTATTGGGTCACTGCTTCACTGTTCCCCAGTGTGCCACGGGGTCACTGCTTCACTGTTCCCAGCTCTGTCGCATTGTCACTGCATCATGGTCCCCAGCTCTGTCACTGGGTAACTGCTTCACTGTTCCCAGCTCTGTCACTGCTTCACAGTTCCCCCATCCACCACTTTTTCACTTTTTCACTGTTTCCAGCTCTGTCACTGGGTCACTGCTTCACTGTCCCTGCTCTTCCACTGGGTCACTTCTTCACTTTCCCAGCTCTGCCACTGGGTCACAGCTTTATTGTTCCCAGCTCTGTCCCAGGGTCAGTGCTTCACTCTTCCCAGCTCTGTCCCAGGGTCAGTGCTTCACTCTTCCCAGCTCTGTCCCAGGGTCACTGCTTCACTGCTCACAGCTCTGTCACTGGGTCACTGCTTCACTGTTCGCAGCTCTGTCACTGGGTCAGTGCTTCACTGTTCCCAGCTCTGTCACTGGGTCACTGCTTCACTGTTCCCATCTTTGCCACTGGGTCACGAGTTCACTGTTCCTGGCTCTGCCGCTGGATCACTGCTTCACTGTTCCCAGCTCTGTCACTGGGTCACTGCTTCACTTTTCCCATCTCTGCCACTGGGGTCACTGCTTCACTGTTCCCATCTCTGCCACCGGGTCAGTGCTTCACTGTTCCCAGCTCTGCCACTGGGTAACTGCATCACTGTCCCTGCTCTTCCACTGGGTCACTTCTTCACTGTCCCAGCTCTGCCACTGGGTCACTTCTTCACTTTCCCAGCTCTGCCACTGGGTCACAGCTTTATTGTTCCCAGCTCTGTCCCAGTGTCACTGCTTCACTGCTCCCAGCTCTGTCCCAGGGTCAGTGTGTCACTGTTACCAGCACTGTGACTGGGTCAGTTCTTCACTGTTCCAAGCTCTGTCACTGGGCTAGTGCTTCACTGTTCCAAGCTTTGTCACTGGGTCAGTGCTTCACTGTACCAGTTCTTACGCTGGGTCAGTCCTTCCCAGTGCAAGCTCTGTCACTGGGTCAGTGCTTCACTGTTCCCAGCTCTGTTATTGGGTCACTGCTTCACTGTTCCCAGCTCTGTCACTGGGTCATTGCTTCACTGTTCCCAGCTCTGTCGCATTGTTACTGCATCATGGCCCCCAGCTCTGTCACTGGGTAACTGCTTCACTGTTCCCAGCTCTGTCACTGCTTCACAGTTCCCCCATCCACCACTGTGTCACTGTTTCACTGTTTCCAGCTCTGTCACTGGGTCACTGCTTCACTGTCCCTGCTCTTCCACTGGGTCACTTCTTCACTTTCCCAGCTCTGCCACTGGGTCACAGCTTTACTGCTCCCAGCTCTGTCCCAGGGTCAGTGTGTAACTGTTACCAGCACTGTGACTGGGTCACTGCTTCACTGTTCCCAGCTCTGACCCTCGGTCAGTGCTTCACTGTTCCCAGCTCTGTTATTGGGTCACTGCTTCACTGTTCCTAGCTCTGTCACTGGGTCACTGCTTCACTGTTCCCAGCTCTGCCACTGGGTCACTGCTTCACTGTTCCAGCTCTGTTATTGGGTCACTGCTTCACTGTTCCCAGATCTGTCTCTGGGTCACTGCTTCAATGTTCCCAAATCTGTCCCTGTTTCACTGTTCCCAGCTCTGTCCCTGGGTCACTGCTTCACTGTCACTTGGTCACTGCATCACTGTTCCCGGCTCTGTCACTGGGTCATTGCTTCACTTTTCCCATCTCTGTCACAGTTTCAGTGCTTCACTGTTCCCAGCTTTGTCCCTGGGTTACTGCCTCCCTGTTCCCAGCTCTGTCACTGGGTCACTGCCTCCCTGTTCCAAGCTGTCACTGGGTCACTGCTTCACTGTTCCCAACTCTGTCACTGGGGTCACTGTTTCACTGTTCCCAGCTCTGTCACTGGGTTAGTGCTTCACTGTTCCCAGCTCTGTCACTGGGTCAGTGCTTCACTGTTCCCAGCTCTGCCAATTGGGTCACAGCTTCCCTATTCCCAACTCTACCACTGGGTCACTGCGTCACTGTTCCCATCTCTGCCACTGGGTCAGTGCTTCACAGTTCCCAGCTCTGTCACTGGGTGACTGCATCACTGTCCCTGCTCTTCCACTGGGTCACTTCCTCACTGTCCCACAGCTCGGCCACTGGGTCAGTGCTTCACTGTTCCCAGCTCTGTCCCAGGGTCACTGCTTCACTGCTCCCAGCTCTGTCACTGGGTCACTGCTTCACTGTTCGCAGCACTGTCACTGGGTCAGTGCTTCACTGTTCCCAGCTCTGTCACTGGGTCACTTCTTCACTGTTCCCATCTTTGCCACTGGGTCACGAGTTCACTGTTCCCAGCTCTGCCGCTGGATCACTGCTTCACTGTTCCCAGCTCTGTCACTGGGTCACTGCTTCACTTTTCCCATCTCTGCCACTGGGGTCACTGCTTCACTGTTCCCATCTCTGCCACCGGGTCAGATCTTCACTGTTCCCAGCTCTGCCACTGGGTAACTGCATCACTGTCCCTGCTCTTCCACTGGGTCACTTCTTCACTGTCCCAGCTCTGCCACTGGGTCACTGCTTCACTGTTCCCAGCTCCGTCACGGGGTCACTGCGTCACTGTTCCCAGCTCTGTCACTGGGTCACTGCTTCTCTGTTCCCAGCTCTGTCACTGGGTCCGTGCTTCACTGTTCCCAGCTCTGTCACTGGGTCATTGCTTCACTGTTCCCAGCTCTGTCACTGCTTCACTGTTCCCCGCTCTACTATTGGGTCACTGCTTCACTGTTCCCCAGTGTGCCACGGGGTCACTGTTTCATTGTTCCCAGCTCTGTCGTATTGTCACTGCATCATGGTCCCCAGCTCTGTCACTGGGTCATTGCTTCACTGTTCCCAGCTCTGTCACTGCTTCACTGTTCCCCGCTCTACTATTGGGTCACTGCTTCACTGTTCCCCAGTGTGCCACGGGGTCACTGCTTCACTGTTCCCAGCTCTGTCGCATTGTCACTGCATCATGGTCCCCAGCTCTGTCACTGGGTAACTGCTTCACTGTTCCCAGCTCTGTCACTGCTTCACAGTTCCCCCATCCACCACTTTTTCACTTTTTCACTGTTTCCAGCTCTGTCACTGGGTCACTGCTTCACTGTCCCTGCTCTTCCACTGGGTCACTTCTTCACTTTCCCAGCTCTGCCACTGGGTCACAGCTTTATTGTTCCCAGCTCTGTCCCAGGGTCAGTGCTTCACTCTTCCCAGCTCTGTCCCAGGGTCACTGCTTCACTGCTCACAGCTCTGTCACTGGGTCACTGCTTCACTGTTCGCAGCTCTGTCACTGGGTCAGTGCTTCACTGTTCCCAGCTCTGTCACTGGGTCACTGCTTCACTGTTCCCATCTTTGCCACTGGGTCACGAGTTCACTGTTCCTGGCTCTGCCGCTGGATCACTGCTTCACTGTTCCCAGCTCTGTCACTGGGTCACTGCTTCACTTTTCCCATCTCTGCCACTGGGGTCACTGCTTCACTGTTCCCATCTCTGCCACCGGGTCAGTGCTTCACTGTTCCCAGCTCTGCCACTGGGTAACTGCATCACTGTCCCTGCTCTTCCACTGGGTCACTTCTTCACTGTCCCAGCTCTGCCACTGGGTCACTTCTTCACTTTCCCAGCTCTGCCACTGGGTCACAGCTTTATTGTTCCCAGCTCTGTCCCAGTGTCACTGCTTCACTGCTCCCAGCTCTGTCCCAGGGTCAGTGTGTCACTGTTACCAGCACTGTGACTGGGTCAGTTCTTCACTGTTCCAAGCTCTGTCACTGGGCTAGTGCTTCACTGTTCCAAGCTTTGTCACTGGGTCAGTGCTTCACTGTACCAGTTCTTACGCTGGGTCAGTCCTTCCCAGTGCAAGCTCTGTCACTGGGTCAGTGCTTCACTGTTCCCAGCTCTGTTATTGGGTCACTGCTTCACTGTTCCCAGCTCTGTCACTGGGTCATTGCTTCACTGTTCCCAGCTCTGTCGCATTGTTACTGCATCATGGCCCCCAGCTCTGTCACTGGGTAACTGCTTCACTGTTCCCAGCTCTGTCACTGCTTCACAGTTCCCCCATCCACCACTGTGTCACTGTTTCACTGTTTCCAGCTCTGTCACTGGGTCACTGCTTCACTGTCCCTGCTCTTCCACTGGGTCACTTCTTCACTTTCCCAGCTCTGCCACTGGGTCACGGCTTTATTGTTCCCAGCTCTGTCCCAGGGTCACTGCTTCACTGCTCCCAGCTCTGTCCCAGGGTCAGTGTGTCACTGTTACCAGCACTGTGACTGGGTCAGTTCTTCACTGTTCCAAGCTCTGTCACTGGGCTAGTGCTTCACTGTTCCAAGCTTTGTCACTGGGTCAGTGCTTCACTGTACCAGTTCTTACGCTGGGTCAGTCCTTCCCAGTGCAAGCTCTGTCACTGGGTCAGTGCTTCACTGTTCCCAGCTCTGTTATTGGGTCACTGCTTCACTGTTCCCAGCTCTGTCACTGGGTCACTGCTTCACTGTTCCCAGCTCTGTCACTGGGTCAGTGCTTCACTGTTCCCAGCTCTGTCACTGGGTCATTGCTTCACTGTTCCCAGCTCTGTCACTGCTTCACTGTTCCCCGCTCTACTATTGGGTCACTGCTTCACTGTTCCCCAGTGTGCCCCGGGGTCACTGTTTCACTGTTCCCAGCTCTGTCACTGGGTCACTGCTTCACTGTTCCCAGCTCTGTCGCATTGTCACTGCATCATGGTCCCCAGCTCTGTCACTGGGTAACTGCTTCACTGATCCCAGCTCTGTCACTGCTTCACAGTTCCCCCATCCACCACTGTGTCACTGTTTCACTGTTTCCAGCTCTGTCACTGGGTCATTGCTTCACTGTCCCTGCTCTTCCACTGGGTCACTTCTTCACTTTCCCAGCTCTGCCACTGGGTCACAGCTGTACTGTTCCCAGCTCTGTCCCAGGGTCAGTGTGTCACTGTTACCAGCACTGTGACTGGGTCAGTGCTTCACTGTTCCAAGCTTTGTCACTGGGTCAGTGCTTCACTGTTCCCAGCTCTGTTATTGGGTCACTGCTTCACTGTTCCTAGCTCTGTCACTGGGTCACTGCTTCACTGTTCCCAGCTCTGCCACTGGGTCACTGCTTCACTGTTCCCAGCTCTGTCACTGGGTCATTGCTTCACTGTTCCCAGCTCTGTCACTGGGTCACTGCTTCACTGTTCCCAGCTCTGTCACTGGGTCATTGCTTCACTGTTCCCAGCTCTGTCACTGGGTCATTGCTTCACTGTTCCCAGCTCTGTTATTGGGTCACTGCTTCACTGTTCCCAACTCTGTCACTGGGTCAGTGCTTCACTGTTCCCAGATCTGTCTCTGGGTCACTGCTTCACTGTTCCCAAATCTGTCCCTGTTTCACTGTTCCCAGCTCTGTCCCTGGGTCACTGCTTCACTGTCACTTGGTCACTGCATCACTGTTCCCGGCTCTTTCACTGGGTCATTGCTTCACTTTTCCCATCTCTGTCACTGGGTCAGTGCTTCACTGTTCCCAGCTTTGTCCCTGGGTTACTGCCTCCCTGTTCCCAGCTCTGTCACTGGGTCACTGCCTCCCTGTTCCAAGCTGTCACTGGGTCACTGCTTCACTGTTCCCAACTCTGTCACTGGGGTCACTGTTTCACTGTTCCCAGCTCTGTCACTGGGTTAGTGCTTCACTGTTCCCAGCTCTGTCACTGGGTCAGTGCTTCACTGTTCCCAACTCTACCACTGGGTCACTGCGTCACTGTTCCCATCTCTGCCACTGGGTCAGTGCTTCACAGTTCCCAGCTCTGTCACTGGGTGACTGCATCACTGTCCCTGCTCTTCCACTGGGTCACTTCCTCACTGTCCCACAGCTCGGCCACTGGGTCAGTGCTTCACTGTTCCCAGCTTTGTCACTGGGTTACTGCCTCCCTGTTCCCAGCTCTGTCACTGGGTCAGTGCTTCACTGTTCCAAGCTCTGTCACTGGGTCAGTGCTTCACTGTTCCCAGCTCTGTTATTGGGTCACTGCTTCACTGTTCCCAGCTCTGTCACTGGGTCA
Organism: Isurus oxyrinchus; assembly: GCA_026770705.1. Lineage (NCBI taxonomy): Eukaryota > Metazoa > Chordata > Chondrichthyes > Lamniformes > Lamnidae > Isurus > Isurus oxyrinchus. The sequence goes on from JANJGN010000240.1 coordinate 452,616, forward strand.
CTGCTTCACTGTTCCCAGCTCTGTCACTGGGTCAGTGCTTCACTGTTCCCAGCTCTGTCACTGGGTCATTGCTTCACTGTTCCCAGCTCTGTCACTGCTTCACTGTTCCCCGCTCTACTATTGGGTCACTGCTTCACTGTTCCCCAGTGTGCCCCGGGGTCACTGTTTCACTGTTCCCAGCTCTGTCACTGGGTCACTGCTTCACTGTTCCCAGCTCTGTCACTGCTTCACAGTTCCCCCATCCACCACTGTGTCACTGTTTCACTGTTTCCAGCTCTGTCACTGGGTCACTGCTTCACTGTCCCTGCTCTTCCACTGGGTCACTTCTTCACTTTCCCAGCTCTGCCACTGGGTCACAGCTTTATTGTTCCCAGCTCTGTCCCAGGGTCACTGCTTCACTGCTCCCAGCTCTGTCCCAGGGTCAGTGTGTCACTGTTACCAGCACTGTGACTGGGTCAGTTCTTCACTGTTCCAAGCTCTGTCACTGGGCTAGTGCTTCACTGTTCCAAGCTTTGTCACTTGGTCAGTGCTTCACTGTTCCCATCTCTGTCACTGCTTCACAGTTCCCCCATCCACCACTTTTTCACTTTTTCACTGTTTCCAGCTCTGTCACTGGGTCACTGCTTCACTGTCCCTGCTCTTCCACTGGGTCACTTCTTCACTTTCCCAGCTCTGCCACTGGGTCACAGCTTTATTGTTCCCAGCTCTGTCCCAGGGTCAGTGCTTCACTGTTCCCAGCTCTGTCCCAGGGTCACTGCTTCACTGCTCACAGCTCTGTCACTGGGTCACTGCTTCACTGTTCGCAGCTCTGTCACTGGGTCAGTGCTTCACTGTTCCCAGCTCTGTCACTGGGTCACTGCTTCACTGTTCCCATCTTTGCCACTGGGTCACGAGTTCACTGTTCCTGGCTCTGCCGCTGGATCACTGCTTCACTGTTCCCAGCTCTGTCACTGGGTCACTGCTTCACTTTTCCCATCTCTGCCACTGGGGTCACTGCTTCACTGTTCCCATCTCTGCCACCGGGTCAGTGCTTCACTGTTCCCAGCTCTGCCACTGGGTAACTGCATCACTGTCCCTGCTCTTCCACTGGGTCACTTCTTCACTGTCCCAGCTCTGCCACTGGGTCACTTCTTCACTTTCCCAGCTCTGCCACTGGGTCACAGCTTTATTGTTCCCAGCTCTGTCCCAGTGTCACTGCTTCACTGCTCCCAGCTCTGTCCCAGGGTCAGTGTGTCACTGTTACCAGCACTGTGACTGGGTCAGTTCTTCACTGTTCCAAGCTCTGTCACTGGGCTAGTGCTTCACTGTTCCAAGCTTTGTCACTGGGTCAGTGCTTCACTGTACCAGTTCTTACGCTGGGTCAGTCCTTCCCAGTGCAAGCTCTGTCACTGGGTCAGTGCTTCACTGTTCCCAGCTCTGTTATTGGGTCACTGCTTCACTGTTCCCAGCTCTGTCACTGGGTCATTGCTTCACTGTTCCCAGCTCTGTCGCATTGTCACTGCATCATGGTCCCCAGCTCTGTCACTGGGTAACTGCTTCACTGTTCCCAGCTCTGTCACTGCTTCACAGTTCCCCCATCCACCACTGTGTCACTGTTTCACTGTTTCCAGCTCTGTCACTGGGTCACTGCTTCACTGTCCCTGCTCTTCCACTGGGTCACTTCTTCACTTTCCCAGCTCTGCCACTGGGTCACGGCTTTATTGTTCCCAGCTCTGTCCCAGGGTCACTGCTTCACTGCTCCCAGCTCTGTCCCAGGGTCAGTGTGTCACTGTTACCAGCACTGTGACTGGGTCAGTTCTTCACTGTTCCAAGCTCTGTCACTGGGCTAGTGCTTCACTGTTCCAAGCTTTGTCACTGGGTCAGTGCTTCACTGTACCAGTTCTTACGCTGGGTCAGTCCTTCCCAGTGCAAGCTCTGTCACTGGGTCAGTGCTTCACTGTTCCCAGCTCTGTTATTGGGTCACTGCTTCACTGTTCCCAGCTCTGTCACTGGGTCACTGCTTCACTGTTCCCAGCTCTGTCACTGGGTCAGTGCTTCACTGTTCCCAGCTCTGTCACTGGGTCATTGCTTCACTGTTCCCAGCTCTGTCACTGCTTCACTGTTCCCCGCTCTACTATTGGGTCACTGCTTCACTGTTCCCCAGTGTGCCCCGGGGTCACTGTTTCACTGTTCCCAGCTCTGTCACTGGGTCACTGCTTCACTGTTCCCAGCTCTGTCGCATTGTCACTGCATCATGGTCCCCAGCTCTGTCACTGGGTAACTGCTTCACTGATCCCAGCTCTGTCACTGCTTCACAGTTCCCCCATCCACCACTGTGTCACTGTTTCACTGTTTCCAGCTCTGTCACTGGGTCATTGCTTCACTGTCCCTGCTCTTCCACTGGGTCACTTCTTCACTTTCCCAGCTCTGCCACTGGGTCACAGCTGTACTGTTCCCAGCTCTGTCCCAGGGTCAGTGTGTCACTGTTACCAGCACTGTGACTGGGTCAGTGCTTCACTGTTCCAAGCTTTGTCACTGGGTCAGTGCTTCACTGTTCCCAGCTCTGTTATTGGGTCACTGCTTCACTGTTCCTAGCTCTGTCACTGGGTCACTGCTTCACTGTTCCCAGCTCTGCCACTGGGTCACTGCTTCACTGTTCCCAGCTCTGTCACTGGGTCATTGCTTCACTGTTCCCAGCTCTGTCACTGGGTCACTGCTTCACTGTTCCCAGCTCTGTCACTGGGTCATTGCTTCACTGTTCCCAGCTCTGTCACTGGGTCATTGCTTCACTGTTCCCAGCTCTGTTATTGGGTCACTGCTTCACTGTTCCCAACTCTGTCACTGGGTCAGTGCTTCACTGTTCCCAGATCTGTCTCTGGGTCACTGCTTCACTGTTCCCAAATCTGTCCCTGTTTCACTGTTCCCAGCTCTGTCCCTGGGTCACTGCTTCACTGTCACTTGGTCACTGCATCACTGTTCCCGGCTCTTTCACTGGGTCATTGCTTCACTTTTCCCATCTCTGTCACTGGGTCAGTGCTTCACTGTTCCCAGCTTTGTCCCTGGGTTACTGCCTCCCTGTTCCCAGCTCTGTCACTGGGTCACTGCCTCCCTGTTCCAAGCTGTCACTGGGTCACTGCTTCACTGTTCCCAACTCTGTCACTGGGGTCACTGTTTCACTGTTCCCAGCTCTGTCACTGGGTTAGTGCTTCACTGTTCCCAGCTCTGTCACTGGGTCAGTGCTTCACTGTTCCCAACTCTACCACTGGGTCACTGCGTCACTGTTCCCATCTCTGCCACTGGGTCAGTGCTTCACAGTTCCCAGCTCTGTCACTGGGTGACTGCATCACTGTCCCTGCTCTTCCACTGGGTCACTTCCTCACTGTCCCACAGCTCGGCCACTGGGTCAGTGCTTCACTGTTCCCAGCTTTGTCACTGGGTTACTGCCTCCCTGTTCCCAGCTCTGTCACTGGGTCAGTGCTTCACTGTTCCAAGCTCTGTCACTGGGTCAGTGCTTCACTGTTCCCAGCTCTGTTATTGGGTCACTGCTTCACTGTTCCCAGCTCTGTCACTGGGTCACTGCTTCACTGTTCCCAGCTCTGTCACTGGGTCAGTGCTTCACTGTTCCCAGCTCTGTCACTGGGTCATTGCTTCACTGTTCCCAGCTCTGTCACTGCTTCACTGTTCCCCGCTCTACTATTGGGTCACTGCTTCACTGTTCCCCAGTGTGCCCCGGGGTCACTGTTTCACTGTTCCCAGCTCTGTCACTGGGTCACTGCTTCACTGTTCCCAGCTCTGTCACTGCTTCACAGTTCCCCCATCCACCACTGTGTCACTGTTTCACTGTTTCCAGCTCTGTCACTGGGTCACTGCTTCACTGTCCCTGCTCTTCCACTGGGTCACTTCTTCACTTTCCCAGCTCTGCCACTGGGTCACAGCTTTATTGTTCCCAGCTCTGTCCCAGGGTCACTGCTTCACTGCTCCCAGCTCTGTCCCAGGGTCAGTGTGTCACTGTTACCAGCACTGTGACTGGGTCAGTTCTTCACTGTTCCAAGCTCTGTCACTGGGCTAGTGCTTCACTGTTCCAAGCTTTGTCACTTGGTCAGTGCTTCACTGTTCCCATCTCTGTCACTGCTTCACAGTTCCCCCATCCACCACTTTTTCACTTTTTCACTGTTTCCAGCTCTGTCACTGGGTCACTGCTTCACTGTCCCTGCTCTTCCACTGGGTCACTTCTTCACTTTCCCAGCTCTGCCACTGGGTCACAGCTTTATTGTTCCCAGCTCTGTCCCAGGGTCAGTGCTTCACTCTTCCCAGCTCTGTCCCAGGGTCACTGCTTCACTGCTCACAGCTCTGTCACTGGGTCACTGCTTCACTGTTCGCAGCTCTGTCACTGGGTCAGTGCTTCACTGTTCCCAGCTCTGTCACTGGGTCACTGCTTCACTGTTCCCATCTTTGCCACTGGGTCACGAGTTCACTGTTCCTGGCTCTGCCGCTGGATCACTGCTTCACTGTTCCCAGCTCTGTCACTGGGTCACTGCTTCACTTTTCCCATCTCTGCCACTGGGGTCACTGCTTCACTGTTCCCATCTCTGCCACCGGGTCAGTGCTTCACTGTTCCCAGCTCTGCCACTGGGTAACTGCATCACTGTCCCTGCTCTTCCACTGGGTCACTTCTTCACTGTCCCAGCTCTGCCACTGGGTCACTTCTTCACTTTCCCAGCTCTGCCACTGGGTCACAGCTTTATTGTTCCCAGCTCTGTCCCAGTGTCACTGCTTCACTGCTCCCAGCTCTGTCCCAGGGTCAGTGTGTCACTGTTACCAGCACTGTGACTGGGTCAGTTCTTCACTGTTCCAAGCTCTGTCACTGGGCTAGTGCTTCACTGTTCCAAGCTTTGTCACTGGGTCAGTGCTTCACTGTACCAGTTCTTACGCTGGGTCAGTCCTTCCCAGTGCAAGCTCTGTCACTGGGTCAGTGCTTCACTGTTCCCAGCTCTGTTATTGGGTCACTGCTTCACTGTTCCCAGCTCTGTCACTGGGTCATTGCTTCACTGTTCCCAGCTCTGTCACTGGGTCAGTGCTTCACTGTTCCCAGCTCTGTCACTGGGTCATTGCTTCACTGTTCCCAGCTCTGTCACTGCTTCACTGTTCCCCGCTCTACTATTGGGTCACTGCTTCACTTTTTCCCAGTTTTCCCCGGGGTCACTGTTTCACTGTTCCCAGCTCTGTCACTGGGTCACTGCTTCACTGTTCTCAGCTCTGTCGCATTGTCACTGCATCATGGTCCCCAGCTCTGTCACTGGGTAACTGCTTCACTGATCCCAGCTCTGTCACTGCTTCACAGTTCCCCCATCCACCACTGTGTCACTGTTTCACTGTTTCCAGCTCTGTCACTGGGTCATTGCTTCACTGTCCCTGCTCTTCCACTGGGTCACTTCTTCACTTTCCCAGCTCTGCCACTGGGTCACAGCTGTACTGTTCCCAGCTCTGTCCCAGGGTCAGTGTGTCACTGTTACCAGCACTGTGACTGGGTCAGTGCTTCACTGTTCCAAGCTTTGTCACTGGGTCAGTGCTTCACTGTTCCCAGCTCTGTTATTGGGTCACTGCTTCACTGTTCCTAGCTCTGTCACTGGGTCACTGCTTCACTGTTCCCAGCTCTGCCACTGGGTCACTGCTTCACTGTTCCCAGCTCTGTCACTGGGTCATTGCTTCACTGTTCCCAGCTCTGTCACTGGGTCACTGCTTCACTGTTCCCAGCTCTGTCACTGGGTCATTGCTTCACTGTTCCCAGCTCTGTTATTGGGTCACTGCTTCACTGTTCCCAACTCTGTCACTGGGTCAGTGCTTCACTGTTCCCAGATCTGTCTCTGGGTCACTGCTTCACTGTTCCCAAATCTGTCCCTGTTTCACTGTTCCCAGCTCTGTCCCTGGGTCACTGCTTCACTGTCACTGGGTCACTGCTTCACTGTTCCCAACTCTGTCACTGGGGTCACTATTTCACTGTTCCCAGCTCTGTCACTGGGTCAGTGCTTCACAGTTCCCAGCTCTGTCACTGGGTGACTGCATCACTGTCCCTGCTCTTCCACTGGGTCACTTCCTCACTGTCCCACAGCTCGGCCACTGGGTCAGTGCTTCACTGTTCCCAGCTTTGTCACTGGGTTACTGCCTCCCTGTTCCCAGCTCTGTCACTGGGTCAGTGCTTCACTGTTCCAAGCTCTGTCACTGGGTCAGTGCTTCACTGTTCCCAGCTCTGTTATTGGGTCACTGCTTCACTGTTCCCAGCTCTGTCACTGGGTCACTGCTTCACTGTTCCCAGCTCTGTCACTGGGTCAGTGCTTCACTGTTCCCAGCTCTGTCACTGGGTCATTGCTTCACTGTTCCCAGCTCTGCCACTGGGTCACTGCTTCACTGTTCCCAGCTCTGTCACTGGGTCATTGCTTCACTGTTCCCAGCTCTGTCACTGGGTCACTGCTTCACTGTTCCCAGCTCTGTCACTGGGTCATTGCTTCACTGTTCCCAGCTCTGTCACTGGGTCATTGCTTCACTGTTCCCAGCTCTGTTATTGGGTCACTGCTTCACTGTTCCCAACTCTGTCACTGGGTCAGTGCTTCACTGTTCCCAGATCTGTCTCTGGGTCACTGCTTCACTGTTCCCAAATCTGTCCCTGTTTCACTGTTCCCAGCTCTGTCCCTGGGTCACTGCTTCACTGTCACTTGGTCACTGCATCACTGTTCCCGGCTCTTTCACTGGGTCATTGCTTCACTTTTCCCATCTCTGTCACTGGGTCAGTGCTTCACTGTTCCCAGCTTTGTCCCTGGGTTACTGCCTCCCTGTTCCCAGCTCTGTCACTGGGTCACTGCCTCCCTGTTCCAAGCTGTCACTGGGTCACTGCTTCACTGTTCCCAACTCTGTCACTGGGGTCACTGTTTCACTGTTCCCAGCTCTGTCACTGGGTTAGTGCTTCACTGTTCCCAGCTCTGTCACTGGGTCAGTGCTTCACTGTTCCCAACTCTACCACTGGGTCACTGCGTCACTGTTCCCATCTCTGCCACTGGGTCAGTGCTTCACAGTTCCCAGCTCTGTCACTGGGTGACTGCATCACTGTCCCTGCTCTTCCACTGGGTCACTTCCTCACTGTCCCACAGCTCGGCCACTGGGTCAGTGCTTCACTGTTCCCAGCTCTGTCACTGGGTCAGTGCTTCACTGTTCCAAGCTCTGTCACTGGGTCAGTGCTTCACTGTTCCCAGCTCTGTTATTGGGTCACTGCTTCACTGTTCCCAGCTCTGTCACTGGGTCATTGCTTCACTGTTCCCAGCTCTGTCACTGGGTCAGTGCTTCACTGTTCCCAGCTCTGTCACTGGGTCATTGCTTCACTGTTCCCAGCTCTGTCACTGCTTCACTGTTCCCCGCTCTACTATTGGGTCACTGCTTCACTGTTCCCCAGTGTGCCCCGGGGTCACTGTTTCACTGTTCCCAGCTCTGTCACTGGGTCACTGCTTCACTGTTCCCAGCTCTGTCACTGCTTCACAGTTCCCCCATCCACCACTGTGTCACTGTTTCACTGTTTCCAGCTCTGTCACTGGGTCACTGCTTCACTGTCCCTGCTCTTCCACTGGGTCACTTCTTCACTTTCCCAGCTCTGCCACTGGGTCACAGCTTTATTGTTCCCAGCTCTGTCCCAGGGTCACTGCTTCACTGCTCCCAGCTCTGTCCCAGGGTCAGTGTGTCACTGTTACCAGCACTGTGACTGGGTCAGTTCTTCACTGTTCCAAGCTCTGTCACTGGGCTAGTGCTTCACTGTTCCAAGCTTTGTCACTTGGTCAGTGCTTCACTGTACCAGTTCTTACGCTGGGTCAGTCCTTCCCAGTGCAAGCTCTGTCACTGGGTCAGTGCTTCACTGTTCCCAGCTCTGTTATTGGGTCAGTGCTTCACTGTTCCCAGCTCTGTCACTGGGTCACTGCTTCACTGATCCCAGCTCTGTCACTGGGTCAGTGCTTCACTGTTCCCAGCTCTGTCACTGGGTCATTGCTTCACTGTTCCCAGCTCTGTCACTGCTTCACTGTTCCCCGCTCTACTATTGGGTCACTGCTTCACTTTTTCCCAGTGTGCCCCGGGGTCACTGTTTCACTGTTCCCAGCTCTGTCACTGGGTCACTGCTTCACTGTTCTCAGCTCTGTCGCATTGTCACTGCATCATGGTCCCCAGCTCTGTCACTGGGTAACTGCTTCACTGATCCCAGCTCTGTCACTGCTTCACAGTTCCCCCATCCACCACTGTGTCACTGTTTCACTGTTTCCAGCTCTGTCACTGGGTCATTGCTTCACTGTCCCTGCTCTTCCACTGGGTCACTTCTTCACTTTCCCAGCTCTGCCACTGGGTCACAGCTGTACTGTTCCCAGCTCTGTCCCAGGGTCAGTGTGTCACTGTTACCAGCACTGTGACTGGGTCAGTGCTTCACTGTTCCAAGCTTTGTCACTGGGTCAGTGCTTCACTGTTCCCAGCTCTGTTATTGGGTCACTGCTTCACTGTTCCTAGCTCTGTCACTGGGTCACTGCTTCACTGTTCCCAGCTCTGCCACTGGGTCACTGCTTCACTGTTCCCAGCTCTGTCACTGGGTCATTGCTTCACTGTTCCCAGCTCTGTTATTGGGTCACTGCTTCACTGTTCCCAACTCTGTCACTGGGTCAGTGCTTCACTGTTCCCAGATCTGTCTCTGGGTCACTGCTTCACTGTTCCCAAATCTGTCCCTGTTTCACTGTTCCCAGCTCTGTCCCTGGGTCACTGCTTCACTGTCACTGGGTCACTGCTTCACTGTTCCCAACTCTGTCACTGGGGTCACTATTTCACTGTTCCCAGCTCTGTCACTGGGTCAGTGCTTCACAGTTCCCAGCTCTGTCACTGGGTGACTGCATCACTGTCCCTGCTCTTCCACTGGGTCACTTCCTCACTGTCCCACAGCTCGGCCACTGGGTCAGTGCTTCACTGTTCCCAGCTTTGTCACTGGGTTACTGCCTCCCTGTTCCCAGCTCTGTCACTGGGTCAGTGCTTCACTGTTCCAAGCTCTGTCACTGGGTCAGTGCTTCACTGTTCCCAGCTCTGTTATTGGGTCACTGCTTCACTGTTCCCAGCTCTGTCACTGGGTCACTGCTTCACTGTTCCCAGCTCTGTCACTGGGTCAGTGCTTCACTGTTCCCAGCTCTGTCACTGGGTCATTGCTTCACTGTTCCCAGCTCTGTCACTGCTTCACTGTTCCCCGCTCTACTATTGGGTCACTGCTTCACTGTTCCCCAGTGTGCCCCGGGGTCACTGTTTCACTGTTCCCAGCTCTGTCACTGGGTCAGTGCTTCACTGTTCCAAGCTCTGTCACTGGGTCAGTGCTTCACTGTTCCCAGCTCTGTTATTGGGTCACTGCTTCACTGTTCCCAGCTCTGTCACTGGGTCACTGCTTCACTGTTCCCAGCTCTGTCACTGGGTCAGTGCTTCACTGTTCCCAGCTCTGTCACTGGGTCATTGCTTCACTGTTCCCAGCTCTGTCACTGCTTCACTGTTCCCCGCTCTACTATTGGGTCACTGCTTCACTGTTCCCCAGTGTGCCCCGGGGTCACTGTTTCACTGTTCCCAGCTCTGTCACTGGGTCACTGCTTCACTGTTCCCAGCTCTGTCGCATTGTCACTGCATCATGGTCCCCAGCTCTGTCACTGGGTAACTGCTTCACTGTTCCCAGCTCTTCCACTGGGTCAGTGCTTCACTGTTCCCAACTCTACCACTGGGTTACTGCGTCACTGTTCCCATCTCTGCCACTGGGTCAGTGCTTCACAGTTCCCAGCTTTGTCACTGGGTTACTGCCTCCCTGTTCCCAGCTCTCTCACTGGGTCACTGACTCCCTGTTCCAAGCTCTGTCACTGTGTCACTGCTTCACTGTTCCCTGCTCTGTCACTGCTTCACTGTTCACAGCTCTGTCACTGCGTCACTGCTTCTCTGTTCCCAGCTCTGTCACTGGGTCAGTGCTTCACTGTTCCAAGCTCTGTCACTGGGTCATTGCTTCACTGTTCCCAGCTCTGTCACTGGGTCAGTGCTTCACTGTTCCCAGCTCTGTCACTGGGTCAGTGCTTCACTGTTCACAGCTCTGTCACAGGGTCACTGCTTCACTGTTCCCAGCTCTGTCACTGGGTCAGTGCTTCACTGTCCCAGCTCTGTCACTGGTTCAGTGCCTCACTGTTCCCAGCACTGTCACTGGGTCACTGCCCACTTGTTCCCAGCTCTGCCACACGGTTAATGCTTCACTCTTCCCATCTCTGCCACTGGGTCACTGCTTCAGTGTTCCCATCTCTGCCACTGGGTCACTGTTTCACTGTTCCCAGCTCTATCACTGGTTCGCTGCTTCTCTGTCCCAGCTCTAACACTGGGTCACCTCCTCCCTGCTCCCAGCTCTGCCACTGGGTTAATGCTTCATTGCTCGCAACTCTGTCACTGGGTCAGTGCTTCACTGTTCCCAGCTCTGTCACTGGGTCACTGCTTCACTGTTCCCAGCTCTGTCACTGGGTCACTGCTTCACTGTTCCCAGCTCTGTCACTGGGTCAGTGCTTCACTGTTCCCAGCTCTGTCACAGGGTCAGTGCTTCACTGTTCCCAGATCTGTCACTGCTTCTCTGTTCCCAGCTCTGTCACTGGGTCCGTGCATCACTTTTCCCAGCTCTGTCACAGGGTCAGTGCTTCGCTGTTCCCAACTCTGTCACTGGGTCACTGCTTCACTGTTCCCAGCTCTGTCACTGGGTCACTGCTTCACTGTTCCCAGCTCTGTCACTGGGTCACTGCTTCACTGTTCCCAGCTCTGCCACGGGGTCACTGCTTCACTGTGCCCAGCTCTGTCACTGGGTCAGTGCTTCACTGTTCCGAGCTCTGTCACTCGGTCACTGCTTTACTCTTCCCAGCTCTGTCACTGGGTCAGTGCTTCACTGTTCCCAGCTCTGTCACTGGGTCAGTGCTTCACTGTTCCCAGCTCTGCCAATTGGGTCACGGCTTCCCTGTTCCCAACCCTGCCACTGGGTCACTGTTCCACTGTTCCCAGCTCTGTCACAGGGTCAGTGCTTCACTTTTCCCAGCTCTGGCACTGGGTTACTGCCTCCCTGTTCCCAGCTCTCTCACTGGGCCACTGCCTCCCTGTTCCAACCTCTGTCACTGGGTCACTCTTGCACTGTTCCCAGCTCTGTCACCGGGTCAGTGCTTCACTGTTGCCAGCTCTGTCACTGCTTCACTGTTCCCAGCTCTGTCACTGGGTCACTGCTTCTCTGTTCCCAGCTCTGTCACTGGGTCCGTGCTTCACTGTTCCCAGATCTGTCACTGCTTCACTGTTCCCCGCTCTACTATTGGGTCACTGCTTCACTGTTCCCCAGTGTGCCACGGGGTCACTGTTTCACTGTTGCCAGCTCTGTCGCATTGTCACTGCATCATGGTCCCCAGCTCTGTCACTGGGTAACTGCTTCACTGATCCCAGCTCTGTCACTGCTTCACAGTTCCCCCATCCACCACTGTGTCACTGTTTCACTGTTTCCAGCTCTGTCACTGGGTCATTGCTTCACTGTCCCTGCTCTTCCACTGGGTCACTTCTTCACTTTCCCAGCTCTGCCACTGGGTCACAGCTTTACTGCTCCCAGCTCTGTCCCAGGGTCAGTGTGTAACTGTTACCAGCACTGTGACTGGGTCACTGCTTCACTGTTCCCAGCTCTGACCCTCAGTCAGTGCTTCACTGTTCCCAGCTCTGTTATTGGGTCACTGCTTCACTGTTCCTAGCTCTGTCACTGGGTCACTGCTTCACTGTTCCCAGCTCTGCCACTGGGTCACTGCTTCACTGTTCCAGCTCTGTTATTGGGTCACTGCTTCACTGTTCCCAGATCTGTCTCTGGGTCACTGCTTCAATGTTCCCAAATCTGTCCCTGTTTCACTGTTCCCAGCTCTGTCCCTGGGTCACTGCTTCACTGTCACTTGGTCACTGCATCACTGTTCCCGGCTCTGTCACTGGGTCATTGCTTCACTTTTCCCATCTCTGTCACAGTTTCAGTGCTTCACTGTTCCCAGCTTTGTCCCTGGGTTACTGCCTCCCTGTTCTCAGCTCTGTCACTGGGTCACTGCCTCCCTGTTCCAAGCTGTCACTGGGTCACTGCTTCACTGTTCCCAACTCTGTCACTGGGGTCACTGTTTCACTGTTCCCAGCTCTGTCACTGGGTTAGTGCTTCACTGTTCCCAGCTCTGTCACTGGGTCAGTGCTTCACTGTTCCCAGCTCTGCCAATTGGGTCACAGGTTCCCTATTCCCAACTCTACCACTGGGTCACTGCGTCACTGTTCCCATCTCTGCCACTGGGTCAGTGCTTCACAGTTCCCAGCTCTGTCACTGGGTGACTGCATCACTGTCCCTGCTCTTCCACTGGGTCACTTCCTCACTGTCCCACAGCTCGGCCACTGGGTCAGTGCTTCACTGTTCCCAGCTCTGTCCCAGGGTCACTGCTTCACTGCTCCCAGCTCTGTCACTGGGTCACTGCTTCACTGTTCGCAGCACTGTCACTGGGTCAGTGCTTCACTGTTCCCAGCTCTGTCACTGGGTCACTGCTTCACTGTTCCCGTCTTTGCCACTGGGTCACGAGTTCACTGTTCCTGGCTCTGCCGCTGGATCACTGCTTCACTGTTCCCAGCTCTGTCACTGGGTCACTGCTTCACTTTTCCCATCTCTGCCACTGGGGTCACTGCTTCACTGTTCCCATCTCTGCCACCGGGTCAGTGCTTCACTGTTCCCAGCTCTGCCACTGGGTAACTGCATCACTGTCCCTGCTCTTCCACTGGGTCACTTCTTCACTGTCCCAGCTCTGCCACTGGGTCACTGCTTCACTGTTCCCAGCTCCGTCACGGGGTCACTGCGTCACTGTTCCCAGCTCTGTCACTGGGTCACTGCTTCTCTGTTCCCAGCTCTGTCACTGAGTCCGTGCTTCACTGTTCCCAGCTCTGTCACTGGGTCATTGCTTCACTGTTCCCAGCTCTGTCACTGCTTCATTGTTCCCCGCTCTACTATTGGGTCACTGCTTCACTGTTCCCCAGTGTGCCACGGGGTCACTGTTTCACTGTTCCCAGCTCTGTCGTATTGTCACTGCATCATGGTCCCCAGCTCTGTCACTGGGTCATTGCTTCACTGTTCCCAGCTCTGTCACTGCTTCACTGTTCCCCGCTCTACTATTGGGTCACTGCTTCACTGTTCCCCAGTGTGCCACGGGGTCACTGCTTCACTGTTCCCAGCTCTGTCGCATTGTCACTGCATCATGGTCCCCAGCTCTGTCACTGGGTAACTGCTTCACTGTTCCCAGCTCTGTCACTGCTTCACAGTTCCCCCATCCACCACTGTGTCACTGTTTCACTGTTTCCAGCTCTGTCAGTGGGTCACTGCTTCACTGTCCCTGCTCTTCCACTGGGTCACTTCTTCACTTTCCCAGCTCTGCCACTGGGTCACAGCTTTATTGTTCCCAGCTCTGTCCCAGGGTCAGTGCTTCACTCTTCCCAGCTCTGTCCCAGGGTCACTGCTTCACTGCTCACAGCTCTGTCACTGGGTCACTGCTTCACTGTTCGCAGCTCTGTCACTGGGTCAGTGCTTCACTGTTCCCAGCTCTGTCACTGGGTCACTGCTTCACTGTTCCCATCTTTGCCACTGGGTCACGAGTTCACTGTTCCTGGCTCTGCCGCTGGATCACTGCTTCACTGTTCCCAGCTCTGTCACTGGGTCACTGCTTCACTTTTCCCATCTCTGCCACTGGGGTCACTGCTTCACTGTTCCCATCTCTGCCACCGGGTCAGTGCTTCACTGTTCCCAGCTCTGCCACTGGGTAACTGCATCACTGTCCCTGCTCTTCCACTGGGTCACTTCTTCACTGTCCCAGCTCTGCCACTGGGTCACTTCTTCACTTTCCCAGCTCTGCCACTGGGTCACAGCTTTATTGTTCCCAGCTCTGTCCCAGTGTCACTGCTTCACTGCTCCCAGCTCTGTCCCAGGGTCAGTGTGTCACTGTTACCAGCACTGTGACTGGGTCAGTTCTTCACTGTTCCAAGCTCTGTCACTGGGCTAGTGCTTCACTGTTCCAAGCTTTGTCACTGGGTCAGTGCTTCACTGTTCCCAGCTCTGTTATTGGGTCACTGCTTCACTGTTCCCAGCTCTGTCACTGGGTCACTGCTTCACTGTTCCCAGCTCTGTCGCATTGTCACTGCATCATGGTCCCCAGCTCTGTCACTGGGTAACTGCTTCACTGTTCCCAGCTCTGTCACTGCTTCACAGTTCCCCCATCCACCACTGTGTCACTGTTTCACTGTTTCCAGCTCTGTCACTGGGTCACTGCTTCACTGTCCCTGCTCTTCCACTGGGTCACTTCTTCACTTTCCCAGCTCTGCCACTGGGTCACAGCTTTATTGTTCCCAGCTCTGTCCCAGGGTCACTGCTTCACTGCTCCCAGCTCTGTCCCAGGGTCAGTGTGTCACTGTTACCAGCACTGTGACTGGGTCAGTTCTTCACTGTTCCAAGCTCTGTCACTGGGTCAGTGCTTCACTGTACCAGTTCTTACGCTGGGTCAGTCCTTCCCAGTGCAAGCTCTGTCACTGGGTCAGTGCTTCACTGTTCCCAGCTCTGTTATTGGGTCACTGCTTCACTGTTCCCAGCTCTGTCACAGGGTCACTGCTTCACTGTTCCCAGCTCTGTCACTGGGTCAGTGCTTCACTGTTCCCAGCTCTGTCACTGGGTCATTGCTTCACTGTTCCCAGCTCTGTCACTGCTTCACTGTTCCCCGCTCTACTATTGGGTCACTGCTTCACTGTTCCCCAGTGTGCCCCGGGGTCACTGTTTCACTGTTCCCAGCTCTGTCACTGGGTCACTGCTTCACTGTTCCCAGCTCTGTCGCATTGTCACTGCATCATGGTCCCCAGCTCTGTCACTGGGTAACTGCTTCACTGATCCCAGCTCTGTCACTTCTTCACAGTTCCCCCATCCACCACTGTGTCACTGTTTCACTGTTTCCAGCTCTGTCACTGGGTCATTGCTTCACTGTCCCTGCTCTTCCACTGGGTCACTTCTTCACTTTCCCAGCTCTGCCACTGGGTCACAGCTTTACTGTTCCCAGCTCTGTCCCAGGGTCAGTGTGTCACTGTTACCAGCACTGTGACTGGGTCAGTGCTTCACTGTTCCAAGCATTGTCACTGGGTCAGTGCTTCACTGTTCCCAGCTCTGTTATTGGGTCACTGCTTCACTGTTCCTAGCTCTGTCACTGGGTCACTGCTTCACTGTTCCCAGCTCTGCCACTGGGTCACTGCTTCACTGTTCCCAGCTCTGTCACTGGGTCATTGCTTCACTGTTCCCAGCTCTGTCACTGGGTCACTGCTTCACTGTTCCCAGCTCTGTCACTGGGTCATTGCTTCACTGTTCCCAGCTCTGTCACTGGGTCATTGCTTCACTGTTCCCAGCTCTGTTATTGGGTCACTGCTTCACTGTTCCCAACTCTGTCACTGGGTCAGTGCTTCACTGTTCCCAGATCTGTCTCTGGGTCACTGCTTCACTGTTCCCAAATCTGTCCCTGTTTCACTGTTCCCAGCTCTGTCCCTGGGTCACTGCTTCACTGTCACTTGGTCACTGCATCACTGTTCCCGGCTCTTTCACTGGGTCATTGCTTCACTTTTCCCAGCTCTGTCACTGGGTCATTGCTTCACTTTTCCCATCTCTGTCACTGGGTCAGTGCTTCACTGTTCCCAGCTTTGTCCCTGGGTTGCTGCCTCCCTGTTCCCAGCTCTGTCACTGGGTCACTGCCTCCCTGTTCCAAGCTGTCACTGGGTCACTGCTTCACTGTTCCCAACTCTGTCACTGGGGTCACTGTTTCACTGTTCCCAGCTCTGTCACTGGGTTAGTGCTTCACTGTTCCCAGCTCTGTCACTGGGTCAGTGCTTCACTGTTCCCAACTCTACCACTGGGTCACTGCTTCACTGTTCCCATCTTTGCCACTGGGTCACGAGTTCACTGTTCCTGGCTCTGCCGCTGGATCACTGCTTCACTGTTCCCAGCTCTGTCACTGGGTCACTGCTTCACTTTTCCCATCTCTGCCACTGGGGTCACTGCTTCACTGTTCCCATCTCTGCCACCGGGTCAGTGCTTCACTGTTCCCAGCTCTGCCACTGGGTAACTGCATCACTGTCCCTGCTCTTCCACTGGGTCACTTCTTCACTGTCCCAGCTCTGCCACTGGGTCACTTCTTCACTTTCCCAGCTCTGCCACTGGGTCACAGCTTTATTGTTCCCAGCTCTGTCCCAGTGTCACTGCTTCACTGCTCCCAGCTCTGTCCCAGGGTCAGTGTGTCACTGTTACCAGCACTGTGACTGGGTCAGTTCTTCACTGTTCCAAGCTCTGTCACTGGGCTAGTGCTTCACTGTTCCAAGCTTTGTCACTGGGTCAGTGCTTCACTGTTCCCAGCTCTGTTATTGGGTCACTGCTTCACTGTTCCCAGCTCTGTCACTGGGTCACTGCTTCACTGTTCCCAGCTCTGTCGCATTGTCACTGCATCATGGTCCCCAGCTCTGTCACTGGGTAACTGCTTCACTGTTCCCAGCTCTGTCACTGCTTCACAGTTCCCCCATCCACCACTGTGTCACTGTTTCACTGTTTCCAGCTCTGTCACTGGGTCACTGCTTCACTGTCCCTGCTCTTCCACTGGGTCACTTCTTCACTTTCCCAGCTCTGCCACTGGGTCACAGCTTTATTGTTCCCAGCTCTGTCCCAGGGTCACTGCTTCACTGCTCCCAGCTCTGTCCCAGGGTCAGTGTGTCACTGTTACCAGCACTGTGACTGGGTCAGTTCTTCACTGTTCCAAGCTCTGTCACTGGGTCAGTGCTTCACTGTACCAGTTCTTACGCTGGGTCAGTCCTTCCCAGTGCAAGCTCTGTCACTGGGTCAGTGCTTCACTGTTCCCAGCTCTGTTATTGGGTCACTGCTTCACTGTTCCCAGCTCTGTCACAGGGTCACTGCTTCACTGTTCCCAGCTCTGTCACTGGGTCAGTGCTTCACTGTTCCCAGCTCTGTCACTGGGTCATTGCTTCACTGTTCCCAGCTCTGTCACTGCTTCACTGTTCCCCGCTCTACTATTGGGTCACTGCTTCACTGTTCCCCAGTGTGCCCCGGGGTCACTGTTTCACTGTTCCCAGCTCTGTCACTGGGTCACTGCTTCACTGTTCCCAGCTCTGTCGCATTGTCACTGCATCATGGTCCCCAGCTCTGTCACTGGGTAACTGCTTCACTGATCCCAGCTCTGTCACTTCTTCACAGTTCCCCCATCCACCACTGTGTCACTGTTTCACTGTTTCCAGCTCTGTCACTGGGTCATTGCTTCACTGTCCCTGCTCTTCCACTGGGTCACTTCTTCACTTTCCCAGCTCTGCCACTGGGTCACAGCTTTACTGTTCCCAGCTCTGTCCCAGGGTCAGTGTGTCACTGTTACCAGCACTGTGACTGGGTCAGTGCTTCACTGTTCCAAGCATTGTCACTGGGTCAGTGCTTCACTGTTCCCAGCTCTGTTATTGGGTCACTGCTTCACTGTTCCTAGCTCTGTCACTGGGTCACTGCTTCACTGTTCCCAGCTCTGCCACTGGGTCACTGCTTCACTGTTCCCAGCTCTGTCACTGGGTCATTGCTTCACTGTTCCCAGCTCTGTCACTGGGTCACTGCTTCACTGTTCCCAGCTCTGTCACTGGGTCATTGCTTCACTGTTCCCAGCTCTGTCACTGGGTCATTGCTTCACTGTTCCCAGCTCTGTTATTGGGTCACTGCTTCACTGTTCCCAACTCTGTCACTGGGTCAGTGCTTCACTGTTCCCAGATCTGTCTCTGGGTCACTGCTTCACTGTTCCCAAATCTGTCCCTGTTTCACTGTTCCCAGCTCTGTCCCTGGGTCACTGCTTCACTGTCACTTGGTCACTGCATCACTGTTCCCGGCTCTTTCACTGGGTCATTGCTTCACTTTTCCCAGCTCTGTCACTGGGTCATTGCTTCACTTTTCCCATCTCTGTCACTGGGTCAGTGCTTCACTGTTCCCAGCTTTGTCCCTGGGTTGCTGCCTCCCTGTTCCCAGCTCTGTCACTGGGTCACTGCCTCCCTGTTCCAAGCTGTCACTGGGTCACTGCTTCACTGTTCCCAACTCTGTCACTGGGGTCACTGTTTCACTGTTCCCAGCTCTGTCACTGGGTTAGTGCTTCACTGTTCCCAGCTCTGTCACTGGGTCAGTGCTTCACTGTTCCCAACTCTACCACTGGGTCACTGCGTCACTGTTCCCATCTCTGCCACTGGGTCAGTGCTTCACAGTTCCCAGCTCTGTCACTGGGTGACTGCATCACTGTCCCTGCTCTTCCACTGGGTCACTTCCTCACTGTCCCACAGCTCGGCCACTGGGTCAGTGCTTCACTGTTCCCAGCTCTGTCCCAGGGTCACTGCTTCACTGCTCCCAGCTCTGTCACTGGGTCACTGCTTCACTGTTCGCAGCACTGTCACTGGGTCAGTGCTTCACTGTTCCCAGCTCTGCCACTGGGTCACTGCTTCACTGTTCCCAGCTCTGTCACTGGGTCACTGCTTCACTTTTCCCATCTCTGCCACTGGGGTCACTGCTTCACTGTTCCCATCTCTGCCACCGGGTCAGTGCTTCACTGTTCCCAGCTCTGCCACTGGGTAACTGCATCACTGTCCCTGCTCTTCCACTGGGTCACTTCTTCACTGTCCCAGCTCTGCCACTGGGTCACTGCTTCACTGTTCCCAGCTCCGTCACGGGGTCACTGCGTCACTGTTCCCAGCTCTGTCACTGGGTCCGTGCTTCACTGTTCCCAGCTCTGTCACTGGGTCCGTGCTTCACTGTTCCCAGCTCTGTCACTGGGTCATTGCTTCACTGTTCCCAGCTCTGTCACTGCTTCACTGTTCCCCGCTCTACTATTGGGTCACTGCTTCACTGTTCCCCAGTGTGCCACGGGGTCACTGTTTCACTGTTCCCAGCTCTGTCACTGGGTCACTGCTTCACTGTTCCCTGCTCTGTCGCATTGTCACTGCATCATGGTCCCCAGCTCTGTCACTGGGTAACTGCTTCACTGTTCCCAGCTCTGTCACTGCTTCACAGTTCCCCCATCCACCACTGTGTCACTGTTTCACTGTTTCCAGCTCTGTCACTGGGTCACTGCTTCACTGTCCCTGCTCTTCCACTGGGTCACTTCTTCACTTTCCCAGCTCTGCCACTGGGTCACAGCTTTATTGTTCCCAGCTCTGTCCCAGGGTCACTGCTTCACTGCTCCCAGCTCTGTCCCAGGGTCAGTGTGTCACTGTTACCAGCACTGTGACTGGGTCAGTTCTTCACTGTTCCAAGCTCTGTCACTGGGCTAGTGCTTCACTGTTCCAAGCTTTGTCACTGGGTCAGTGCTTCACTGTACCAGTTCTTACGCTGGGTCAGTCCTTCACAGTCCCAGCTCTGTCACTGGGTCAGTGCTTCACTGTTCCCAGCTCTGTTATTGGGTCACTGCTTCACTGTTCCCAGCTCTGTCACTGAGTCACTGCTTCACTGTTCCCAGCTCTGTCACTGGGTCAGTTCTTCACTGTTTCCAGCTCTGTCACTTGCCCAGTGCTTCACAGTCCCAACTCTGTCACTGGGTCAGTGCTTCACTGTTCCCAGATCTGTCTCTGGGTCACTGCTTCACTGTTCCCAAATCTGTCCCTGTTTCACTGTTCCCAGCTCTGTCCCTGGGTCACTGCTTCACTGTCACTTGGTCACTGCATCACTGTTCCCGGCCCTTTCACTGGGTCAGTTCTTCACTGTTGCCAGCTCTGCCAATTGGGTCACGGCTTCCCTGTTCCCAACTCTGCCACTGGGTCACTGCGTCTCTGTTCCCATCTCTGCCACTGGGTCAGTACTTCACTGTTCCCAGCTCTGTCACACTGGGTGACTGCATCACTGTCCCTTCTCTTCCACTGGGTCACTTCCTCACTGTCCCAGCTCGGCCATTGGGTCAGTGCTTCACTGTTCCCAGCTCTGTCCCAGGGTCACTGCTTCACTGCTCCCAGCTCTGCCACTGGGTCACTGTGTCACTGTTCCCATCTCTGCCACTGTGTCAGTGCTTCACTGTTCCCAGCTCTGTCGCTGGGTGACTGCATCACTGTCCCTCCTCTTTCACTGGGTCACTTCCTCACTGTTCCAGCTCGGCCACTGGGTCAGTGCTTCACTGTTCCCAGCTCTGTCCCAGGGTCACTGCTTCACTGCTCCCAGCTCTGTCACTGGGTCAGTGCTTCACTGTTCCCAGCTCTGTCACTGGGTCACTGCTTCACTGTTCCCATCTTTGCCGCTGGGTTGCGAGTTCACTGTTCCTGGCTCTGCCGCTGGGTCACTGCTTCACTGTTCCCAGTTCTGTCACTGGGTCACTGCTTCACTGTTCCCAGCTCTGTCCCAGGGGCACTGCTTCACTGCTGCCAGCTCTGTCCCAGGGTCACTGCTTCACTGTTCGCAGCACTGTCACTGGGTCAGTGCTTCACTGTTCCCAGCTCTGCCAATTGGGTCACGGCTTCCCTGTTCCCAACCCTGCCACTGGGTCACTGTTCCACTGTTCCCAGCTCTGTCACAGGGTCAGTGCTTCACTTTTCCCAGCTCTGTCACTGGGTCACTGCCTCCCTGTTCCAAGCTCTGTCACTGGGTCACTGCTTCACTGTTCCCAGCTCTGTCACTGGGTCACTGCTTCACTGTTCCCAGCTCTGTCACTTGTCACTGCTTCACTGTTCCCAGCTCTGTCACTGGGTCAGTGCTTCACTGTTCCCAGCTCTGTCATTGGGTCAGTGCTTCACTGTTCCCAGCTCTGTCACTGGGTCAGTGCTTCACTGTTCCCAGCTCTGTCACTGGGTCAGTGCTTCACTGTTCCCAGCTCTGTCACAGGGTCACTGCTTCACTGTTCCCAGCTCTGTCACTGGGTCAGTGCTTCACTGTTCCCAGCTCTGTCATTGGGTCAGTGCTTCACTGTTCCCAGCTCTGTCACTGGGTCACTGCTTCACTGTTCCCAGCTCTGTCACTGGGTCAGTGCTTCACTGTTCCCAGCTCTGTCATTGGGTGATTGCTTCACTGTTCCCAGCTCTGTCACTGGGTCAGTGCTTCACTGTTCCCAGCTCTGTCACTGAGTCAGTACTTCACTGTTCCCAGCTCTGTCACAGGGTCGATGCTTCACTGTTCCCCATCTCTGTCACTGGGTCAGTGCTTCACTGTTCCCAGCTCTGTCACTGCTTCTCTGTTCCCAGCTCTGTCACTGGGTAACTGCTTCACTGTTCCCAGCTCTGTCACTGCTTCACAGTTCCCCCATCCACCACTGTGTCACTGTTTCACTGTTTCCAGCTCTGTCACTGGGTCACTGCTTCACTGTCCCTGCTCTTCCACTGGGTCACTTCTTCACTTTCCCAGCTCTGCCACTGGGTCACAGCTTTACTGTTCCCAGCTCTGTCCCAGGGTCACTGCTTCACTGCTCCCAGCTCTGTCCCAGGGTCAGTGTGTCACTGTTACCAGCACTGTGACTGGGTCAGTGCTTCACTGTTCCAAGCTCTGTCACTGGGCTAGTGCTTCACTGTTCCAAGCTCTGTCACTGGGTCTGTGCTTCACTGTTCCCAGCTCTGTCACTGGGTCACTGCTTCACTGTTCCCAGCTCTGTCACTGGGTCATTGCTTCACTGTTCCCAGCTCTGTCACTGCTTCACTGTTCCCCGCTCTACTATTGGGTCACTGCTTCACTGTTCCCCAGTGTGCCACGGGGTCACTGTTTCACTGTTCCCAGCTCTGTCACTGGGTCACTGCTTCACTGTTCCCAGCTCTGTCGCATTGTCACTGCATCATGGTCCCCAGCTCTGTCACTGGGTAACTGCTTCACTGATCCCAGCTCTGTCACTGCTTCACAGTTCCCCCATCCACCACTGTGTCACTGTTTCACTGCTTCCAGCTCTGTCACTGGGTCACTGCTTCACTGTCCCTGCTCTTCCACTGGGTCACTTCTTCACTTTCCCAGCTCTGCCACTGGGTCACAGCTTTACTGCTCCCAGCTCTGTCCCAGGGTCAGTGTGTCACTGTTACCAGCACTGTGACTGGGTCAGTGCTTCAATGTTCCAAGCTTTGTCACTGGGTCAGTGCTTCACTGTTCCCAGCTCTGTTATTGGGTCACTGCTTCACTGTTCCCAGCTCTGTCACTGGGTCACTGCTTCACTGTTTCCAGCTCTGTCACTTGCCCAGTGCTTCACAGTCCCAACTCTGTCACTGGGTCAGTGCTTCACTGTTCCCAAATCTGTCCCTGTTGCACTGTTCCCAGTTCTGTCCCTGGGTCACTGCTTCACTGTCACTTGGTCACTGCATCACTGTTCCCAGCTCTGTCACTGGGTCAGTGCTTCACTGTTCCCAGCTCTGCCAATTGGGTCACAGCTACCCTGTTCCCAACTCTGCCACTGGGTCACTGCGTCACTGTTCCCATCTCTGCCACTCGGTCAGTGCTTCACAGTTCCCAGCTCTGTCACTGGGTGACTGCATCACTGTCCCTGCTCTTCCACTGGGTCACTTCCTCACTGTCCCACACCTCGGCCACTGGGTCAGTGCTTCACTGTTCCCAGCTCTGTCCCAGGGGCACTGCTTCACTGCTCCCAGCTCTGTCCCAGGGTCACTGCTTCACTGTTCGCAGCACTGTCACTGGGTCAGTGCTTCACTGTTCCAAGCTCTGTCACTGGGTCAGTGCTTCACTGTTCCCAGCTCTGTCACTGGGTCACTGCTTCACTGTTCCCATCTTTGCCACTGGGTCGCGAGTTCACTGTTCCTGGCTCTGCCGCTGGATCACAGCTTCACTGTTCCCAGCTCTGTCACTGGGTCACTGCTTCACTTTTCCCATCTCTGCCACTGGGGTCACTGCTTCACTGTTCCCATCTCTGCCACCGGGTCAGTGCTTCACTGTTCCCAGCTCTGCCACTGGGTAACTGCATCACTGTCTCTGCTCTTCCACTGGGTCACTTCTTCACTGTCCCAGCTCTTCCACTGGGTCACTTCTTCACTGTTCCCAGCTCCGTCACGGGGTCACTGCTTCACTGTTCCCAGATCTGTCACTGGGTCACTGCTTCTCTGTTCCCAGCTCTGTCACAGGGTCAGTGCTTCACTGTTCCCAGCTCTGTCACTGGGTCCGTGCTTCACTGTTCCCAGCTCTGTCACTGGGTCATTGCTTCACTGTTCCCAGCTCTGTCACTGCTTCACTGTTCCCCGCTCTACTATTGGGTCACTGCTTCACTGTTCCCCAGTGTGCCACGGGGTCACTGTTTCACTGTTCCCAGCTCTGTCACTGGGTCACTGCTTCACTGTTCCCAGCTCTGTCGCATTGTCACTGCATCATGGTCCCCAGCTCTGTCACTGGGTAACTGCTTCACTGTTCCCAGCTCTGTCACTGCTTCACAGTTCCCCCATCCACCACTGTGTCACTGTTTCACTGTTTCCAGCTCTGTCACTGGGTCACTGCATCACTGTCCCTGCTCTTCCACTGGGTCACTTCTTCACTTTCCCAGCTCTGCCACTGGGTCACAGCTTTACTGTTCCCAGCTCTGTCCCAGGGTCACTGCTTCACTGCTCCCAGCTCTGTCCCAGGGTCAGTGTGTCACTGTTACCAGCACTGTGACTGGGTCAGTGCTTCACTGTTCCAAGCTCTGTCACTGGGCTAGTGCTTCACTGTTCCAAGCTTTGTCACTGGGTCAGTGCTTCACTGTTCCCAGATCTGTCTCTGGGTCACTGCTTCACTGTTCCCAAATCTGTCCCTGTTTCACTGTTCCCAGCTCTGTCCCTGGGTCACTGCTTCACTGTCACTTGGTCACTGCATCACTGTTCCCGGCTCTTTCACTGGGTCATTGCTTCACTTTTCCCAGCTCTGTCACAGTTTCAGTGCTTCACTGTTCCCAGCTCTGTCACTGGGTTACTGCCTCCCTGTTCCCAGCTCTGTCACAGTGTCAGTGCTTCACTGTTCCCAGCTCTGTCACCTGGTTACTGCCTCCCTGTTCCCAGCAGTGTCACTGGGTCACTGCCTCCCTGTTCCAAGCTGTCACTGGGTCACTGCTTCACTGTTCCCAACTCTGTCACTGGGGTCACTGTTTCACTGTTCCCAGCTCTGTCACTGGGTTAGTGCTTCACTGTTCCCAGCTCTTCCACAGGGTTAATCCTTCATTGTTCCCAACTCTGCCACAGGGTCACTGCATCACTGTTCCCAGCTCTGTCACTGGGTCAGTGCTTCAATGTTCCCAGCTCTGCCAATTGGGTCACAGCTTCCCTGTTCCCAACTCTGCCACTGGGTCACTGCGTCACTGTTCCCATCTCTGCCACTGGGTCAGTGCTTCACAGTTCCCAGCTCTGTCACTGGGTGACTGCATCACTGTCCCTGCTCTTCCACTGGGTGACTGCATCACTGTCCCTGCTCTTCCACTGGGTCACTTCCTCACTGTCCCACAGCTCAGCCACTGGGTCAGTGCTTCACTGTTCCCAGCTCTGTCCCAGGGTCACTGCTTCACTGCTCCCAGCTCTGTCCCAGGGTCACTGCTTCACTGTTCGCAGCACTGTCACTGGGTCAGTGCTTCACTGTTCCAAGCTCTGTCACTGGGTCAGTGCTTCACTGTTCCCAGCTCTGTCACTGGGTCACTGCTTCACTGTTCCCATCTTTGCCACTGGGTCGCGAGTTCACTGTTCCTGGCTCTGCCGCTGGGTCACTGCTTCACTGTTCCCAGCTCTGTCACTGGGTCACTGCTTCACTGTTCCCATCTCTGCCACCAGGTCAGTGCTTCACTTTTCCCAGCTCTGCCACTGGGTAACTGCATCACTGTCCCTGCTCTTCCACTGGGTCACTTCTTCACTGTCCCAGCTCTGCCACTGGGTCACTGCTTCACTGTTCCCAGCTCCGTCACGGGGTCACTGCTTCACTGTTCCCAGATCTGTCACTGGGTCACTGCTTCTCTGTTCCCAGCTCTGTCACAGGGTCAGTGCTTCACTGTTCCCAGCTCTGTCACTGGGTCAGTGCTTCACTGTTCCCAGCTCTGTCACTGGGTCATTGCTTCACTGTTCCCAGCTCTGTCACTGCTTCACTGTTCCCCGCTCTATTATTGGGACACTGCTTCACTGTTCCCCAGTGTGCCACGGGGTCACTGTTTCACTGTTCCCAGCTCTGTCACTGGGTCACTGCTTCACTGTTCCCAGCTCTGTCGCATTGTCACTGCATCATGGTCCCCAGCTCTGTCACTGGGTAACTGCTTCACTGTTCCCAGCTCTGTCACTGCTTCACAGTTCCCCCATCCACCACTGTGTCACTGTTTCACTGTTTCCAGCTCTGTCACTGGGTCACTGCTTCACTGTCCCTGCTCTTCCACTGGGACACTTCTTCACTTTCGCAGCTCTGCCACTGGGTCACAGCTTTACTGTTCCCAGCTCTGTCCCAGGGTCACTGCTTCACTGCTCCCAGCTCTGTCCCAGGGTCAGTGTGTCACTGTTACCAGCACTGTGACTGGGTCAGTGCTTCACTGTTCCCAGCTCTGTTACTGGGTCACTGCTTCACTGTTCCCAGCTCTGTCACTGCGTTACTGCTTCACTGTTCCAAGCTCTGTCACTGGGCTAGTGCTTCTCTGTTCCAAGCTTTGTCACTGGGTCAGTGCTTCATTGTACCAGTTCTTACGCTGGGTCAGTCCTTCACAGTCCAAGCTCTGTCACTGGGTCAGTGCTTCACTGTTCCCAGCTCTGTTACTGGGTCACTGCTTCACTGTTCCCAGCTCTGTCACTGGGTCACTGCTTCACTGTTCCCAGCTCTGTCACTGGGTCACTGCTTCACTGTTCCCAGCTCTGTCACTGGGTCACTGCTTCACTGTTCCCATCTCTGCCACTGGGTCAGTGCTTCACAGTTCCCAGCTCTGTCACTGGGTGACTGCATCACTGTCCCTGCTCTTCCACTGGGTCACTTCCTCACTGTCCCACATCTCGGCCACTGGGTCAGTGCTTCACTGTTGCCAGCTCTGTCCCAGGGTCACTGCTTCACTGCTCCCAGCTCTGTCACTGGGTCAGTGCTTCACTGTTCCAAGCTCTGTCACTGGGTCAGTGCTTCACTGTTCCCAGCTCTGTCACTGGGTCACTGCTTCACTGTTCCCATCTTTGCCACTGGCTCACGAGTTCACTGTTCCCAGCTCTGCCGCTGGATCACTGCTTCACTGTTCCCAGCTCTGTCACTGGGTCACTGCTTCACTTTTCCCATCTCTGCCACTGGGTCAGTGCTTCACTGTTCCCAGCTCTGCCACTGGGTAACTGCATCACTGTCCCTGCTCTTCCACTGGGTCACTTCTTCACTGTCCCAGCTCTGCCACTGGGTCACTGCTTCACTGTTCCCAGCTCCGTCACGGGGTCACTGCTTCACTGTTCCCAGCTCTGTCACTGGGTCACTGCTTCTCTGTTCCCAGCTCTGTCACAGGGTCAGTGCTTCACTGTTCCCATCTCTGCCACTGGGTCAGTGCTTCACTATTCCCAGCTCTGCCACTGGGTAACTGCATCACTGTCCCTGCTCTTCCACTGGGTCACTTCTTCACTGTCCCAGCTCTGCCACTGGGTCACTGCTTCACTTTTCCCAGCTCCATCACGGGGTCACTGCGTCACTGTTCCAAGCTCTGTCACTGGGTCCGTGCTTCACTGTTCCCAGCTCTGTCACTGGGTCATTGCTTCACTGTTCCCAACTCTGTCACTGCTTCACTGTTCCCCGCTCTACTATTGGGTCACTGCTTCACTGTTCCCCAGTGTGCCACGGGGTCACTGTTTCACTGTTACCAGCTCTGTCACTGGGTCACTGCTTCACTGTTCCCAGCTCTGTCGCATTGTCACTGCATCATGGTCCCCAGCTCTGTCACTGGGTAACTGCTTCACTGTTCCCAGCTCTGTCACTGCTTCACAGTTCCCCCATCCACCACTGTGTCACTATTTCACTGTTTCCAGCTCTGTCACTGGGCCACTGCTTCACTGTCCCTGCTCTTCCACTGGGTCACTTCTTCACTTTCGCAGCTCTGCCACTGGGTCACAGCTTTACTGTTCCCAGCTCTGTCCCAGGGTCACTGCTTCACTGCTCCCAGCTCTGTCCCAGGGTCAGTGTGTCACTGTTACCAGCACTGTGACTGGGTCAGTGCTTCACTGTTCCAAGCTCTGTCACAGGGCTAGTGCTTCACTGTTCCAAGCTTTGTCACTGGGTCAGTGCTTCACTGTACCAGTTCTTACGCTGGGTCAGTCCTTCCCAGTCCAAGCTCTGTCACTGGGTCAGTGCTTCACTGTCCCCAGCTCTCTTACTGGGTCACTGCTTCACTGTTCCCAGCTCTGTCACTGGGTCACTGCTTCACTGTTTCCAGCTCTGTCACTTGCCCAGTGCTTCACAGTCCCAACTCTGTCACTGGGTCAGTGCTTCACTGTTCCCAGATCTGTCTCTGGGTCACTGCTTCACTGTTCCCAAATCTGTCCCTGTTTCACTGTTCCCAGCTCTGTCCCTGGGTCACTGCTTCACTGTCACTTGGTCACTGCATCACTGTTCCCGGCTCTTTCACTGGGTCAGTGCTTCACTGTTCCCAGCTCTGCCAATTGGGTCACGGCTTCCCTGTTCCCAACTCTGCCACTGGGTCACTGCGTCACTGTTCCCATCTCTTCCACTGGGTCAGTGCTTCACTGTTCCCAGCTCTGTCACTGGGTGACTGCATCACTGTCCCTGCTCTTCCACTGGGTCACTTCCTCACTGTCCCAGCTCGGCCATTGGGTCAGTGCTTCACTG
Source organism: Isurus oxyrinchus (assembly GCA_026770705.1). NCBI lineage: Eukaryota > Metazoa > Chordata > Chondrichthyes > Lamniformes > Lamnidae > Isurus > Isurus oxyrinchus. The sequence goes on from JANJGN010000240.1 coordinate 480,436, forward strand.
TTCCCAGCTCTGTCCCAGGGTCACTGCTTCACTGCTCCCAGCTCTGCCACTGGGTCACTGTGTAACTGTTCCCATCTCTGCCACTGGGTCAGTGCTTCACTGTACCAAGCTCTGTCACTGGGTGACTGCATCACTGTCCCTCCTCTTTCACTGGGTCACTTCCTCACTGTCCCAGCTCAGCCACTGGGTCAGTGCTTCACTGTTCCCAGCTCTGTCCCAGGGTCACTGCTTCACTGCTCCCAGCTCTGTCACTGGGTCAGTGCTTCACTGTTCCCAGCTCTGTCACTGGGTCACTGCTTCACTGTTCCCATCTGTGCCACTGGGTTGCGAGTTCACTGTTCCTGGCTCTGCCGCTGGGTCACTGCTTCACTGTTCCAAGTTCTGTCACTGGGTCACTGCTTCACTGTTCCCAGCTCTGTCCCAGGGGCACTGCATCACTGTCCCTCCTCTTTCACTGGGTCACTTCCTCACTGTTCCCAGCTCGGCCACTGGGTCACTGCTTCACTTTTCCCAGCTCTGTCACTGGGTAACTGCCTCCCTGTTCCCAGCTCTGTCACTGGGTCACTGTTGCACTGTTCCCAGCTCTGTCACTGGGTCAGTGCTTCACTGTTCCCAGCTCTGTCATTGGGTCAGTGCTTCACTGTTTCCAGCTCTGTCACTTGTCACTGCTTCACTGTTCCCAGCTCTGTCACTGGGTCAGTGCTTCACTGTTCCCAGCTCTGTCATTGGGTCAGTGCTTCACTGTTCACAGCTCTGTCACTGGGTCACTGCTTCTCTGTTCCCAGCTCTGTCACAGGGTCTGTGCTTCACTGTTCCCAGCTCTGTCACTGGGTCATTGCTTCACTGTTCCCAAATCTGTCACTGGGTCACTTCTTCAATGTTCCCAGCTCCGTCACTGGGTCAGTGCTTCTCTGTTCCCAGCTCTGTCACTGGGTCACTGCTTCTCTGTTCCCAGCTCTGTCACTGGGTCCGTGCTTCACTGTTCCCAGCTCTGTCACTGGGTCATTGCTTCACTGTTCCCAGCTCTGTCACTGCTTCACTGTTCCCCAGTGTGCCACGGGGTCACTGTTTCCCTGTTCCCAGCTCTGTCACTGGGTCACTGCTTCACTGTTCCCAGCTCTGTCGCATTGTCACTGCATCATGGTCCCCAGCTCTGTCACTGGGTAACTGCTTCACTGATCCCAGCTCTGTCACTGCTTCACAGTTCCCCCATCCACCACTGTGTCACTGTTTCACTGTTTCCAGCTCTGTCACTGGGTCACTGCTTCACTGTCCCTGCTCTTCCACTGGGTCACTTCTTCACTTTCCCAGCTCTGCCACTGGGTCACAGCTTTACTGCTCCCAGCTCTGTCCCAGGGTCAGTGTGTCACTGTTACCAGCACTGTGAATGGGTCAGTGCTTCACTGTTCCAAGCTCTGTCACTGGGCTAGTGCTTCAATGTTCCCAGCTCTGACCCTCGGTCAGTGCTTCACTGTTCCCAGCTCTGTTATTGGGTCACTGCTTCACTGTTCCCAGCTCTGTCACTGGGTCACTGCTTCACTGTTCCCAGCTCTGTCACTGGGTCACTGCTTCACTGTTTCCAGCTCTGTCACTTGCCCAGTGCTTCACAGTCCCAACTCTGTCACTGGGTCAGTGCTTCACTGTTCCCAGATCTGTCTCAGGGTCACTGCTTCACTGTTCCCAAATCTGTCCCTGTTTCACTGTTCCCAGCTCTGTCCCTGGGTCACTGCTTCACTGTCACTTGGTCACTGCATCACTGTTCCCGGCTCTTTCACTGGGTCACTGCTTCACAGTTCCCAGCTCTGTCACTGGGTAACTGCATCACTGTCCCTGCTCTTCCACTGGGTCACTTCCTCACTGTCCCACAGCTCGGCCACTGGGTCAGTGCTTCACTGTTCCCAGCTCTGTCCCAGGGTCACTGCTTCACTGCTCCCAGCTCTGTCACTGGGTCACTGCTTCACTGTTCGCAGCACTGTCACTGGGTCAGTGCTTCACTGTTCCCAGCTCTGTCACTGGGTCACTGCTTCACTGTTCCCATCTTTGCCACTGGGTCGCGAGTTCACTGTTCCTGGCTCTGCCGCTGGATCACAGCTTCACTGTTCCCAGCTCTGTCACTGGGTCACTGCTTCACTTTTCCCATCTCTGCCACTGGGGTCACTGCTTCACTGTTCCCATCTCTGCCACCGGGTCAGTGCATCACTGTCCCTGCTCTTCCACTGGGTCATTTCTTCACTGTCCATGCTCTGCCACTGGGTCACTGCTTCACTGTTCCCAGCTCTGTCACGGGGTCACTGCTTCACTTTTCCCAGCTCTGTCACTGGGTCACTGCTTCTCTGTTCCCAGCTCTGTCACAGGGTCCGTGCTTCACTGTTCCCAGCTCTGTCACTGGGTCACTGCTTCACTGTTCCCAGCTCTGTCACTGCTTCACTGTTCCCCGCTCTACTATTGGGTCACTGCTTCACTGTTCCCCAGTGTGCCACGGGGTCACTGTTTCCCTGTTCCCAGCTCTGTCACTGGGTCACTGCTTCCCTGTTCCCAGCTCTGTCGCATTGTCACTGCATCATGGTCCCCAGCTCTGTCACTGGGTAACTGCCTCACTGTTCCCAGCTCTGTCACTGCTTCACAGTTCCCCCATCCACCACTGTGTCACTGTTTCACTGTTTCCAGCTCTGTCACTGTGTCACTGCTTCACTGTCCCTGCTCTTCCACTGGGTCACTTCTTCACTTTCCCAGCTCTGCCACTGGGTCACAGATTTACTGTTCCCAGCTCTGTCCCAGGGTCACTGCTTCACTGATCCCAGCTCTGTCCCAGGGTCAGTGTGTCACTGTTACCAGCACTGTGACTGGGTCAGTGCTTCACTGTTCCAAGCTCTGTCACTGGGTCAGTGCTTCACTGTACCAGTTCTTACGCTGGGTCAGTCCTTCACAGTCCCAGCTCTGTCACTGGGTCAGTGCTTCACTGTTCCCAGATCTGTCTCTGGGTCACTGCTTCACTGTTCCCAGCTCTGTCACTGGGTCAGTGCTTCACTGTTCCAAGCTTTGAACTGGGTCAGTGCTTCACTGTTCCCAGATCTGTCTCTGGGTCACTGCTTCACTGTTCCCAAATCTGTCCCTGTTTCACTGTTCCCAGCTCTGTCCCTGGGTCACTGCTTCACTGTCACTTGGTCACTGCATCACTGTTCCCGGCTCTTTCACTGGATCAGTGCTTCACTGTTCCCAGCTCTGTCACTGGGTCATTGCTTCACTTTTCCCATCTCTGTCACAGTTTCAGTGCTTCACTGTTCCAGGCACTGTCACTGGGTCAGTGCTTCACTGTTCCCAGCTCTGTCACTGGGTCAGTGCTTCACTGTTCCCAGCTCTGTCACTGGGTTACTGCCTCCCTGTTCCCAGCTCTGTCACTGGGTCACTGCCTCCCTGTTCCAAGCTGTCACTGGGTCACTGCTTCACTGTTCCCAACTCTGTCACTGGGGTCACTGTGTCACTGTTCCCAGCTCTTCCACAGGGTTAATCCTTCATTGTTCCCAACTCTGCCACAAGGTCACTGCATCACTGATCCCAGCTCTGTCACTGGGTCAGTGCTTCACTGTTCCCAGCTCTGTCACTGGGTCAGTGCTTCACTGTTCCCAGCTCTGCCAATTGGGTCACAGCTTCCTTGTTCCCAACTCTGCCACTGGGTCACTGCGTCACTGTTCCCATCTCTGCCACTGGGTCAGTGCTTCACAGTTCCCAGCTCTGTCACTGGGTGACTGCATCACTGTCCCTGCTCTTCCACTGGGTCACTTCCTCACTGTCCCACAGCTCGGCCACTGGGTCAGTGCTTCACTGTTCCCAGCTCTGTCCCAGGGTCACTGCTTCACTGCTCCCAGCTCTGTCCCAGGGTCACTGCTTCACTGTTCGCAGCACTGTCACTGGGTCAGTGCTTCACTGTTCCAAGCTCTGTCACTGGGTCAGTGCTTCACTGTTCCCAGCTCTGTCACTGGGTCACTGCTTCACTGTTCCCATCTTTGCCACTGGGTCGTGAGTTCACTGTTCCTGGCTCTGCCGCTGGATCACAGCTTCACTGTTCCCAGCTCTGTCACTGGGTCACTGCTTCACTGTTCCCATCTCTGCCACCGGGTCAGTGCTTCACTGTTCCCAGCTCTGCCACTGGGTAACTGCATCACTGTCCCTGCTCTTCCACTGGGTCACTTCTTCACTGTCCCAGCTCTGCCACTGGGTCACTGCTTCACTGTTCCCAGCTCCGTCACGGGGTCACTGCTTCACTGTTCCCAGATCTGTCACTGGGTCACTGCTTCTCTGTTCCCAGCTCTGTCACAGGGTCAGTGCTGCACTGTTCCCAGCTCTGTCACTGGGTCCGTGCTTCACTGTTCCCAGCTCTGTCACTGGGTCATTGCTTCACTGTTCCCAGCTCTGTCACTGCTTCACTGTTACCCGCCCTACTATTGGGTCACTGCTTCACTGTTCCCCAGTGTGCCACGGGGTCACTGTTTCACTGTTCCCAGCTCTGTCACTGGGTCACTGCTTCACTGTTCCCAGCTCTGTCGCATTGTCACTGCATCATGGTCCCCAGCTCTGTCACTGGGTAACTGCTTCACTGTTCCCAGCTCTGTCACTGCTTCACAGTTCCCCCATCCACCACTGTGTCACTGTTTCACTGTTTCCAGCTCTGTCACTGGGTCACTGCTTCACTGTCCCTGCTCTTCCACTGGGTCACTTCTTCACTTTCCCAGCTCTGCCACTGGGTCACAGCTTTACTGTTCCCAGCTCTGTCCCAGGGTCACTGCTTCACTGCTCCCAGCTCTGTCCCAGGGTCAGTGTGTCACTGTTACCAGCACTGTGACTGGGTCAGTGCTTCACTGTTCCAAGCTCTGTCACTGGGTCACTGCTTCACTGTACCAGTTCTTACGCTGGGTCAGTCCTTCACAGTCCCAACTCTGTCACTGGGTCAGTGCTTCACTGTTCCCAGATCTGCCTCTGGGTCACTGCTTCACTGTTCCCAAATCTGTCCCTGTTTCACTGTTCCCAGCTCTGTCCCTGGGTCACTGCTTCACTGTCACTTGGTCACTGCATCACTGTTCCCGGCTCTTTCACTGGGTTACTGCCTCCCTGTTCCCAGCTCTGTCACTGGGTCACTGCCTCCCTGTTCCAAGCTGTCACTGGGTCACCGCTTCACTGTTCCCAACTCTGTCACTGGGGTCACTGTTTCACTGTTCCCAGCTCTGTCACTGGGTTAGTGCTTCACTGTTCCCAGCTCTTCCACAGGGTCACTGCATCACTGTTCCCAGCTCTGTCACTGGGTCAGTGCTTCACTGTTCCCAGCTCTGCCAATTGGGTCACAGCTTCCCTGTTCCCAACTCTGCCACTGGGTCACTGCGTCACTGTTCCCAGCTCTGTCACTGGGTCACTGCTTCACTGTTCCCAGCTCTGTCACTGGGTCACTGCTTCACTGTTTCCAGCTCTGTCACTTGCCCAGTGCTTCACAGTCCCAACTCTGTCACTGGGTCAGTGCTTCACTGTTCCCAGATCTGTCTCTGGGTCACTGCTTCACTGTTCCCAAATCTGTCCCTGTTTCACTGTTCCCAGCTCTGTCCCTGGGTCACTGCTTCACTGTTCCCAGCTCTGTCACTGCTTCACTGTTACCAGCTCTGTCACTGCTTCACTGTTCCGAGCTCTGTCACTGGGTCACTGCTTCTCTGTTCCCAGCTCTGTCACTGGGTCACTGCTTCATTGTTCCCAGCTCTGTCACTGGGTCACTGCTTCATTGTTCCCAGCTCTGTCACTGGGTCAGTGCTTCACTGTTCCCAGCTCTGTCCCTGGGTCACTGCTTCACTGTCACTTGGTCACTGCATCACTGTTCCCGGCTCTTTCACTGGGTCAGTGCTTCACTGTTCCCAGCTCTGCCAATTGGCTCACGGCTTCCCTGTTCCCAACTCTGCCACTGGGTCACTGCGTCACTGTTCCCATCTCTGCCACTGGGTCAGTGCTTCACTGTTCCCAGCTCTGTCACTGGGTGACTGCATCACTGTCCCTGCTCTGTCACTGGGTCAGTGCTTCACTGTTCCCAGCTCTGTCACTGGGTCAGTGCTTCACTGTTCCCAGCTCTGCCAATTGGGTCACAGCTTCCTTGTTCCCAACTCTGCCACTGGGTCACTGCGTCACTGTTCCCATCTCTGCCACTGGGTCAGTGCTTCACAGTTCCCAGCTCTGTCACTGGGTGACTGCATCACTGTCCCTGCTCTTCCACTGGGTCACTTCCTCACTGTCCCACAGCTCGGCCACTGGGTCAGTGCTTCACTGTTCCCAGCTCTGTCCCAGGGTCACTGCTTCACTGCTCCCAGCTCTGTCCCAGGGTCACTGCTTCACTGTTCGCAGCACTGTCACTGGGTCAGTGCTTCACTGTTCCAAGCTCTGTCACTGGGTCAGTGCTTCACTGTTCCCAGCTCTGTCACTGGGTCACTGCTTCACTGTTCCCATCTTTGCCACTGGGTCGTGAGTTCACTGTTCCTGGCTCTGCCGCTGGATCACAGCTTCACTGTTCCCAGCTCTGTCACTGGGTCACTGCTTCACTGTTCCCATCTCTGCCACCGGGTCAGTGCTTCACTGTTCCCAGCTCTGCCACTGGGTAACTGCATCACTGTCCCTGCTCTTCCACTGGGTCACTTCTTCACTGTCCCAGCTCTGCCACTGGGTCACTGCTTCACTGTTCCCAGCTCCGTCACGGGGTCACTGCTTCACTGTTCCCAGATCTGTCACTGGGTCACTGCTTCTCTGTTCCCAGCTCTGTCACAGGGTCAGTGCTTCACTGTTCCCAGCTCTGTCACTGGGTCCGTGCTTCACTGTTCCCAGCTCTGTCACTGGGTCATTGCTTCACTGTTCCCAGCTCTGTCACTGCTTCACTGTTACCCGCTCTACTATTGGGTCACTGCTTCACTGTTCCCCAGTGTGCCACGGGGTCACTGTTTCACTGTTCCCAGCTCTGTCACTGGGTCACTGCTTCACTGTTCCCAGCTCTGTCGCATTGTCACTGCATCATGGTCCCCAGCTCTGTCACTGGGTAACTGCTTCACTGTTCCCAGCTCTGTCACTGCTTCACAGTTCCCCCATCCACCACTGTGTCACTGTTTCACTGTTTCCAGCTCTGTCACTGGGTCACTGCTTCACTGTCCCTGCTCTTCCACTGGGTCACTTCTTCACTTTCCCAGCTCTGCCACTGGGTCACAGCTTTACTGTTCCCAGCTCTGTCCCAGGGTCACTGCTTCACTGCTCCCAGCTCTGTCCCAGGGTCAGTGTGTCACTGTTACCAGCACTGTGACTGGGTCAGTGCTTCACTGTTCCAAGCTCTGTCACTGGATCACTGCTTCACTGTACCAGTTCTTACGCTGGGTCAGTCCTTCACAGTCCCAGCTCTGTCACTGGGTCAGTGCTTCACTGTTCCCAGATCTGTCTCTGGGTCACTGCTTCACTGTTCCCAAATCTGTCCCTGTTTCACTGTTCCCAGCTCTGTCCCTGGGTCACTGCTTCACTGTCACTTGGTCACTGCATCACTGTTCCCGGCTCTTTCACTGGGTTACTGCCTCCCTGTTCCCAGCTCTGTCACTGGGTCACTGCCTCCCTGTTCCAAGCTGTCACTGGGTCACCGCTTCACTGTTCCCAACTCTGTCACTGGGGTCACTGTTTCACTGTTCCCAGCTCTGTCACTGGGTTAGTGCTTCACTGTTCCCAGCTCTTCCACAGGGTCACTGCATCACTGTTCCCAGCTCTGTCACTGGGTCAGTGCTTCACTGTTCCCAGCTCTGCCAATTGGGTCACAGCTTCCCTGTTCCCAACTCTGCCACTGGGTCACTGCGTCACTGTTCCCAGCTCTGTCACTGGGTCACTGCTTCACTGTTCCCAGCTCTGTCACTGGGTCACTGCTTCACTGTTTCCAGCTCTGTCACTTGCCCAGTGCTTCACAGTCCCAACTCTGTCACTGGGTCAGTGCTTCACTGTTCCCAGATCTGTCTCTGGGTCACTGCTTCACTGTTCACAAATCTGTCCCTGTTTCACTGTTCCCAGCTCTGTCCCTGGGTCACTGCTTCACTGTTCCCAGCTCTGTCACTGCTTCACTGTTACCAGCTCTGTCACTGCTTCACTGTTCCGAGCTCTGTCACTGGGTCACTGCTTCTCTGTTCCCAGCTCTGTCACTGGGTCACTGCTTCATTGTTCCCAGCTCTGTCACTGGGTCACTGCTTCATTGTTCCCAGCTCTGTCACTGGGTCAGTGCTTCACTGTTCCCAGCTCTGTCCCTGGGTCACTGCTTCACTGTCACTTGGTCACTGCATCACTGTTCCCGGCTCTTTCACTGGGTCAGTGCTTCACTGTTCCCAGATCTGCCAATTGGGTCACGGCTTCCCTGTTCCCAACTCTGCCACTGGGTCACTGCGTCACTGTTCCCATCTCTGCCACTGGGTCAGTGCTTCACTGTTCCCAGCTCTGTCACTGGGTGACTGCATCACTGTCCCTGCTCTTCCACTGGGTCACTTCCTCACTGTCCCAGCTCGGCCATTGGGTCAGTGCTTCACTGTTCCCAGCTCTGTCCCAGGGTCACTGCTTCACTGCTCCCAGCTCTGCCACTGGGTCACTGTGTAACAGTTCCCATCTCTGCCACTGGGTCAGTGCTTCACTGTACCCAGCTCTGTCACTGGGTGACTGCATCACTGTCCCTCCTCTTTCACTGGGTCACTTCCTCACTGTCCCAGCTCAGCCACTGGGTCAGTGCTTCACTGTTCCCAGCTCTGTCCCAGGGTCACTGCTTCACTGCTCCCAGCTCTGTCACTGGGTCAGTGGTTCACTGTTCCCAGCCCTGTCACTGGGTCACTGCTTCACTGTTCCCATCTTTGCCACTGGGTTGCGAGTTCACTGTTCCTGGCTCTGCCGCTGGGTCACTGCTTCACTGTTCCAAGTTCTGTCACTGGGTCACTGCTTCACTGTTCCCAGCTCTGTCCCAGGGGCACTGCATCACTGTCCCTCCTCTTTCACTGGGTCACTTCCTCACTGTTCCCAGCTCGGCCACTGGGTCACTGCTTCACTTTTCCCAGCTCTGTCACTGGGTAACTGCCTCCCTGTTCCCAGCTCTGTCACTGGGTCACTGTTGCACTGTTCCCAGCTCTGTCACTGGGTCAGTGCTTCCCTGTTCCCAGCTCTGTCATTGGGTCAGTGCTTCACTGTTCCCAGCTCTGTCACTTGTCACTGCTTCACTGTTCCCAGCTCTGTCACTGGGTCAGTGCTTCACTGTTCCCAGCTCTGTCATTGGGTCAGTGCTTCACTGTTCCCAGCTCTGTCACTGGGTCACTGCTTCACTGTTCCCAGCTCTGTCACTGAGTCAGTACTTCACTGTTCCCAGCTCTGTCACAGGGTCAGTGCTTCATTGTTCCCAACTCTGTCACTGGGTCACTGCTTCACTGTTCCCAGCTCTGTCACTGGGTCACTGCTTCACTGTTCCCAGCTCTGTCACTGGGTCACTGCTTCTCTGTTCCCAGCTCTGTCACAGGGTCCGTGCTTCACTGTTCCCAGCTCTGTCACTGGGTCATTGCTTCACTGTTCCCAAATCTGTCACTGGGTCACTTCTTCAATGTTCCCAGCTCCGTCACTGGGTCAGTGCTTCTCTGTTCCCAGCTCTGTCACTGGGTCACTGCTTCTCTGTTCCCAGCTCTGTCACTGGGTCCGTGCTTCACTGTTCCCAGCTCTGTCACTGGGTCATTGCTTCACTGTTCCCAGCTCTGTCACTGCTTCACTGTTCCCCAGTGTGCCACGGGGTCACTGTTTCCCTGTTCCCAGCTCTGTCACTGGGTCACTGCTTCACTGTTCCCAGCTCTGTCGCATTGTCACTGCATCATGGTCCCCAGCTCTGTCACTGGGTAACTGCTTCACTGATCCCAGCTCTGTCACTGCTTCACAGTTCCCCCATCCACCACTGTGTCACTGTTTCACTGTTTCCAGCTCTGTCACTGGGTCACTGCTTCACTGTCCCTGCTCTTCCACTGGGTCACTTCTTCACTTTCCCAGCTCTGCCACTGGGTCACAGCTTTACTGCTCCCAGCTCTGTCCCAGGGTCAGTGTGTCACTGTTACCAGCACTGTGAATGGGTCAGTGCTTCACTGTTCCAAGCTCTGTCACTGGGCTAGTGCTTCAATGTTCCAAGCTTTGTCACTGGGTCAGTGCTTCACTGTCCCCAGCTCTGTTATTGGGTCACTGCTTCACTGTTCCCAGCTCTGTCACTGGGTCACTGCTTCACGGTTCCCAGCTCTGTCACTGGGTCACTGCTTCACTGTTTCCAGCTCTGTCACTTGCCCAGTGCTTCACAGTCCCAACTCTGTCACTGGGCCAGTGCTTCACTGTTCCCAGATCTGTCTCTGGGTCACTGCTTCACTGTTCCCAAATCTGTCCCTGTTTCACTGTTCCCAGCTCTGTCCCTGGGTCACTGCTTCACTGTCACTTGGTCACTGCATCACTGTTCCCGGCTCTTTCACTGGGTCACTGCTTCACAGTTCCCAGCTCTGTCACTGGGTAACTGCATCACTGTCCCTGCTCTTCCACTGGGTCACTTCCTCGCTGTCCCACAGCTCGGCCACTGGGTCAGTGCTTCACTGTTCCCAGCTCTGTCCCAGGGTCACTGCTTCACTGCTCCCAGCTCTGTCACTGGGTCACTGCTTCACTGTTCGCAGCACTGTCACTGGGTCAGTGCTTCACTGTTCCCAGCTCTGTCACTGGGTCACTGCTTCACTGTTCCCATCTTTGCCACTGGGTCACTGTTGCACTGTTCCCAGCTCTGTCACTGGGTCAGTGCTTCCCTGTTCCCAGCTCTGTCATTGGGTCAGTGCTTCACTGTTCCCAGCTCTGTCACTTGTCACTGCTTCACTGTTCCCAGCTCTGTCACTGGGTCAGTGCTTCACTGTTCCCAGCTCTGTCATTGGGTCAGTGCTTCACTGTTCCCAGCTCTGTCACTGGGTCACTGCTTCACTGTTCCCAGCTCTGTCACTGAGTCAGTACTTCACTGTTCCCAGCTCTGTCACAGGGTCAGTGCTTCATTGTTCCCAACTCTGTCACTGGGTCACTGCTTCACTGTTCCCAGCTCTGTCACTGGGTCACTGCTTCACTGTTCCCAGCTCTGTCACTGGGTCACTGCTTCTCTGTTCCCAGCTCTGTCACAGGGTCCGTGCTTCACTGTTCCCAGCTCTGTCACTGGGTCATTGCTTCACTGTTCCCAAATCTGTCACTGGGTCACTTCTTCAATGTTCCCAGCTCCGTCACTGGGTCAGTGCTTCTCTGTTCCCAGCTCTGTCACTGGGTCACTGCTTCTCTGTTCCCAGCTCTGTCACTGGGTCCGTGCTTCACTGTTCCCAGCTCTGTCACTGGGTCATTGCTTCACTGTTCCCAGCTCTGTCACTGCTTCACTGTTCCCCAGTGTGCCACGGGGTCACTGTTTCCCTGTTCCCAGCTCTGTCACTGGGTCACTGCTTCACTGTTCCCAGCTCTGTCGCATTGTCACTGCATCATGGTCCCCAGCTCTGTCACTGGGTAACTGCTTCACTGATCCCAGCTCTGTCACTGCTTCACAGTTCCCCCATCCACCACTGTGTCACTGTTTCACTGTTTCCAGCTCTGTCACTGGGTCACTGCTTCACTGTCCCTGCTCTTCCACTGGGTCACTTCTTCACTTTCCCAGCTCTGCCACTGGGTCACAGCTTTACTGCTCCCAGCTCTGTCCCAGGGTCAGTGTGTCACTGTTACCAGCACTGTGAATGGGTCAGTGCTTCACTGTTCCAAGCTCTGTCACTGGGCTAGTGCTTCAATGTTCCAAGCTTTGTCACTGGGTCAGTGCTTCACTGTCCCCAGCTCTGTTATTGGGTCACTGCTTCACTGTTCCCAGCTCTGTCACTGGGTCACTGCTTCACGGTTCCCAGCTCTGTCACTGGGTCACTGCTTCACTGTTTCCAGCTCTGTCACTTGCCCAGTGCTTCACAGTCCCAACTCTGTCACTGGGTCAGTGCTTCACTGTTCCCAGATCTGTCTCTGGGTCACTGCTTCACTGTTCCCAAATCTGTCCCTGTTTCACTGTTCCCAGCTCTGTCCCTGGGTCACTGCTTCACTGTCACTTGGTCACTGCATCACTGTTCCCGGCTCTTTCACTGGGTCACTGCTTCACAGTTCCCAGCTCTGTCACTGGGTAACTGCATCACTGTCCCTGCTCTTCCACTGGGTCACTTCCTCGCTGTCCCACAGCTCGGCCACTGGGTCAGTGCTTCACTGTTCCCAGCTCTGTCCCAGGGTCACTGCTTCACTGCTCCCAGCTCTGTCACTGGGTCACTGCTTCACTGTTCGCAGCACTGTCACTGGGTCAGTGCTTCACTGTTCCCAGCTCTGTCACTGGGTCACTGCTTCACTGTTCCCATCTTTGCCACTGGGTCGCGAGTTCACTGTTCCTGGCTCTGCCGCTAGATCACAGCTTCACTGTTCCCAGCTCTGTCACTGGGTCACTGCTTCACTGTTCCCAGCTCTGCCACTGGGGTCACTGCTTCACTGTTCCCATCTCTGCCACCGGGTCAGTGCTTCACTGTTCCTAGCTCTGCCACTGGGTAACTGCATCACTGTCCCTGCTCTTCCACTGGGTCACTTCTTCACTGTCCATGCTCTGCCACTGGGTCACTGCTTCACTGTTCCCAGCTCCGTCACGGGGTCACTGCTTCACTTTTCCCAGCTCTGTCACTGGGTCACTGCTTCTCTGTTCCCAGCTCTGTCACAGGGTCCGTGCTTCACTGTTCCCAGCTCTGTCACTGGGTCACTGCTTCACTGTTCCCAGCTCTGTCACTGCTTCACTGTTCCCCGCTCTACTATTGGGTCACTGCTTCACTGTTCCCCAGTGTGCACGGGGTCACTGTTTCCCTGTTCCCAGCTCTGTCACTGGGTCACTGCTTCCCTGTTCCCAGCTCTGTCGCATTGTCACTGCATCATGGTCCCCAGCTCTGTCACTGGGTAACTGCCTCACTGTTCCCAGCTCTGTCACTGCTTCACAGTTCCCCCATCCACCACTGTGTCACTGTTTCACTGTTTCCAGCTCTGTCACTGGGTCACTGCTTCACTGTCCCTGCTCTTCCACTGGGTCACTTCTTCACTTTCCCAGCTCTGCCACTGGGTCACAGATTTACTGTTCCCAGCTCTGTCCCAGGGTCACTGCTTCACTGCTCCCAGCTCTGTCACTGGGTCAGTCCTTCACAGTCCCAGCTCTGTCACTGGGTCAGTGCTTCACTGTTCCCAGCTCTGTCACTGGGTCAGTGCTTCACTGTTCCAAGCTTTGTCACTGGGTCAGTGCTTCACTGTTCCCAGATCTGTCTCTGGGTCACTGCTTCACTGTTCCCAAATCTGTCCCTGTTTCACTGTTCCCAGCTCTGTCCCTGGGTCACTGCTTCACTGTCACTTGGTCACTGCATCACTGTTCCCGGCTCTTTCACTGGATCAGTGCTTCACTGTTCCCAGCTCTGTCACTGGGTCATTGCTTCACTTTTCCAATCTCTGTCACAGTTTCAGTGCTTCACTGTTCCCAGCTCTGTCACTGGGTCAGTGCTTCACTGTTCCCAGCTCTGTCACTGGGTCACTGCCTCCCTGTTCCAAGCTGTCACTGGGTCACTGCTTCACTGTTCCCAACTCTGTCACTGGGGTCACTGTTTCACTGTTCCCAGCTCTTCCACAGGGTTAATCCTTCATTGTTCCCAACTCTGCCACAGGTTCACTGCATCACTGTTCCCAGCTCTGTCACTGTGTCAGTGCTTCACTGTTCCCAGCTCTGTCACTGGGTCAGTGCTTCACTGTTCCCAGCTCTGCCAATTGGGTCACAGCTTCCTTGTTCCCAACTCTGCCACTGGGTCACTGCGTCACTGTTCCCATCTCTGCCACTGGGTCAGTGCTTCACAGTTCCCAGCTCTGTCACTGGGTGACTGCATCACTGTCCCTGCTCTTCCACTGGGTCACTTCCTCACTGTCCCACAGCTCGGCCACTGGGTCAGTGCTTCACTGTTCCCAGCTCTGTCCCAGGGTCACTGCTTCACTGTTCGCAGCACTGTCACTGGGTCAGTGCTTCACTGTTCCAAGCTCTGTCACTGGGTCAGTGCTTCACTGTTCCCAGCTCTGTCACTGGGTCACTGCTTCACTGTTCCCATCTTTGCCACTGGGTCGTGAGTTCACTGTTCCTGGCTCTGCCGCTGGATCACAGCTTCACTGTTCCCAGCTCTGTCACTGGGTCACTGCTTCACTGTTCCCATCTCTGCCACCGGGTCAGTGCTTCACTGTTCCCAGGTCTGCCACTGGGTAACTGCATCACTGTCCCTGCTCTTCCACTGGGTCACTTCTTCACTGTCCCAGCTCTGCCACTGGGTCACTGCTTCACTGTTCCCAGATCTGTCACTGGGTCACTGCTTCTCTGTTCCCAGCTCTGTCACAGGGTCAGTGCTTCACTGTTCCCTGCTCTGTCACTGGGTCAGTGCTTCACTGTTCCCAGCTCTGTCACTGGGTCCGTGCTTCACTGTTCCCAGCTCTGTCACTGGGTCATTGCTTCACTGTTCCCAGCTCTGTCACTGCTTCACTGTTACCCGCTCTACTATTGGGTCACTGCTTCACTGTTCCCCAGTGTGCCACGGGGTCACTGTTTCACTGTTCCCAGCTCTGTCACTGGGTCACTGCTTCACTGTTCCCAGCTCTGTCGCATTGTCACTGCATCATGGTCCCCAGCTCTGTCACTGGGTAACTGCTTCACTGATCCCAGCTCTGTCACTGCTTCACAGTTCCCCCATCCACCACTGTGTCACTGTTTCACTGTTTCCAGCTCTGTCACTGGGTCACTGCTTCACTGTCCCTGCTCTTCCACTGGGTCACTTCTTCACTTTCCCAGCTCTGCCACTGGGTCACAGCTTTACTGTTCCCAGCTCTGTCCCAGGGTCACTGCTTCACTGCTCCCAGCTCTGTCCCAGGGTCAGTGTGTCACTGTTACCAGCACTGTGACTGGGTCAGTGCTTCACTGTTCCAAGCTCTGTCACTGGGCTAGTGCTTCACTGTTCCAAGCTTTGTCACTGGGTCAGTGCTTCACTGTACCAGTTCTTACGCTGGGTCAGTCCTTCACAGTCCCAGCTCTGTCACTGGGTCAGTGCTTCACTGTTCCCAGATCTGTCTCTGGGTCACTGCTTCACTGTTCCCAAATCTGTCCCTGTTTCACTGTTCCCAGCTCTGTCCCTGGGTCACTGCTTCACTGTCACTTGGTCACTGCATCACTGTTCCCGTCTCTTTCACTGGGTTACTGCCTCCCTGTTCCCAGCTCTGTCACTGGGTCACTGCCTCCCTGTTCCAAGCTGTCACTGGGTCACCGCTTCACTGTTCCCAACTCTGTCACTGGGGTCACTGTTTCACTGTTCCCAGCTCTGTCACTGGGTTAGTGCTTCACTGTTCCCAGCTCTTCCACAGGGTCACTGCATCACTGTTCCCAGCTCTGTCACTGGGTCAGTGCTTCACTGTTCCCAGCTCTGCCAATTGGGTCACAGCTTCCCTGTTCCCAACTCTGCCACTGGGTCACTGCGTCACTGTTCCCATCTCTGCCACTGGGTCAGTGCTTCACAGTTCCCAGCTCTGTCACTGGGTGACTGCATCACTGTCCCTGCTCTTCCACTGGGTCACTTCCTCACTGTCCCACAGCTCGGCCACTGGGTCAGTGCTTCACTGTTCCCAGCTCTGTCCCAGGGTCACTGCTTCACTGCTCCCAGCTCTGTCCCAGGGTCACTGCTTCACTGTTCGCAGCACTGTCACTGGGTCAGTGCTTCACTGTTCCCAGCTCTGTCCCAGGGTCACTGCTTCACTGCTCCCAGCTCTGTCCCAGGGTCACTGCTTCACTGCTCCCAGATCTGTCCCAGGGTCACTGCTTCACTGTTCGCAGCACTGTCACTGGGTCTGTGCTTCACTGTTCCAAGCTCTGTCACTGGGTCAGTGCTTCACTGTTCCCAGCTCTGTCACTGGGTCACTGCTTCACTGTTCCCATCTTTGCCACTGGGTCGCGAGTTCACTGTTCCCAGCTCTGCCAATTGGGTCACAGCTTCCCTGTTCCCAACTCTGCCACTGGGTCACTGCGTCACTGTTCCCCTCTGTGTCACTGGGTCAGTGCTTCACTGTTCCAAGCTCTGTCACGTGGTCAGTGCTTCACTGTTCCCAGCTCCGTCACTGCTTCACTGTTCCCCGCTCTGCCACTTGGTCACTGCATCACTGTTCCCCGCTCTGCCACTGGGTCACTGTTTCACTGTTCCCCGCTCTGCCACTGGGTCACTGTTTCACTGTTCCCAGCTCTGTCACTTGGTCAGTGCTTCGCTATTCCCGGCTCTGCCCCTGGGTCACTGTTTCCAGCTCTGCCACTGGGTCACTGCTTCACTGTTCCTGGCTCTTCCACTGGGTCAGTGTTTCACTGTTCCCTGCTCTGTCACTGGGTCAGTGCTTGTCCGTTCCCAGCACTGTCACTGGGTCAGTACTTCACTGTTCTCAGCTCTGTCACTGGGTCACTCTTCACTGTTGCAAGCTCTGTCACTGGGTCAGTGTTTCACTTTTCCCAGCTCTGTCACGGGGTCAGTGCTTCACTGTTCCAAGCTCTGTTACTGGATCAGTGCTTCACTGTTCCCTGCTCTGCCCCCCCGCCCACTGCCCCCCCCCCCCCCCCGCCCCACCACCACGCCATCTGGTTCCTCCATTTCCCCCCTCATCTCCATTGCAACAGTAAGTGTTTGGGGGCTGGCAGCAGATGAATGGAGAAATCAGGATGCTTGTGGTTGGTTGCAATGCCTTCCATTGCGTAATAGCCCAGGAGCACTCATGATCCAGCCTTGAGTCTGAGGAATGGTCAGGCGGGTGAGATCAGGGCTGCGCTGTGAGCTGAGCCGGCAGCGTCAGTGGGAGGGACAGTTAACACTGAACCCCTGCCAGAATCCAGGCTGAGCAGGTTCCTCTTTTCCTCTATTGTTCTCAGGATGTGGGCGTCGCTGGCTGGGCCCAGCATTTATTGCCCATCCCTAGTTGCCCCTTGAGAAGGTGGAGGTGAGCTGCCTTCTTGAGCCGCTGCAGTCCATGTGGTGTAGGTACACCCACAGTGCTGTTAGGGAGGCAGTTCCATGATTTTGACCCAGCGACAGTGAAGGAACGGCGATATATTTCCAAGTCAGGATGGTGAGTGACTTGGAGGGGAACTTCCAGGTGGTGGTGTTCCCATCTATCTGCTGCCCTTGTCCTTCTAGACGGTAGAGGTCATGGGTTTGGAAGGTGCTGTCTAAGGAGCCTTGGTGAGTTCCCGCAGTGCATCTTGTAGATGGTACACACACTGCTGCTACTGTGTGTCGGTGGTGAAGGGAGTGAATGTTTGTGGATGGGGTGCCAATCAAGCGGGGCTGCTTTGTCCTGGATGGTGTTGAGCTTCTTGAGTGTTGTGGGAGCTGCACTCATCCAGGCAAGTGGGGAGTATTCCATCTCACTTCTGACTTGTGCCTTGTAGATGGTGGACAGGCTTTGGGAGTCAGGAGATGTGTTACTTGCTGCAGGATTTCCAGCCGCTCACCTGCTCTTATAGCCACAGTATTTATATGGCTAATCCAGTTCAGTTTCTGGTCAATGGTAACCTTCAGTCAGTGATGGTAATGCCAAGTGAATGTCAAGGGGTGGTGGTTAAATTCTTGCTTGTTGGAGATAGTCATTGCCTGGCACTTGTGTGGCGCAAATGTTACTTGCCACTTGTCAGCCCAAGCCTGGTTATTGTCCAGATCTTGCTGCATTCGGACATGGACTGCTTCAGTATCTGAGGGGTCGCGAACGATGCTGAACATCGTGCAGTGAACATCCTCACTTCTGACCCTATGATGGGAGGAAGGTTTTTCTTTATACATTTATGGAACGTGTGCTTTGCTGGCTGGGCCCAGCATTCATTGCCCATCCCTGGTGGCCCTTGAGAGGGTAGTGGTGAGCTGCCTTCTTGAACCGCTGCAGTCCATGTGGTGTAGGTACACCCACAGTGCTGTTAGGGAGGGAGTTCCAGGATTTTGACCCAGCAACAGTGAAGGAACGGTGATATATTTCCAAGTCAGGATGGTGAGTGACTTGGAGGGGAACTTCCAGGTGGTGGTGTTCCCATCTATCTGCTGCCCTTGTCCTCCTGGATGGTAGAGGTTGTGGGTTTGGAAGGTGCTGTCTAAGGAGCCTTGGTGAGTTCCTGCAGTGCATCTTGTAGATGGTACACACACTGCTGCTACTGTGCGTCGGTGGTGGAGGGAGTGAAGGTTTGTGGATGGGGTGCCAATCAAGCGGGGCTGCTTTGTCCTGGATGGTGTCGAGCTTCTTGAGTGTTGTTGGAGCTGCACTCATCCAGGCAAGTGGGGAGTATTCCATCACACTCCTGAACTGTGTCTTGTAGATGGTAGACAGGCTTTGGGGAGTCAGGAGGTGAGTTACCAGCCGCAGGTTTCCCAGCCTCTGAGCCCCAGAGGACAATTCCTCTGCTTCATGGAAATGATTGGAAAGGAGAACAGGGAATCAGCCGGGGAGAGAGATTGGCTCGGGAAGAGTCTGGACCTTGATGCAAGGACATGATGTGTGGAAGGGATCCACTCTCCTCACTTGCTGCTTCAGTGAATTTTACAATTGAAAAATGTCACCTCGCAGCAGAAACCCCGAGTATCGATCCTGATTCCACACGGTCCGGTCACCATGAACATTATCAGCTTATGGCCAAGGCTGAATAATCATCTGCAGGGCCCGGGGTCCAGGGCCAGGTCTCAGGGTCCCAAGGCATGACCTGGGGTCCAGGGACTGGGCCCGGGGTCCAGGGGCAGGGCTCGGGGTCCAGGGGCAGGGCTCGGGGTCCAGGGGCAGGTCTCGGGGTCCAGGGGCAGGTCCCGGGGTCCAGGGACAGGTCCCGGGGTCCAGGGACAGGACCCGGGGTCCAGGGGCAGGGCTCGGGGTCCAGGGGCAGGGCTCGGGGTCCAGGGGCAGGTCTCGGGGTCCAGGGGCAGGTCCCGGGGTCCAGGGACAGGTCCCGGGGTCCAGGGACAGGACCCGGGGTCCAGGGGCAGGGCTCGGGGTCCAGGGGCAGGGCTCGGGGTCCAGGGGCAGGGCTCGGGGTCCAGGGGCAGGGCTCGGGGTCCAGGGGCAGGTCCAGGGGCAGGGCTCGGGGTCCAGGGGCAGGGCTCGGGGTCCAGGGGCAGGTCTCGGGGTCCAGGGGCAGGTCCCGGGGTCCAGGGACAGGACCCGGGGTCCAGGGGCAGGTCTCGGGGTCCAGGAACAGGACCTGGGGTCCAGGGACAGGTCTCAGGGTCCAGGGATAGGCTGTGATTTCGTCTGCAGCCAAAACCCTGCATGTTAAACAGCCCCAGTGACTTGGATACTGGTGACACTTTGTGGGACACCCCAACTGGAGCTTACCCTTCAGGACAGGGAGCTGGGCTCAGATCAGCTTCTCAAGTCATGTGGAAATCAACTGCAGAACCTTCGTGATGCGTGTGTGTGTCTCTGTGCATTGGGTGTCTGTGTTACAAAGATGTGTTCTATAGAATATTCATTTAAAGTGTGATCAGCTGGACATGAATATATATATATATAAAACTTTTTGAAAAGAACACTTCTAATATCTTTTAATAAGGACTGGCCTACAGCAGCTGCCTGGTTGCATTTGTGATGGACATGGGCTGCTTTATGGTTATACAGTCAGGGGAGCTCTGAGGCATTGGCTAAGATAAGCCCAAAGTGAAACCAGGGAGAGGTTACCCAGCCCAGCCTTTGGATGTAAAATATACTTGATTTTAAACTGAGTCAGAGACTGGCACGGGGACAAGAGCTTTCCTCCCTTTCTCTGAAACCTCTCATCAAAGCTGAGCTGTTTGTGATTTGAAAACCTACCAGAAGACCTCATTGCTGCAAACCAAGAGCTCTGCAAGGAGGATTCCAAATCAACGTCACTGTCTCCTAGAGAAGTGAAAATCAACCAGCTCCGAGTGCAGAGCAACTGGTCCCAAGATCAAACAGCTTCTGTGGAAAATGACCCTTCTGAAGTGAACAAGGATTGGACAATCCGTGAATTTTTTTTCCCAATTTTTTCCTTTTTAACTTCAAACTCTGTTATAACCAACCAATCAGTGGGACAAAGAGAGGAGTAAGTTCGCCCCTCCAAACCTGGTCATAATGTACTTGAGTAAGAGTGTGTATGTATGTGTACACATGATTATGCATGTCTCTGAATGTGTATTTGATTGTGGTGAGTGTCTTTGTTTATGTTAATGCACTGAGGGTGTTTGTGGGTGTGTCTGTGCGTTTATGAGCTCTGTATTTAGTGGTGACTTGGGAATGTTAGTGTGTGTGCGTTGTGAAATGGTTCTGTGTTTGTCGGTGTTTTTGACTGAGTGTTTGTGTGTTTCCATTTGTTGGCATGCGTGAGGTTGATCAGCATGGTTTGTCAGAAAGATATACTAATTCTCTGTTACTGGAATTTATCATAAAATAGTGGCCTGTGTGTGTGACTTAATTGGATTAAAGGCATCTGGTTTGAAAGCTTTGATGTGAACATGCTAAACATGGGGGATGTTTAGAATATAAGGTGTAAAAGGATATTTGCATTTTTTAATAAACCAAACTAGATTGTTTTCAAAGGAGGGGTGAAATGTGTCACCTAGTCAGGTGGAGTTTAGAAACAGTGTGTTTAGTTTTCCCAAAGGTGACTGGTAAAACTTAGGGCTATGAGAGATTTTTATTATCAGAAAGGTAAAGTCCAAAGACACAGTGAAACAATGGGAATTTGCTTTTCAAGGGGAAAATATGTATAAAGGAGCAAAGGCTGTGTGTAAGGGTAGGCATTTTTAAGGTCTAACAAGTGTGAAAAGTCTTCAGAATCTGCGCCTCAAGCTGCTGTTTTCAAAGAACTGAAGTTAAGGAAACTCACTTTGAATTTGACTGGTTCGGGCTATTGTGTGTCACCTTGCCTGAATCTTGTAAAATCTACATCTCTTACTGTTGCCTTAACAAAAGTATAACTGGGAGTCAGACTAAGTAGGGGATTTAGATGTAATTTGTACATCTAAGTATGAGTTTAAAATAATTTCTTACTAATAAATGTTTAATCTAGTTTTGTAAAAACCTGTAAGACTTGATGGTCTTTATTACTTCGGAATTTAAGGCAGACATCTCGAAATTTATACAAACTGTAAAACAAGTTGTGGCACTTGTCTCAAGTTTCCCTTTGGGAGTGAACAACTCAGCATTCACCATCAGCATGTGTGAGGTTAGTGTGAGTTGGGACTTTAAACTAATTAGTGGGGGGGGGGGAAGGGTTCAATTGAAGGGAAGTTTAAAAAATCAAAAAGAAGCGAGAGCAGAGGTGCAGGGTAGTGAAGAGGTGAACAATAAAGTGTGATAGGAAGGGGCAAAAGAGTGCAGCAGAAATCAGAACCAGAATGAGTAACAATGATAAAAAGTCAAAGCTTAAAGCTCTTTATCTGAATGCATACAACATTTGTAACAAGATAGATAAGTTGACGGCACAAATAGAAATAAATGAATATGATTTGATAGTTATTACAGAGACGTGGTTGCAGGGTGATAAAGACTGGAAACTCAATTTTCAAGGGTACTTGACATTCCGGAAAAATAGGCAGAAAGGAAAAGGAGGTGGGGTAGCTTTGTTAATGTAGGAAGATAGCGCGGTGGTGAGTAGCGATATAGGTGCAGTAGATTGTGATGTGGAATCAGTTTGGGTGGAAATAAGGGATACAAGAGGTGGGAGTTGGCTCTGAGCCCCCAGAGAGTTGCCTCACTATAGGACAAAGTATAAATCGGGAAATAATGCAGGTGTGTAGGAAGGGTGCTATAATTGTCATTGGGTGATTTTAATCTGTTTACTGACTGGGTAAATCAGATTGGCAGGGGTAACATAGAAGACAAATTTGTAGAGTGCACCAGGGATTGTTTCTTAGAGCAATACATTGCAGAACCTACCCGGAACAGGCTATTTTAGATTTAGTAATGTGCAATGAGGTAGGATTAATAAGAGATCTCGTAGTTAATGATCCTCTAAGGGGCAGCAATCACAACATGGCAGAATTTCAAATTCAGTTTGAGGGTGAGCAACTCCAGTCTCAAACCAGTGTCCTCAACTTAAATAAGGGCAATTCCAGAGGTATGAAGAAAGAGCTGTCTAAAGCAGGCTGGGAAAATAGACTAAGGGGAAGGTCAGTGGATGAGCAGTGGCAGACATTTAAGCAGGTATTTCATAAAGCTCAGCAAAAAATTTATCCCAGTCAAAAAGAAGGACTCGATGACAATGATAAACCACCCGTGGTTAACAAAGGTGGTGAAGGAAGGTGTCCAATCAATAACTAAGGCATATAAAAGCGCTGAAAACTAGTGGTAAGCCAGAGGATTGAGAATGTTTTAGGAACAAGCAGCGGATGACTATCTTAAGTGTGTGAGGTTAGTCAGTGTGTGAGGTTAGTGTGAGGTTAGTCAGTGTGTGAGGTAAGTCAGTGTGTGAGGTTAGTCAGTGTGAGGTTAGTCACTGTGTGAGGTTAGTCAGTGTGTGAGGTTAGTCAGTGTGTGAGGTTAGTCAGTGTGAGGTTAGTCAGTGTGTGAGGTTAGTCAGTGTGTGAGGTTAGTCAGTGTGTGAGGTTAGTCAGTGTGAGGTTAGTCAGTGTGTGAGGTTAGTCAGTGTGTGAGGTTAGTCAGTGTGAGGTTAGTCAGTGTGTGAGGTAAGTCAGTGTGTGAGGTTAGTCAGTGTGAGGTTAGTCAGTGTGAGGTTAGTCAGTGTGTGAGGTTAGTCAGTGTGTGAGGTTAGTCAGTGTGTGAGGTAAGTCAGTGTGTGAGGTTAGTCAGTGTGAGGTTAGTCAGTGTGAGGTTAGTCAGTGTGTGAGGTTAGTCAGTGTGTGAGGTAAGTCAGTGTGTGAGGTTAGTCAGTGTGTGAGGTTAGTCAGTGTGAGGTTAGTCAGTGTGAGGTTAGTCAGTGTGTGAGGTTAGTCAGTGTGTGAGGTTAGTCAGTGTGAGGTTAGTCAGTGTGAGGTTAGTCAGTGTGAGGTTAGTCAGTGTGTGAGGTTAGTCAGTGTGTGAGGTAAGTCAGTGTGTGAGGTTAGTCAGTGTGAGGTTAGTCAGTGTGTGAGGTTAGTCAGTGTGTGAGGTTAGTCAGTGTGAGGTTAGTCAGTGTGTGAGGTTAGTCAGTGTGTGAGGTTAGTCAGTGTGTGAGGTTCGTCAGTGTGAGGTTAGTCAGTGTGTGAGGTTAGTCAGTGTGAGGTTAGTCAGTGTGTGAGGTTAGTCAGTGTGTGAGGTTAGTCAGCGTGAGGTTAGTGTGAGGTTAGTCAGTGTGAGATTAGTTAGTGTGTGAGGTTAGTCAGTGTGAGGTTAGTCAGTGTGTGAGGTTAGTCAGTGTGAGGTTAGTCAGTGTGTGAGGTTAGTCAGTGTGTGAGGTTAGTCAGTGTGAGGTTAGTCAGTGCGTGAGGTTAGTCAGTGTGTGAGGTTAGTCAGTGTGTGAGGTAAGTCAGTGTGAGGTTAGTCAGTGTGTGAGGTTAGTCAGTGTGTGAGGTTAGTCAGTGTGAGGTTAGTCAGTGTGTGAGGTTAGTCAGTGTGTGAGGTTAGTCAGTGTGTGAGGTTAGTCAGTGTGAGGTTAGTCAGTGTGTGAGGTTAGTCAGTGTGTGAGGTTAGTCAGTGTGTGAGGTAAGTCAGTGTGTGAGGTTAGTCAGTGTGTGAGGTTAGTCAGTGTGAGGTTAGTCAGTGTGAGGTTAGTCAGTGTGTGAGGTTAGTCAGTGTGTGAGGTAAGTCAGTGTGTGAGGTTAGTCAGTGTGAGGTTAGTCAGTGTGTGAGGTTAGTCAGTGTGTGAGGTTAGTCAGTGTGAGGTTAGTCAGTGTGTGAGGTTAGTCAGTGTGTGAGGTTAGTCAGTGTGTGAGGTTCGTCAGTGTGAGGTTAGTCAGTGTGTGAGGTTAGTCAGTGTGAGGTTAGTCAGTGTGTGAGGTTAGTCAGTGTGTGAGGTTAGTCAGCGTGAGGTTAGTGTGAGGTTAGTCAGTGTGAGATTAGTTAGTGTGTGAGGTTAGTCAGTGTGAGGTTAGTCAGTGTGTGAGGTTAGTCAGTGTGAGGTTAGTCAGTGTGTGAGGTTAGTCAGTGTGTGAGGTTAGTCAGTGTGAGGTTAGTCAGTGTGAGGTTAGTCAGTGCGTGAGGTTAGTCAGTGTGTGAGGTTAGTCAGTGTGAGGTTAGTCAGTGTGTGAGGTTAGTCAGTGTGTGAGGTTAGTCAGTGTGAGGTTAGTCAGTGTGAGGTTAGTCAGTGTGAGGTTAGTCAGTGTGAGGTTAGTCAGTGTGTGAGGTTAGTCAGTGTGTGAGGTTAGTCAGTGTGAGGTTAGTCAGTGTGTGAGGTTAGTCAGTGTGAGGTTAGTCAGTGTGAGGTTAGTCAGTGTGTGAGGTTAGTCAGTGTGAGGTTAGTCACTGTGTGAGGTTAGTCAGTGTGTGAGGTTAGTCAGTGTGAGGTTAGTCAGTGTGAGGTTAGTCAGTGTGTGAGGTTAGTCAGTGTGTGAGGTTAGTCAGTGTGAGGTTAGTCAGTGTGTGAGGTTAGTCAGTGTGTGAGGTTAGTCAGTGTGAGGTTAGTCAGTGTGTGAGGTTAGTCAGTGTGTGAGGTAAGTCAGTGTGTGAGGTTAGTCAGTGTGTGAGGTTAGTCAGTGTGAGGTTAGTCAGTGTGTGAGGTTAGTCAGTGTGTGAGGTTAGTCAGCGTGAGGTTAGTGTGAGGTTAGTCAGTGTGAGATTAGTTAGTGTGAGGTTAGTCAGTGTGAGGTTAGTCAGTGTGTGAGGTTAGTCAGTGTGTGAGGTTGGTCAGTGTGTGAGGTTAGTCAGTGTGTGAGGTTAGTCAGTGTGAGGTTAGTCAGTGTGTGAGGTTAGTCAGTGTGAGGTTAGTCAGTGTGTGAGGTTAGTCAGTGTGAGGTTAGTCAGTGTGTGAGGTTAGTCAGTGTGTGAGGTTAGTCAGTGTGAGGTTAGTCAGTGTGTGAGGTTAGTCAGTGTGTGAGGTTAGTCAGTGTGTGAGGTTAGTCAGTGTGTGAGGTTAGTCAGTGTGAGGTTAGTCAGTGTGAGGTTAGTCAGTGTGTGAGGTTAGTCAGTGTGAGGTTAGTCAGTGTGAGGTTAGTCAGTGTGTGAGGTTAGTCAGTGTGTGAGGTTAGTCAGTGTGAGGTTAGTCAGTGTGTGAGGTTAGTCAGTGTGAGGTTAGTCAGTGTGAGGTTAGTCAGTGTGTGAGGTTAGTCAGTGTGTGAGGTTAGTCAGTGTGTGAGGTTAGTCAGTGTGAGTTTGTCAGTGTGTGAGGTTAGTCAGTGTGTGAGGTTAGTCAGTGTGCGGTTAGTCAGTGTGAGGTTAGTCAGTGTGTGA
Source organism: Isurus oxyrinchus (assembly GCA_026770705.1). NCBI lineage: Eukaryota > Metazoa > Chordata > Chondrichthyes > Lamniformes > Lamnidae > Isurus > Isurus oxyrinchus. The sequence continues at coordinate 505,849 of JANJGN010000240.1, forward strand.
GGTTAGTCAGTGTGAGGTTAGTCAGTGTGTGAGGTTAGTCAGTGTGTGAGGTTAGTCAGCGTGAGGTTAGTGTGAGGTTAGTCAGTGTGAGATTAGTTAGTGTGTGAGGTTAGTCAGTGTGAGGTTAGTCAGTGTGTGAGGTTAGTCAGTGTGAGGTTAGTCAGTGTGTGAGGTTAGTCAGTGTGTGAGGTTAGTCAGTGTGAGGTTAGTCAGTGTGTGAGGTTAGTCAGTGTGTGAGGTTAGTCAGTGTGTGAGGTTAGTCAGTGTGAGGTTAGTCAGTGTGTGAGGTTAGTCAGTGTGTGAGGTTAGTCAGTGTGTGAGGTAAGTCAGTGTGTGAGGTTAGTCAGTGTGAGGTTAGTCAGTGTGTGAGGTTAGTCAGTGTGTGAGGTTAGTCAGTGTGTGAGGTTAGTCAGTGTGAGGTTAGTCAGTGTGTGAGGTTAGTCAGTGTGTGAGGTTAGTCAGTGTGTGAGGTTAGTCAGTGTGAGGTTAGTCAGTGTGTGAGGTTAGTCAGTGTGAGGTTAGTCAGTGTGAGGTTAGTCAGTGTGTGAGGTTAGTCAGTGTGTGAGGTTAGTCAGTGTGTGAGGTTAGTCAGTGTGTGAGGTTAGTGTGTGAGGTTAGTCAGTGTGAGGTTAGTCAGTGTGTGAGGTTAGTCAGTGTGAGGTTAGTCACTGTGTGAGGTTAGTCAGTGTGAGGTTAGTCAGTGTGAGGTTAGTCAGTGTGTGAGGTTAGTCAGTGTGTGAGGTTAGTCAGTGTGTGAGGTTAGTCAGTGTGAGGTTAGTCAGTGTGTGAGGTTAGTCAGTAGGTGAGGTTAGTCAGTGTGAGGTTAGTCAGTGTGTGAGGTTAGTCAGTGTGAGGTTAGTCAGTGTGTGAGGTTAGTCAGTGTGTGAGGTTAGTCAGTGTGTGAGGTTAGTCAGTGTGTGAGGTTAGTCAGTGTGAGGTTAGTCAGTGTGTGAGGTTAGTCAGTGTGTGAGGTTAGTCAGTGTGTGAGGTTAGTCAGTGTGTGAGGTTAGTCAGTGTGTGAGGTTAGTCAGTGTGTGAGGTTAGTGTGTGAGGTTAGTCAGTGTGAGGTTAGTCAGTGTGTGAGGTTAGTCAGTGTGAGGTTAGTCACTGTGTGAGGTTAGTCAGTGTGAGGTTAGTCAGTGTGAGGTTAGTCAGTGTGTGAGGTTAGTCAGTGTGTGAGGTTAGTCAGTGTGTGAGGTTAGTCAGTGTGAGGTTAGTCAGTGTGTGAGGTTAGTCAGTAGGTGAGGTTAGTCAGTGTGAGGTTAGTCAGTGTGTGAGGTTAGTCAGTGTGAGGTTAGTCAGTGTGTGAGGTTAGTCAGTGTGTGAGGTTAGTCAGTGTGAGGTTAGTCAGTGTGTGAGGTTAGTCAGTGTGTGAGGTTAGTCAGTGTGTGAGGTTAGTCAGTGTGTGAGGTAAGTCAGTGTGTGAGGTTAGTCAGTGTGAGGTTAGTCAGTGTGTGAGGTTAGTCAGTGTGAGGTTAGTCAGTGCGTGAGGTTAGTCAGTGTGTGAGGTTAGTCAGTGTGAGGTTAGTCAGTGTGTGAGGTTAGTCAGTGTGTGAGGTTAGTCAGTGTGTGAGGTTAGTCAGTGTGAGGTTAGTCAGTGCGTGAGGTTAGTCAGTGTGTGAGGTTAGTCAGTGTGTGAGGTTAGTCAGTGTGTGAGGTTAGTCAGTGTGAGGTTAGTCAGTGTGTGAGGTTAGTCAGCGTGTGAGGTAAGTCAGCGTGAGGTTAGTGCGAGGTTAGTCAGTGTGAGGTTAGTCAGTGTGTGAGGTTAGTCAGTGTGTAAGGTTAGTCAGCGTGAGGTTAGTGTGAGGTTAGTCAGTATGAGATTAGTTAGTGTGTGAGGTTAGTCAGTGTGAGGTTAGTCAGTGTGTGAGGTTAGTCAGTGTGAGGTTAGTCAGTGTGTGAGGTTAGTCAGTGTGTGAGGTTAGTCAGTGTGAGGTTAGTCAGTGTGTGAGGTTAGTCAGTGTGTGAGGTTAGTCAGTGTGTGAGGTTAGTCAGTGTGTGAGGTTAGTCAGTGTGTGAGGTTAGTCAGTGTGAGGTTAGTCAGTGTGTGAGGTTAGTCAGTGTGAGGTTAGTCAGTGTGTGAGGTTAGTCAGTGTGTGAGGTTAGTCAGTGTGTCAGGTTAGTCAGTGTGTGAGGTTAGTCAGTGTGTGAGGTTAGTCAGTGTGAGGTTAGTCAGTGTGTGAGGTTAGTCAGTGTGTGAGGTTAGTCAGTGTGAGGTTAGTCAGTGTGTGAGGTTAGTCAGTGTGTGAGGTTAGTCAGTGTGTGAGGTTAGTCAGTGTGAGGTTAGTCACTGTGTGAGGTTAGTCAGTGTGTGAGGTTAGTCAGTGTGAGGTTAGTCAGTTTGTGAGGTTAGTCAGTGTGTGAGGTTAGTCAGTGTGAGGTTAGTCAGTGTGTGAGGTTAGTCAGTGTGTGAGGTTAGTCAGTGTGTGAGGTTAGTCAGTGTGTGAGGTTAGTCAGTGTGTGAGGTTAGTCAGTGTGTGAGGTTAGTCAGTGTGAGGTTAGTCAGTGTGTGAGGTTAGTCAGTGTGTGAGGTTAGTCAGTGTGTAGAGGTTAGTCAGTGTGTGAGGTTAGTCAGTGTGTGAGGTTAGTCAGTGTGTGAGGTTAGACAGTGTGTGAGGTTAGTCAGTGTGTGAGGTTAGTCAGTGTGTGAGGTTAGTCAGTGTGTGAGGTTAGTCAGTGTGTGAGGTTAGTCAGTGTGTGAGGTTAGTCAGTGTGTGCGGTTAGTCAGTGTGAGGTTAGTCAGTGTGTGAGGTTAGTCAGTGTGTGAGGCTAGTCAGTGTGAGGTTAGTCAGTGTGAGGTTAGTCAGTGTGTGAGGTTAGTCAGTGTGTGAGGTTAGTCAGTGTGAGGTTAGTCAGTGTGTGAGGTTAGTCAGTGTGTGAGGTTAGTCAGTGTGTGAGGTTAGTCAGTGTGAGGTTAGTCAGTGCGTGAGGTTAGTCAGTGTGTGAGGTTAGTCAGTGTGTGAGGTTAGTCAGTGTGTGAGGTTAGTCAGTGTGAGGTTAGTCAGTGTGTGAGGTTAGTCAGCGTGTGAGGTAAGTCAGCGTGAGGTTAGTGCGAGGTTAGTCAGTGTGAGGTTAGTCAGTGTGTGAGGTTAGTCAGTGTGTGAGGTTAGTCAGTGTGAGGTTAGTCAGTGTGTGAGGTTAGTCAGTGTGTGAGGTTAGTCAGTGTGTGAGGTTAGTCAGTGTGTGAGGTAAGTCAGTGTGTGAGGTTAGTCAGTGTGAGGTTAGTCAGTGTGTGAGGTTAGTCAGTGTGAGGTTAGTCAGTGCGTGAGGTTAGTCAGTGTGTGAGGTTAGTCAGTGTGAGGTTAGTCAGTGTGTGAGGTTAGTCAGTGTGTGAGGTTAGTCAGTGTGTGAGGTTAGTCAGTGTGAGGTTAGTCAGTGCGTGAGGTTAGTCAGTGTGTGAGGTTAGTCAGTGCGTGAGGTTAGTCAGTGTGAGGTTAGTCAGTGTGTGAGGTTAGTCAGTGTGAGGTTAGTCAGTGTGAGGTTAGTCAGTGTGTGAGGTTAGTCAGTGTGAGGTTAGTCAGTGCGTGAGGTTAGTCAGTGTGTGAGGTTAGTCAGTGTGTGAGGTTAGTCAGTGTGTGAGGTTAGTCAGTGTGAGGTTAGTCAGTGTGTGAGGTTAGTCAGTGTGAGGTTAGTCAGTGTGAGGTTAGTCAGTGTGTGAGGTTAGTCAGTGTGTGAGGTTAGTCAGTGTGAGGTTAGTCAGTGTGTGAGGATAGTCAGTGTGTGAGGTTAGTCAGTGTGAGGTTAGTCAGTGTGTGAGGTTAGTCAGTGTGAGGTTAGTCAGTGCGTGAGGTTAGTCAGTGTGTGAGGTTAGTCAGTGTGAGGTTAGTCAGTGTGAGAGGTTAGTCAGTGTGTGAGGTTAGTCAGTGTGAGGTTAGTCAGTGTGAGGTTAGTCAGTGTGTGAGGTTAGTCAGTGTGAGGTTAGTCAGTGTGAGGTTAGTCAGTGTGTGAGGTTAGTCAGTGTGTGAGGTTAGTCATTGTGAGGTTAGTCAGTGTGTGAGGTTAGTCAGTGTGTGAGGTTAGTCAGTGTGAGGTTAGTCAGTGTGTGAGGTTAGTCAGTGTGTGAGGTTAGTCAGTGTGAGGTTAGTCACTGTGTGAGGTTAGTCAGTGTGTGAGGTTAGTCAGTGTGAGGTTAGTCAGTGTGAGGTTAGTCAGTGTGTGAGGTTAGTCAGTGTGTGAGGTTAGTCAGTGTGAGGTTAGTCAGTGTGTGAGGTTAGTCAGTGTGTGAGGTTAGTCAGTGTGAGGTTAGTCAGTGTGTGAGGTAAGTCAGTGTGTGAGGTTAGTCAGTGTGTGAGGTTAGTCAGTGTGAGGTTAGTCAGTGTGTGAGGTTAGTCAGTGTGTGAGGTTAGTCAGCGTGAGGTTAGTGTGAGGTTAGTCAGTGTGAGATTAGTTAGTGTGAGGTTAGTCAGTGTGAGGTTAGTCAGTGTGTGAGGTTAGTCAGTGTGAGGTTAGTCAGTGTGTGAGGTTAGTCAGTGTGTGAGGTTAGTCAGTGTGAGGTTAGTCAGTGTGTGAGGTTAGTTAGTGTGTGAGGTTGGTCAGTGTGTGAGGTTAGTCAGTGTGTGAGGTTAGTCAGTGTGAGGTTAGTCAGTGTGTGAGGTTAGTCAGTGTGAGGTTAGTCAGTGTGAGGTTAGTCAGTGTGTGAGGTTAGTCAGTGTGTGAGGTTAGTCAGTGTGAGGTTAGACAGTGTGTGAGGTTAGTCAGTGTGTGAGGTTAGTCAGTGTGTGAGGTTAGTCAGTGTGTGAGGTTAGTCAGTGTGAGGTTAGTCAGTGTGTGAGGTTAGTCAGTGTGAGGTTAGTCAGTGTGAGGTTAGTCAGTGTGTGAGGTTAGTCAGTGTGTGCGGTTAGTCAGTGTGTGAGGTTAGTCAGTGTGTGAGGTTAGTCAGTGTGTGAGGTTAGTCAGTGTGAGGTTAGTCAGTGTGTGAGGTTAGTCAGTAGGTGAGGTTAGTCAGTGTGAGGTTAGTCAGTGTGTGAGGTTAGTCAGTGTGAGGTTAGTCAGTGTGTGAGGTTAGTCAGTGTGTGAGGTTAGTCAGTGTGAGGTTAGTCAGTGTGTGAGGTTAGTCAGTGTGTGAGGTTAGTCAGTGTGTGAGGTTAGTCAGTGTGTGAGGTAAGTCAGTGTGTGAGGTTAGTCAGTGTGAGGTTAGTCAGTGTGTGAGGTTAGTCAGTGTGAGGTTAGTCAGTGCGTGAGGTTAGTCAGTGTGTGAGGTTAGTCAGTGTGAGGTTAGTCAGTGTGTGAGGTTAGTCAGTGTGTGAGGTTAGTCAGTGTGTGAGGTTAGTCAGTGTGAGGTTAGTCAGTGCGTGAGGTTAGTCAGTGTGTGAGGTTAGTCAGTGTGTGAGGTTAGTCAGTGTGTGAGGTTAGTCAGTGTGAGGTTAGTCAGTGTGTGAGGTTAGTCAGCGTGTGAGGTAAGTCAGCGTGAGGTTAGTGCGAGGTTAGTCAGTGTGAGGTTAGTCAGTGTGTGAGGTTAGTCAGTGTGTAAGGTTAGTCAGCGTGAGGTTAGTGTGAGGTTAGTCAGTGTGAGATTAGTTAGTGTGTGAGGTTAGTCAGTGTGAGGTTAGTCAGTGTGTGAGGTTAGTCAGTGTGAGGTTAGTCAGTGTGTGAGGTTAGTCAGTGTGTGAGGTTAGTCAGTGTGAGGTTAGTCAGTGTGTGAGGTTAGTCAGTGTGTGAGGTTAGTCAGTGTGTGAGGTTAGTCAGTGTGTGAGGTTAGTCAGTGTGTGAGGTTAGTCAGTGTGAGGTTAGTCAGTGTGTGAGGTTAGTCAGTGTGAGGTTAGTCAGTGTGTGAGGTTAGTCAGTGTGTGAGGTTAGTCAGTGTGTCAGGTTAGTCAGTGTGTGAGGTTAGTCAGTGTGTGAGGTTAGTCAGTGTGAGGTTAGTCAGTGTGTGAGGTTAGTCAGTGTGTGAGGTTAGTCAGTGTGAGGTTAGTCAGTGTGTGAGGTTAGTCAGTGTGTGAGGTTAGTCAGTGTGTGAGGTTAGTCAGTGTGAGGTTAGTCACTGTGTGAGGTTAGTCAGTGTGTGAGGTTAGTCAGTGTGAGGTTAGTCAGTTTGTGAGGTTAGTCAGTGTGTGAGGTTAGTCAGTGTGAGGTTAGTCAGTGTGTGAGGTTAGTCAGTGTGTGAGGTTAGTCAGTGTGTGAGGTTAGTCAGTGTGTGAGGTTAGTCAGTGTGTGAGGTTAGTCAGTGTGAGGTTAGTCAGTGTGTGAGGTTAGTCAGTGTGTGAGGTTAGTCAGTGTGTAGAGGTTAGTCAGTGTGTGAGGTTAGTCAGTGTGTGAGGTTAGTCAGTGTGTGAGGTTAGACAGTGTGTGAGGTTAGTCAGTGTGTGAGGTTAGTCAGTGTGTGAGGTTAGTCAGTGTGTGAGGTTAGTCAGTGTGTGCGGTTAGTCAGTGTGAGGTTAGTCAGTGTGTGAGGTTAGTCAGTGTGTGAGGCTAGTCAGTGTGAGGTTAGTCAGTGTGAGGTTAGTCAGTGTGTGAGGTTAGTCAGTGTGTGAGGTTAGTCAGTGTGAGGTTAGTCAGTGTGTGAGGTTAGTCAGTGTGTGAGGTTAGTCAGTGTGTGAGGTTAGTCAGTGTGAGGTTAGTCACTGTGTGAGGTTAGTCAGTGTGTGAGGTTAGTCAGTGTGAGGTTAGTCAGTTTGTGAGGTTAGTCAGTGTGTGAGGTTAGTCAGTGTGAGGTTAGTCAGTGTGTGAGGTTAGTCAGTGTGTGAGGTTAGTCAGTGTGTGAGGTTAGTCAGTGTGTGAGGTTAGTCAGTGTGTGAGGTTAGTCAGTGTGAGGTTAGTCAGTGTGTGAGGTTAGTCAGTGTGTGAGGTTAGTCAGTGTGTAGAGGTTAGTCAGTGTGTGAGGTTAGTCAGTGTGTGAGGTTAGTCAGTGTGTGAGGTTAGACAGTGTGTGAGGTTAGTCAGTGTGTGAGGTTAGTCAGTGTGTGAGGTTAGTCAGTGTGTGAGGTTAGTCAGTGTGTGCGGTTAGTCAGTGTGAGGTTAGTCAGTGTGTGAGGTTAGTCAGTGTGTGAGGCTAGTCAGTGTGAGGTTAGTCAGTGTGAGGTTAGTCAGTGCGTGAGGTTAGTCAGTGTGTGAGGTTAGTCACTGTGAGGTTAGTCAGTGTGTGAGGTTAGTCAGTGTGTGAGGTTAGTCAGTGTGTGAGGTTAGTCAGTGTGTGAGGTTAGTCAGTGTGAGGTTAGTCAGTGTGTGAGGTTAGTCAGTGTGTGAGGTTAGTCAGTGTGAGGTTAGTCAGTGTGAGGTTAGTCAGTGTGTGAGGTTAGTCAGTGTGAGGTTAGTCAGTGTGTGAGGTTAGTCAGTGTGTGAGGTTAGTCAGCGTGAGGTTAGTGTGAGGTTAGTCAGTGTGAGATTAGTTAGTGTGTGAGGTTAGTCAGTGTGAGGTTAGTCAGTGTGCGAGGTTAGTCAGTGTGTGAGGTTAGTCAGTGTGAGGTTAGTCAGTGCGTGAGGTTAGTCAGTGCGTGAGGTTAGTCAGTGTGAGGTTAGTCAGTGTGTGAGGTTAGTCAGTGTGTGAGGTTAGTCAGTGTGAGGTTAGTCAGTGTGTGAGGTTAGTCAGTGTGAGGTTAGTCAGTGTGAGGTTAGTCAGTGTGTGAGGTTAGTCAGTGTGTGAGGTTAGTCAGTGTGAGGTTAGTCAGTGTGTGAGGTTAGTCAGTGTGTGAGGTTAGTCAGTGTGAGGTTAGTCAGTGTGTGAGGTTAGTCAGTGTGTGAGGTTAGGCAGTGTGTGAGGTTAGTCAGTGTGTGAGGTTAGTCAGTGTGAGGGTAGTCATTGTGTGAGGTTAGTCAGTGTTTGAGGTTAGTCAGTGTGAGGTTAGTCACTGTGTGAGGTTAGTCAGTGTGTGAGGTGAGTCAGTGTGAGGTTAGTCAGTGTGAGGTTAGTCAGTGTGTGAGGTTAGTCAGTGTGTGAGGTTAGTCAGTGTGTGAGGTTAGTCAGTGTGAGGTTAGTCAGTGTGAGGTTAGTCAGTGTGTGAGGTTAGTCAGTGTGTGAGGTTAGTCAGTGTGAGGTAAGTCAGTGTGTGAGGTTATTCAGTGTGTGAGGTTAGTCAGTGTGAGGTTAGTCAGTGTGTGAGGTTAGTCAGTGTGTGAGGTTAGTCAGCATGTGAGGTTAGTCAGCGTGAGGTTAGTGTGAGGTTAGTCAGTGTGAGATTAGTTAGTGTGTGAGGTTAGTCAGTGTGAGGTTAGTCAGTGTGTGAGGTTAGTCAGTGTGTGAGTTTAGTCAGTGTGAGGTTAGTCAGTGTGAGGTTAGTCAGTGTGTGAGGTTAGTCAGTGTGAGGTTAGTCAGTGTGTGAGGTTAGTCAGTGTGTGAGGTTAGTCAGCGTGAGGTTAGTGAGAGGTTAGTCAGTGTGAGATTAGTTAGTGTGTGAGGTTAGTCAGTGTGAGGTTAGTCAGTGTGTGAGGTTAGTCAGTGTGAGGTTAGTCAGTGTGTGAGGTTAGTCAGTGTGTGAGGTTAGTCAGTGTGAGGTTAGTCAGTGTGTGAGGTTAGACAGTGTGTGAGGTTAGTCAGTGTGAGGTTAGTCAGTGTGTGAGGTTAGTCAGTGTGTGAGGTTAGTCAGTGTGTGAGGTTAGTCAGTGTGAGGTTAGTCAGTGTGTGAGGATAGTCAGTGTGAGGTTAGTCAGTGTGTGAGGTTAGTCAGTGTGTGAGGTTAGTCAGTGTGAGGTTAGTCAGTGTGTGAGGTTAGTCAGTGTGTGAGGTTAGTCAGTGTGAGGTTAGTCAGTGTGAGGTTAGTCAGTGTGTGAGGTTAGTCAGTGTGAGGTTAGTCAGTGCGTGAGGTTAGTCAGTGTGTGAGGTTAGTCAGCGTGAGGTTAGTGTGAGGTTAGTCAGTGTGAGATTAGTTAGTGTGTGCGGTTAGTCAGTGTGAGGTTAGTCAGTGTGTGAGGTTAGTCAGTGTGAGGTTAGTCAGTTTGTGAGGTTAGTCAGTGTGTGAGGTTAGTCAGTGTGTGAGGTTAGTCAGTGTGTGAGGTTAGTCAGTGTGAGGTTAGTCAGTGTGTGAGGTTAGTCAGTGTGTGAGGTTAGTCAGTGTGTGAGGTTAGTCAGTGTGTGAGGATAGTCAGTGTGAGGTTAGTCAGTGTGTGATTTTAGTCAGTGTGAGGTTAGTCAGTGTGAGGTTAGTCAGTGTGTGAGGTTAGTCAGTGTGAGGTTAGTCAGTGTGAGGTTAGTCAGTGTGTGAGGTTAGTCAGTGTGTGAGGTTAGTCAGTGTGTGAGGTTAGTCAGTGTGAGGTTAGTCAGTGTGTGAGGTTAGTCAGTGTGTGAGGTTAGTCAGTGTGTGAGGTTAGTCAGTGTGAGGTTAGTCACTGTGTGAGGTTAGTCAGTGTGAGGTTAGTCAGTGTGAGGTTAGTCAGTGTATGAGGTTAGTCATTGTGTGAGGTTAGTCAGTGTGTGAGGTTAGTCAGTGTGCGGTTAGTCAGTGTGAGGTTAGTCAGTGTGTGAGGTTAGTCAGTGTGTGAGGTGAGTCAGTGTGTGAGGTGAGTCAGTGTGTGAGGTGAGTCAGTGTGTGAGTTTAGTCAGTGTGTGAGGTTAGTCAGTGTGAGGTTAGTCAGTGTGTGAGGTTAGTCAGTGTGAGGTTAGTCAGTGTGTGAGGTTAGTCAGTGTGTGAGGTTAGTCAGTGTGTGAGGTTAGTCAGTGTGAGGTTAGTCAGTGTGTGAGGTTAGTCAGTGTGTGAGGTTAGTCAGTGTGTGAGGTTAGTCAGTGTGAGGTTAGTCAGTGTGTGAGGTTAGTCAGTGTGTGAGGTTAGTCAGTGTGTGAGGTTAGTCAGTGTGAGGTTAGTCAGTTTGAGGTTAGTCAGTGTGTGAGGTTAGTCAGTGTGTGAGTTTAGTCAGTGTGAGGATAGTCAGTGTGTGAGGTTAGTCAGTGTGTGAGGTTAGTCAGTGTGTGAGGTAAGTCAGTGTGAGGTTAGTCAGTGTGTGAGGTTAGTCAGTGTGTGAGGTTAGTCAGTGTGTGAGGTTAGTCAGTGTGAGGTTAGTCAGTGTGTGAGGTTAGTCAGTGTGTGAGGTTAGTCAGTGTGTGAGGTTAGTCAGTGTGAGGTTAGTCAGTGTGAGGTTAGTCAGTGTGTGAGGTTAGTCAGTGTGTGAGGTAAGTCAGTGTGTGAGGTTAGTCAGTGTGAGGTTAGTCAGTGTGTGAGGTTAGTCAGTGTGTGAGGTTAGTCAGTGTGAGGTTAGTCAGTGTGTGAGGTTAGTCAGTGTGTGAGGTTAGTCAGTGTGTGAGGTTAGTCAGTGTGTGAGGTTAGTCAGCGTGAGGTTAGTGTGAGGTTAGTCAGTGTGAGATTAGTTAGTGTGTGAGGTTAGTCAGTGTGAGGTTAGTCAGTGTGTGAGGTTAGTCAGTGTGAGGTTAGTCAGTGTGTGAGGTTAGTCAGTGTGTGAGGTTAGTCAGTGTGAGGTTAGTCAGTGCGTGAGGTTAGTCAGTGTGTGAGGTTAGTCAGTGTGAGGTTAGTCAGTGTGAGAGGTTAGTCAGTGTGTGAGGTTAGTCAGTGTGAGGTTAGTCAGTGTGAGGTTAGTCAGTGTGTGAGGTTAGTCAGTGTGAGGTTAGTCAGTGTGAGGTTAGTCAGTGTGTGAGGTTAGTCAGTGTGTGAGGTTAGTCATTGTGAGGTTAGTCAGTGTGTGAGGTTAGTCAGTGTGTGAGGTTAGTCAGTGTGAGGTTAGTCAGTGTGTGAGGTTAGTCAGTGTGTGAGGTTAGTCAGTGTGAGGTTAGTCACTGTGTGAGGTTAGTCAGTGTGTGAGGTTAGTCAGTGTGAGGTTAGTCAGTGTGAGGTTAGTCAGTGTGTGAGGTTAGTCAGTGTGTGAGGTTAGTCAGTGTGAGGTTAGTCAGTGTGTGAGGTTAGTCAGTGTGTGAGGTTAGTCAGTGTGAGGTTAGTCAGTGTGTGAGGTAAGTCAGTGTGTGAGGTTAGTCAGTGTGTGAGGTTAGTCAGTGTGAGGTTAGTCAGTGTGTGAGGTTAGTCAGTGTGTGAGGTTAGTCAGCGTGAGGTTAGTGTGAGGTTAGTCAGTGTGAGATTAGTTAGTGTGAGGTTAGTCAGTGTGAGGTTAGTCAGTGTGTGAGGTTAGTCAGTGTGAGGTTAGTCAGTGTGTGAGGTTAGTCAGTGTGTGAGGTTAGTCAGTGTGAGGTTAGTCAGTGTGTGAGGTTAGTTAGTGTGTGAGGTTGGTCAGTGTGTGAGGTTAGTCAGTGTGTGAGGTTAGTCAGTGTGAGGTTAGTCAGTGTGTGAGGTTAGTCAGTGTGAGGTTAGTCAGTGTGAGGTTAGTCAGTGTGTGAGGTTAGTCAGTGTGTGAGGTTAGTCAGTGTGAGGTTAGACAGTGTGTGAGGTTAGTCAGTGTGTGAGGTTAGTCAGTGTGTGAGGTTAGTCAGTGTGTGAGGTTAGTCAGTGTGAGGTTAGTCAGTGTGTGAGGTTAGTCAGTGTGAGGTTAGTCAGTGTGAGGTTAGTCAGTGTGTGAGGTTAGTCAGTGTGTGCGGTTAGTCAGTGTGAGGTTAGTCAGTGTGTGAGGTTAGTCAGTGTGAGGTTAGTCAGTGTGAGGTTAGTCAGTGTGAGGTTAGTCAGTGCGTGAGGTTAGTCAGTGCGTGAGGTTAGTCAGTGCATGAGGTTAGTCAGTGTGAGGTTAGTCAGTGTGTGAGGTTAGTCAGTGTGTGAGGTTAGTCAGTGTGTGAGGTTAGTCAGTGTGAGGTTAGTCAGTGTGTGAGGTTAGTCAGTGTGTGAGGTTAGTCAGTGTGAGGTTAGTCAGTGTGAGGTTAGTCAGTGTGTGAGGTTACTCAGTGTGAGGTTAGTCAGTGTGTGAGGTTAGTCAGTGTGTGAGGTTAGTCAGCGTGAGGTTAGTGTGAGGTTAGTCAGTGTGAGATTAGTTAGTGTGTGAGGTTAGTCAGTGTGAGGTTAGTCAGTGTGTGAGGTAAGTCAGTGTGAGGTTAGTCAGTGTGTGAGGTTAGTCAGTGTGTGAGGTTAGTCAGTGTGAGGTTAGTCAGTGTGTGAGGTTAGTCAGTGTGTGAGGTTAGTCAGTGTGTGAGGTTAGTCAGTGTGAGGTTAGTCAGTGTGTGAGGTTAGTCAGTGTGTGAGGTTAGTCAGTGTGTGAGGTAAGTCAGTGTGAGGTTAGTCAGTTTGTGAGGTTAGTCAGTGTGTGAGGTTAGTCAGTGTGTGAGGTTAGTCAGTGTGAGGTTAGTCAGTGTGTGAGGTGAGTCAGTGTGTGAGATTAGTCAGTGTGTGAGGTTAGTCAGTGTGAGGTTAGTCAGTGTGAGGTTAGTCAGTGTGTGAGGTTAGTCAGTGTGAGGTTAGTCAGTGTGTGAGGTTAGTCAGTGTGTGAGGTTAGTGTGTGAGGTTAGTCAGTGTGAGGTTAGTCAGTGTGTGAGGTTAGTCAGTGTGAGGTTAGTCACTGTGTGAGGTTAGTCAGTGTGAGGTTAGTCAGTGTGAGGTTAGTCAGTGTGTGAGGTTAGTCAGTGTGTGAGGTTAGTCAGTGTGTGAGGTTAGTCAGTGTGTGAGGTTAGTCAGTGTGAGGTTAGTCAGTATGTGAGGTTAGTCAGTGTGAGGTTAGTCAGTGTGTGAGGTTAGTCAGTGTGAGGTTAGTCAGTGTGTGAGGTTAGTCAGTGTGTGAGGTTAGTCAGTGTGAGGTTAGTCAGTGTGTGAGGTTAGTCAGTGTGTGAGGTTAGTCAGTGTGTGAGGTAAGTCAGTGTGTGAGGTTAGTCAGTGTGTGAGATTAGTCAGTGTGAGGTTAGTCAGTGTGTGAGGTTAGTCAGTGTGTGAGGTTAGTCAGTGTGTGAGGTTAGTCAGTGTGGGGTTAGTCAGTGTGAGGTTAGTCAGTGCGTGAGGTTAGTCAGTGCGTGAGGTTAGTCAGTGTGTGAGGTTAGTCAGTGTGTGAGGTTAGTCAGTGTGAGGTTAGTCAGTGTGTGAGGTTAGTCAGTGTGTGAGGTAAGTCAGTGTGAGGTTAGTCAGTGTGTGAGGTTAGTCAGTGTGTGAGGTTAGTCAGTGTGTGAGGTTAGTCAGTGTGTGAGGTTAGTCAGTGTGAGGTTAGTCAGTGTGTGAGGTTAGTCAGAGTGTGAGGTTAGTCAGTGTGTGAGGTTAGTCAGCGTGAGGTTAGTGTGAGGTTAGTCAGTGTGAGATTAGTTAGTGTTTGAGGTTAGTCAGTGTGAGGTTAGTCAGTGTGTGAGGTTAGTCAGTGTGAGGTTAGTCAGTGTGTGAGGTTAGTCAGTGTGAGGTTAGTCAGTGTGAGGTTAGTCAGTGTGTGAGGTTAGTCAGTGTGAGGTTAGTCAGTGTGTGAGGTTAGTCAGTGTGTGAGGTTAGTCAGTGAGAGGTTAGTCAGTGTGTGAGGTTAGTCAGTGTGGGAGGTTAGTCAGTGTGTGAGGTTAGTCAGTGTGTGAGGTTAGTCAGTGTGAGGTTAGTCAGTGTGTGAGGTTAGTCAGTGTGAGGTTAGTCAGTGTGTGAGGTTAGTCAGTGTGAGGTTAGTCACTGTGTGAGGTTAGTCAGTGTGTGAGGTTCGTCAGTGTGAGGTTAGTCAGTGTGAGGTTAGTCAGTGTGAGGTTAGTCAGTGTGTGAGGTTAGTCAGTGTGTGAGGTTAGTCAGTGTGTGAGGTTAGTCAGTGTGAGGTTAGTCAGTGTGTGAGGTTAGTCTGTGTGTGAGGTTAGTCAGGTTTTGAGATATCAGTCAGGGTGTGTGAGGTTAGTCAGTGTGAGGTTAGTCAGTGTGTGAGGTTAGTCAATGTGTGAGGTTAGTCAGTGTGTGAGGTTAGTCAGTGTGTGAGGTTAGTCAGTGTGAGGTTAGTCAGTGTGTGAGGTTAGTCAGTGTGAGGTTAGTCAGTGTGTGAGGTTAGTCAGTGTGTGAGGTTAGTCAGTGTGTGAGGTTAGTCAGTGTGTGAGGTTCGTCAGTGTGTGAGGTTCGTCAGTGTGAGGTTAGTCAGTGTGAGGTTAGTCAGTGTGAGATTAGTCAGTGTGTGAGGTTAGTCAGTGTGTGAGGTTAGTCAGTGTGTGAGGTTAGTCAGGTTTTGAGATATCAGTCAGGGTGTGTGAGGTTAGTTAGTGTGAGGTTAGTCAGTGTGTGAGGTTAGTCAGTGTGAGGTTAGTAAGTGTGTGAGGTTAGTCATTGTGTGAGGTTAGTCAGTGTGTGAGGTTAGTCAGTGTGCGGTTAGTCAGTGTGAGGTTAGTCAGTGTGTGAGGTTAGTCAGTGTGTGAGGTGAGTCAGTGTGTGAGGTGAGTCAGTGTGTGAGTTTAGTCAGTGTGTGAGGTTAGTCAGTGTGAGGTTAGTCAGTGTGTGAGGTTAGTCAGTGTGAGGTTAGTCAGTGTGTGAGGTTAGTCAGTGTGTGAGGTTAGTCAGTGTGTGAGGTTAGTCAGTGTGAGGTTAGTCAGTGTGTGAGGTTAGTCAGTGTGTGAGGTTAGTCAGTGTGAGGTTAGTCAGTGTGTGAGGTTAGTCAGTGTGTGAGGTTAGTCAGTGTGAGGTTAGTCAGTGTGAGGTTAGTCAGTGTGTGAGGTTAGTCAGTGTGTGAGGTTAGTCAGTGTGAGGTTAGTCAGTGTGTGAGGTTAGTCAGTGTGTGAGGTTAGTCAGTGTGTGAGGTAAGTCAGTGTGAGGTTAGTCAGTGTGTGAGGTTAGTCAGTGTGTGAGGTTAGTCAGTGTGTGAGGTTAGTCAGTTTGTGAGGTTAGTCAGTGTGAGGTTAGTCAGTGTGTGAGGTTAGTCAGTGTGTGAGGTTAGTCAGTGTGTGAGGTTAGTCAGTGTGAGGTTAGTCAGTGTGAGGTTAGTCAGTGTGTGAGGTTAGTCAGTGTGTGAGGTAAGTCAGTGTGTGAGGTTAGTCAGTGTGTGAGGTTAGTCAGTGTGAGGTTAGTCAGTGTGTGAAGTTAGTCAGTGTGTGAGGTTAGTCAGTGTGAGGTTAGTCAGTGTGTGAGGTTAGTCAGTGTGTGAGGTTAGTCAGTGTGTGAGGTTAGTCAGTGTGAGGTTAGTCAGTGTGTGAGGTTAGTCAGTGTGTGAGGTTAGTCAGCGTGAGGTTAGTGTGAGGTTAGTCAGTGTGAGATTAGTTAGTGTGAGGTTAGTCAGTGTGAGGTTAGTCAGTTTGTGAGGTTAGTCAGTGTGAGGTTAGTCAGTGTGTGAGGTTAGTCAGTGTGTGAGGTTAGTCAGTGTGAGGTTAGTCAGTGTGAGGTTAGTCAGTGTGTGAGGTTAGTTAGTGTGTGAGGTTGGTCAATGTGTGAGGTTAGTCAGTGTGTGAGGTTAGTCAGTGTGAGGTTAGTCAGTGTGTGAGGTTAGTCAGTGTGAGGTTAGTCAGTGTGAGGTTAGTCAGTGTGAGGTTAGTCAGTGTGTGAGGTTAGTCAGTGTGTGAGGTTAGTCAGTGTGTGAGGTTAGTCAGTGTGTGAGGTTAGTCAGTGTGTGCGGTTAGTCAGTGTGAGGTTAGTCAGTGTGTGAGGTTAGTCAGTGTGAGGTTAGTCAGTGTGAGGTTAGTCAGTGTGAGGTTAGTCAGTGCGTGAGGTTAGTCAGTGCGTGAGGTTAGTCAGTGCGTGAGGTTAGTCAGTGTGAGGTTAGTCAGTGTGTGAGGTTAGTCAGTGTGTGAGGTTAGTCAGTGTGTGAGGTTAGTCAGTGTGAGGTTAGTCAGTGTGTGAGGTTAGTCAGTGTGAGGTTAGTCAGTGTGAGGTTAGTCAGTGTGAGGTTAGTCAGTGTGTGAGGTTAGTCAGTGTGAGGTTAGTCAGTGTGTGAGGTTAGTCAGTGTGTGAGGTTAGTCAGCGTGAGGTTAGTGTGAGGTTAGTCAGTGTGAGATTAGTTAGTGTGTGAGGTTAGTCAGTGTGAGGTTAGTCAGTGTGTGAGGTTAGTCAGTGTGAGGTTAGTCAGTGTGTGAGGTTAGTCAGTGTGAGGTTAGTCAGTGTGAGGTTAGTCAGTGTGTGAGGTTAGTCAGTGTGTGAGGTTAGTCAGTGTGTGAGGTTAGTCAGTGTGAGGTTAGTCAGTGTGTGAGGTTAGTCAGTGTGTGAGGTTAGTCAGTGTGTGAGGTAAGTCAGTGTGTGAGGTTAGTCAGTGTGAGGTTAGTCAGTGTGTGAGGTTAGTCAGTGTGTGAGGTTAGTCAGTGTGTGAGGTTAGTCAGTGTGAGGTTAGTCAGTGTGTGAGGTTAGTCAGTGTGTGAGGTTAGTCAGTGTGTGAGGTTAGTCAGTGTGAGGTTAGTCAGTGTGAGGTTAGTCAGTGTGTGAGGTTAGTCAGTGTGAGGTTAGTCAGTGTGTGAGGTTAGTCAGTGTGTGAGGTTAGTCAGTGTGTGAGGTTAGTGTGTGAGGTTAGTCAGTGTGAGGTTAGTCAGTGCGTGAGGTTAGTCAGTGTGAGGTTAGTCAGTGTGTGAGGTTAGTCAGTGTGTGAGGTTAGTCAGTGTGTGAGGTTAGTGTGTGAGGTTAGTCAGTGTGAGGTTAGTCAGTGTGTGAGGTTAGTCAGTGTGAGGTTAGTCACTGTGTGAGGTTAGTCAGTGTGAGGTTAGTCAGTGTGAGGTTAGTCAGTGTGTGAGGTTAGTCAGTGTGTGAGGTTAGTCAGTGTGTGAGGTTAGTCAGTGTGTGAGGTTAGTCAGTGTGAGGTTAGTCAGTGTGTGAGGTTAGTCAGTATGTGAGGTTAGTCAGTGTGAGGTTAGTCAGTGTGTGAGGTTAGTCAGTGTGAGGTTAGTCAGTGTGTGAGGTTAGTCAGTGTGTGAGGTTAGTCAGTGTGAGGTTAGTCAGTGTGTGAGGTTAGTCAGTGTGTGAGGTAAGTCAGTGTGTGAGGTTAGTCAGTGTGAGGTTAGTCAGTGTGTGAGGTTAGTCAGTGTGAGGTTAGTCAGTGTGTGAGGTTAGTCAGTGTGTGAGGTTAGTCAGTGTGTGAGGTTAGTCAGTGTGAGGTTAGTCAGTGTGAGGTTAGTCAGTGCGTGAGGTTAGTCAGTGCGTGAGGTTAGTCAGTGCGTGAGGTTAGTCAGTGTGTGAGGTTAGTCAGTGTGAGGTTAGTCAGTGTGTGAGGTTAGTCAGTGTGTGAGGTTAGTCAGTGTGAGGTTAGTCAGTGTGTGAGGTTAGTCAGTGTGTGAGGTTAGTCAGTGTGTGAGGTTAGTCAGCGTGAGGTTAGTGTGAGGTTAGTCAGTGTGAGGTTAGTCAGTGTGTGAGGTTAGTCAGAGTGTGAGGTTAGTCAGTGTGTGAGGTTAGTCAGCGTGAGGTTAGTGTGAGGTTAGTCAGTGTGAGATTAGTCAGTGTGTGAGGTTAGTCAGTGTGAGGTTAGTCAGTGTGAGAGGTTAGTCAGTGTGAGGTTAGTCAGTGTGTGAGGTTAGTCAGTGTGAGGTTAGTCAGTGTGTGAGGTTAGTCAGTGTGTGAGGTTAGTCAGTGTGAGGTTAGTCAGTGTGTGAGGTTAGTCAGTGTGTGAGGTTAGTCAGTGAGAGGTTAGTCAGTGTGTGAGGTTAGTCAGTGTGTGAGGTTAGTCAGTGTGTGAGGTTAGTCAGTGTGAGGTTAGTCAGTGTGTGAGGTTAGTCAGTGTGAGGTTAGTCAGTGTGTGAGGTTAGTCAGTGTGAGGTTAGTCACTGTGTGAGGTTAGTCAGTGTGTGAGGTTCGTCAGTGTGAGGTTAGTCAGTGTGTGAGGTTAGTCAGTGTGTGAGGTTAGTCAGTGTGTGAGGTTAGTCAGTGTGAGGTTAGTCAGTGTGTGAGGTTAGTCACTGTGTGAGGTTAGTCAGTGTGTGAGGTTAGTCAGTGTGAGGTTAGTCAGTGTGAGGTTAGTCAGTGTGTGAGGTTAGTCAGTGTGTGAGGTTAGTCAGTGTGAGGTTAGTCAGTGTGTGAGGTTAGTCAGTGTGTGAGGTTAGTCAGTGTGAGGTTAGTCAGTGTGTGAGGTAAGTCAGTGTGTGAGGTTAGTCAGTGTGTGAGGTTAGTCAGTGTGAGGTTAGTCAGTGTGTGAGGTTAGTCAGTGTGTGAGGTTAGTCAGCGTGAGGTTAGTGTGAGGTTAGTCAGTGTGAGATTAGTTAGTGTGAGGTTAGTCAGTGTGAGGTTAGTCAGTGTGTGAGGTTAGTCAGTGTGAGGTTAGTCAGTGTGTGAGGTTAGTCAGTGTGTGAGGTTAGTCAGTGTGAGGTTAGTCAGTGTGTGAGGTTAGTTAGTGTGTGAGGTTGGTCAGTGTGTGAGGTTAGTCAGTGTGTGAGGTTAGTCAGTGTGAGGTTAGTCAGTGTGTGAGGTTAGTCAGTGTGAGGTTAGTCAGTGTGAGGTTAGTCAGTGTGTGAGGTTAGTCAGTGTGTGAGGTTAGTCAGTGTGAGGTTAGACAGTGTGTGAGGTTAGTCAGTGTGTGAGGTTAGTCAGTGTGTGAGGTTAGTCAGTGTGTGAGGTTAGTCAGTGTGAGGTTAGTCAGTGTGTGAGGTTAGTCAGTGTGAGGTTAGTCAGTGTGAGGTTAGTCAGTGTGTGAGGTTAGTCAGTGTGTGCGGTTAGTCAGTGTGAGGTTAGTCAGTGTGTGAGGTTAGTCAGTGTGAGGTTAGTCAGTGTGAGGTTAGTCAGTGTGAGGTTAGTCAGTGCGTGAGGTTAGTCAGTGCGTGAGGTTAGTCAGTGCATGAGGTTAGTCAGTGTGAGGTTAGTCAGTGTGTGAGGTTAGTCAGTGTGTGAGGTTAGTCAGTGTGTGAGGTTAGTCAGTGTGAGGTTAGTCAGTGTGTGAGGTTAGTCAGTGTGTGAGGTTAGTCAGTGTGAGGTTAGTCAGTGTGAGGTTAGTCAGTGTGTGAGGTTACTCAGTGTGAGGTTAGTCAGTGTGTGAGGTTAGTCAGTGTGTGAGGTTAGTCAGCGTGAGGTTAGTGTGAGGTTAGTCACTGTGAGATTAGTTAGTGTGTGAGGTTAGTCAGTGTGAGGTTAGTCAGTGTGTGAGGTTAGTCAGTGTGAGGTTAGTCAGTGTGTGAGGTTAGTCAGTGTGTGAGGTTAGTCAGTGTGAGGTTAGTCAGTGTGTGAGGTTAGTCAGTGTGTGAGGTTAGTCAGTGTGTGAGGTTAGTCAGTGTGAGGTTAGTCAGTGTGTGAGGTTAGTCAGTGTGTGAGGTTAGTCAGTGTGTGAGGTAAGTCAGTGTGAGGTTAGTCAGTTTGTGAGGTTAGTCAGTGTGTGAGGTTAGTCAGTGTGTGAGGTTAGTCAGTGTGAGGTTAGTCAGTGTGTGAGGTGAGTCAGTGTGTGAGGTTAGTCAGTGTGTGAGGTTAGTCAGTGTGAGGTTAGTCAGTGTGAGGTTAGTCAGTGTGTGAGGTTAGTCAGTGTGAGGTTAGTCAGTGTGTGAGGTTAGTCAGTGTGTGAGGTTAGTCAGTGTGTGAGGTTAGTGTGTGAGGTTAGTCAGTGTGAGGTTAGTCAGTGTGTGAGGTTAGTCAGTGTGAGGTTAGTCACTGTGTGAGGTTAGTCAGTGTGAGGTTAGTCAGTGTGAGGTTAGTCAGTGTGTGAGGTTAGTCAGTGTGTGAGGTTAGTCAGTGTGTGAGGTTAGTCAGTGTGTGAGGTTAGTCAGTGTGAGGTTAGTCAGTATGTGAGGTTAGTCAGTGTGAGGTTAGTCAGTGTGTGAGGTTAGTCAGTGTGAGGTTAGTCAGTGTGTGAGGTTAGTCAGTGTGTGAGGTTAGTCAGTGTGAGGTTAGTCAGTGTGTGAGGTTAGTCAGTGTGTGAGGTTAGTCAGTGTGTGAGGTAAGTCAGTGTGTGAGGTTAGTCAGTGTGTGAGGTTAGTCAGTGTGAGGTTAGTCAGTGTGTGAGGTTAGTCAGTGTGTGAGGTTAGTCAGTGTGTGAGGTTAGTCAGTGTGGGGTTAGTCAGTGTGAGGTTAGTCAGTGCGTGAGGTTAGTCAGTGCGTGAGGTTAGTCAGTGTGTGAGGTTAGTCAGTGTGTGAGGTTAGTCAGTGTGAGGTTAGTCAGTGTGTGAGGTTAGTCAGTGTGTGAGGTAAGTCAGTGTGAGGTTAGTCAGTGTGTGAGGTTAGTCAGAGTGTGAGGTTAGTCAGTGTGTGAGGTTAGTCAGTGTGTGAGGTTAGTCAGTGTGAGGTTAGTCAGTGTGTGAGGTTAGTCAGAGTGTGAGGTTAGTCAGTGTGTGAGGTTAGTCAGCGTGAGGTTAGTGTGAGGTTAGTCAGTGTGAGATTAGTTAGTGTTTGAGGTTAGTCAGTGTGAGGTTAGTCAGTGTGTGAGGTTAGTCAGTGTGAGGTTAGTCAGTGTGTGAGGTTAGTCAGTGTGAGGTTAGTCAGTGTGAGGTTAGTCAGTGTGTGAGGTTAGTCAGTGTGAGGTTAGTCAGTGTGTGAGGTTAGTCAGTGTGTGAGGTTAGTCAGTGAGAGGTTAGTCAGTGTGTGAGGTTAGTCAGTGTGGGAGGTTAGTCAGTGTGTGAGGTTAGTCAGTGTGTGAGGTTAGTCAGTGTGAGGTTAGTCAGTGTGTGAGGTTAGTCAGTGTGAGGTTAGTCAGTGTGTGAGGTTAGTCAGTGTGAGGTTAGTCACTGTGTGAGGTTAGTCAGTGTGTGAGGTTCGTCAGTGTGAGGTTAGTCAGTGTGAGGTTAGTCAGTGTGAGGTTAGTCAGTGTGTGAGGTTAGTCAGTGTGTGAGGTTAGTCAGTGTGTGAGGTTAGTCAGTGTGAGGTTAGTCAGTGTGTGAGGTTAGTCTGTGTGTGAGGTTAGTCAGGTTTTGAGATATCAGTCAGGGTGTGTGAGGTTAGTCAGTGTGAGGTTAGTCAGTGTGTGAGGTTAGTCAATGTGTGAGGTTAGTCAGTGTGTGAGGTTAGTCAGTGTGTGAGGTTAGTCAGTGTGAGGTTAGTCAGTGTGTGAGGTTAGTCAGTGTGAGGTTAGTCAGTGTGTGAGGTTAGTCAGTGTGTGAGGTTAGTCAGTGTGTGAGGTTAGTCAGTGTGTGAGGTTCGTCAGTGTGTGAGGTTCGTCAGTGTGAGGTTAGTCAGTGTGAGGTTAGTCAGTGTGAGATTAGTCAGTGTGTGAGGTTAGTCAGTGTGTGAGGTTAGTCAGTGTGTGAGGTTAGTCAGGTTTTGAGATATCAGTCAGGGTGTGTGAGGTTAGTTAGTGTGAGGTTAGTCAGTGTGTGAGGTTAGTCAGTGTGAGGTTAGTAAGTGTGTGAGGTTAGTCATTGTGTGAGGTTAGTCAGTGTGTGAGGTTAGTCAGTGTGCGGTTAGTCAGTGTGAGGTTAGTCAGTGTGTGAGGTTAGTCAGTGTGTGAGGTGAGTCAGTGTGTGAGGTGAGTCAGTGTGTGAGTTTAGTCAGTGTGTGAGGTTAGTCAGTGTGAGGTTAGTCAGTGTGTGAGGTTAGTCAGTGTGAGGTTAGTCAGTGTGTGAGGTTAGTCAGTGTGTGAGGTTAGTCAGTGTGTGAGGTTAGTCAGTGTGAGGTTAGTCAGTGTGTGAGGTTAGTCAGTGTGTGAGGTTAGTCAGTGTGAGGTTAGTCAGTGTGTGAGGTTAGTCAGTGTGTGAGGTTAGTCAGTGTGAGGTTAGTCAGTGTGAGGTTAGTCAGTGTGTGAGGTTAGTCAGTGTGTGAGGTTAGTCAGTGTGAGGTTAGTCAGTGTGTGAGGTTAGTCAGTGTGTGAGGTTAGTCAGTGTGTGAGGTAAGTCAGTGTGAGGTTAGTCAGTGTGTGAGGTTAGTCAGTGTGTGAGGTTAGTCAGTGTGTGAGGTTAGTCAGTGTGTGAGGTTAGTCAGTGTGTGAGGTTAGTCAGTGTGTGAGGTTAGTCAGTGTGAGGTTAGTCAGTGTGTGAGGTTAGTCAGTGTGTGAGGTTAGTCAGTGTGTGAGGTTAGTCAGTGTGAGGTTAGTCAGTGTGAGGTTAGTCAGTGTGTGAGGTTAGTCAGTGTGTGAGGTAAGTCAGTGTGTGAGGTTAGTCAGTGTGTGAGGTTAGTCAGTGTGAGGTTAGTCAGTGTGTGAGGTTAGTCAGTGTGTGAGGTTAGTCAGTGTGAGGTTAGTCAGTGTGTGAGGTTAGTCAGTGTGTGAGGTTAGTCAGTGTGTGAGGTTAGTCAGTGTGAGGTTAGTCAGTGTGTGAGGTTAGTCAGTGTGTGAGGTTAGTCAGCGTGAGGTTAGTGTGAGGTTAGTCAGTGTGAGATTAGTTAGTGTGAGCTTAGTCAGTGTGAGGTTAGTCAGTTTGTGAGGTTAGTCAGTGTGAGGTTAGTCAGTGTGTGAGGTTAGTCAGTGTGTGAGGTTAGTCAGTGTGAGGTTAGTCAGTGTGAGGTTAGTCAGTGTGTGAGGTTAGTTAGTGTGTGAGGTTGGTCAGTGTGTGAGGTTAGTCAGTGTGAGGTTAGTCAGTGTGAGGTTAGTCAGTGTGAGGTTAGTCAGTGCGTGAGGTTAGTCAGTGCGTGAGGTTAGTCAGTGCATGAGGTTAGTCAGTGTGAGGTTAGTCAGTGTGTGAGGTTAGTCAGTGTGTGAGGTTAGTCAGTGTGTGAGGTTAGTCAGTGTGAGGTTAGTCAGTGTGTGAGGTTAGTCAGTGTGTGAGGTTAGTCAGTGTGAGGTTAGTCAGTGTGAGGTTAGTCAGTGTGTGAGGTTACTCAGTGTGAGGTTAGTCAGTGTGTGAGGTTAGTCAGTGTGTGAGGTTAGTCAGCGTGAGGTTAGTGTGAGGTTAGTCAGTGTGAGATTAGTTAGTGTGTGAGGTTAGTCAGTGTGAGGTTAGTCAGTGTGTGAGGTTAGTCAGTGTGAGGTTAGTCAGTGTGTGAGGTTAGTCAGTGTGTGAGGTTAGTCAGTGTGAGGTTAGTCAGTGTGTGAGGTTAGTCAGTGTGTGAGGTTAGTCAGTGTGTGAGGTTAGTCAGTGTGAGGTTAGTCAGTGTGTGAGGTTAGTCAGTGTGTGAGGTTAGTCAGTGTGTGAGGTAAGTCAGTGTGAGGTTAGTCAGTTTGTGAGGTTAGTCAGTGTGTGAGGTTAGTCAGTGTGTGAGGTTAGTCAGTGTGAGGTTAGTCAGTGTGTGAGGTGAGTCAGTGTGTGAGGTTAGTCAGTGTGTGAGGTTAGTCAGTGTGAGGTTAGTCAGTGTGAGGTTAGTCAGTGTGTGAGGTTAGTCAGTGTGAGGTTAGTCAGTGTGTGAGGTTAGTCAGTGTGTGAGGTTAGTCAGTGTGTGAGGTTAGTGTGTGAGGTTAGTCAGTGTGAGGTTAGTCAGTGTGTGAGGTTAGTCAGTGTGAGGTTAGTCACTGTGTGAGGTTAGTCAGTGTGAGGTTAGTCAGTGTGAGGTTAGTCAGTGTGTGAGGTTAGTCAGTGTGTGAGGTTAGTCAGTGTGTGAGGTTAGTCAGTGTGTGAGGTTAGTCAGTGTGAGGTTAGTCAGTATGTGAGGTTAGTCAGTGTGAGGTTAGTCAGTGTGTGAGGTTAGTCAGTGTGAGGTTAGTCAGTGTGTGAGGTTAGTCAGTGTGTGAGGTTAGTCAGTGTGAGGTTAGTCAGTGTGTGAGGTTAGTCAGTGTGTGAGGTTAGTCAGTGTGTGAGGTAAGTCAGTGTGTGAGGTTAGTCAGTGTGTGAGGTTAGTCAGTGTGAGGTTAGTCAGTGTGTGAGGTTAGTCAGTGTGTGAGGTTAGTCAGTGTGTGAGGTTAGTCAGTGTGGGGTTAGTCAGTGTGAGGTTAGTCAGTGCGTGAGGTTAGTCAGTGCGTGAGGTTAGTCAGTGTGTGAGGTTAGTCAGTGTGTGAGGTTAGTCAGTGTGAGGTTAGTCAGTGTGTGAGGTTAGTCAGTGTGTGAGGTAAGTCAGTGTGAGGTTAGTCAGTGTGTGAGGTTAGTCAGTGTGTGAGGTTAGTCAGTGTGTGAGGTTAGTCAGTGTGTGAGGTTAGTCAGTGTGAGGTTAGTCAGTGTGTGAGGTTAGTCAGAGTGTGAGGTTAGTCAGTGTGTGAGGTTAGTCAGCGTGAGGTTAGTGTGAGGTTAGTCAGTGTGAGATTAGTTAGTGTTTGAGGTTAGTCAGTGTGAGGTTAGTCAGTGTGTGAGGTTAGTCAGTGTGAGGTTAGTCAGTGTGTGAGGTTAGTCAGTGTGAGGTTAGTCAGTGTGAGGTTAGTCAGTGTGTGAGGTTAGTCAGTGTGAGGTTAGTCAGTGTGTGAGGTTAGTCAGTGTGTGAGGTTAGTCAGTGAGAGGTTAGTCAGTGTGTGAGGTTAGTCAGTGTGGGAGGTTAGTCAGTGTGTGAGGTTAGTCAGTGTGTGAGGTTAGTCAGTGTGAGGTTAGTCAGTGTGTGAGGTTAGTCAGTGTGAGGTTAGTCAGTGTGTGAGGTTAGTCAGTGTGAGGTTAGTCACTGTGTGAGGTTAGTCAGTGTGTGAGGTTCGTCAGTGTGAGGTTAGTCAGTGTGAGGTTAGTCAGTGTGAGGTTAGTCAGTGTGTGAGGTTAGTCAGTGTGTGAGGTTAGTCAGTGTGTGAGGTTAGTCAGTGTGAGGTTAGTCAGTGTGTGAGGTTAGTCTGTGTGTGAGGTTAGTCAGGTTTTGAGATATCAGTCAGGGTGTGTGAGGTTAGTCAGTGTGAGGTTAGTCAGTGTGTGAGGTTAGTCAATGTGTGAGGTTAGTCAGTGTGTGAGGTTAGTCAGTGTGTGAGGTTAGTCAGTGTGAGGTTAGTCAGTGTGTGAGGTTAGTCAGTGTGAGGTTAGTCAGTGTGTGAGGTTAGTCAGTGTGTGAGGTTAGTCAGTGTGTGAGGTTAGTCAGTGTGTGAGGTTCGTCAGTGTGTGAGGTTCGTCAGTGTGAGGTTAGTCAGTGTGAGGTTAGTCAGTGTGAGATTAGTCAGTGTGTGAGGTTAGTCAGTGTGTGAGGTTAGTCAGTGTGTGAGGTTAGTCAGGTTTTGAGATATCAGTCAGGGTGTGTGAGGTTAGTTAGTGTGAGGTTAGTCAGTGTGTGAGGTTAGTCAGTGTGAGGTTAGTAAGTGTGTGAGGTTAGTCATTGTGTGAGGTTAGTCAGTGTGTGAGGTTAGTCAGTGTGCGGTTAGTCAGTGTGAGGTTAGTCAGTGTGTGAGGTTAGTCAGTGGGTGAGGTGAGTCAGTGTGTGAGGTGAGTCAGTGTGTGAGTTTAGTCAGTGTGTGAGGTTAGTCAGTGTGAGGTTAGTCAGTGTGTGAGGTTAGTCAGTGTGAGGTTAGTCAGTGTGTGAGGTTAGTCAGTGTGTGAGGTTAGTCAGTGTGTGAGGTTAGTCAGTGTGAGGTTAGTCAGTGTGTGAGGTTAGTCAGTGTGTGAGGTTAGTCAGTGTGAGGTTAGTCAGTGTGTGAGGTTAGTCAGTGTGTGAGGTTAGTCAGTGTGAGGTTAGTCAGTGTGAGGTTAGTCAGTGTGTGAGGTTAGTCAGTGTGTGAGGTTAGTCAGTGTGAGGTTAGTCAGTGTGTGAGGTTAGTCAGTGTGTGAGGTTAGTCAGTGTGTGAGGTAAGTCAGTGTGAGGTTAGTCAGTGTGTGAGGTTAGTCAGTGTGTGAGGTTAGTCAGTGTGTGAGGTTAGTCAGTGTGTGAGGTTAGTCAGTGTGAGGTTAGTCAGTGTGTGAGGTTAGTCAGTGTGTGAGGTTAGTCAGTGTGTGAGGTTAGTCAGTGTGAGGTTAGTCAGTGTGAGGTTAGTCAGTGTGTGAGGTTAGTCAGTGTGTGAGGTAAGTCAGTGTGTGAGGTTAGTCAGTGTGTGAGGTTAGTCAGTGTGAGGTTAGTCAGTGTGTGAGGTTAGTCAGTGTGTGAGGTTAGTCAGTGTGAGGTTAGTCAGTGTGTGAGGTTAGTCAGTGTGTGAGGTTAGTCAGTGTGTGAGGTTAGTCAGTGTGAGGTTAGTCAGTGTGTGAGGTTAGTCAGTGTGTGAGGTTAGTCAGCGTGAGGTTAGTGTGAGGTTAGTCAGTGTGAGATTAGTTAGTGTGAGGTTAGTCAGTGTGAGGTTAGTCAGTTTGTGAGGTTAGTCAGTGTGAGGTTAGTCAGTGTGTGAGGTTAGTCAGTGTGTGAGGTTAGTCAGTGTGAGGTTAGTCAGTGTGAGGTTAGTCAGTGTGTGAGGTTAGTTAGTGTGTGAGGTTGGTCAATGTGTGAGGTTAGTCAGTGTGTGAGGTTAGTCAGTGTGAGGTTAGTCAGTGTGTGAGGTTAGTCAGTGTGAGGTTAGTCAGTGTGAGGTTAGTCAGTGTGAGGTTAGTCAGTGTGTGAGGTTAGTCAGTGTGTGAGGTTAGTCAGTGTGTGAGGTTAGTCAGTGTGTGAGGTTAGTCAGTGTGTGAGGTTAGTCAGTGTGTGCGGTTAGTCAGTGTGAGGTTAGTCAGTGTGAGGTTAGTCAGTGTGAGGTTAGTCAGTGTGAGGTTAGTCAGTGCGTGAGGTTAGTCAGTGCGTGAGGTTAGTCAGTGCGTGAGGTTAGTCAGTGTGAGGTTAGTCAGTGTGTGAGGTTAGTCAGTGTGTGAGGTTAGTCAGTGTGTGAGGTTAGTCAGTGTGAGGTTAGTCAGTGTGTGAGGTTAGTCAGTGTGTGAGGTTAGTCAGTGTGAGGTTAGTCAGTGTGAGGTTAGTCAGTGTGAGGTTAGTCAGTGTGTGAGGTTAGTCAGTGTGAGGTTAGTCAGTGTGTGAGGTTAGTCAGTGTGTGAGGTTAGTCAGCGTGAGGTTAGTGTGAGGTTAGTCAGTGTGAGATTAGTTAGTGTGTGAGGTTAGTCAGTGTGAGGTTAGTCAGTGTGTGAGGTTAGTCAGTGTGAGGTTAGTCAGTGTGTGAGGTTAGTCAGTGTGAGGTTAGTCAGTGTGAGGTTAGTCAGTGTGTGAGGTTAGTCAGTGTGTGAGGTTAGTCAGTGTGTGAGGTTAGTCAGTGTGAGGTTAGTCAGTGTGTGAGGTTAGTCAGTGTGTGAGGTTAGTCAGTGTGTGAGGTAAGTCAGTGTGTGAGGTTAGTCAGTGTGAGGTTAGTCAGTGTGTGAGGTTAGTCAGTGTGTGAGGTTAGTCAGTGTGTGAGGTTAGTCAGTGTGAGGTTAGTCAGTGTGTGAGGTTAGTCAGTGTGTGAGGTTAGTCAGTGTGTGAGGTTAGTCAGTGTGAGGTTAGTCAGTGTGAGGTTAGTCAGTGTGTGAGGTTAGTCAGTGTGAGGTTAGTCAGTGTGTGAGGTTAGTCAGTGTGTGAGGTTAGTCAGTGTGTGAGGTTAGTGTGTGAGGTTAGTCAGTGTGAGGTTAGTCAGTGCGTGAGGTTAGTCAGTGTGAGGTTAGTCAGTGTGTGAGGTTAGTCAGTGTGTGAGGTTAGTCAGTGTGTGAGGTTAGTGTGTGAGGTTAGTCAGTGTGAGGTTAGTCAGTGTGTGAGGTTAGTCAGTGTGAGGTTAGTCACTGTGTGAGGTTAGTCAGTGTGAGGTTAGTCAGTGTGAGGTTAGTCAGTGTGTGAGGTTAGTCAGTGTGTGAGGTTAGTCAGTGTGTGAGGTTAGTCAGTGTGTGAGGTTAGTCAGTGTGAGGTTAGTCAGTGTGTGAGGTTAGTCAGTATGTGAGGTTAGTCAGTGTGAGGTTAGTCAGTGTGTGAGGTTAGTCAGTGTGAGGTTAGTCAGTGTGTGAGGTTAGTCAGTGTGTGAGGTTAGTCAGTGTGAGGTTAGTCAGTGTGTGAGGTTAGTCAGTGTGTGAGGTAAGTCAGTGTGTGAGGTTAGTCAGTGTGAGGTTAGTCAGTGTGTGAGGTTAGTCAGTGTGTGAGGTTAGTCAGTGTGTGAGGTTAGTCAGTGTGTGAGGTTAGTCAGTGTGAGGTTAGTCAGTGTGAGGTTAGTCAGTGCGTGAGGTTAGTCAGTGCGTGAGGTTAGTCAGTGCGTGAGGTTAGTCAGTGCGTGAGGTTAGTCAGTGTGAGGTTAGTCAGTGTGTGAGGTTAGTCAGTGTGTGAGGTTAGTCAGTGTGAGGTTAGTCAGTGTGTGAGGTTAGTCAGTGTGTGAGGTTAGTCAGTGTGTGAGGTTAGTCAGCGTGAGGTTAGTGTGAGGTTAGTCAGTGTGAGGTTAGTCAGTGTGTGAGGTTAGTCAGAGTGTGAGGTTAGTCAGTGTGTGAGGTTAGTCAGCGTGAGGTTAGTGTGAGGTTAGTCAGTGTGAGATTAGTCAGTGTGTGAGGTTAGTCAGTGTGAGGTTAGTCAGTGTGAGAGGTTAGTCAGTGTGAGGTTAGTCAGTGTGTGAGGTTAGTCAGTGTGAGGTTAGTCAGTGTGTGAGGTTAGTCAGTGTGTGAGGTTAGTCAGTGTGAGGTTAGTCAGTGTGTGAGGTTAGTCAGTGTGTGAGGTTAGTCAGTGAGAGGTTAGTCAGTGTGTGAGGTTAGTCAGTGTGTGAGGTTAGTCAGTGTGTGAGGTTAGTCAGTGTGAGGTTAGTCAGTGTGTGAGGTTAGTCAGTGTGAGGTTAGTCAGTGTGTGAGGTTAGTCAGTGTGAGGTTAGTCACTGTGTGAGGTTAGTCAGTGTGTGAGGTTCGTCAGTGTGAGGTTAGTCAGTGTGAGGTTAGTCAGTGTGTGAGGTTAGTCAGTGTGTGAGGTTAGTCAGTGTGTGAGGTTAGTCAGTGTGAGGTTAGTCAGTGTGTGAGGTTAGTCAGTGTGTGAGGTTAGTCAGGTTTTGAGATATCAGTCAGGGTGTGTGAGGTTAGTCAGTGTGAGGTTAGTCAGTGTGTGAGGTTAGTCAATGTGTGAGGTTAGTCAGTGTGTGAGGTTAGTCAGTGTGTGAGGTTAGTCAGTGTGTGAGGTTAGTCAGTGTGTGAGGTTAGTCAGTGTGAGGTTAGTCAGTGTGTGAGGTTAGTCAGTGTGTGAGGTTAGTCAGTGTGTGAGGTTCGTCAGTGTGAGGTTAGTCAGTGTGAGGTTAGTCAGTGTGAGGTTAGTCAGTGTGTGAGGTTAGTCAGTGTGTGAGGTTAGTCAGGTTTTGAGATATCAGTCAGGGTGTGTGAGGTTAGTTAGTGTGAGGTTAGTCAGTGTGTGAGGTTAGTCAGTGTGAGGTTAGTCAGTGTGTGAGGTTAGTCAGTGTGTGAGGTTAGTCAGTGTGTGAGGTTAGTCAGTGTGTGAGGTTAGTCAGTGAGAGGTTAGTCAGTGTGTGAGGTTAGTCAGTGTGTGAGGTTAGTCAGTGTGTGAGGTTAGTCAGTGTGAGGTTAGTCAGTGTGTGAGGTTAGTCAGTGTGAGGTTAGTCAGTGTGAGGTTAGTCAGTGTGAGGTTAGTCAGTGTGTGAGGTTAGTCAGTGTGTGAGGTTAGTCAGTGTGAGGTTAGTCAGTGTGTGAGGTTAGTCAGTGTGTGAGGTTAGTCAGTGTGAGGTTAGTCAGTGTGTGAGGTTAGTCAGTGTGAGGTTAGTCAATGTGTGAGGTTAGTCAGTGTGTGAGGTTAGTCAGTGTGAGGTTAGTCAGTGTGTGAGGTTAGTCAGTGTGAGGTTAGTCAGTGTGAGGTTAGTCAGTGTGTGAGGTTAGTCAGTGTGAGGTTAGTCAGTGTGAGGTTAGTCAGTGTGTGAGGTTAGTCAGTGTGTGAGGTTAGTCAGTGTGAGGTTAGTCAGTGTGTGAGGTTAGTCAGTGTGAGGTTAGTCAGTGTGTGAGGTTAGTCAGCGTGAGGTTAGTGTGAGGTTAGTCAGTGTGTGAGGTTAGTCAGTGTTTGAGGTTAGTCAGTGTGTGAGGTTAGTCAGTGTGAGGTTAGTCAGTGTGTGAGGTTAGTCAGTGTGAGATTAGTCAGTGTGTGAGGTTAGTCAGTGTGTGAGATTAGTCAGTGTGTGAGGTTAGTCAGTGTGTGAGGTTAGTCAGTGTGTGAGGTTAGTCAGTGTGTGAGGTTAGTCAGTGTGAGGTTAGTCAGTGTGAGGTTAGTCAGTGTGTGAGGTTAGTCAGTGTGTGAGGTTAGTCAGCGTGAGGTTAGTGTGAGGTTATTCAGTGTGAGATTAGTTAGTGCGTGAGGTTAGTCAGTGCGTGAGGTTAGTCAGTGTGTGAGGTTAGTCAGTGTGAGGTTAGTCATTATGTGAGGATAGTCAGTGTGAGGTTAGTCAGTGTGTGAGGTTAGTCAGCGTGAGGTTAGTGTGAGGTTAGTCAGTGTGAGATTAGTTAGTGTGTGAGGTTAGTCAGTGTGTGAGGTTAGTCAGTGTGTGAGGTTAGTCAGTGTGTGAGGTTAGTCAGTGTGTGAGGTTAGTCAGTGTGAGGTTAGTCAGTGTGTGAGGTTAGTCAGTGTGTGAGGTTAGTCAGTGTGAGGTTAGTCAGTGTGAGGTTAGTCAGTGTGTGAGGTTAGTAAGTGTGTGAGGTTAGTCAGTGTGTGAGGTTATTCAGTGTGAGGTTAGTCAGTGTGTGAGGTTAGTCAGTGTGAGGTTAGTCAGTGTGTGAGGTTAGTCAGTGTGTGAGGTTACTCAGTGTGAGGTTAGTCAGTGTGTGAGGTTAGTCAGTGTGAGGTTAGTCACTGTGTGAGGTTAGTCAGTGTGTGAGGTTCGTCAGTGTGAGGTTAGTCAGTGTGAGGTTAGTCAGTGTGAGGTTAGTCAGTGTGTGAGGTTAGTCAGTGTGTGAGGTTAGTCAGTGTGTGAGGTTAGTCAGTGTGAGGTTAGTCAGTGTGAGGTTAGTCAGTGTGTGAGGTTAGTCAGTGTGTGATGTTAGTCAGGTTTTGAGATATCAGTCAGGGTGTGTGAGGTTAGTTAGTGTGAGGTTAGTCAGTGTGTGAGGTTAGTCAGTGTGTGAGGTTAGTCAGTGTGAGGTTAGTCAGTGTGTGAGGTTAGTCAGTGTGTGATGTTAGTCAGGTTTTGAGATATCAGTCAGGGTGTGTGAGGTTAGTTAGTGTGAGGTTAGTCAGTGTGTGAGGTTAGTCAGTGTGAGGTTAGTCAGTGTGTGAGGTTAGTCAGTGTGTGAGGTTAGTCAGTGTGTGAGGTTAGTCCGTGTGTGAGGTTAGTCAGAGTGAGGTTAGTCAGTGTGTGAGGTTAGTCAGTGTGAGGTTAGTCAGTGTGTGAGGTTAGTCAGTGTGTGAGGTTAGTCAGTGTGTGAGGTTCGTCAGTGTGAGGTTCGTCAGTGTGAGGTTAGTCAGTGTGTGAGGTTAGTCAGTGTGTGAGGTTAGTCAGGTTTTGAGATATCAGTCAGGGTGTGTGAGGTTAGTTAGTGTGAGGTTAGTCAGTGTGTGAGGTTAGTCAGTGTGAGGTTAGTAAGTGTGTGAGGTTAGTCAGTGTGTGAGGTTAGTCAGTGTGAGGTTAGTCAGTGTGTGAGGTTAGTCAGTGTGTGAGGTTAGTCAGTGTGTGAGGTTAGTCAGTGTGAGGTTAGTCAGTGTGAGGTTAGTCAGTGTGTGAGGTTAGTCAGTGTGAGGTTAGTCAGTGTGTGAGGTTAGTCAGTGTGTGAGGTTAGTCAGTGTGAGGTTAGTCAGTGTGTGAGGTTAGTCAGTGTTTGAGGTTAGTCAGTGTGAGGTTAGTCAGTGTGTGAGGTTAGTCAGTGTGAGGTTAGTCAGTGTGAGGTTAGTCAGTGTGTGAGGTTAGTCAGTGTGTGAGGTTAGTCAGTGTGAGGTTAGTCAGTGTTTGAGGTTAGTCAGTGTAAGGTTAGTCAGTGTGTGAGGTTAGTCAGTGTGTGAGGTTAGTCAGTGTGTGAGGTTAGTCAGTGTGAGGTTAGTCACTGTGTGAGGTTAGCCAGTGTGAGGTTAGTCAGTGTGAGGTTAGTCAGTGTGTGAGGTTAGTCAGTGTGTGAGGTTAGTCAGTGTGTGAGGTTAGTCAGTGTGAGTTTAGTCAGTGTGTGAGGTTAGTCAGTGTGTGAGGTTAGTCAGTGTGAAGTTAGTCAGTGTGTGAGGTTAGTCAGTGTGTGAGGTTAGTCAGTGTGTGAGGTTAGTCAGTGTGAGGTTAGTCAGTGTGTGAGGTTAGTCAGTGTGTGAGGTTAGTCAGTGTGAGGTTAGTCAGTGTGTGAGGTTAGTCAGTTTGTGAGTTTAGTCAGTGTGAGGTTAGTCAGTGTGTGAGGTTAGTCAGTGTGAGGTTAATCAGTGTGTGAGGTTAGTCAGTGTGTGAGGTTAGTCAGTGTGTGAGGTTAGTCAGTGTGTGAGGTTAGTCAGTGTGAGGTTAGTCAGTGTGAGGTTAGTCAGTGTGTGAGGTTAGTCAGTGTGTGAGGTTAGTCAGTGTGAGGTTAGTCAGTGTGTGAGGTTAGTCAGTGTGTGAGGTTAGTCAGTGTGAGGTTAGTCAGTGTGTGAGGTTAGTCAGTGTGAGGTTAATCAGTGTGTGAGGTTAGTCAGTGTGTGAGGTTAGTCAGTGTGTGAGGTTAGTCAGTGTGAGGTTAGTCAGTGTGAGGTTAGTCAGTGTGTGAGGTTAGTCAGTGTGTGAGGTTAGTCAGTGTGAGGTTAGTCAGTGTGTGAGGTTAGTCAGTGTGTGAGGTTAGTCAGTGTGTGAGGTTAGTCAGTGTGAGGTTAGTCAGTGTGTGAGGTTAGTCAGTGTGAGGTTAGTCAGTGTGTGAGGTTAGTCAGTGTGAGGTTAGTCAGTGTGAGGTTAGTCAGTGTGTGAGGTTAGTCAGTGTGAGGTTAGTCAGTGTGAGGTTAGTCAGTGTGTGAGGTTAGTCAGTGTGTGAGGTTAGTCAGTGTGAGGTTAGTCAGTGTGTGAGGTTAGTCAGTGTGAGGTTAGTCAGTGTGTGAGGTTAGTCAGTGTGTGAGGTTAGTCAGTGTTTGAGGTTAGTCAGTGTGAGGTTAGTCAGTGTGTGAGGTTAGTCAGTGTGAGGTTAGTCAGTGTGTGAGGTTAGTCAGTGTGAGATTAGTCAGTGTGTGAGGTTAGTCAGTGTGTGAGATTAGTCAGTGTGTGAGGTTAGTCAGTGTGTGAGGTTAGTCAGTGTGTGAGGTTAGTCAGTGTGTGAGGTTAGTCAGTGTGAGGTTAGTCAGTGTGAGGTTAGTCAGTGTGTGAGGTTAGTCAGTGTGTGAGGTTAGTCAGTGTGTGAGGTTAGTCAGTGTGTGAGGTTATTCAGCGTGAGGTTAGTGTGAGGTTAGTCAGTGTGAGATTAGTTAGTGTGTGAGGTTAGTCAGAGCGTGAGGTTAGTCAGTGTGTGAGGTTAGTCAGTGTGAGGTTAGTCATTGTGTGAGGATAGTCAGTGTGAGGTTAGTCAGTGTGTGAGGTTAGTCAGCGTGAGGTTAGTGTGAGGTTAGTCAGTGTGAGATTAGTTAGTGTGTGAGGTTAGTCAGTGTGTGAGGTTAGTCAGTGTGTGAGGTTAGTCAGTGTGAGGTTAGTCAGTGTGTGAGGTTAGTCAGTGTGTGAGGTTAGTCAGTGTGAGGTTAGTCAGTGTGTGAGGTTAGTCAGTGTGTGAGGTTAGTCAGTGTGTGAGGTTAGTCAGTGTGTGAGGTAAGTCAGTGTGTGAGGTTAGTCAGTGTGAGGTTAGTCAGTGTGTGAGGTTAGTCAGTGTGTGAGGTTAGTCAGTGTGAGGTTAGTCAGTGTGAGGTTAGTCAGTGTGTGAGGTTAGTAAGTGTGTGAGGTTAGTCAGTGTGTGAGGTTAGTCAGTGTGAGGTTAGTCAGTGTGTGAGGTTAGTCAGTGTGAGGTTAGTCAGTGTGTGAGGTTAGTCAGTGTGCGAGGTTACTCAGTGTGAGGTTAGTCAGTGTGTGAGGTTAGTCAGTGTGAGGTTAGTCACTGTGTGAGGTTAGTCAGTGTGTGAGGTTAGTCAGTGTGAGGTTAGTCAGTGTGAGGTTAGTCAGTGTGTGAGGTTAGTCAGTGTGTGAGTTTAGTCAGTGTGTGAGGTTAGTCAGTGTGAGGTTAGTCAGTGTGTGAGGTTAGTCAGTGTGTGAGGTTAGTCAGGTTTTGAGATATCAGTCAGGGTGTGTGTGGTTAGTCAGTGTGAGGTTAGTCAGTGTGTGAGGTTAGTCAGTGTGTGAGGTTAGTCAGTGTGTGAGGTTAGTCAGTGTGTGAGGTTAGTCAGTGTGAGGTTAGTCAGTGTGTGAGGTTAGTCAGTGTGAGGTTAGTCAGTGTGTGAGGTTAGTCAGTGTGTGAGGTTAGTCAGTGTGTGAGGTTAGTCAGTGTGTGAGGTTCGTCAGTGTGAGGTTAGTCAGTGTGAGGTTAGTCAGTGTGAGGTTAGTCAGTGTGTGAGGTTAGTCAGTGTGTGAGGTTAGTCAGGTTTTGAGATATCAGTCAGGGTGTGTGAGGTTAGTTAGTGTGAGGTTAGTCAGTGTGTGAGGTTAGTCAGTGTGAGGTTAGTAAGTGTGTGAGGTTAGTCAGTGTGTGAGGTTAGTCAGTGTGTGAGGTTAGTCAGTGAGAGGTTAGTCAGTGTGTGAGGTTAGTCAGTGTGTGAGGTTAGTCAGTGTGTGAGGTTAGTCAGTGTGAGGTTAGTCAGTGTGTGAGGTTAGTCAGTGTGACGTTAGTCAGTGTGAGGTTAGTCAGTGTGTGAGGTTAGTCAGTGTGAGGTTAGTCAGTGTGAGGTTAGTCAGTGTGAGGTTAGTCAGTGTGTGAGGTTAGTCAGTGTGTGAGGTTAGTCAGTGTGTGAGGTTAGTCAGTGTGAGGTTAGTCAGTGTGTGAGGTTAGTCAGCGTGAGGTTAGTGTGAGGTTAGTCAGTGTGTGAGGTTAGTCAGTGTTTGAGGTTAGTCAGTGTGAGGTTAGTCAGTGTGTGAGGTTAGTCAGTGTGAGGTTAGTCAGTGTGTGAGGTTAGTCAGTGTGAGATTAGTCAGTGTGTGAGGTTAGTCAGTGTGTGAGATTAGTCAGTGTGTGAGGTTAGTCAGTGTGTGAGGTTAGTCAGTGTGTGAGGTTAGTCAGTGTGAGGTTAGTCAGTGTGAGGTTAGTCAGTGTGTGAGGTTAGTCAGTGTGTGAGGTTAGTCAGCGTGAGGTTAGTCAGTGTGAGATTAGTTAGTGTGTGAGGTTAGTCAGTGCGTGAGGTTAGTCAGTGTGTGAGGTTAGTCAGTGTGAGGTTAGTCATTGTGTGAGGATAGTCAGTGTGAGGTTAGTCAGTGTGTGAGGTTAGTCAGCGTGAGGTTAGTGTGAGGTTAGTCAGTGTGAGATTAGTTAGTGTGTGAGGTTAGTCAGTGTGTGAGGTTAGTCAGTGTGTGAGGTTAGTCAGTGTGAGGTTAGTCAGTGTGTGAGGTTAGTCAGTGTGTGAGGTTAGTCAGTGTGAGGTTAGTCAGTGTGAGGTTAGTCAGTGTGTGAGGTTAGTAAGTGTGTGAGGTTAGTCAGTGTGTGAGGTTAGTCAGTGTGAGGTTAGTCAGTGTGTGAGGTTAGTCAGTGTGTGAGGTTAGTCAGTGTGTGAGGTTACTCAGTGTGAGGTTAGTCAGTGTGTGAGGTTAGTCAGTGTGAGGTTAGTCACTGTGTGAGGTTAGTCAGTGTGTGAGGTTCGTCAGTGTGAGGTTAGTAGGTGTGAGGTTAGTCAGTGTGAGGTTAGTCAGTGTGTGAGGTTAGTCAGTGTGTGAGGTTAGTCAGTGTGTGAGGTTAGTCAGTGTGTGAGGTTAGTCAGTGTGAGGTTAGTCAGTGTGTGAGGTTAGTCAGTGTGTGATGTTAGTCAGGTTTTGAGATATCAGTCAGGGTGTGTGAGGTTAGTTAGTGTGAGGTTAGTCAGTGTGTGAGGTTAGTCAGTGTGAGGTTAGTCAGTGTGTGAGGTTAGTCAGTGTGTGAGGTTAGTCAGTGTGTGAGGTTAGTCAGTGTGAGGTTAGTCAGTGTGTGAGGTTAGTCAGTGTGAGGTTAGTCAGTGTGTGAGGTTAGTCAGTGTGTGAGGTTAGTCAGTGTGTGAGGTTCGTCAGTGTGAGGTTAGTCAGTGTGAGGTTAGTCAGTGTGTGAGGTTAGTCAGTGTGTGAGGTTAGTCAGGTATTGAGATATCAGTCAGGGTGTGTGAGGTTAGTTAGTGTGAGGTTAGTCAGTGTGTGAGGTTAGTCAGTGTGAGGTTAGTAAGTGTGTGAGGTTAGTCAGTGTGTGAGGTTAGTCAGTGTGAGGTTAGTCAGTGTGTGAGGTTAGTCAGTGTGTGAGGTTAGTCAGTGTGAGGTTAGTCAGTGTGAGGTTAGACAGTGTGTGAGGTTAGTCAGTGTGAGGTTAGTCAGTGTGTGAGGTTAGTCAGTGTGTGAGGTTAGTCAGTGTGAGGTTAGTCAGTGTGTGAGGTTAGTCAGTGTGTGAGGTTAGTCAGTGTGAGGTTAGTCAGTGTGAGGTTAGTCAGTGTGTGAGGTTAGTCAGTGTGTGAGGTTAGTCAGTGTGAGGTTAGTCAGTGTGTGAGGTTAGTCAGTGTAAGGTTAGTCAGTGTGTGAGGTTAGTCAGTGTGTGAGGTTAGTCAGTGTGTGAGGTTAGTCAGTGTGAGGTTAGTCACTGTGTGAGGTTAGCCAGTGTGAGGTTAGTCAGTGTGTGAGGTTAGTCAGTGTGTGAGGTTAGTCAGTGTGTGAGGTTAGTCAGTGTGAGGTTAGTCAGTGTGTGAGGTTAGTCAGTGTGTGAGGTTAGTCAGTGTGAAGTTAGTCAGTGTGTGAGGTTAGTCAGTGTGTGAGGTTAGTCAGTGTGTGAGGTTAGTCAGTGTGAGGTTAGTCAGTGTGTGAGGTTAGTCAGTGTGTGAGGTTAGTCAGTGTGAGGTTAGTCAGTCTGTGAGGTTAGTCAGTGTGTGAGGTTAGTCAGTGTGAGGTTAGTCAGTGTGTGAGGTTAGTCAGTGTGAGGTTAATCAGTGTGTGAGGTTAGTCAGTGTGTGAGGTTAGTCAGTGTGAGGTTAGTCAGTGTGAGGTTAGTCAGTGTGTGAGGTTAGTCAGTGTGTGAGGTTAGTCAGTGTGTGAGGTTAGTCAGTGTGAGGTTAGTCAGTGTGTGAGGTTAGTCAGTGTGTGAGGTTAGTCAGTGTGAGGTTAGTCAGTGTGTGAGGTTAGTCAGTGTGAGGTTAATCAGTGTGTGAGGTTAGTCAGTGTGTGAGTTTAGTCAGTGTGAGGTTAGTCAGTGTGAGGTTAGTCAGTGTGTGAGGTTAGTCAGTGTGTGAGGTTAGTCAGTGTGAGGTTAGTCAGTGTGTGAGGTTAGTCAGTGTGTGAGGTTAGTCAGTGTGTGAGGTTAGTCAGTGTGAGGTTAGTCAGTGTGTGAGGTTAGTCAGTGTGAGGTTAGTCAGTGTGTGAGGTTAGTCAGTGTGAGGTTAGTCAGTGTGTGAGGTTAGTCAGTGTGAGGTTAGTCAGTGTGAGGTTAGTCAGTGTGTAAGGTTAGTCAGTGTGAGGTTAGTCAGTGTATGAGGTTAGTCAGTGTGAGGTTAGTCATTGTGAGGTTAGTCAGTGTGTGAGGTTAGTCAGTGTGAGGTTAGTCAGTGTGAGGTTAGTCAGTGTGTGAGGTTAGTCAGTGTGAGGTTAGTCAGTGTGTGAGGTTAGTCAGTGTGTGAGGTTAGTCAGTGTGAGGTTAGTCAGTGTGTGAGGTTAGTCAGTGTGAGGTTAGTCAGTGTGTGAGGTTAGTCAGCGTGAGGTTAGTGTGAGGTTAGTCAGTGTGTGAGGTTAGTCAGTGTTTGAGGTTAGTCAGTGTGAGGTTAGTCAGTGTGTGAGGTTAGTCAGTGTGAGGTTAGTCAGTTTGTGAGGTTAGTCAGTGTGAGATTAGTCAGTGTGTGAGGTTAGTCAGTGTGTGAGATTAGTCAGTGTGTGAGGTTAGTCAGTGTGTGAGGTTAGTCAGTGTGTGAGGTTAGTCAGT
The DNA here is from genome assembly GCA_026770705.1 of Isurus oxyrinchus. Lineage (NCBI taxonomy): Eukaryota > Metazoa > Chordata > Chondrichthyes > Lamniformes > Lamnidae > Isurus > Isurus oxyrinchus. The sequence continues at coordinate 542,972 of JANJGN010000240.1, forward strand.
GTGTGAGGTTAGTCAGTGTGAGGTTAGTCAGTGTGAGGTTAGTCAGTGTGTGAGGTTAGTCAGTGTGTGAGGTTAGTCAGCGTGAGGTTAGTGTGAGGTTAGTCAGTGTGAGATTAGTTAGTGTGTGAGGTTAGTCAGTGCGTGAGGTTAGTCAGTGTGTGAGGTTAGTCAGTGTGAGGTTAGTCATTGTGTGAGGATAGTCAGTGTGAGGTTAGTCAGTGTGTGAGGTTAGTCAGCGTGAGGTTAGTGTGAGGTTAGTCAGTGTGAGATTAGTTAGTGTGTGAGGTTAGTCAGTGTGTGAGGTTAGTCAGTGTGTGAGGTTAGTCAGTGTGTGAGGTTAGTCAGTGTGTGAGGTTAGTCAGTGTGAGGTTAGTCAGTGTGAGGTTAGTCAGTGTGTGAGGTTAGTCAGTGTGAGGTTAGTCAGTGTGTGAGGTTAGTCAGTGTGAGGTTAATCAGTGTGTGAGGTTAGTCAGTGTGTGAGGTTAGTCAGTGTGAGGTTAGTCAGTGTGAGGTTAGTCAGTGTGTGAGGTTAGTCAGTGTGTGAGGTTAGTCAGTGTGTGAGGTTAGTCAGTGTGAGGTTAGTCAGTGTGTGAGGTTAGTCAGTGTGTGAGGTTAGTCAGTGTGAGGTTAGTCAGTGTGTGAGGTTAGTCAGTGTGAGGTTAATCAGTGTGTGAGGTTAGTCAGTGTGTGAGTTTAGTCAGTGTGAGGTTAGTCAGTGTGAGGTTAGTCAGTGTGTGAGGTTAGTCAGTGTGTGAGGTTAGTCAGTGTGAGGTTAGTCAGTGTGTGAGGTTAGTCAGTGTGTGAGGTTAGTCAGTGTGTGAGGTTAGTCAGTGTGAGGTTAGTCAGTGTGTGAGGTTAGTCAGTGTGAGGTTAGTCAGTGTGTGAGGTTAGTCAGTGTGAGGTTAGTCAGTGTGTGAGGTTAGTCAGTGTGAGGTTAGTCAGTGTGAGGTTAGTCAGTGTGTAAGGTTAGTCAGTGTGAGGTTAGTCAGTGTATGAGGTTAGTCAGTGTGAGGTTAGTCATTGTGAGGTTAGTCAGTGTGTGAGGTTAGTCAGTGTGAGGTTAGTCAGTGTGAGGTTAGTCAGTGTGTGAGGTTAGTCAGTGTGAGGTTAGTCAGTGTGTGAGGTTAGTCAGTGTGTGAGGTTAGTCAGTGTGAGGTTAGTCAGTGTGTGAGGTTAGTCAGTGTGAGGTTAGTCAGTGTGTGAGGTTAGTCAGCGTGAGGTTAGTGTGAGGTTAGTCAGTGTGTGAGGTTAGTCAGTGTTTGAGGTTAGTCAGTGTGAGGTTAGTCAGTGTGTGAGGTTAGTCAGTGTGAGGTTAGTCAGTTTGTGAGGTTAGTCAGTGTGAGATTAGTCAGTGTGTGAGGTTAGTCAGTGTGTGAGATTAGTCAGTGTGTGAGGTTAGTCAGTGTGTGAGGTTAGTCAGTGTGTGAGGTTAGTCAGTGTGTGAGGTTAGTCAGTGTGAGGTTAGTCAGTGTGAGGTTAGTCAGTGTGTGAGGTTAGTCAGTGTGTGAGGTTAGTCAGCGTGAGGTTAGTGTGAGGTTAGTCAGTGTGAGATTAGTTAGTGTGTGAGGTTAGTCAGTGCGTGAGGTTAGTCAGTGTGTGAGGTTAGTCAGTGTGAGGTTAGTCATTGTGTGAGGATAGTCAGTGTGAGGTTAGTCAGTGTGTGAGGTTAGTCAGCGTGAGGTTAGTGTGAGGTTAGTCAGTGTGAGATTAGTTAGTGTGTGAGGTTAGTCAGTGTGTGAGGTTAGTCAGTGTGTGAGGTTAGTCAGTGTGTGAGGTTAGTCAGTGTGTGAGGTTAGTCAGTGTGAGGTTAGTCAGTGTGAGGTTAGTCAGTGTGTGAGGTTAGTAAGTGTGTGAGGTTAGTCAGTGTGTGAGGTTAGTCAGTGTGTGAGGTTAGTCAGTGTGAGGTTAGTCAGTGTGTGAGGTTAGTCAGTGTGTGAGGTTACTCAGTGTGAGGTTAGTCAGTGTGTGAGGTTAGTCAGTGTGAGGTTAGTCACTGTGTGAGGTTAGTCAGTGTGTGAGGTTCGTCAGTGTGAGGTTAGTCAGAGTGAGGTTAGTCAGTGTGAGGTTAGTCAGTGTGTGAGGTTAGTCAGTGTGTGAGGTTAGTCAGTGTGTGAGGTTAGTCAGTGTGAGGTTAGTCAGTGTGAGGTTAGTCAGTGTGTGAGGTTAGTCAGTGTGTGATGTTAGTCAGGTTTTGAGATATCAGTCAGGGTGTGTGAGGTTAGTTAGTGTGAGGTTAGTCAGTGTGTGAGGTTAGTCAGTGTGAGGTTAGTCAGTGTGTGAGGTTAGTCAGTGTGTGAGGTTAGTCAGTGTGTGAGGTTAGTCAGTGTGTGAGGTTAGTCAGTGTGAGGTTAGTCAGTGTGTGAGGTTAGTCAGTGTGAGGTTAGTCAGTGTGTGAGGTTAGTCAGTGTGTGAGGTTAGTCAGTGTGTGAGGTTAGTCAGTGTGTGAGGTTCATCAGTGTGAGGTTAGTCAGTGTGAGGTTAGTCAGTGTGTGAGGTAAGTCAGTGTGTGAGGTTAGTCAGTGTGTGAGGTTAGTCAGGTTTTGAGATATCAGTCAGGGTGTGTGAGGTTAGTTAGTGTGAGGTTAGTCAGTGTGTGAGGTTAGTCAGTGTGAGGTTAGTAAGTGTGTGAGGTTAGTCAGTGTGTGAGGTTAGTCAGTGTGAGGTTAGTCAGTGTGTGAGGTTAGTCAGTGTGTGAGGTTAGTCAGTGTGAGGTTAGTCAGTGTGAGGTTAGTCAGTGTGTGAGGTTAGTCAGAGTGAGGTTAGTCAGTGTGTGAGGTTAGTCAGTGTGTGAGGTTAGTCAGTGTGAGGTTAGTCAGTGTGTGAGGTTAGTCAGTGTGAGGTTAGTCAGTGTGAGGTTAGTCAGTGTGAGGTTAGTCAGTGTGTGAGGTTAGTCAGTGTGTGAGGTTAGTCAGTGTGTGAGGTTAGTCAGTGTGAGGTTAGTCAGTGTGTGAGGTTAGTCAGTGTAAGGTTAGTCAGTGTGTGAGGTTAGTCAGTGTGTGAGGTTAGTCAGTGTGAGGTTAGTCACTGTGTGAGGTTAGTCAGTGTGAGGTTAGTCAGTGTGAGGTTAGTCAGTGTGAGGTTAGTCAGTGTGTGAGGTTAGTCAGTGTGTGAGGTTAGTCAGTGTGTGAGGTTAGTCAGTGTGAGGTTAGTCAGTGTGTGAGGTTAGTCAGTGTGTGAGTTTAGTCAGTGTGAAGTTAGTCAGTGTGTGAGGTTAGTCAGTGTGTGAGGTTAGTCAGTGTGTGAGGTTAGTCAGTGTGAGTTTAGTCAGTGTGTGAGGTTAGTCAGTGTGTGAGGTTAGTCAGTGTGAGGTTAGTCAGTGTGTGAGGTTAGTCAGTGTGTGAGGTTAGTCAGTGTGAGGTTAGTCAGTGTGTGAGGTTAGTCAGTGTGAGGTTAATCAGTGTGTGAGGTTAGTCAGTGTGTGAGGTTAGTCAGTGTGTGAGGTTAGTCAGTGTGTGAGGTTAGTCAGTGTGTGAGGTTAGTCAGTGTGAGGTTAGTCAGTGTGAGGTTAGTTAGTGTGTGAGGTTAGTCAGTGTGTGAGGTTAGTCAGTGTGAGGTTAGTCAGTGTGTGAGTTTAGTCAGTGTGTGAGGTTAGTCAGTGTGAGGTTAGTCAGTGTGTGAGGTTAGTCAGTGTGAGGTTAATCAGTGTGTGAGGTTAGTCAGTGTGTGAGGTTAGTCAGTGTGTGAGGTTAGTCAGTGTGAGGTTAGTCAGTGTGAGGTTAGTCAGTGTTTGAGGTTAGTCAGTGTGTGAGGTTAGTCAGTGTGAGGTTAGTCAGTGTGTGAGGTTAGTCAGTGTGTGAGGTTAGTCAGTGAGAGGTTAGTCAGTGTGTGAGGTTAGTCAGTGTGTGAGGTTAGTCAGTGTGTGAGGTTAGTCAGTGTGAGGTTAGTCAGTGTGTGAGGTTAGTCAGTGTGAGGTTAGTCAGTGTGAGGTTAGTCAGTGTGTGAGGTTAGTCAGTGTGAGGTTAGTCAGTGTGTGAGGTTAGTCAGTGTGTGAGGTTAGTCAGTGTGAGGTTAGTGTGAGGTTAGTCAGTGTGTGAGGTTAGTCAGTGTTTGAGGTTAGTCAGTGTGAGGTTAGTCAGTGTGTGAGGTTAGTCAGTGTGAGATTAGTCAGTGTGTGAGGTTAGTCAGTGTGTGAGATTAGTCAGTGTGTGAGATTAGTCAGTGTGTGAGGTTAGTCAGTGTGTGAGGTTAGTCAGTGTGTGAGGTTAGTCAGTGTGAGGTTAGTCATTGTGTGAGGATAGTCAGTGTGAGGTTAGTCAGTGTGTGAGGTTAGTCAGCGTGAGGTTAGTGTGAGGTTAGTCAGTGTGAGATTAGTTAGTGTGTGAGGTTAGTCAGTGTGTGAGGTTAGTCAGTGTGTGAGGTTAGTCAGTGTGAGGTTAGTCAGTGTGTGAGGTTAGTCAGTGTGTGAGGTTAGTCAGTGTGAGGTTAGTCAGTGTGTGAGGTTAGTCAGTGTGTGAGGTTAGTCAGTGTGAGGTTAGTCAGTGTGAGGTTAGTCAGTGTGTGAGGTTAGTAAGTGTGTGAGGTTAGTCAGTGTGTGAGGTTAGTCAGTGTGAGGTTAGTCAGTGTGTGAGGTTAGTCAGTGTGAGGTTAGTCAGTGTGTGAGGTTAGTCAGTGTGTGAGGTTACTCAGTGTGAGGTTAGTCAGTGTGTGAGGTTAGTCAGTGTGAGGTTAGTCACTGTGTGAGGTTAGTCAGTGTGTGAGGTTAGTCAGTGTGTGAGGTTAGTCAGTGTGTGAGGTTAGTCAGTGTGAGGTTAGTCAGTGTGAGGTTAGTCAGTGTGTGAGGTTAGTCAGTGTGTGAGGTTAGTCAGTGTGTGAGGTTAGTCAGTGTGAGGTTAGTCAGTGTGTGAGGTTAGTCAGTGTGTGAGGTTAGTCAGTGTGAGGTTAGTCAGTGTGTGAGGTTAGTCAGTGTGAGGTTAATCAGTGTGTGAGGTTAGTCAGTGTGTGAGGTTAGTCAGTGTGTGAGGTTAGTCAGTGTGAGGTTAGTCAGTGTGAGGTTAGTCAGTGTGTGAGGTTAGTCAGTGTGTGAGGTTAGTCAGTGTGAGGTTAGTCAGTGTGTGAGGTTAGTCAGTGTGTGAGGTTAGTCAGTGAGAGGTTAGTCAGTGTGTGAGGTTAGTCAGTGTGTGAGGTTAGTCAGTGTGTGAGGTTAGTCAGTGTGAGGTTAGTCAGTGTGTGAGGTTAGTCAGTGTGAGGTTAGTCAGTGTGTGAGGTTAGTCAGTGTGAGGTTAGTCAGTGTGAGGTTAGTCAGTGTGAGGTTAGTCAGTGTGTGAGGTTAGTCAGTGTGAGGTTAGTCAGTGTGAGGTTAGTCAGTGTGTGAGGTTAGTCAGTGTGTGAGGTTAGTCAGTGTGAGGTTAGTCAGTGTGTGAGGTTAGTCAGTGTGAGGTTAGTCAGTGTGTGAGGTTAGTCAGCGTGAGGTTAGTGTGAGGTTAGACAGTGTGTGAGGTTAGTCAGTGTTTGAGGTTAGTCAGTGTGAGGTTAGTCAGTGTGTGAGGTTAGTCAGTGTGAGGTTAGTCAGTGTGTGAGGTTAGTCAGTGTGAGATTAGTCAGTGTGTGAGGTTAGTCAGTGTGTGAGATTAGTCAGTGTGTGAGGTTAGTCAGTGTGTGAGGTTAGTCAGTGTGTGAGGTTAGTCAGTGTGAGGTTAGTCAGTGTGAGGTTAGTCAGTGTGTGAGGTTAGTCAGTGTGTGAGGTTAGTCAGTGTGTGAGGTTAGTCAGCGTGAGGTTAGTGTGAGGTTAGTCAGTGTGAGATTAGTTAGTGTGTGAGGTTAGTCAGTGCGTGAGGTTAGTCAGTGTGTGAGGTTAGTCAGTGTGAGGTTAGTCATTGTGTGAGGATAGTCAGTGTGAGGTTAGTCAGTGTGTGAGGTTAGTCAGCGTGAGGTTAGTGTGAGGTTAGTCAGTGTGAGATTAGTTAGTGTGTGAGGTTAGTCAGTGTGTGAGGTTAGTCAGTGTGTGAGGTTAGTCAGTGTGAGGTTAGTCAGTGTGTGAGGTTAGTCAGTGTGTGAGGTTAGTCAGTGTGAGGTTAGTCAGTGTGTGAGGTTAGTCAGTGTGTGAGGTTAGTCAGTGTGAGGTTAGTCAGTGTGAGGTTAGTCAGTGTGTGAGGTTAGTAAGTGTGTGAGGTTAGTCAGTGTGTGAGGTTAGTCAGTGTGAGGTTAGTCAGTGTTTGAGGTTAGTCAGTGTGAGGTTAGTCAGTGTGTGAGGTTAGTCAGTGTGAGGTTAGTCAGTGTGTGAGGTTAGTCAGTGTGAGGTTAGTCACTGTGTGAGGTTAGTCAGTGTGTGAGGTTCGTCATTGTGAGGTTAGCCAGTGTGAGGTTAGTCAGTGTGAGGTTAGTTAGTGTGTGAGGTTAGTCAGTGTGTGAGGTTAGTCAGTGTGAGGTTAGTCAGTGTGTGAGGTTAGTCAGTGTGTGAGGTTAGTCAGGTTTTGAGATATCAGTCAGGGTGTGTGAGGTTAGTCAGTGTGAGGTTAGTCAGTGTGTGAGGTTAGTCATTGTGTGAGGTTAGTCAGTGTGTGAGGTTAGTCAGTGTGAGGTTAGTCAGTGTGTGAGGTTAGTCAGTGTGAGGTTAGTCAGTGTGTGAGGTTAGTCAGTGTGTGAGGTTAGTCAGTGTGTGAGGTTAGTCAGTGTGTGAGGTTCGTCAGTGTGAGGTTAGTCAGTGTGAGGTTAGTCAGTGTGAGGTTAGTCAGTGTGTGAGGTTAGTCAGTGTGTGAGGTTAGTCAGTGTGTGAGGTTAGTCAGGTTTTGAGATATCAGTCAGGGTGTGTGAGGTTAGTTAGTGTGAGGTTAGTCAGTGTGTGAGGTTAGTCAGTGTGAGGTTAGTAAGTGTGTGAGGTTAGTCAGTGTGTGAGGTTAGTCAGTGTGTGAGGTTAGTCAGTGAGAGGTTAGTCAGTGTGTGAGGTTAGTCAGTGTGTGAGGTTAGTCAGTGTGACGTTAGTCAGTGTGAGGTTAGTCAGTGTGAGGTTAGTCAGTGTGTGAGGTTAGTCAGTGTGTGAGGTTAGTCAGTGTGAGGTTAGTCAGTGTGTGAGGTTAGTCAGTGTGAGGTTAGTCAGTGTGTGAGGTTAGTCAGTGTGTGAGGTTAGTCATTGTGAGGTTAGTCAGTGTGTGAGGTTAGTCAGTGTGAGGTTAGTCAGTGTGTGAGGTTAGTCAGTGTGAGGTTAGTCAGTGTGAGGTTAGTCAGTGTGTGAGGTTAGTCAGTGTGTGAGGTTAGTCAGTGTGAGGTTAGTCAGTGTGTGAGGTTAGTCAGTGTGAGGTTAGTCAGTGTGTGAGGTTAGTCAGCGTGAGGTTAGTGTGAGGTTAGTCAGTGTGTGAGGTTAGTCAGTGTTTGAGGTTAGTCAGTGTGAGGTTAGTCAGTGTGTGAGGTTAGTCAGTGTGAGGTTAGTCAGTGTGTGAGGTTAGTCAGTGTGAGATTAGTCAGTGTGTGAGGTTAGTCAGTGTGTGAGATTAGTCAGTGTGTGAGGTTAGTCAGTGTGTGAGGTTAGTCAGTGTGTGAGGTTAGTCAGTGTGAGGTTAGTCAGTGTGAGGTTAGTCAGTGTGTGAGGTTAGTCAGTGTGTGAGGTTAGTCAGTGTGTGAGGTTAGTCAGCGTGAGGTTAGTGTGAGGTTAGTCAGTGTGAGATTAGTTAGTGTGTGAGGTTAGTCAGTGCGCGAGGTTAGTCAGTGTGTGAGGTTAGTCAGTGTGAGGTTAGTCATTGTGTGAGGATAGTCAGTGTGAGGTTAGTCAGTGTGTGAGGTTAGTCAGCGTGAGGTTAGTGTGAGGTTAGTCAGTGTGAGATTAGTTAGTGTGTGAGGTTAGTCAGTGTGTGAGGTTAGTCAGTGTGTGAGGTTAGTCAGTGTGAGGTTAGTCAGTGTGTGAGGTTAGTCAGTGTGTGAGGTTAGTCAGTGTGAGGTTAGTCAGTGTGTGAGGTTAGTCAGTGTGTGAGGTTAGTCAGTGTGAGGTTAGTCAGTGTGAGGTTAGTCAGTGTGTGAGGTTAGTAAGTGTGTGAGGTTAGTCAGTGTGTGAGGTTAGTCAGTGTGTGAGGTTACTCAGTGTGAGGTTAGTCAGTGTGTGAGGTTAGTCAGTGTGAGGTTAGTCACTGTGTGAGGTTAGTCAGTGTGTGAGGTTCGTCAGTGTGAGGTTAGTCAGTGTGAGGTTAGTCAGTGTGTGAGGTTAGTCAGTGTGTGAGGTTAGTCAGTGTGTGAGGTTAGTCAGTGTGAGGTTAGTCAGTGTGTGAGGTTAGTCAGTGTGTGATGTTAGTCAGGTTTTGAGATATCAGTCAGGGTGTGTGAGGTTAGTTAGTGTGAGGTTAGTCAGTGTGTGAGGTTAGTCAGTGTGAGGTTAGTCAGTGTGTGAGGTTAGTCAGTGTGTGAGGTTAGTCAGTGTGTGAGGTTAGTCCGTGTGTGAGGTTAGTCAGTGTGAGGTTAGTCAGTGTGTGAGGTTAGTCAGTGTGAGGTTAGTCAGTGTGTGAGGTTAGTCAGTGTGTGAGGTTAGTCAGTGTGTGAGGTTCGTCAGTGTGAGGTTCGTCAGTGTGAGGTTAGTCAGTGTGTGAGGTTAGTCAGTGTGTGAGGTTAGTCAGGTTTTGAGATATCAGTCAGGGTGTGTGAGGTTAGTTAGTGTGAGGTTAGTCAGTGTGTGAGGTTAGTCAGTGTGAGGTTAGTAAGTGCGTGAGGTTAGTCAGTGTGTGAGGTTAGTCAGTGTGAGGTTAGTCAGTGTGTGAGGTTAGTCAGTGTGTGAGGTTAGTCAGTGTGTGAGGTTAGTCAGTGTGAGGTTAGTCAGTGTGAGGTTAGTCAGTGTGTGAGGTTAGTCAGTGTGAGGTGAGTCAGTGTGTGAGGTTAGTCAGTGTGTGAGGTTAGTCAGTGTGAGGTTAGTCAGTGTGTGAGGTTAGTCAGTGTTTGAGGTTAGTCAGTGTGAGGTTAGTCAGTGTGTGAGGTTAGTCAGTGTGAGGTTAGTCAGTGTGAGGTTAGTCAGTGTGAGGTTAGTCAGTGTGTGAGGTTAGTCAGTGTGTGAGGTTAGTCAGTGTGTGAGGTTAGTCAGTGTGAGGTTAGTCAGTGTTTGAGGTTAGTCAGTGTAAGGTTAGTCAGTGTGTGAGGTTAGTCAGTGTGTGAGGTTAGTCAGTGTGTGAGGTTAGTCAGTGTGAGGTTAGTCACTGTGTGAGGTTAGCCAGTGTGAAGTTAGTCAGTGTGAGGTTAGTCAGTGTGTGAGGTTAGTCAGTGTGTGAGGTTAGTCAGTGTGTGAGGTTAGTCAGTGTGAGGTTAGTCAGTGTGTGAGGTTAGTCAGTGTGTGAGGTTAGTCAGTGTGAAGTTAGTCAGTGTGTGAGGTTAGTCAGTGTGTGAGGTTAGTCAGTGTGTGAGGTTAGTCAGTGTGAGGTTAGTCAGTGTGTGAGGTTAGTCAGTGTGTGAGGTTAGTCAGTGTGAGGTTAGTCAGTGTGTGAGGTTAGTCAGTGTGTGAGGTTAGTCAGTGTGAGGTTAGTCAGTGTGTGAGGTTAGTCAGTGTGAGGTTAATCAGTGTGTGAGGTTAGTCAGTGTGTGAGGTTAGTCAGTTTGTGAGGTTAGTCAGTGTGAGGTTAGTCAGTGTGAGGTTAGTCAGTGTGTGAGGTTAGTCAGTGTGTGAGGTTAGTCAGTGTGTGAGGTTAGTCAGTGTGAGGTTAGTCAGTGTGTGAGGTTAGTCAGTGTGTGAGGTTAGTCAGTGTGAGGTTAGTCAGTGTGTGAGGTTAGTCAGTGTGAGGTTAATCAGTGTGTGAGGTTAGTCAGTGTGTGAGGTTAGTCAGTGTGTGAGGTTAGTCAGTGTGAGGTTAGTCAGTGTGAGGTTAGTCAGTGTGTGAGGTTAGTCAGTGTGTGAGGTTAGTCAGTGTGAGGTTAGTCAGTGTGTGAGGTTAGTCAGTGTGTGAGGTTAGTCAGTGTGTGAGGTTAGTCAGTGTGAGGTTAGTCAGTGTGTGAGGTTAGTCAGTGTGAGGTTAGTCAGTGTGTGAGGTTAGTCAGTGTGAGGTTAGTCAGTGTGAGGTTAGTCAGTGTGTGAGGTTAGTCAGTGTGAGGTTAGTCAGTGTGAGGTTAGTCAGTGTGTGAGGTTAGTCAGTGTGTGAGGTTAGTCAGTGTGAGGTTAGTCAGTGTGTGAGGTTAGTCAGTGTGTGAGGTTAGTCAGTGTTTGAGGTTAGTCAGTGTGAGGTTAGTCAGTGTGTGAGGTTAGTCAGTGTGAGGTTAGTCAGTGTGTGAGGTTAGTCAGTGTGAGATTAGTCAGTGTGTGAGGTTAGTCAGTGTGTGAGATTAGTCAGTGTGTGAGGTTAGTCAGTGTGTGAGGTTAGTCAGTGTGTGAGGTTAGTCAGTGTGTGAGGTTAGTCAGTGTGAGGTTAGTCAGTGTGAGGTTAGTCAGTGTGTGAGGTTAGTCAGTGTGTGAGGTTAGTCAGTGTGTGAGGTTATTCAGCGTGAGGTTAGTGTGAGGTTAGTCAGTGTGAGATTAGTTAGTGTGTGAGGTTAGTCAGTGCGTGAGGTTAGTCAGTGTGTGAGGTTAGTCAGTGTGAGGTTAGTCATTGTGTGAGGATAGTCAGTGTGAGGTTAGTCAGTGTGTGAGGTTAGTCAGCGTGAGGTTAGTGTGAGGTTAGTCAGTGTGAGATTAGTTAGTGTGTGAGGTTAGTCAGTGTGTGAGGTTAGTCAGTGTGTGAGGTTAGTCAGTGTGAGGTTAGTCAGTGTGTGAGGTTAGTCAGTGTGTGAGGTTAGTCAGTGTGAGGTTAGTCAGTGTGTGAGGTTAGTCAGTGTGTGAGGTTAGACAGTGTGTGAGGTTAGTCAGTGTGTGAGGTTAGTCAGTGTGAGGTTAGTCAGTGTGTGAGGTTAGTCAGTGTGTGAGGTTAGTCAGTGTGAGGTTAGTCAGTGTGAGGTTAGTCAGTGTGTGAGGTTACTAAGTGTGTGAGGTTAGTCAGTGTGTGAGGTTAGTCAGTGTGAGGTTAGTCAGTTTGTGAGGTTAGTCAGTGTGAGGTTAGTCAGTGTGTGAGGTTAGTCAGTGTGCGAGGTTACTCAGTGTGAGGTTAGTCAGTGTGTGAGGTTAGTCAGTGTGAGGTTAGTCACTGTGTGAGGTTAGTCAGTGTGTGAGGTTCGTCAGTGTGAGGTTAGTCAGTGTGAGGTTAGTCAGTGTGCGGTTAGTCAGTGTGTGAGGTTAGTCAGTGTGTGAGGTTAGTCAGTGTGTGAGGTTAGTCAGTGTGAGGTTAGTCAGTGTGTGAGGTTAGTCAGTGTGTGAGGTTAGTCAGGTTTTGAGATATCAGTCAGGGTGTGTGAGGTTAGTCAGTGTGTGAGGTTAGTCAGTGTGTGAGGTTAGTCAGTGTGTGAGGTTAGTCAGTGTGTGAGGTTAGTCAGTGTGAGGTTAGTCAGTGTGTGAGGTTAGTCAGTGTGAGGTTAGTCAGTGTGTGAGGTTAGTCAGTGTGTGAGGTTAGTCAGTGTGTGAGGTTAGTCAGTGTGTGAGGTTCGTCAGTGTGAGGTTAGTCAGTGTGAGGTTAGTCAGTGTGAGGTTAGTCAGTGTGTGAGGTTAGTCAGTGTGTGAGGTTAGTCAGTGTGTGAGGTTAGTCAGTGTGTGAGGTTAGTCAGTGTGAGGTTAGTCAGTGTGAGGTTAGTCAGTGTGTGAGGTTAGTCAGTGTGAGGTTAGTCAGTGTGAGGTTAGTCAGTGTGTGAGGTTAGTCAGTGTGTGAGGTTAGTCAGTGTGTGAGGTTAGTCAGTGTGAGGTTAGTCAGTGTGTGAGGTTAGTCAGTGTGTGAGGTTAGTCAGTGTGAGGTTAGTCAGTGTGTGAGGTTAGTCAGTGTGTGAGGTTAGTCAGTGTGTGAGGTTCGTCAGTGTGAGGTTCGTCAGTGTGAGGTTAGTCAGTGTGTGAGGTTAGTCAGTGTGTGAGGTTAGTCAGGTTTTGAGATATCAGTCAGGGTGTGTGAGGTTAGTTAGTGTGAGGTTAGTCAGTGTGTGAGGTTAGTCAGTGTGAGGTTAGTAAGTGTGTGAGGTTAGTCAGTGTGTGAGGTTAGTCAGTGTGAGGTTAGTCAGTGTGTGAGGTTAGTCAGTGTGTGAGGTTAGTCAGTGTGTGAGGTTAGTCAGTGTGAGGTTAGTCAGTGTGAGGTTAGTCAGTGTGTGAGGTTAGTCAGTGTGAGGTGAGTCAGTGTGTGAGGTTAGTCAGTGTGTGAGGTTAGTCAGTGTGAGGTTAGTCAGTGTGTGAGGTTAGTCAGTGTTTGAGGTTAGTCAGTGTGAGGTTAGTCAGTGTGAGGTTAGTCAGTGTGAGGTTAGTCAGTGTGAGGTTAGTCAGTGTGTGAGGTTAGTCAGTGTGTGAGGTTAGTCAGTGTGTGAGGTTAGTCAGTGTGAGGTTAGTCAGTGTTTGAGGTTAGTCAGTGTAAGGTTAGTCAGTGTGTGAGGTTAGTCAGTGTGTGAGGTTAGTCAGTGTGTGAGGTTAGTCAGTGTGAGGTTAGTCACTGTGTGAGGTTAGCCAGTGTGAAGTTAGTCAGTGTAAGGTTAGTCAGTGTGTGAGGTTAGTCAGTGTGTGAGGTTAGTCAGTGTGTGAGGTTAGTCAGTGTGAGGTTAGTCAGTGTGTGAGGTTAGTCAGTGTGTGAGGTTAGTCAGTGTGAAGTTAGTCAGTGTGTGAGGTTAGTCAGTGTGTGAGGTTAGTCAGTGTGTGAGGTTAGTCAGTGTGAGGTTAGTCAGTGTGTGAGGTTAGTCAGTGTGTGAGGTTAGTCAGTGTGAGGTTAGTCAGTGTGTGAGGTTAGTCAGTGTGTGAGGTTAGTCAGTGTGAGGTTAGTCAGTGTGTGAGGTTAGTCAGTGTGAGGTTAATCAGTGTGTGAGGTTAGTCAGTGTGTGAGGTTAGTCAGTTTGTGAGGTTAGTCAGTGTGAGGTTAGTCAGTGTGAGGTTAGTCAGTGTGTGAGGTTAGTCAGTGTGTGAGGTTAGTCAGTGTGAGGTTAGTCAGTGTGTGAGGTTAGTCAGTGTGTGAGGTTAGTCAGTGTGAGGTTAGTCAGTGTGTGAGGTTAGTCAGTGTGAGGTTAATCAGTGTGTGAGGTTAGTCAGTGTGTGAGGTTAGTCAGTGTGTGAGGTTAGTCAGTGTGAGGTTAGTCAGTGTGAGGTTAGTCAGTGTGTGAGGTTAGTCAGTGTGTGAGGTTAGTCAGTGTGAGGTTAGTCAGTGTGTGAGGTTAGTCAGTGTGTGAGGTTAGTCAGTGTGTGAGGTTAGTCAGTGTGAGGTTAGTCAGTGTGTGAGGTTAGTCAGTGTGAGGTTAGTCAGTGTGTGAGGTTAGTCAGTGTGAGGTTAGTCAGTGTGAGGTTAGTCAGTGTGTGAGGTTAGTCAGTGTGAGGTTAGTCAGTGTGAGGTTAGTCAGTGTGTGAGGTTAGTCAGTGTGTGAGGTTAGTCAGTGTGAGGTTAGTCAGTGTGTGAGGTTAGTCAGTGTGTGAGGTTAGTCAGTGTTTGAGGTTAGTCAGTGTGAGGTTAGTCAGTGTGTGAGGTTAGTCAGTGTGAGGTTAGTCAGTGTGTGAGGTTAGTCAGTGTGAGATTAGTCAGTGTGTGAGGTTAGTCAGTGTGTGAGATTAGTCAGTGTGTGAGGTTAGTCAGTGTGTGAGGTTAGTCAGTGTGTGAGGTTAGTCAGTGTGTGAGGTTAGTCAGTGTGAGGTTAGTCAGTGTGAGGTTAGTCAGTGTGTGAGGTTAGTCAGTGTGTGAGGTTAGTCAGTGTGTGAGGTTATTCAGCGTGAGGTTAGTGTGAGGTTAGTCAGTGTGAGATTAGTTAGTGTGTGAGGTTAGTCAGTGCGTGAGGTTAGTCAGTGTGTGAGGTTAGTCAGTGTGAGGTTAGTCATTGTGTGAGGATAGTCAGTGTGAGGTTAGTCAGTGTGTGAGGTTAGTCAGCGTGAGGTTAGTGTGAGGTTAGTCAGTGTGAGATTAGTTAGTGTGTGAGGTTAGTCAGTGTGTGAGGTTAGTCAGTGTGTGAGGTTAGTCAGTGTGAGGTTAGTCAGTGTGTGAGGTTAGTCAGTGTGTGAGGTTAGTCAGTGTGAGGTTAGTCAGTGTGTGAGGTTAGTCAGTGTGTGAGGTTAGACAGTGTGTGAGGTTAGTCAGTGTGTGAGGTTAGTCAGTGTGAGGTTAGTCAGTGTGTGAGGTTAGTCAGTGTGTGAGGTTAGTCAGTGTGAGGTTAGTCAGTGTGAGGTTAGTCAGTGTGTGAGGTTAGTAAGTGTGTGAGGTTAGTCAGTGTGTGAGGTTAGTCAGTGTGAGGTTAGTCAGTTTGTGAGGTTAGTCAGTGTGAGGTTAGTCAGTGTGTGAGGTTAGTCAGTGTGCGAGGTTACTCAGTGTGAGGTTAGTCAGTGTGTGAGGTTAGTCAGTGTGAGGTTAGTCACTGTGTGAGGTTAGTCAGTGTGTGAGGTTCGTCAGTGTGAGGTTAGTCAGTGTGAGGTTAGTCAGTGTGCGGTTAGTCAGTGTGTGAGGTTAGTCAGTGTGTGAGGTTAGTCAGTGTGTGAGGTTAGTCAGTGTGAGGTTAGTCAGTGTGTGAGGTTAGTCAGTGTGTGAGGTTAGTCAGGTTTTGAGATATCAGTCAGGGTGTGTGAGGTTAGTCAGTGTGAGGTTAGTCAGTGTGTGAGGTTAGTCAGTGTGTGAGGTTAGTCAGTGTGTGAGGTTAGTCAGTGTGTGAGGTTAGTCAGTGTGTGAGGTTAGTCAGTGTGAGGTTAGTCAGTGTGTGAGGTTAGTCAGTGTGAGGTTAGTCAGTGTGTGAGGTTAGTCAGTGTGTGAGGTTAGTCAGTGTGTGAGGTTAGTCAGTGTGTGAGGTTCGTCAGTGTGAGGTTAGTCAGTGTGAGGTTAGTCAGTGTGAGGTTAGTCAGTGTGTGAGGTTAGTCAGTGTGTGAGGTTAGTCAGTGTGTGAGGTTAGTCAGTGTGAGGTTAGTCAGTGTGAGGTTAGTCAGTGTGTGAGGTTAGTCAGTGTGAGGTTAGTCAGTGTGTGAGGTTAGTCAGTGTGTGAGGTTAGTCAGTGTGTGAGGTTAGTCAGTGTGTGAGGTTAGTCAGTGTGTGAGGTTCGTCAGTGTGAGGTTAGTCAGTGTGAGGTTAGTCAGTGTGTGAGGTTAGTCAGTGTGTGAGGTTAGTCAGGTTTTGAGATATCAGTCAGGGTGTGTGAGGTTAGTTAGTGTGAGGTTAGTCAGTGTGTGAGGTTAGTCAGTGTGAGGTTAGTAAGTGTGTGAGGTTAGTCAGTGTGTGAGGTTAGTCAGTGTGTGAGGTTAGTCAGTGAGAGGTTAGTCAGTGTGTGAGGTTAGTCAGTGTGTGAGGTTAGTCAGTGTGTGAGGTTAGTCAGTGTGAGGTTAGTCAGTGTGTGAGGTTAGTCAGTGTGACGTTAGTCAGTGTGAGGTTAGTCAGTGTGAGGTTAGTCAGTGTGTGAGGTTAGTCAGTGTGTGAGGTTAGTCAGTGTGAGGTTAGTCAGTGTGTGAGGTTAGTCAGTGTGTGAGGTTAGTCAGTGTGAGGTTAGTCAGTGTGTGAGGTTAGTCAGTGTGAGGTTAGTCAGTGTATGAGGTTAGTCAGTGTGTGAGGTTAGTCAGTGTGTGAGGTTAGTCAGTGTGAGGTTAGTCAGTGTGAGGTTAGTCAGTGTGTGAGGTTAGTCAGTGTGTGAGGTTAGTCAGTGTGAGGTTAGTCAGTGTGTGAGGTTAGTCAGTGTGAGGTTAGTCAGTGTGTGAGGTTAGTCAGCGTGAGGTTAGTGTGAGGTT
The DNA here is from genome assembly GCA_026770705.1 of Isurus oxyrinchus. Taxonomy (NCBI): domain Eukaryota; kingdom Metazoa; phylum Chordata; class Chondrichthyes; order Lamniformes; family Lamnidae; genus Isurus; species Isurus oxyrinchus. The sequence continues at coordinate 558,597 of JANJGN010000240.1, forward strand.
AGTCAGTGTGTGAGGTTAGTCAGTGTTTGAGGTTAGTCAGTGTGAGGTTAGTCAGTGTGTGATGTTAGTCAGTGTGAGGTTAGTCAGTGTGTGAGGTTAGTCAGTGTGAGATTAGTCAGTGTGTGAGGTTAGTCAGTGTGTGAGATTAGTCAGTGTGTGAGGTTAGTCAGTGTGTGAGGTTAGTCAGTGTGTGAGGTTCGTCATTGTGAGGTTAGCCAGTGTGAGGTTAGTCAGTGTGAGGTTAGTTAGTGTGTGAGGTTAGTCAGTGTGTGAGGTTAGTCAGTGTGAGGTTAGTCAGTGTGTGAGGTTAGTCAGTGTGTGAGGTTAGTCAGGTTTTGAGATATCAGTCAGGGTGTGTGAGGTTAGTCAGTGTGAGGTTAGTCAGTGTGTGAGGTTAGTCATTGTGTGAGGTTAGTCAGTGTGTGAGGTTAGTCAGTGTGAGGTTAGTCAGTGTGTGAGGTTAGTCAGTGTGAGGTTAGTCAGTGTGTGAGGTTAGTCAGTGTGTGAGGTTAGTCAGTGTGTGAGGTTAGTCAGTGTGTGAGGTTCGTCAGTGTGAGGTTAGTCAGTGTGAGGTTAGTCAGTGTGAGGTTAGTCAGTGTGTGAGGTTAGTCAGTGTGTGAGGTTAGTCAGTGTGTGAGGTTAGTCAGATTTTGAGATATCAGTCAGGGTGTGTGAGGTTAGTTAGTGTGAGGTTAGTCAGTGTGTGAGGTTAGTCAGTGTGAGGTTAGTAAGTGTGTGAGGTTAGTCAGTGTGTGAGGTTAGTCAGTGTGTGAGGTTAGTCAGTGAGAGGTTAGTCAGTGTGTGAGGTTAGTCAGTGTGTGAGGTTAGTCAGTGTGACGTTAGTCAGTGTGAGGTTAGTCAGTGTGAGGTTAGTCAGTGTGTGAGGTTAGTCAGTGTGTGAGGTTAGTCAGTGTGAGGTTAGTCAGTGTGTGAGGTTAGTCAGTGTGAGGTTAGTCAGTGTGTGAGGTTAGTCAGTGTGTGAGGTTAGTCATTGTGAGGTTAGTCAGTGTGTGAGGTTAGTCAGTGTGAGGTTAGTCAGTGTGTGAGGTTAGTCAGTGTGAGGTTAGTCAGTGTGAGGTTAGTCAGTGTGTGAGGTTAGTCAGTGTGTGAGGTTAGTCAGTGTGAGGTTAGTCAGTGTGTGAGGTTAGTCAGTGTGAGGTTAGTCAGTGTGTGAGGTTAGTCAGCGTGAGGTTAGTGTGAGGTTAGTCAGTGTGTGAGGTTAGTCAGTGTTTGAGGTTAGTCAGTGTGAGGTTAGTCAGTGTGTGAGGTTAGTCAGTGTGAGGTTAGTCAGTGTGTGAGGTTAGTCAGTGTGAGATTAGTCAGTGTGTGAGGTTAGTCAGTGTGTGAGATTAGTCAGTGTGTGAGGTTAGTCAGTGTGTGAGGTTAGTCAGTGTGTGAGGTTAGTCAGTGTGAGGTTAGTCAGTGTGAGGTTAGTCAGTGTGTGAGGTTAGTCAGTGTGTGAGGTTAGTCAGTGTGTGAGGTTAGTCAGCGTGAGGTTAGTGTGAGGTTAGTCAGTGTGAGATTAGTTAGTGTGTGAGGTTAGTCAGTGCGCGAGGTTAGTCAGTGTGTGAGGTTAGTCAGTGTGAGGTTAGTCATTGTGTGAGGATAGTCAGTGTGAGGTTAGTCAGTGTGTGAGGTTAGTCAGCGTGAGGTTAGTGTGAGGTTAGTCAGTGTGAGATTAGTTAGTGTGTGAGGTTAGTCAGTGTGTGAGGTTAGTCAGTGTGTGAGGTTAGTCAGTGTGAGGTTAGTCAGTGTGTGAGGTTAGTCAGTGTGTGAGGTTAGTCAGTGTGAGGTTAGTCAGTGTGTGAGGTTAGTCAGTGTGTGAGGTTAGTCAGTGTGAGGTTAGTCAGTGTGAGGTTAGTCAGTGTGTGAGGTTAGTAAGTGTGTGAGGTTAGTCAGTGTGTGAGGTTAGTCAGTGTGTGAGGTTACTCAGTGTGAGGTTAGTCAGTGTGTGAGGTTAGTCAGTGTGAGGTTAGTCACTGTGTGAGGTTAGTCAGTGTGTGAGGTTCGTCAGTGTGAGGTTAGTCAGTGTGAGGTTAGTCAGTGTGTGAGGTTAGTCAGTGTGTGAGGTTAGTCAGTGTGTGAGGTTAGTCAGTGTGAGGTTAGTCAGTGTGTGAGGTTAGTCAGTGTGTGATGTTAGTCAGGTTTTGAGATATCAGTCAGGGTGTGTGAGGTTAGTCAGTGTGAGGTTAGTCAGTGTGTGAGGTTAGTCAGTGTGTGAGGTTAGTCAGTGTGTGAGGTTAGTCAGTGTGAGGTTAGTCAGTGTGTGAGGTTAGTCAGTGTGTGATGTTAGTCAGGTTTTGAGATATCAGTCAGGGTGTGTGAGGTTAGTTAGTGTGAGGTTAGTCAGTGTGTGAGGTTAGTCAGTGTGAGGTTAGTCAGTGTGTGAGGTTAGTCAGTGTGTGAGGTTAGTCAGTGTGTGAGGTTAGTCCGTGTGTGAGGTTAGTCAGTGTGAGGTTAGTCAGTGTGTGAGGTTAGTCAGTGTGAGGTTAGTCAGTGTGTGAGGTTAGTCAGTGTGTGAGGTTAGTCAGTGTGTGAGGTTCGTCAGTGTGAGGTTCGTCAGTGTGAGGTTAGTCAGTGTGTGAGGTTAGTCAGTGTGTGAGGTTAGTCAGGTTTTGAGATATCAGTCAGGGTGTGTGAGGTTAGTTAGTGTGAGGTTAGTCAGTGTGTGAGGTTAGTCAGTGTGAGGTTAGTAAGTGTGTGAGGTTAGTCAGTGTGTGAGGTTAGTCAGTGTGAGGTTAGTCAGTGTGTGAGGTTAGTCAGTGTGTGAGGTTAGTCAGTGTGTGAGGTTAGTCAGTGTGAGGTTAGTCAGTGTGAGGTTAGTCAGTGTGTGAGGTTAGTCAGTGTGAGGTGAGTCAGTGTGTGAGGTTAGTCAGTGTGTGAGGTTAGTCAGTGTGAGGTTAGTCAGTGTGTGAGGTTAGTCAGTGTTTGAGGTTAGTCAGTGTGAGGTTAGTCAGTGTGTGAGGTTAGTCAGTGTGAGGTTAGTCAGTGTGAGGTTAGTCAGTGTGAGGTTAGTCAGTGTGTGAGGTTAGTCAGTGTGTGAGGTTAGTCAGTGTGTGAGGTTAGTCAGTGTGAGGTTAGTCAGTGTTTGAGGTTAGTCAGTGTAAGGTTAGTCAGTGTGTGAGGTTAGTCAGTGTGTGAGGTTAGTCAGTGTGTGAGGTTAGTCAGTGTGAGGTTAGTCACTGTGTGAGGTTAGCCAGTGTGAAGTTAGTCAGTGTGAGGTTAGTCAGTGTGTGAGGTTAGTCAGTGTGTGAGGTTAGTCAGTGTGTGAGGTTAGTCAGTGTGAGGTTAGTCAGTGTGTGAGGTTAGTCAGTGTGTGAGGTTAGTCAGTGTGAAGTTAGTCAGTGTGTGAGGTTAGTCAGTGTGTGAGGTTAGTCAGTGTGTGAGGTTAGTCAGTGTGAGGTTAGTCAGTGTGTGAGGTTAGTCAGTGTGTGAGGTTAGTCAGTGTGAGGTTAGTCAGTGTGTGAGGTTAGTCAGTGTGTGAGGTTAGTCAGTGTGAGGTTAGTCAGTGTGTGAGGTTAGTCAGTGTGAGGTTAATCAGTGTGTGAGGTTAGTCAGTGTGTGAGGTTAGTCAGTTTGTGAGGTTAGTCAGTGTGAGGTTAGTCAGTGTGAGGTTAGTCAGTGTGTGAGGTTAGTCAGTGTGTGAGGTTAGTCAGTGTGAGGTTAGTCAGTGTGTGAGGTTAGTCAGTGTGTGAGGTTAGTCAGTGTGAGGTTAGTCAGTGTGTGAGGTTAGTCAGTGTGAGGTTAATCAGTGTGTGAGGTTAGTCAGTGTGTGAGGTTAGTCAGTGTGAGGTTAGTCAGTGTGAGGTTAGTCAGTGTGTGAGGTTAGTCAGTGTGTGAGGTTAGTCAGTGTGAGGTTAGTCAGTGTGTGAGGTTAGTCAGTGTGTGAGGTTAGTCAGTGTGAGGTTAGTCAGTGTGTGAGGTTAGTCAGTGTGAGGTTAGTCAGTGTGTGAGGTTAGTCAGTGTGAGGTTAGTCAGTGTGAGGTTAGTCAGTGTGTGAGGTTAGTCAGTGTGAGGTTAGTCAGTGTGAGGTTAGTCAGTGTGTGAGGTTAGTCAGTGTGTGAGGTTAGTCAGTGTGAGGTTAGTCAGTGTGTGAGGTTAGTCAGTGTGTGAGGTTAGTCAGTGTTTGAGGTTAGTCAGTGTGAGGTTAGTCAGTGTGTGAGGTTAGTCAGTGTGAGGTTAGTCAGTGTGTGAGGTTAGTCAGTGTGAGATTAGTCAGTGTGTGAGGTTAGTCAGTGTGTGAGATTAGTCAGTGTGTGAGGTTAGTCAGTGTGTGAGGTTAGTCAGTGTGTGAGGTTAGTCAGTGTGTGAGGTTAGTCAGTGTGAGGTTAGTCAGTGTGAGGTTAGTCAGTGTGTGAGGTTAGTCAGTGTGTGAGGTTAGTCAGTGTGTGAGGTTATTCAGCGTGAGGTTAGTGTGAGGTTAGTCAGTGTGAGATTAGTTAGTGTGTGAGGTTAGTCAGTGCGTGAGGTTAGTCAGTGTGTGAGGTTAGTCAGTGTGAGGTTAGTCATTGTGTGAGGTTAGTCAGTGTGTGAGGTTAGTCAGTGTGTGAGGTTAGTCAGTGTGAGGTTAGTCAGTGTGAGGTTAGTCAGTGTGTGAGGTTAGTAAGTGTGTGAGGTTAGTCAGTGTGTGAGGTTAGTCAGTGTGTGAGGTTAGTCAGTTTGTGAGGTTAGTCAGTGTGAGGTTAGTCAGTGTGTGAGGTTAGTCAGTGTGCGAGGTTACTCAGTGTGAGGTTAGTCAGTGTGTGAGGTTAGTCAGTGTGAGGTTAGTCACTGTGTGAGGTTAGTCAGTGTGTGAGGTTCGTCAGTGTGAGGTTAGTCAGTGTGAGGTTAGTCAGTGTGCGGTTAGTCAGTGTGTGAGGTTAGTCAGTGTGTGAGGTTAGTCAGTGTGTGAGGTTAGTCAGTGTGAGGTTAGTCAGTGTGTGAGGTTAGTCAGTGTGTGAGGTTAGTCAGGTTTTGAGATATCAGTCAGGGTGTGTGAGGTTAGTCAGTGTGAGGTTAGTCAGTGTGTGAGGTTAGTCAGTGTGTGAGGTTAGTCAGTGTGTGAGGTTAGTCAGTGTGTGAGGTTAGTCAGTGTGTGAGGTTAGTCAGTGTGAGGTTAGTCAGTGTGTGAGGTTAGTCAGTGTGAGGTTAGTCAGTGTGTGAGGTTAGTCAGTGTGTGAGGTTAGTCAGTGTGTGAGGTTAGTCAGTGTGTGAGGTTAGTCAGTGTGTGAGGTTCGTCAGTGTGAGGTTAGTCAGTGTGAGGTTAGTCAGTGTGAGGTTAGTCAGTGTGTGAGGTTAGTCAGTGTGTGAGGTTAGTCAGTGTGTGAGGTTAGTCAGTGTGAGGTTAGTCAGTGTGAGGTTAGTCAGTGTGAGGTTAGTCAGTGTGAGGTTAGTCAGTGTGTGAGGTTAGTCAGTGTGAGGTTAGTCAGTGTGTGAGGTTAGTCAGTGTGTGAGGTTAGTCAGTGTGTGAGGTTAGTCAGTGTGTGAGGTTAGTCAGTGTGTGAGGTTCGTCAGTGTGAGGTTAGTCAGTGTGAGGTTAGTCAGTGTGAGGTTAGTCAGTGTGTGAGGTTAGTCAGTGTGTGAGGTTAGTCAGGTTTTGAGATATCAGTCAGGGTGTGTGAGGTTAGTTAGTGTGAGGTTAGTCAGTGTGTGAGGTTAGTCAGTGTGAGGTTAGTAAGTGTGTGAGGTTAGTCAGTGTGTGAGGTTAGTCAGTGTGTGAGGTTAGTCAGTGAGAGGTTAGTCAGTGTGTGAGGTTAGTCAGTGTGTGAGGTTAGTCAGTGTGTGAGGTTAGTCAGTGTGAGGTTAGTCAGTGTGTGAGGTTAGTCAGTGTGACGTTAGTCAGTGTGAGGTTAGTCAGTGTGAGGTTAGTCAGTGTGTGAGGTTAGTCAGTGTGTGAGGTTAGTCAGTGTGAGGTTAGTCAGTGTGTGAGGTTAGTCAGTGTGTGAGGTTAGTCAGTGTGAGGTTAGTCAGTGTGTGAGGTTAGTCAGTGTGAGGTTAGTCAGTGTATGAGGTTAGTCAGTGTGTGAGGTTAGTCATTGTGAGGTTAGTCAGTGTGTGAGGTTAGTCAGTGTGAGGTTAGTCAGTGTGAGGTTAGTCAGTGTGTGAGGTTAGTCAGTGTGTGAGGTTAGTCAGTGTGAGGTTAGTCAGTGTGTGAGGTTAGTCAGTGTGAGGTTAGTCAGTGTGTGAGGTTAGTCAGCGTGAGGTTAGTGTGAGGTTAGTCAGTGTGTGAGGTTAGTCAGTGTTTGAGGTTAGTCAGTGTGAGGTTAGTCAGTGTGTGAGGTTAGTCAGTGTGAGGTTAGTCAGTGTGTGAGGTTAGTCAGTGTGAGATTAGTCAGTGTGTGAGGTTAGTCAGTGTGTGAGATTAGTCAGTGTGTGAGGTTAGTCAGTGTGTGAGGTTAGTCAGTGTGTGAGGTTAGTCAGTGTGAGGTTAGTCAGTGTGAGGTTAGTCAGTGTGTGAGGTTAGTCAGTGTGTGAGGTTAGTCAGCGTGAGGTTAGTGTGAGGTTAGTCAGTGTGAGATTAGTTAGTGTGTGAGGTTAGTCAGTGCGTGAGGTTAGTCAGTGTGTGAGGTTAGTCAGTGTGAGGTTAGTCATTGTGTGAGGATAGTCAGTGTGAGGTTAGTCAGTGTGTGAGGTTAGTCAGCGTGAGGTTAGTGTGAGGTTAGTCAGTGTGAGATTAGTTAGTGTGTGAGGTTAGTCAGTGTGTGAGGTTAGTCAGTGTGTGAGGTTAGTCAGTGTGTGAGGTTAGTCAGTGTGAGGTTAGTCAGTGTGTGAGGTTAGTCAGTGTGTGAGGTTAGTCAGTGTGAGGTTAGTCAGTGTGAGGTTAGTCAGTGTGTGAGGTTAGTAAGTGTGTGAGGTTAGTCAGTGTGTGAGGTTAGTCAGTGTGAGGTTAGTCAGTGTGTGAGGTTAGTCAGTGTGAGGTTAGTCAGTGTGTGAGGTTAGTCAGTGTGTGAGGTTACTCAGTGTGAGGTTAGTCAGTGTGTGAGGTTAGTCAGTGTGAGGTTAGTCACTGTGTGAGGTTAGTCAGTGTGTGAGGTTCGTCAGTGTGAGGTTAGTCAGTGTGAGGTTAGTCAGTGTGTGAGGTTCGTCAGTGTGTGAGGTTAGTCAGTGTGTGAGGTTAGTCAGTGTGTGAGGTTAGTCAGTGTGTGAGGTTAGTCAGTGTGAGGTTAGTCAGTGTGTGAGGTTAGTCAGTGTGTGATGTTAGTCAGGTTTTGAGATATCAGTCAGGGTGTGTGAGGTTAGTTAATGTGAGGTTAGTCAGTGTGTGAGGTTAGTCAGTGTGAGGTTAGTCAGTGTGTGAGGTTAGTCAGTGTGTGAGGTTAGTCAGTGTGTGAGGTTAGTCAGTGTGAGGTTAGTCAGTGTGTGAGGTTAGTCAGTGTGAGGTTAGTCAGTGTGTGAGGTTAGTCAGTGTGTGAGGTTAGTCAGTGTGTGAGGTTCGTCAGTGTGAGGTTAGTCAGTGTGAGGTTAGTCAGTGTGTGAGGTTAGTCAGTGTGTGAGGTTAGTCAGTGTGTGAGGTTAGTCAGGTATTGAGATATCAGTCAGGGTGTGTGAGGTTAGTTAGTGTGAGGTTAGTCAGTGTGTGAGGTTAGTCAGTGTGAGGTTAGTAAGTGTGTGAGGTTAGTCAGTGTGTGAGGTTAGTCAGTGTGAGGTTAGTCAGTGTGTGAGGTTAGTCAGTGTGTGAGGTTAGTCAGTGTGAGGTTAGTCAGTGTGAGGTTAGACAGTGTGTGAGGTTAGTCAGTGTGAGGTTAGTCAGTGTGTGAGGTTAGTCAGTGTGTGAGGTTAGTCAGTGTGAGGTTAGTCAGTGTGTGAGGTTAGTCAGTGTGTGAGGTTAGTCAGTGTGAGGTTAGTCAGTGTGAGGTTAGTCACTGTGTGAGGTTAGTCAGTGTGTGAGGTTAGTCAGTGTGTGAGGTTAGTCAGTGTGAGGTTAGTCAGTGTGTGAGGTTAGTCAGTGTAAGGTTAGTCAGTGTGTGAGGTTAGTCAGTGTGTGAGGTTAGTCAGTGTGTGAGGTTAGTCAGTGTGTGAGGTTAGTCAGTGTGAGGTTAGTCAGTGTGTGAGGTTAGTCAGTGTGTGAGGTTAGTCAGTGTGAGGTTAGTCAGTGTGTGAGGTTAGTCAGTGTGTGAGGTTAGTCAGTGTGAGGTTAGTCAGTGTGAGGTTAGTCAGTGTGTGAGGTTAGTCAGTGTGTGAGGTTAGTCAGTGTGTGAGGTTAGTCAGTGTGAGGTTAGTCAGTGTGTGAGGTTAGTCAGTGTAAGGTTAGTCAGTGTGTGAGGTTAGTCAGTGTGTGAGGTTAGTCAGTGTGTGAGGTTAGTCAGTGTGAGGTTAGTCACTGTGTGAGGTTAGCCAGTGTGAGGTTAGTCAGTGTGTGAGGTTAGTCAGTGTGTGAGGTTAGTCAGTGTGTGAGGTTAGTCAGTGTGTGAGGTTAGTCAGTGTGAAGTTAGTCAGTGTGTGAGGTTAGTCAGTGTGTGAGGTTAGTCAGTGTGTGAGGTTAGTCAGTGTGAGGTTAGTCAGTGTGTGAGGTTAGTCAGTGTGTGAGGTTAGTCAGTGTGAGGTTAGTCAGTGTGTGAGGTTAGTCAGTGTGTGAGGTTAGTCAGTGTGAGGTTAGTCAGTGTGTGAGGTTAGTCAGTGTGAGGTTAATCAGTGTGTGAGGTTAGTCAGTGTGTGAGGTTAGTCAGTGTGTGAGGTTAGTCAGTGTGAGGTTAGTCAGTGTGTGAGGTTAGTCAGTGTGTGAGGTTAGTCAGTGTGTGAGGTTAGTCAGTGTGTGAGGTTAGTCAGTGTGAGGTTAGTCAGTGTGTGAGGTTAGTCAGTGTGTGAGGTTAGTCAGTGTGAGGTTAGTCAGTGTGTGAGGTTAGTCAGTGTGAGGTTAATCAGTGTGTGAGGTTAGTCAGTGTGTGAGTTTAGTCAGTGTGAGGTTAGTCAGTGTGAGGTTAGTCAGTGTGTGAGGTTAGTCAGTGTGTGAGGTTAGTCAGTGTGAGGTTAGTCAGTGTGTGAGGTTAGTCAGTGTGTGAGGTTAGTCAGTGTGTGAGGTTAGTCAGTGTGAGGTTAGTCAGTGTGTGAGGTTAGTCAGTGTGAGGTTAGTCAGTGTGTGAGGTTAGTCAGTGTGAGGTCAGTCAGTGTGAGGTTAGTCAGTGTGTGAGGTTAGTCAGTGTGAGGTTAGTCAGTGTATGAGGTTAGTCAGTGTGTGAGGTTAGTCATTGTGAGGTTAGTCAGTGTGTGAGGTTAGTCAGTGTGAGGTTAGTCAGTGTGAGGTTAGTCAGTGTGTGAGGTTAGTCAGTGTGAGGTTAGTCAGTGTGAGGTTAGTCAGTGTGTGAGGTTAGTCAGTGTGTGAGGTTAGTCAGTGTGAGGTTAGTCAGTGTGTGAGGTTAGTCAGTGTGAGGTTAGTCAGTGTGTGAGGTTAGTCAGCGTGAGGTTAGTCAGTGTTTGAGGTTAGTCAGTGTGAGGTTAGTCAGTGTGTGAGGTTAGTCAGTGTGAGGTTAGTCAGTGTGTGAGGTTAGTCAGTGTGAGATTAGTCAGTGTGTGAGGTTAGTCAGTGTGTGAGATTAGTCAGTGTGTGAGGTTAGTCAGTGTGTGAGGTTAGTCAGTGTGTGAGGTTAGTCAGTGTGAGGTTAGTCAGTGTGAGGTTAGTCAGTGTGAGGTTAGTCAGTGTGTGAGGTTAGTCAGCGTGAGGTTAGTGTGAGGTTAGTCAGTGTGAGATTAGTTAGTGTGTGAGGTTAGTCAGTGCGTGAGGTTAGTCAGTGTGTGAGGTTAGTCAGTGTGAGGTTAGTCATTGTGTGAGGATAGTCAGTGTGAGGTTAGTCAGTGTGTGAGGTTAGTCAGCGTGAGGTTAGTGTGAGGTTAGTCAGTGTGAGATTAGTTAGTGTGTGAGGTTAGTCAGTGTGTGAGGTTAGTCAGTGTGTGAGGTTAGTCAGTGTGTGAGGTTAGTCAGTGTGTGAGGTTAGTCAGTGTGAGGTTAGTCAGTGTGTGAGGTTAGTCAGTGTGTGAGGTTAGTCAGTGTGAGGTTAGTCAGTGTGAGGTTAGTCAGTGTGTGAGGTTAGTCAGTGTGTGAGGTTAGTCAGTGTGAGGTTAGTCAGTGTGTGAGGTTAGTCAGTGTGTGAGGTTAGTCAGTGTGTGAGGTTACTCAGTGTGAGGTTAGTCAGTGTGTGAGGTTAGTCAGTGTGAGGTTAGTCACTGTGTGAGGTTAGTCAGTGTGTGAGGTTCGTCAGTGTGAGGTTAGTCAGTGTGAGGTTAGTCAGTGTGTGAGGTTAGTCAGTGTGTGAGGTTAGTCAGTGTGTGAGGTTAGTAAGTGTGAGGTTAGTCAGTGTGTGAGGTTAGTCAGTGTGTGATGTTAGTCAGGTTTTGAGATATCAGTCAGGGTGTGTGAGGTTAGTTAGTGTGAGGTTAGTCAGTGTGTGAGGTTAGTAAGTGTGAGGTTAGTCAGTGTGTGAGGTTAGTCAGTGTGTGAGGTTAGTCAGTGTGTGAGGTTAGTCAGTGTGAGGTTAGTCAGTGTGTGAGGTTAGTCAGTGTGAGGTTAGTCAGTGTGTGAGGTTAGTCAGTGTGTGAGGTTCGTCAGTGTGAGGTTAGTCAGTGTGAGGTTAGTCAGTGTGTGAGGTTAGTCAGTGTGTGAGGTTAGTCAGTGTGTGAGGTTAGTCAGGTATTGAGATATCAGTCAGGGTGTGTGAGGTTAGTTAGTGTGAGGTTAGTCAGTGTGTGAGGTTAGTCAGTGTGAGGTTAGTAAGTGTGTGAGGTTAGTCAGTGTGTGAGGTTAGTCAGTGTGAGGTTAGTCAGTGTGTGAGGTTAGTCAGTGTGTGAGGTTAGTCAGTGTGAGGTTAGTCAGTGTGAGGTTAGTCAGTGTGTGAGGTTAGTCAGTGTGAGGTTAGTCAGTGTGTGAGGTTAGTCAGTGTGTGAGGTTAGTCAGTGTGAGGTTAGTCAGTGTGTGAGGTTAGTCAGTGTGTGAGGTTAGTCAGTGTGAGGTTAGTCAGTGTGAGGTTAGTCAGTGTGTGAGGTTAGTCAGTGTGTGAGGTTAGTCAGTGTGAGGTTAGTCAGTGTGTGAGGTTAGTCAGTGTAAGGTTAGTCAGTGTGTGAGGTTAGTCAGTGTGTGAGGTTAGTCAGTGTGTGAGGTTAGTCAGTGTGTGAGGTTAGTCAGTGTGAGGTTAGTCACTGTGTGAGTTTAGCCAGTGTGAGGTTAGTCAGTGTGAGTTTAGTCAGTGTGTGAGGTTAGTCAGTGTGTGAGGTTAGTCAGTGTGTGAGTTTAGTCAGTGTGAGGTTAGTCAGTGTGTGAGGTTAGTCAGTGTGTGAGGTTAGTCAGTGTGAAGTTAGTCAGTGTGTGAGGTTAGTCAGTGTGTGAGGTTAGTCAGTGTGTGAGGTTAGTCAGTGTGAGGTTAGTCAGTGTGTGAGGTTAGTCAGTGTGTGAGGTTAGTCAGTGTGAGGTTAGTCAGTGTGTGAGGTTAGTCAGTGTGTGAGGTTAGTCAGTGTGAGGTTAGTCAGTGTGTGAGGTTAGTCAGTGTGAGGTTAATCAGTGTGTGAGGTTAGTCAGTGTGTGAGGTTAGTCAGTGTGTGAGGTTAGTCAGTGTGTGAGGTTAGTCAGTGTGAGGTTAGTCAGTGTGAGGTTAGTCAGTGTGTGAGGTTAGTCAGTGTGTGAGGTTAGTCAGTGTGAGGTTAGTCAGTGTGTGAGGTTAGTCAGTGTGTGAGGTTAGTCAGTGTGAGGTTAGTCAGTGTGAGGTTAATCAGTGTGTGAGGTTAGTCAGTGTGTGAGGTTAGTCAGTGTGTGAGGTTAGTCAGTGTGAGGTTAGTCAGTGTGAGGTTAGTCAGTGTGTGAGGTTAGTCAGTGTGTGAGGTTAGTCAGTGTGAGGTTAGTCAGTGTGTGAGGTTAGTCAGTGTGTGAGGTTAGTCAGTGTGTGAGGTTAGTCAGTGTGTGAGGTTAGTCAGTGTGTGAGGTTAGTCAGTGTGAGGTTAGTCAGTGTGTGAGGTTAGTCAGTGTGAGGTTAGTCAGTGTGTGAGGTTAGTCAGTGTGAGGTTAGTCAGTGTGAGGTTAGTCAGTGTGTGAGGTTAGTCAGTGTGTGAGGTTAGTCAGTGTGAGGTTAGTCAGTGTGTGAGGTTAGTCAGTGTGAGGTTAGTCAGTGTGTGAGGTTAGTCAGCGTGAGGTTAGTGTGAGGTTAGTCAGTGTGTGAGGTTAGTCAGTGTTTGAGGTTAGTCAGTGTGAGGTTAGTCAGTGTGTGAGGTTAGTCAGTGTGAGATTAGTCAGTGTGTGAGGTTAGTCAGTGTGTGAGATTAGTCAGTGTGTGAGGTTAGTCAGTGTGTGAGGTTAGTCAGTGTGTGAGGTTAGTCAGTGTGTGAGGTTAGTCAGTGTGAGGTTAGTCAGTGTGAGGTTAGTCAGTGTGTGAGGTTAGTCAGTGTGTGAGGTTAGTCAGTGTGTGAGGTTATTCAGCGTGAGGTTAGTGTGAGGTTAGTCAGTGTGAGATTAGTTAGTGTGTGAGGTTAGTCAGTGCGTGAGGTTAGTCAGTGTGTGAGGTTAGTCAGTGTGAGGTTAGTCATTGTGTGAGGATAGTCAGTGTGAGGTTAGTCAGTGTGTGAGGTTAGTCAGCGTGAGGTTAGTGTGAGGTTAGTCAGTGTGAGATTAGTTAGTGTGTGAGGTTAGTCAGTGTGTGAGGTTAGTCAGTGTGTGAGGTTAGTCAGTGTGTGAGGTTAGTCAGTGTGAGGTTAGTCAGTGTGTGAGGTTAGTCAGTGTGTGAGGTTAGTCAGTGTGAGGTTAGTCAGTGTGAGGTTAGTCAGTGTGTGAGGTTAGTAAGTGTGTGAGGTTAGTCAGTGTGTGAGGTTAGTCAGTGTGTGAGGTTAGTCAGTGTGTGAGGTTAGTCAGTGTGTGAGGTTACTCAGTGTGAGGTTAGTCAGTGTGTGAGGTTAGTCAGTGTGAGGTTAGTCACTGTGTGAGGTTAGTCAGTGTGTGAGGTTCGTCAGTGTGAGGTTAGTAGGTGTGAGGTTAGTCAGTGTGAGGTTAGTCAGTGTGTGAGGTTAGTCAGTGTGTGAGGTTAGTCAGTGTGTGAGGTTAGTCAGTGTGTGAGGTTAGTCAGTGTGAGGTTAGTCAGTGTGTGAGGTTAGTCAGTGTGTGATGTTAGTCAGGTTTTGAGATATCAGTCAGGGTGTGTGAGGTTAGTTAGTGTGAGGTTAGTCAGTGTGTGAGGTTAGTCAGTGTGAGGTTAGTCAGTGTGTGAGGTTAGTCAGTGTGTGAGGTTAGTCAGTGTGTGAGGTTAGTCAGTGTGAGGTTAGTCAGTGTGTGAGGTTAGTCAGTGTGAGGTTAGTCAGTGTGTGAGGTTAGTCAGTGTGTGAGGTTAGTCAGTGTGTGAGGTTCGTCAGTGTGAGGTTAGTCAGTGTGAGGTTAGTCAGTGTGTGAGGTTAGTCAGTGTGTGAGGTTATTCAGGTATTGAGATATCAGTCAGGGTGTGTGAGGTTAGTTAGTGTGAGGTTAGTCAGTGTGTGAGGTTAGTCAGTGTGAGGTTAGTAAGTGTGTGAGGTTAGTCAGTGTGTGAGGTTAGTCAGTGTGAGGTTAGTCAGTGTGTGAGGTTAGTCAGTGTGTGAGGTTAGTCAGTGTGAGGTTAGTCAGTGTGAGGTTAGACAGTGTGTGAGGTTAGTCAGTGTGAGGTTAGTCAGTGTGTGAGGTTAGTCAGTGTGTGAGGTTAGTCAGTGTGAGGTTAGTCAGTGTGTGAGGTTAGTCAGTGTGTGAGGTTAGTCAGTGTGAGGTTAGTCAGTGTGAGGTTAGTCAGTGTGTGAGGTTAGTCAGTGTGTGAGGTTAGTCAGTGTGAGGTTAGTCAGTGTGTGAGGTTAGTCAGTGTAAGGTTAGTCAGTGTGTGAGGTTAGTCAGTGTGTGAGGTTAGTCAGTGTGTGAGGTTAGTCAGTGTGAGGTTAGTCACTGTGTGAGGTTAGCCAGTGTGAGGTTAGTCAGTGTGTGAGGTTAGTCAGTGTGAGGTTAGTCAGTGTGTGAGGTTAGTCAGTGTGTGAGGTTAGTCAGTGTGAAGTTAGTCAGTGTGTGAGGTTAGTCAGTGTGTGAGGTTAGTCAGTGTGTGAGGTTAGTCAGTGTGAGGTTAGTCAGTGTGTGAGGTTAGTCAGTGTGTGAGGTTAGTCAGTGTGAGGTTAGTCAGTGTGTGAGGCTAGTCAGTGTGTGAGGTTAGTCAGTGTGAGGTTAGTCAGTGTGTGAGGTTAGTCAGTGTGAGGTTAATCAGTGTGTGAGGTTAGTCAGTGTGTGAGGTTAGTCAGTGTGTGAGGTTAGTCAGTGTGAGGTTAGTCAGTGTGAGGTTAGTCAGTGTGTGAGGTTAGTCAGTGTGTGAGGTTAGTCAGTGTGTGAGGTTAGTCAGTGTGAGGTTAGTCAGTGTGTGAGGTTAGTCAGTGTGTGAGGTTAGTCAGTGTGAGGTTAGTCAGTGTGTGAGGTTAGTCAGTGTGAGGTTAATCAGTGTGTGAGGTTAGTCAGTGTGTGAGTTTAGTCAGTGTGAGGTTAGTCAGTGTGAGGTTAGTCAGTGTGTGAGGTTAGTCAGTGTGTGAGGTTAGTCAGTGTGAGGTTAGTCAGTGTGTGAGGTTAGTCAGTGTGTGAGGTTAGTCAGTGTGTGAGGTTAGTCAGTGTGAGGTTAGTCAGTGTGTGAGGTTAGTCAGTGTGAGGTTAGTCAGTGTGTGAGGTTAGTCAGTGTGAGGTTAGTCAGTGTGTGAGGTTAGTCAGTGTGAGGTTAGTCAGTGTGAGGTTAGTCAGTGTATGAGGTTAGTCAGTGTGTGAGGTTAGTCAGTGTGTGAGGTTAGTCAGTGTGTGAGGTTAGTCAGTGTGAGGTTAGTCAGTGTGAGGTTAGTCAGTGTGTGAGGTTAGTCAGTGTGAGGTTAGTCAGTGTGTGAGGTTAGTCAGTGTGTGAGGTTAGTCAGTGTGAGGTTAGTCAGTGTGTGAGGTTAGTCAGTGTGAGGTTAGTCAGTGTGTGAGGTTAGTCAGCGTGAGGTTAGTGTGAGGTTAGTCAGTGTGTGAGGTTAGTCAGTGTTTGAGGTTAGTCAGTGTGAGGTTAGTCAGTGTGTGAGGTTAGTCAGTGTGAGGTTAGTCAGTGTGTGAGGTTAGTCAGTGTGAGATTAGTCAGTGTGTGAGGTTAGTCAGTGTGTGAGATTAGTCAGTGTGTGAGGTTAGTCAGTGTGTGAGGTTAGTCAGTATGTGAGGTTAGTCAGTGTGTGAGGTTAGTCAGTGTGAGGTTAGTCAGTGTGAGGTTAGTCAGTGTGTGAGGTTAGTCAGTGTGTGAGGTTAGTCAGCGTGAGGTTAGTGTGAGGTTAGTCAGTGTGAGATTAGTTAGTGTGTGAGGTTAGTCAGTGCGTGAGGTTAGTCAGTGTGTGAGGTTAGTCAGTTTGAGGTTAGTCATTGTGTGAGGATAGTCAGTGTGAGGTTAGTCAGTGTGTGAGGTTAGTCAGCGTGAGGTTAGTGTGAGGTTAGTCAGTGTGAGATTAGTTAGTGTGTGAGGTTAGTCAGTGTGTGAGGTTAGTCAGTGTGTGAGGTTAGTCAGTGTGTGAGGTTAGTCAGTGTGTGAGGTTAGTCAGTGTGAGGTTAGTCAGTGTGAGGTTAGTCAGTGTGAGAGGTTAGTAAGTGTGTGAGGTTAGTCAGTGTGTGAGGTTAGTCAGTGTGAGGTTAGTCAGTGTGTGAGGTTAGTCAGTGTGAGGTTAGTCAGTGTGTGAGGTTAGTCAGTGTGTGAGGTTACTCAGTGTGAGGTTAGTCAGTGTGTGAGGTTAGTCAGTGTGAGGTTAGTCACTGTGTGAGGTTAGTCAGTGTGTGAGGTTCGTCAGTGTGAGGTTAGTCAGAGTGAGGTTAGTCAGTGTGAGGTTAGTCAGTGTGTGAGGTTAGTCAGTGTGTGAGGTTAGTCAGTGTGAGGTTAGTCAGTGTGAGGTTAGTCAGTGTGTGAGGTTAGTCAGTGTGTGATGTTAGTCAGGTTTTGAGATATCAGTCAGGGTGTGTGAGGTTAGTTAGTGTGAGGTTAGTCAGTGTGTGAGGTTAGTCAGTGTGAGGTTAGTCAGTGTGTGAGGTTAGTCAGTGTGTGAGGTTAGTCAGTGTGTGAGGTTAGTCAGTGTGTGAGGTTAGTCAGTGTGAGGTTAGTCAGTGTGAGAGGTTAGTCAGTGTGAGGTTAGTCAGTGTGTGAGTTTAGTCAGTGTGTGAGGTTAGTCAGTGTGTGAGGTTAGTCAGTGTGTGAGGTTCATCAGTGTGAGGTTAGTCAGTGTGAGGTTAGTCAGTGTGTGAGGTAAGTCAGTGTGTGAGGTTAGTCAGTGTGTGAGGTTAGTCAGGTTTTGAGATATCAGTCAGGGTGTGTGAGGTTAGTTAGTGTGAGGTTAGTAAGTGTGTGAGGTTAGTCAGTGTGTGAGGTTAGTCAGTGTGAGGTTAGTCAGTGTGTGAGGTTAGTCAGTGTGAGGTTAGTCAGTGTGAGGTTAGTCAGTGTGTGAGGTTAGTCAGTGTGAGGTTAGTCAGTGTGTGAGGTTAGTCAGTGTGTGAGGTTAGTCAGTGTGAGGTTAGTCAGTGTGTGAGGTTAGTCAGTGTGAGGTTAGTCAGTGTGAGGTTAGTCAGTGTGAGGTTAGTCAGTGTGTGAGGTTAGTCAGTGTGTGAGGTTAGTCAGTGTGAGGTTAGTCAGTGTGTGAGGTTAGTCAGTGTAAGGTTAGTCAGTGTGTGAGGTTAGTCAGTGTGTGAGGTTAGTCAGTGTGTGAGGTTAGTCAGTGTGAGGTTAGTCACTGTGTGAGGTTAGTCAGTGTGAGGTTAGTCAGTGTGAGGTTAGTCAGTGTGAGGTTAGTCAGTGTGTGAGGTTAGTCAGTGTGTGAGGTTAGTCAGTGTGTGAGGTTAGTCAGTGTGAGGTTAGTCAGTGTGTGAGGTTAGTCAGTGTGTGAGGTTAGTCAGTGTGAAGTTAGTCAGTGTGTGAGGTTAGTCAGTGTGTGAGGTTAGTCAGTGTGTGAGGTTAGTCAGTGTGAGTTTAGTCAGTGTGTGAGGTTAGTCAGTGTGTGAGGTTAGTCAGTGTGAGGTTAGTCAGTGTGTGAGGTTAGTCAGTGTGTGAGGTTAGTCAGTGTGAGGTTAGTCAGTGTGTGAGGTTAGTCAGTGTGAGGTTAATCAGTGTGTGAGGTTAGTCAGTGTGTGAGGTTAGTCAGTGTGTGAGGTTAGTCAGTGTGTGAGGTTAGTCAGTGTGTGAGGTTAGTCAGTGTGAGGTTAGTCAGTGTGAGGTTAGTCAGTGTGTGAGGTTAGTCAGTGTGAGGTTAGTCAGTGTGTGAGGTTAGTCAGTGTGTGAGGTTAGTCAGTGTGAGGTTAGTCAGTGTGTGAGGTTAGTCAGTGTGAGGTTAATCAGTGTGTGAGGTTAGTCAGTGTGTGAGGTTAGTCAGTGTGTGAGGTTAGTCAGTGTGAGGTTAGTCAGTGTGAGGTTAGTCAGTGTTTGAGGTTAGTCAGTGTGTGAGGTTAGTCAGTGTGAGGTTAGTCAGTGTGTGAGGTTAGTCAGTGTGTGAGGTTAGTCAGTGAGAGGTTAGTCAGTGTGTGAGGTTAGTCAGTGTGTGAGGTTAGTCAGTGTGTGAGGTTAGTCAGTGTGAGGTTAGTCAGTGTGTGAGGTTAGTCAGTGTGAGGTTAGTCAGTGTGAGGTTAGTCAGTGTGTGAGGTTAGTCAGTGTGAGGTTAGTCAGTGTGTGAGGTTAGTCAGTGTGTGAGGTTAGTCAGTGTGAGGTTAGTGTGAGGTTAGTCAGTGTGTGAGATTAGTCAGTGTGTGAGATTAGTCAGTGTGTGAGGTTAGTCAGTGTGAGGTTAATCAGTGTGTGAGGTTAGTCAGTGTGTGAGGTTAGTCAGTGTGTGAGGTTAGTCAGTGTGAGGTTAGTCAGTGTGAGGTTAGTCAGTGTTTGAGGTTAGTCAGTGTGTGAGGTTAGTCAGTGTGAGGTTAGTCAGTGTGTGAGGTTAGTCAGTGTGTGAGGTTAGTCAGTGAGAGGTTAGTCAGTGTGTGAGGTTAGTCAGTGTGTGAGGTTAGTCAGTGTGTGAGGTTAGTCAGTGTGAGGTTAGTCAGTGTGTGAGGTTAGTCAGTGTGAGGTTAGTCAGTGTGAGGTTAGTCAGTGTGTGAGGTTAGTCAGTGTGTGAGGTTAGTCAGTGTGTGAGGTTAGTCAGTGTGAGGTTAGTGTGAGGTTAGTCAGTGTGTGAGATTAGTCAGTGTGTGAGATTAGTCAGTGTGTGAGGTTAGTCAGTGTGTGAGGTTAGTCAGTGTGTGAGGTTAGTCAGTGTGAGGTTAGTCATTGTGTGAGGATAGTCAGTGTGAGGTTAGTCAGTGTGTGAGGTTAGTCAGCGTGAGGTTAGTGTGAGGTTAGTCAGTGTGAGATTAGTTAGTGTGTGAGGTTAGTCAGTGTGTGAGGTTAGTCAGTGTGTGAGGTTAGTCAGTGTGAGGTTAGTCAGTGTGTGAGGTTAGTCAGTGTGTGAGGTTAGTCAGTGTGAGGTTAGTGTGAGGTTAGTCAGTGTGAGATTAGTTAGTGTGTGAGGTTAGTCAGTGTGTGAGGTTAGTCAGTGTGTGAGGTTAGTCAGTGTGAGGTTAGTCAGTGTGTGAGGTTAGTCAGTGTGTGAGGTTAGTCAGTGTGAGGTTAGTCAGTGTGTGAGGTTAGTCAGTGTGTGAGGTTAGTCAGTGTGAGGTTAGTCAGTGTGAGGTTAGTCAGTGTGTGAGGTTAGTAAGTGTGTGAGGTTAGTCAGTGTGTGAGGTTAGTCAGTGTGAGGTTAGTCAGTGTGTGAGGTTAGTCAGTGTGAGGTTAGTCAGTGTGTGAGGTTAGTCAGTGTGTGAGGTTACTCAGTGTGAGGTTAGTCAGTGTGTGAGGTTAGTCAGTGTGAGGTTAGTCACTGTGTGAGGTTAGTCAGTGTGTGAGGTTAGTCAGTGTGTGAGGTTAGTCAGTGTGTGAGGTTAGTCAGTGTGAGGTTAGTCAGTGTGAGGTTAGTCAGTGTGTGAGGTTAGTCAGTGTGTGAGGTTAGTCAGTGTGTGAGGTTAGTCAGTGTGAGGTTAGTCAGTGTGTGAGGTTAGTCAGTGTGTGAGGTTAGTCAGTGTGAGGTTAGTCAGTGTGTGAGGTTAGTCAGTGTGAGGTTAATCAGTGTGTGAGGTTAGTCAGTGTGTGAGGTTAGTCAGTGTGTGAGGTTAGTCAGTGTGAGGTTAGTCAGTGTGAGGTTAGTCAGTGTGTGAGGTTAGTCAGTGTGAGGTTAGTCAGTGTGTGAGGTTAGTCAGTGTGAGGTTAGTCAGTGTGTGAGGTTAGTCAGTGTGAGGTTAGTCAGTGTGTGAGGTTAGTCAGTGTGTGAGGTTAGTCAGTGTGAGGTTAGTCAGTGTGTGAGGTTAGTCAGTGTGTGAGGTTAGTCAGTGAGAGGTTAGTCAGTGTGTGAGGTTAGTCAGTGTGTGAGGTTAGTCAGTGTGTGAGGTTAGTCAGTGTGAGGTTAGTCAGTGTGTGAGGTTAGTCAGTGTGAGGTTAGTCAGTGTGTGAGGTTAGTCAGTGTGAGGTTAGTCAGTGTGAGGTTAGTCAGTGTGAGGTTAGTCAGTGTGTGAGGTTAGTCAGTGTGAGGTTAGTCAGTGTGAGGTTAGTCAGTGTGTGAGGTTAGTCAGTGTGTGAGGTTAGTCAGTGTGAGGTTAGTCAGTGTGTGAGGTTAGTCAGTGTGAGGTTAGTCAGTGTGTGAGGTTAGTCAGCGTGAGGTTAGTGTGAGGTTAGTCAGTGTGTGAGGTTAGTCAGTGTTTGAGGTTAGTCAGTGTGAGGTTAGTCAGTGTGTGAGGTTAGTCAGTGTGAGGTTAGTCAGTGTGTGAGGTTAGTCAGTGTGAGATTAGTCAGTGTGTGAGGTTAGTCAGTGTGTGAGATTAGTCAGTGTGTGAGGTTAGTCAGTGTGTGAGGTTAGTCAGTGTGTGAGGTTAGTCAGTGTGAGGTTAGTCAGTGTGAGGTTAGTCAGTGTGTGAGGTTAGTCAGTGTGTGAGGTTAGTCAGTGTGTGAGGTTAGTCAGCGTGAGGTTAGTGTGAGGTTAGTCAGTGTGAGATTAGTTAGTGTGTGAGGTTAGTCAGTGCGTGAGGTTAGTCAGTGTGTGAGGTTAGTCAGTGTGAGGTTAGTCATTGTGTGAGGATAGTCAGTGTGAGGTTAGTCAGTGTGTGAGGTTAGTCAGCGTGAGGTTAGTGTGAGGTTAGTCAGTGTGAGATTAGTTAGTGTGTGAGGTTAGTCAGTGTGTGAGGTTAGTCAGTGTGTGAGGTTCGTCAGTGTGAGGTTAGTCAGTGTGTGAGGTTAGTCAGTGTGTGAGGTTAGTCAGTGTGAGGTTAGTCAGTGTGTGAGGTTAGTCAGTGTGTGAGGTTAGTCAGTGTGTGAGGTTAGTCAGTGTGAGGTTAGTCAGTGTGAGGTTAGTCAGTGTGTGAGGTTAGTAAGTGTGTGAGGTTAGTCAGTGTGTGAGGTTAGTCAGTGTGTGAGGTTAGTCAGTGTGAGGTTAGTCAGTGTGTGAGGTTAGTCAGTGTGAGGTTAGTCAGTGTGTGAGGTTAGTCAGTGTGAGGTTAGTCAGTGTGAGGTTAGTCAGTGTGTGAGGTTAGTCAGTGTGAGGTTAGTCAGTGTGTGAGGTTAGTCAGTGTGAGGTTAGTCAGTGTGTGAGGTTAGTCAGTGTGAGGTTAGTCACTGTGTGAGGTTAGTCAGTGTGTGAGGTTCGTCATTGTGAGGTTAGCCAGTGTGAGGTTAGTCAGTGTGAGGTTAGTTAGTGTGTGAGGTTAGTCAGTGTGTGAGGTTAGTCAGTGTGAGGTTAGTCAGTGTGTGAGGTTAGTCAGTGTGTGAGGTTAGTCAGGTTTTGAGATATCAGTCAGGGTGTGTGAGGTTAGTCAGTGTGAGGTTAGTCAGTGTGTGAGGTTAGTCAGTGTGAGGTTAGTCAGTGTGTGGTTAGTCAGTGTGTGAGGTTAGTCAGTGTGTGAGGTTAGTCAGTGTGTGAGGTTAGTCAGTGTGTGAGGTTCGTCAGTGTGAGGTTAGTCAGTGTGAGGTTAGTCAGTGTGAGGTTAGTCAGTGTGTGAGGTTAGTCAGTGTGTGAGGTTAGTCAGGTTTTGAGATATCAGTCAGGGTGTGTGAGGTTAGTTAGTGTGAGGTTAGTCAGTGTGTGAGGTTAGTCAGTGTGTGAGGTTAGTCAGTGTGTGAGTTTAGTCAGTGTGTGAGGTTAGTCAGTGTGTGAGGTTAGTCAGTGTGTGAGGTTAGTCAGTGTGAGGTTAGTCAGTGTGAGGTTAGTCAGTGTGTGAGGTTAGTCAGTGTGTGAGGTTAGTCAGTGTGAGGTTAG
The DNA here is from genome assembly GCA_026770705.1 of Isurus oxyrinchus. Classification (NCBI taxonomy): domain Eukaryota; kingdom Metazoa; phylum Chordata; class Chondrichthyes; order Lamniformes; family Lamnidae; genus Isurus; species Isurus oxyrinchus. The sequence continues at coordinate 579,792 of JANJGN010000240.1, forward strand.
TCAGTGTGAGGTTAGTCAGTGTGTGAGTTTAGTAAGTGTGTGAGGTTAGTCAGTGTGTGAGGTTAGTCAGTGTGAGGTTAGTCAGTGTGTGAGGTTAGTCAGTGTGAGGTTAGTCAGTGTGTGAGGTTAGTCAGTGTGTGAGGTTACTCAGTGTGAGGTTAGTCAGTGTGTGAGGTTAGTCAGTGTGAGGTTAGTCACTGTGTGAGGTTAGTCAGTGTGTGAGGTTAGTCAGTGTGTGAGGTTAGTCAGTGTGAGGTTAGTCAGTGTGAGGTTAGTCAGTGTGTGAGGTTAGTCAGTGTGTGAGGTTAGTCAGTGTGAGGTTAGTCAGTGTGTGAGGTTAGTCAGTGTGTGAGGTTAGTCAGTGTGAGGTTAGTCAGTGTGTGAGGTTAGTCAGTGTGAGGTTAATCAGTGTGTGAGGTTAGTCAGTGTGTGAGGTTAGTCAGTGTGTGAGGTTAGTCAGTGTGAGGTTAGTCAGTGTGAGGTTAGTCAGTGTGTGAGGTTAGTCAGTGTGTGAGGTTAGTCAGTGTGAGGTTAGTCAGTGTGTGAGGTTAGTCAGTGTGTGAGGTTAGTCAGTGAGAGGTTAGTCAGTGTGTGAGGTTAGTCAGTGTGTGAGGTTAGTCAGTGTGTGAGGTTAGTCAGTGTGAGGTTAGTCAGTGTGTGAGGTTAGTCAGTGTGAGGTTAGTCAGTGTGTGAGGTTAGTCAGTGTGAGGTTAGTCAGTGTGAGGTTAGTCAGTGTGAGGTTAGTCAGTGTGTGAGGTTAGTCAGTGTGAGGTTAGTCAGTGTGAGGTTAGTCAGTGTGTGAGGTTAGTCAGTGTGTGAGGTTAGTCAGTGTGAGGTTAGTCAGTGTGTGAGGTTAGTCAGTGTGAGGTTAGTCAGTGTGTGAGGTTAGTCAGCGTGAGGTTAGTGTGAGGTTAGTCAGTGTGTGAGGTTAGTCAGTGTTTGAGGTTAGTCAGTGTGAGGTTAGTCAGTGTGTGAGGTTAGTCAGTGTGAGGTTAGTCAGTGTGTGAGGTTAGTCAGTGTGAGATTAGTCAGTGTGTGAGGTTAGTCAGTGTGTGAGATTAGTCAGTGTGTGAGGTTAGTCAGTGTGTGAGGTTAGTCAGTGTGTGAGGTTAGTCAGTGTGAGGTTAGTCAGTGTGAGGTTAGTCAGTGTGTGAGGTTAGTCAGTGTGTGAGGTTAGTCAGTGTGTGAGGTTAGTCAGCGTGAGGTTAGTGTGAGGTTAGTCAGTGTGAGATTAGTTAGTGTGTGAGGTTAGTCAGTGCGTGAGGTTAGTCAGTGTGTGAGGTTAGTCAGTGTGAGGTTAGTCATTGTGTGAGGATAGTCAGTGTGAGGTTAGTCAGTGTGTGAGGTTAGTCAGCGTGAGGTTAGTGTGAGGTTAGTCAGTGTGAGATTAGTTAGTGTGTGAGGTTAGTCAGTGTGTGAGGTTAGTCAGTGTGTGAGGTTCGTCAGTGTGAGGTTAGTCAGTGTGTGAGGTTAGTCAGTGTGTGAGGTTAGTCAGTGTGAGGTTAGTCAGTGTGTGAGGTTAGTCAGTGTGTGAGGTTAGTCAGTGTGTGAGGTTAGTCAGTGTGAGGTTAGTCAGTGTGAGGTTAGTCAGTGTGTGAGGTTAGTAAGTGTGTGAGGTTAGTCAGTGTGTGAGGTTAGTCAGTGTGAGGTTAGTCAGTGTGTGAGGTTAGTCAGTGTGAGGTTAGTCAGTGTGTGAGGTTAGTCAGTGTGAGGTTAGTCAGTGTGTGAGGTTAGTCAGTGTGAGGTTAGTCACTGTGTGAGGTTAGTCAGTGTGTGAGGTTCGTCATTGTGAGGTTAGCCAGTGTGAGGTTAGTCAGTGTGAGGTTAGTTAGTGTGTGAGGTTAGTCAGTGTGTGAGGTTAGTCAGTGTGAGGTTAGTCAGTGTGTGAGGTTAGTCAGTGTGTGAGGTTAGTCAGGTTTTGAGATATCAGTCAGGGTGTGTGAGGTTAGTCAGTGTGAGGTTAGTCAGTGTGTGAGGTTAGTCATTGTGTGAGGTTAGTCAGTGTGTGAGGTTAGTCAGTGTGAGGTTAGTCAGTGTGTGAGGGTAGTCAGTGTGAGGTTAGTCAGTGTGTGAGGTTAGTCAGTGTGTGAGGTTAGTCAGTGTGTGAGGTTAGTCAGTGTGTGAGGTTCGTCAGTGTGAGGTTAGTCAGTGTGAGGTTAGTCAGTGTGAGGTTAGTCAGTGTGTGAGGTTAGTCAGTGTGTGAGGTTAGTCAGGTTTTGAGATATCAGTCAGGGTGTGTGAGGTTAGTTAGTGTGAGGTTAGTCAGTGTGTGAGGTTAGTCAGTGTGAGGTTAGTAAGTGTGTGAGGTTAGTCAGTGTGTGAGGTTAGTCAGTGTGTGAGGTTAGTCAGTGAGAGGTTAGTCAGTGTGTGAGGTTAGTCAGTGTGTGAGGTTAGTCAGTGTGTGAGGTTAGTCAGTGTGACGTTAGTCAGTGTGAGGTTAGTCAGTGTGAGGTTAGTCAGTGTGTGAGGTTAGTCAGTGTGTGAGGTTAGTCAGTGTGAGGTTAGTCAGTGTGTGAGGTTAGTCAGTGTGAGGTTAGTCAGTGTGTGAGGTTAGTCAGTGTGTGAGGTTAGTCATTGTGAGGTTAGTCAGTGTGTGAGGTTAGTCAGTGTGAGGTTAGTCAGTGTGTGAGGTTAGTCAGTGTGAGGTTAGTCAGTGTGAGGTTAGTCAGTGTGTGAGGTTAGTCAGTGTGTGAGGTTAGTCAGTGTGAGGTTAGTCAGTGTGTGAGGTTAGTCAGTGTGAGGTTAGTCAGTGTGTGAGGTTAGTCAGCGTGAGGTTAGTGTGAGGTTAGTCAGTGTGTGAGGTTAGTCAGTGTTTGAGGTTAGTCAGTGTGAGGTTAGTCAGTGTGTGAGGTTAGTCAGTGTGAGGTTAGTCAGTGTGTGAGGTTAGTCAGTGTGAGATTAGTCAGTGTGTGAGGTTAGTCAGTGTGTGAGATTAGTCAGTGTGTGAGGTTAGTCAGTGTGTGAGGTTAGTCAGTGTGTGAGGTTAGTCAGTGTGAGGTTAGTCAGTGTGAGGTTAGTCAGTGTGTGAGTTTAGTCAGTGTGTGAGGTTAGTCAGTGTGTGAGGTTAGTCAGCGTGAGGTTAGTGTGAGGTTAGTCAGTGTGAGATTAGTTAGTGTGTGAGGTTAGTCAGTGCGCGAGGTTAGTCAGTGTGTGAGGTTAGTCAGTGTGAGGTTAGTCATTGTGTGAGGATAGTCAGTGTGAGGTTAGTCAGTGTGTGAGGTTAGTCAGCGTGAGGTTAGTGTGAGGTTAGTCAGTGTGAGATTAGTTAGTGTGTGAGGTTAGTCAGTGTGTGAGGTTAGTCAGTGTGTGAGGTTAGTCAGTGTGAGGTTAGTCAGTGTGTGAGGTTAGTCAGTGTGTGAGGTTAGTCAGTGTGAGGTTAGTCAGTGTGTGAGGTTAGTCAGTGTGTGAGGTTAGTCAGTGTGAGGTTAGTCAGTGTGAGGTTAGTCAGTGTGTGAGGTTAGTAAGTGTGTGAGGTTAGTCAGTGTGTGAGGTTAGTCAGTGTGTGAGGTTACTCAGTGTGAGGTTAGTCAGTGTGTGAGGTTAGTCAGTGTGAGGTTAGTCACTGTGTGAGGTTAGTCAGTGTGTGAGGTTCGTCAGTGTGAGGTTAGTCAGTGTGAGGTTAGTCAGTGTGTGAGGTTAGTCAGTGTGTGAGGTTAGTCAGTGTGTGAGGTTAGTCATTGTGAGGTTAGTCAGTGTGTGAGGTTAGTCAGTGTGTGATGTTAGTCAGGTTTTGAGATATCAGTCAGGGTGTGTGAGGTTAGTTAGTGTGAGGTTAGTCAGTGTGTGAGGTTAGTCAGTGTGAGGTTAGTCAGTGTGTGAGGTTAGTCAGTGTGTGAGGTTAGTCAGTGTGTGAGGTTAGTCCGTGTGTGAGGTTAGTCAGTGTGAGGTTAGTCAGTGTGTGAGGTTAGTCAGTGTGAGGTTAGTCAGTGTGTGAGGTTAGTCAGTGTGTGAGGTTCGTCAGTGTGAGGTTCGTCAGTGTGAGGTTAGTCAGTGTGTGAGGTTAGTCAGTGTGTGAGGTTAGTCAGGTTTTGAGATATCAGTCAGGGTGTGTGAGGTTAGTTAGTGTGAGGTTAGTCAGTGTGTGAGGTTAGTCAGTGTGAGGTTAGTAAGTGTGTGAGGTTAGTCAGTGTGTGAGGTTAGTCAGTGTGTGAGGTTAGTCAGTGTGTGAGGTTAGTCAGTGTGAGGTTAGTCAGTGTGAGGTTAGTCAGTGTGTGAGGTTAGTCAGTGTGAGGTTAGTCAGTGTGTGAGGTTAGTCAGTGTGTGAGGTTAGTCAGTGTGAGGTTAGTCAGTGTGTGAGGTTAGTCAGTGTTTGAGGTTAGTCAGTGTGAGGTTAGTCAGTGTGTGAGGTTAGTCAGTGTGAGGTTAGTCAGTGTGAGGTTAGTCAGTGTGAGGTTAGTCAGTGTGTGAGGTTAGTCAGTGTGTGAGGTTAGTCAGTGTGAGGTTAGTCAGTGTTTGAGGTTAGTCAGTGTAAGGTTAGTCAGTGTGTGAGGTTAGTCAGTGTGTGAGGTTAGTCAGTGTGAGGTTAGTCACTGTGTGAGGTTAGCCAGTGTGAAGTTAGTCAGTGTGAGGTTAGTCAGTGTGTGAGGTTAGTCAGTGTGTGAGGTTAGTCAGTGTGTGAGGTTAGTCAGTGTGAGGTTAGTCAGTGTGTGAGGTTAGTCAGTGTGTGAGGTTAGTCAGTGTGAGGTTAGTCAGTGTGTGAGGTTAGTCAGTGTGTGAGGTTAGTCAGTGTGAGGTTAGTCAGTGTGTGAGGTTAGTCAGTGTGAGGTTAATCAGTGTGTGAGGTTAGTCAGTGTGTGAGGTTAGTCAGTTTGTGAGGTTAGTCAGTGTGAGGTTAGTCAGTGTGAGGTTAGTCAGTGTGAGGTTAGTCAGTGTGTGAGGTTAGTCAGTGTGTGAGGTTAGTCAGTGTGTGAGGTTAGTCAGTGTGAGGTTAGTCAGTGTGTGAGGTTAGTCAGTGTGTGAGGTTAGTCAGTGTGAGGTTAGTCAGTGTGTGAGGTTAGTCAGTGTGAGGTTAATCAGTGTGTGAGGTTAGTCAGTGTGTGAGGTTAGTCAGTGTGTGAGGTTAGTCAGTGTGAGGTTAGTCAGTGTGAGGTTAGTCAGTGTGTGAGGTTAGTCAGTGTGTGAGGTTAGTCAGTGTGAGGTTAGTCAGTGTGTGAGGTTAATCAGTGTGTGAGGTTAGTCAGTGTGTGAGGTTAGTCAGTGTGAGGTTAGTCAGTGTGTGAGGTTAGTCAGTGTGTGAGGTTAGTCAGTGTGAGGTTAGTCAGTGTGAGGTTAGTCAGTGTGTGAGGTTAGTCAGTGTGAGGTTAGTCAGTGTGAGGTTAGTCAGTGTGTGAGGTTAGTCAGTGTGTGAGGTTAGTCAGTGTGAGGTTAGTCAGTGTGTGAGGTTAGTCAGTGTGAGGTTAGTCAGTGTGTGAGGTTAGTCAGTGTGTGAGGTTAGTCAGTGTTTGAGGTTAGTCAGTGTGAGGTTAGTCAGTGTGTGAGGTTAGTCAGTGTGAGGTTAGTCAGTGTGTGAGGTTAGTCAGTGTGAGATTAGTCAGTGTGTGAGGTTAGTCAGTGTGTGAGATTAGTCAGTGTGTGAGGTTAGTCAGTGTGTGAGGTTAGTCAGTGTGTGAGGTTAGTCAGTGTGTGAGGTTAGTCAGTGTGAGGTTAGTCAGTGTGAGGTTAGTCAGTGTGTGAGGTTAGTCAGTGTGTGAGGTTAGTCAGTGTGTGAGGTTATTCAGCGTGAGGTTAGTGTGAGGTTAGTCAGTGTGAGATTAGTTAGTGTGTGAGGTTAGTCAGTGCGTGAGGTTAGTCAGTGTGTGAGGTTAGTGAGTGTGAGGTTAGTCATTGTGTGAGGATAGTCAGTGTGAGGTTAGTCAGTGTGTGAGGTTAGTCAGCGTGAGGTTAGTGTGAGGTTAGTCAGTGTGAGATTAGTTAGTGTGTGAGGTTAGTCAGTGTGTGAGGTTAGTCAGTGTGTGAGGTTAGTCAGTGTGAGGTTAGTCAGTGTGTGAGGTTAGTCAGTGTGTGAGGTTAGTCAGTGTGAGGTTAGTCAGTGTGTGAGGTTAGTCAGTGTGTGAGGTTAGTCAGTGTGTGAGGTTAGTCAGTGTGAGGTTAGTCAGTGTCTGAGGTTAGTCAGTGTGTGAGGTTAGTCAGTGTGAGGTTAGTCAGTGTGAGGTTAGTCAGTGTGTGAGGTTAGTAAGTGTGTGAGGTTAGTCAGTGTGTGAGGTTAGTCAGTGTGAGGTTAGTCAGTGTGTGAGGTTAGTCAGTGTGAGGTTAGTCAGTGTGTGAGGTTAGTCAGTGTGCGAGGTTACTCAGTGTGAGGTTAGTCAGTGTGTGAGGTTAGTCAGTGTGAGGTTAGTCACTGTGTGAGGTTAGTCAGTGTGTGAGGTTCGTCAGTGTGAGGTTAGTCAGTGTGAGGTTAGTCAGTGTGAGGTTAGTCAGTGTCTGAGGTTAGTCAGTGTGTGAGGTTAGTCAGTGTGTGAGGTTAGTCAGTGTGAGGTTAGTCAGTGTGTGAGGTTAGTCAGTGTGTGAGGTTAGTCAGGTTTTGAGATATCAGTCAGGGTGTGTGAGGTTAGTCAGTGTGAGGTTAGTCAGTGTGTGAGGTTAGTCAGTGTGTGAGGTTAGTCAGTGTGTGAGGTTAGTCAGTGTGTGAGGTTAGTCAGTGTGAGGTTAGTCAGTGTGTGAGGTTAGTCAGTGTGTGAGGTTAGTCAGTGTGTGAGGTTAGTCAGTGTGTGAGGTTAGTCAGTGTGTGAGGTTCGTCAGTGTGAGGTTAGTCAGTGTGAGGTTAGTCAGTGTGAGGTTAGTCAGTGTGTGAGGTTAGTCAGTGTGTGAGGTTAGTCAGGTTTTGAGATATCAGTCAGGGTGTGTGAGGTTAGTTAGTGTGAGGTTAGTCAGTGTGTGAGGTAAGTCAGTGTGAGGTTAGTAAGTGTGTGAGGTTAGTCAGTGTGTGAGGTTAGTCAGTGTGTGAGGTTAGTCAGTGAGAGGTTAGTCAGTGTGTGAGGTTAGTCAGTGTGTGAGGTTAGTCAGTGTGTGAGGTTAGTCAGTGTGAGGTTAGTCAGTGTGTGAGGTTAGTCAGTGTGACGTTAGTCAGTGTGAGGTTAGTCAGTGTGAGGTTAGTCAGTGTGTGTGGTTAGTCAGTGTGTGAGGTTAGTCAGTGTGAGGTTAGTCAGTGTGTGAGGTTAGTCAGTGTGAGGTTAGTCAGTGTGTGAGGTTAGTCAGTGTGAGGTTAGTCAGTGTATGAGGTTAGTCAGTGTGTGAGGTTAGTCATTGTGAGGTTAGTCAGTGTGTGAGGTTAGTCAGTGTGAGGTTAGTCAGTGTGAGGTTAGTCAGTGTGTGAGGTTAGTCAGTGTGAGGTTAGTCAGTGTGAGGTTAGTCAGTGTGTGAGGTTAGTCAGTGTGAGGTTAGTCAGTGTGTGAGGTTAGTCAGTGTGAGGTTAGTCAGTGTGTGAGGTTAGTCAGTGTGAGGTTAGTCAGTGTGTGAGGTAAGTCAGTGTGTGAGGTTAGTCAGTGTTTGAGGTTAGTCAGTGTGAGGTTAGTCAGTGTGTGAGGTTAGTCAGTGTGAGGTTAGTCAGTGTGTGAGGTTAGTCAGTGTGAGATTCGTCAGTGTGTGAGGTTAGTCAGTGTGTGAGATTAGTCAGTGTGTGAGGTTAGTCAGTGTGTGAGGTTAGTCAGTGTGTGAGGTTAGTCAGTGTGTGAGGTTAGTCAGTGTGAGGTTAGTCAGTGTGAGGTTAGTCAGTGTGTGAGGTTAGTCAGTGTGTGAGGTTAGCCAGCGTGAGGTTAGTGTGAGGTTAGTCAGTGTGAGATTAGTTAGTGTGTGAGGTTAGTCAGTGCGTGAGGTTAGTCAGTGTGTGAGGTTAGTCAGTGTGAGGTTAGTCATTGTGTGAGGATAGTCAGTGTGAGGTTAGTCAGTGTGTGAGGTTAGTCAGCGTGAGGTTAGTGTGAGGTTAGTCAGTGTGAGATTAGTTAGTGTGTGAGGTTAGTCAGTGTGTGAGGTTCGTCAGTGTGTGAGGTTAGTCAGTGTGTGAGGTTAGTCAGTGTGAGGTTAGTCAGTGTGTGAGGTTAGTCAGTGTGTGAGGTTAGTCAGTGTGAGGTTAGTCAGTGTGTGAGGTTAGTCAGTGTGAGGTTAGTCAGTGTGTGAGGTTAGTCAGTGTGAGGTTAGTCAGTGTGTGAGGTTAGTCAGTGTGTGAGGTTACTCAGTGTGAGGTTAGTCAGTGTGTGAGGTTAGTCAGTGTGAGGTTAGTCACTGTGTGAGGTTAGTCAGTGTGTGAGGTTCGTCAGTGTGAGGTTAGTCAGTGTGAGGTTAGTCAGTGTGAGGTTAGTCAGTGTGTGAGGTTAGTCAGTGTGTGAGGTTAGTCAGTGTGTGAGGTTAGTCAGTGTGTGAGGTTAGTCAGTGTGAGGTTAGTCAGTGTGTGAGGTTAGTCAGTGTGTGATGTTAGTCAGGTTTTGAGATATCAGTCAGGGTGTGTGAGGTTAGTTAGTGTGAGGTTAGTCAGTGTGTGAGGTTAGTCAGTGTGAGGTTAGTCAGTGTGTGAGGTTAGTCAGTGTGTGAGGTTAGTCAGTGTGTGAGGTTAGTCAGTGTGAGGTTAGTCAGTGTGTGAGGTTAGTCAGTGTGAGGTTAGTCAGTGTGTGAGGTTAGTCAGTGTGTGAGGTTAGTCAGTGTGTGAGGTTCGTCAGTGTGAGGTTAGTCAGTGTGAGGTTAGTCAGTGTGTGAGGTTAGTCAGTGTGTGAGGTTAGTCAGTGTGTGAGGTTAGTCAGGTATTGAGATATCAGTCAGGGTGTGTGAGGTTAGTTAGTGTGAGGTTAGTCAGAGTGTGAGGTTAGTCAGTGTGAGGTTAGTAAGTGTGTGAGGTTAGTCAGTGTGTGAGGTTAGTCAGTGTGAGGTTAGTCAGTGTGTGAGGTTAGTCAGTGTGTGAGGTTAGTCAGTGTGAGGTTAGTCAGTGTGAGGTTAGACAGTGTGTGAGGTTAGTCAGTGTGAGGTTAGTCAGTGTGTGAGGTTAGTCAGTGTGAGGTTAGTCAGTGTGTGAGGTTAGTCAGTGTGTGAGGTTAGTCAGTGTGAGGTTAGTCAGTGTGAGGTTAGTCAGTGTGTGAGGTTAGTCAGTGTGTGAGGTTAGTCAGTGTGTGAGGTTAGTCAGTGTGAGGTTAGTCAGTGTGTGAGGTTAGTCAGTGTAAGGTTAGTCAGTGTGTGAGGTTAGTCAGTGTGTGAGGTTAGTCAGTGTGTGAGGTTAGTCAGTGTGTGAGGTTAGTCAGTGTGAGGTTAGTCACTGTGTGAGGTTAGCCAGTGTGAGGTTAGTCAGTGTGTGAGGTTAGTCAGTGTGTGAGGTTAGTCAGTGTGTGAGGTTAGTCAGTGTGTGAGGTTAGTCAGTGTGTGAGGTTAGTCAGTGTGTGAGGTTAGTCAGTGTGAAGTTAGTCAGTGTGTGAGGTTAGTCAGTGTGTGAGGTTAGTCAGTGTGTGAGGTTAGTCAGTGTGAGGTTAGTCAGTGTGTGAGGTTAGTCAGTGTGTGAGGTTAGTCAGTGTGAGGTTAGTCAGTGTGTGAGGTTAGTCAGTGTGTGAGGTTAGTCAGTGTGAGGTTAGTCAGTGTGTGAGGTTAGTCAGTGTGAGGTTAATCAGTGTGTGAGGTTAGTCAGTGTGTGAGGTTAGTCAGTGTGTGAGGTTAGTCAGTGTGAGGTTAGTCAGTGTGTGAGGTTAGTCAGTGTGTGAGGTTAGTCAGTGTGTGAGGTTAGTCAGTGTGTGAGGTTAGTCAGTGTGAGGTTAGTCAGTGTGTGAGGTTAGTCAGTGTGTGAGGTTAGTCAGTGTGAGGTTAGTCAGTGTGTGAGGTTAGTCAGTGTGAGGTTAATCAGTGTGTGAGGTTAGTCAGTGTGTGAGTTTAGTCAGTGTGAGGTTAGTCAGTGTGAGGTTAGTCAGTGTGTGAGGTTAGTCAGTGTGTGAGGTTAGTCAGTGTGAGGTTAGTCAGTGTGTGAGGTTAGTCAGTGTGTGAGGTTAGTCAGTGTGTGAGGTTAGTCAGTGTGAGGTTAGTCAGTGTGTGAGGTTAGTCAGTGTGTGAGGTTAGTCAGTGTGTGAGGTTAGTCAGTGTGTGAGGTTAGTCAGTGTGAGGTTAGTCAGTGTGTGAGGTTAGTCAGCGTGAGGTTAGTCAGTGTTTGAGGTTAGTCAGTGTGAGGTTAGTCAGTGTGTGAGGTTAGTCAGTGTGAGGTTAGTCAGTGTGTGAGGTTAGTCAGTGTGAGATTAGTCAGTGTGTGAGGTTAGTCAGTGTGTGAGATTAGTCAGTGTGTGAGGTTAGTCAGTGTGTGAGGTTAGTCAGTGTGTGAGGTTAGTCAGTGTGTGAGGTTAGTCAGTGTGAGGTTAGTCAGTGTGAGGTTAGTCAGTGTGTGAGGTTAGTCAGTGTGTGAGGTTAGTCAGCGTGAGGTTAGTGTGAGGTTAGTCAGTGTGAGATTAGTTAGTGTGTGAGGTTAGTCAGTGCGTGAGGTTAGTCAGTGTGTGAGGTTAGTCAGTGTGAGGTTAGTCATTGTGTGAGGATAGTCAGTGTGAGGTTAGTCAGTGTGTGAGGTTAGTCAGCGTGAGGTTAGTGTGAGGTTAGTCAGTGTGAGATTAGTTAGTGTGTGAGGTTAGTCAGTGTGTGAGGTTAGTCAGTGTGTGAGGTTAGTCAGTGTGTGAGGTTAGTCAGTGTGTGAGGTTAGTCAGTGTGAGGTTAGTCAGTGTGTGAGGTTAGTCAGTGTGTGAGGTTAGTCAGTGTGAGGTTAGTCAGTGTGAGGTTAGTCAGTGTGTGAGGTTAGTCAGTGTGTGAGGTTAGTCAGTGTGAGGTTAGTCAGTGTGTGAGGTTAGTCAGTGTGAGGTTAGTCAGTGTGTGAGGTTAGTCAGTGTGTGAGGTTACTCAGTGTGAGGTTAGTCAGTGTGTGAGGTTAGTCAGTGTGAGGTTAGTCACTGTGAGAGGTTAGTCAGTGTGTGAGGTTCGTCAGTGTGAGGTTAGTCAGTGTGAGGTTAGTCAGTGTGTGAGGTTAGTCAGTGTGTGAGGTTAGTCAGTGTGTGAGGTTAGTCAGTGTGTGAGGTTAGTCAGTGTGAGGTTAGTCAGTGTGTGAGGTTAGTCAGTGTGTGATGTTAGTCAGGTTTTGAGATATCAGTCAGGGTGTGTGAGGTTAGTTAGTGTGAGGTTAGTCAGTGTGTGAGGTTAGTAAGTGTGAGGTTAGTCAGTGTGTGAGGTTAGTCAGTGTGTGAGGTTAGTCAGTGTGTGAGGTTAGTCAGTGTGAGGTTAGTCAGTGTGTGAGGTTAGTCAGTGTGTGAGGTTAGTCAGTGTGTGAGGTTCGTCAGTGTGAGGTTAGTCAGTGTGAGGTTAGTCAGTGTGTGAGGTTAGTCAGTGTGTGAGGTTAGTCAGTGTGTGAGGTTAGTCAGGTATTGAGATATCAGTCAGGGTGTGTGAGGTTAGTTAGTGTGAGGTTAGTCAGTGTGTGAGGTTAGTCAGTGTGTGAGGTTAGTCAGTGTGAGGTTAGTCAGTGTGTGAGGTTAGTCAGTGTGAGGTTAGTCAGTGTGTGAGGTTAGTCAGTGTGTGAGGTTAGTCAGTGTGAAGTTAGTCAGTGTGTGAGGTTAGTCAGTGTGTGAGGTTAGTCAGTGTGTGAGGTTAGTCAGTGTGAGGTTAGTCAGTGTGAGGTTAGACAGTGTGTGAGGTTAGTCAGTGTGAGGTTAGTCAGTGTGTGAGGTTAGTCAGTGTGTGAGGTTAGTCAGTGTGAGGTTAGTCAGTGTGTGAGGTTAGTCAGTGTGTGAGGTTAGTCAGTGTGAGGTTAGTCAGTGTGAGGTTAGTCAGTGTGTGAGGTTAGTCAGTGTGTGAGGTTAGTCAGTGTGTGAGGTTAGTCAGTGTGAGGTTAGTCAGTGTGTGAGGTTAGTCAGTGTAAGGTTAGTCAGTGTGTGAGGTTAGTCAGTGTGTGAGGTTAGTCAGTGTGTGAGGTTAGTCAGTGTGTGAGGTTAGTCAGTGTGAGGTTAGTCACTGTGTGAGGTTAGCCAGTGTGAGGTTAGTCAGTGTGTGAGGTTAGTCAGTGTGTGAGGTTAGTCAGTGTGTGAGGTTAGTCAGTGTGTGAGGTTAGTCAGTGTGAAGTTAGTCAGTGTGTGAGGTTAGTCAGTGTGTGAGGTTAGTCAGTGTGTGAGGTTAGTCAGTGTGAGGTTAGTCAGTGTGTGAGGTTAGTCAGTGTGTGAGGTTAGTCAGTGTGAGGTTAGTCAGTGTGTGAGGTTAGTCAGTGTGTGAGGTTAGTCAGTGTGAGGTTAGTCAGTGTGTGAGGTTAGTCAGTGTGAGGTTAATCAGTGTGTGAGGTTAATCAGTGTGTGAGGTTAGTCAGTGTGTGAGGTTAGTCAGTGTGTGAGGTTAGTCAGTGTGAGGTTAGTCAGTGTGTGAGGTTAGTCAGTGTGTGAGGTTAGTCAGTGTGTGAGGTTAGTCAGTGTGTGAGGTTAGTCAGTGTGAGGTTAGTCAGTGTGTGAGGTTAGTCAGTGTGTGAGGTTAGTCAGTGTGAGGTTAGTCAGTGTGTGAGGTTAGTCAGTGTGAGGTTAATCAGTGTGTGAGGTTAGTCAGTGTGTGAGTTTAGTCAGTGTGAGGTTAGTCAGTGTGAGGTTAGTCAGTGTGTGAGGTTAGTCAGTGTGTGAGGTTAGTCAGTGTGAGGTTAGTCAGTGTGTGAGGTTAGTCAGTGTGTGAGGTTAGTCAGTGTGTGAGGTTAGTCAGTGTGAGGTTAGTCAGTGTGTGAGGTTAGTCAGTGTGAGGTTAGTCAGTGTGTGAGGTTAGTCAGTGTGAGGTTAGTCAGTGTGTGAGGTTAGTCAGTGTGAGGTCAGTCAGTGTGAGGTTAGTCAGTGTGTGAGGTTAGTCAGTGTGAGGTTAGTCAGTGTATGAGGTTAGTCAGTGTGTGAGGTTAGTCATTGTGAGGTTAGTCAGTGTGTGAGGTTAGTCAGTGTGAGGTTAGTCAGTGTGAGGTTAGTCAGTGTGTGAGGTTAGTCAGTGTGAGGTTAGTCAGTGTGAGGTTAGTCAGTGTGTGAGGTTAGTCAGTGTGTGAGGTTAGTCAGTGTGAGGTTAGTCAGTGTGTGAGGTTAGTCAGTGTGAGGTTAGTCAGTGTGTGAGGTTAGTCAGCGTGAGGTTAGTCAGTGTTTGAGGTTAGTCAGTGTGAGGTTAGTCAGTGTGTGAGGTTAGTCAGTGTGAGGTTAGTCAGTGTGTGAGGTTAGTCAGTGTGAGATTAGTCAGTGTGTGAGGTTAGTCAGTGTGTGAGATTAGTCAGTGTGTGAGGTTAGTCAGTGTGTGAGGTTAGTCAGTGTGTGAGGTTAGTCAGTGTGTGAGGTTAGTCAGTGTGAGGTTAGTCAGTGTGAGGTTAGTCAGTGTGTGAGGTTAGTCAGTGTGTGAGGTTAGTCAGCGTGAGGTTAGTGTGAGGTTAGTCAGTGTGAGATTAGTTAGTGTGTGAGGTTAGTCAGTGCGTGAGGTTAGTCAGTGTGTGAGGTTAGTCAGTGTGAGGTTAGTCATTGTGTGAGGATAGTCAGTGTGAGGTTAGTCAGTGTGTGAGGTTAGTCAGCGTGAGGTTAGTGTGAGGTTAGTCAGTGTGAGATTAGTTAGTGTGTGAGGTTAGTCAGTGTGTGAGGTTAGTCAGTGTGTGAGGTTAGTCAGTGTGTGAGGTTAGTCAGTGTGAGGTTAGTCAGTGTGTGAGGTTAGTCAGTGTGTGAGGTTAGTCAGTGTGAGGTTAGTCAGTGTGAGGTTAGTCAGTGTGTGAGGTTAGTCAGTGTGTGAGGTTAGTCAGTGTGAGGTTAGTCAGTGTGTGAGGTTAGTCAGTGTGAGGTTAGTCAGTGTGTGAGGTTAGTCAGTGTGTGAGGTTACTCAGTGTGAGGTTAGTCAGTGTGTGAGGTTAGTCAGTGTGAGGTTAGTCACTGTGTGAGGTTAGTCAGTGTGTGAGGTTCGTCAGTGTGAGGTTAGTCAGTGTGAGGTTAGTCAGTGTGAGGTTAGTCAGTGTGTGAGGTTAGTCAGTGTGTGAGGTTAGTCAGTGTGTGAGGTTAGTCAGTGTGAGGTTAGTCAGTGTGTGAGGTTAGTCAGTGTGTGATGTTAGTCAGGTTTTGAGATATCAGTCAGGGTGTGTGAGGTTAGTTAGTGTGAGGTTAGTCAGTGTGTGAGGTTAGTAAGTGTGAGGTTAGTCAGTGTGTGAGGTTAGTCAGTGTGTGAGGTTAGTCAGTGTGTGAGGTTAGTCAGTGTGAGGTTAGTCAGTGTGTGAGGTTAGTCAGTGTGAGGTTAGTCAGTGTGTGAGGTTAGTCAGTGTGTGAGGTTCGTCAGTGTGAGGTTAGTCAGTGTGAGGTTAGTCAGTGTGTGAGGTTAGTCAGTGTGTGAGGTTAGTCAGTGTGTGAGGTTAGTCAGGTATTGAGATATCAGTCAGGGTGTGTGAGGTTAGTTAGTGTGAGGTTAGTCAGTGTGTGAGGTTAGTCAGTGTGAGGTTAGTAAGTGTGTGAGGTTAGTCAGTGTGTGAGGTTAGTCAGTGTGAGGTTAGTCAGTGTGTGAGGTTAGTCAGTGTGTGAGGTTAGTCAGTGTGAGGTTAGTCAGTGTGAGGTTAGTCAGTGTGTGAGGTTAGTCAGTGTGAGGTTAGTCAGTGTGTGAGGTTAGTCAGTGTGTGAGGTTAGTCAGTGTGAGGTTAGTCAGTGTGTGAGGTTAGTCAGTGTGTGAGGTTAGTCAGTGTGAGGTTAGTCAGTGTGAGGTTAGTCAGTGTGTGAGGTTAGTCAGTGTGTGAGGTTAGTCAGTGTGTGAGGTTAGTCAGTGTGAGGTTAGTCAGTGTGTGAGGTTAGTCAGTGTAAGGTTAGTCAGTGTGTGAGGTTAGTCAGTGTGTGAGGTTAGTCAGTGTGTGAGGTTAGTCAGTGTGTGAGGTTAGTCAGTGTGAGGTTAGTCACTGTGTGAGGTTAGCCAGTGTGAGGTTAGTCAGTGTGAGGTTAGTCAGTGTGTGAGGTTAGTCAGTGTGTGAGGTTAGTCAGTGTGAGGTTAGTCAGTGTGTGAGGTTAGTCAGTGTGTGAGGTTAGTCAGTGTGAAGTTAGTCAGTGTGTGAGGTTAGTCAGTGTGTGAGGTTAGTCAGTGTGTGAGGTTAGTCAGTGTGAGGTTAGTCAGTGTGTGAGGTTAGTCAGTGTGTGAGGTTAGTCAGTGTGAGGTTAGTCAGTGTGTGAGGTTAGTCAGTGTGTGAGGTTAGTCAGTGTGAGGTTAGTCAGTGTGTGAGGTTAGTCAGTGTGAGGTTAATCAGTGTGTGAGGTTAGTCAGTGTGTGAGGTTAGTCAGTGTGTGAGGTTAGTCAGTGTGTGAGGTTAGTGAGTGTGAGGTTAGTCAGTGTGAGGTTAGTCAGTGTGTGAGGTTAGTCAGTGTGTGAGGTTAGTCAGTGTGAGGTTAGTCAGTGTGTGAGGTTAGTCAGTGTGTGAGGTTAGTCAGTGTGAGGTTAGTCAGTGTGTGAGGTTAGTCAGTGTGAGGTTAATCAGTGTGTGAGGTTAGTCAGTGTGTGAGGTTAGTCAGTGTGTGAGGTTAGTCAGTGTGAGGTTAGTCAGTGTGTGAGGTTAGTCAGTGTGTGAGGTTAGTCAGTGTGAGGTTAGTCAGTGTGTGAGGTTAGTCAGTGTGTGAGGTTAGTCAGTGTGTGAGGTTAGTCAGTGTGTGAGGTTAGTCAGTGTGAGGTTAGTCAGTGTGTGAGGTTAGTCAGTGTGAGGTTAGTCAGTGTGTGAGGTTAGTCAGTGTGAGGTTAGTCAGTGTGAGGTTAGTCAGTGTGTGAGGTTAGTCAGTGTGTGAGGTTAGTCAGTGTGAGGTTAGTCAGTGTGTGAGGTTAGTCAGTGTGAGGTTAGTCAGTGTGTGAGGTTAGTCAGCGTGAGGTTAGTGTGAGGTTAGTCAGTGTGTGAGGTTAGTCAGTGTTTGAGGTTAGTCAGTGTGAGGTTAGTCAGTGTGTGAGGTTAGTCAGTGTGAGGTTAGTCAGTGTGTGAGGTTAGTCAGTGTGAGATTAGTCAGTGTGTGAGGTTAGTCAATGTGTGAGATTAGTCAGTGTGTGAGGTTAGTCAGTGTGTGAGGTTAGTCAGTGTGTGAGGTTAGTCAGTGTGTGAGGTTAGTCAGTGTGAGGTTAGTCAGTGTGAGGTTAGTCAGTGTGTGAGGTTAGTCAGTGTGTGAGGTTAGTCAGTGTGAGGTTAGTCAGTGTGTGAGGTTAGTCAGTGTGTGAGGTTAGTCATTGTGAGGTTAGTCAGTGTGTGAGGTTAGTCAGTGTGAGGTTAGTCATTGTGTGAGGATAGTCAGTGTGAGGTTAGTCAGTGTGTGAGGTTATTCAGCGTGAGGTTAGTGTGAGGTTAGTCAGTGTGAGATTAGTTAGTGTGTGAGGTTAGTCAGTGCGTGAGGTTAGTCAGTGTGTGAGGTTAGTCAGTGTGAGGTTAGTCATTGTGTGAGGATAGTCAGTGTGAGGTTAGTCAGTGTGTGAGGTTAGTCAGCGTGAGGTTAGTGTGAGGTTAGTCAGTGTGAGATTAGTTAGTGTGTGAGATTAGTCAGTGTGTGAGGTTAGTCAGTGTGAGGTTAGTCAGTGTGTGAGGTTAGTCAGTGTGTGAGGTTACTCAGTGTGAGGTTAGTCACTGTGTGAGGTTAGTCAGTGTGTGAGGTTCGTCAGTGTGAGGTTAGTCAGTGTGAGGTTAGTCAGTGTGTGAGGTTAGTCAGTGTGTGAGTTTAGTCAGTGTGTGAGGTTAGTCAGTGTGTGAGGTTAGTCAGTGTGTGAGGTTAGTCAGTGTGAGGTTAGTCAGTGTGTGAGGTTAGTCAGTGTGTGAGGTTAGTCAGGTTTTGAGATATCAGTCAGGGTGTGTGAGGTTAGTTAGTGTGAGGTTAGTCAGTGTGTGAGGTTAGTCAGTGTGAGGTTAGTCAGTGTGTGAGGTTAGTCAGTGTGTGAGGTTAGTCAGTGTGTGAGGTTAGTCAGTGTGAGGTTAGTCAGTGTGTGAGGTTAGTCTGTGTGAGGTTAGTCAGTGTGTGAGGTTACTCAGTGTGTGAGGTTAGTCAGTGTGTGAGGTTCGTCAGTGTGAGGTTAGTCAGTGTGAGGTTAGTCAGTGTGTGAGGTTAGTCAGTGTGTGAGGTTAGTCAGTGTGTGAGGTTAGTCAGTGTGTGAGGTTAGTCAGGTTTTGAGATATCAGTCAGGGTGTGTGAGGTTAGTTAGTGTGAGGTTAGTCAGTGTGTGAGGTTAGTCAGTGTGAGGTTAGTAAGTGTGTGAGGTTAGTCAGTGTGTGAGGTTAGTCAGTGTGAGGTGAGTCAGTGTGTGAGGTTAGTCAGTGTGTCAGGTTAGTCAGTGTGAGGTTAGTCAGAGTGAGGTTAGTCAGTGTGTGAGGTTAGTCAGTGTGAGGTTAGTCAGTGTGTGAGGTTAGTCAGTGTGAGGTTAGTCAGTGTGTGAGGTTAGTCAGTGTTTGAGGTTAGTCAGTGTGAGGTTAGTCAGTGTGTGAGGTTAGTCAGTGTGAGGTTAGTCAGTGTGAGGTTAGTCAGTGTGTGAGGTTAGTCAGTGTGTGAGGTTAGTCAGTGTGTGAGGTTAGTCAGTGTAAGGTTAGTCAGTGTGTGAGGTTTAGTCAGTGTGAGGTTAGTCAGTGTGAGGTTAGTCAGTGTGTGAGGTTAGTCAGTGTGTGAGGTTAGTCAGTGTGTGAGGTTAGTCAGTGTGTGAGGTTAGTCAGTGTGAGGTTAGTCAGTGTGTGAGGTTAGTCAGTGTGAAGTTAGTCAGTGTGTGAGGTTAGTCAGTGTGTGAGGTTAGTCAGTGTGAGGTTAGTCAGTGTGTGAGGTTAGTCAGTGTGAGGTTAGTCAGTGTGTGAGGTTAGTCAGTGTGTGAGGTTAGTCAGTGTGTGAGGTTAGTCAGTGTGAGGTTAGTCAGTGTGTGAGGTTAGTCAGTGTGTGAGGTTAGTCAGTGTGTGAGGTTAGTCAGTGTGAGGTTAGTCAGTGTGTGAGGTTGGTCAGTGTGAGGTTAGTCAGTGTGAGGTTGGTCAGTGTGTGAGGTTAGTCAGTGTGTGCGGTTAATCAGTGTGAGGTTAGTCAGTGTGTGAGGTTAGTCAGTTTGTGAGGTTAGTCAGTGTGTGAGGTTAGTCATTGTGAGGTTAGTCAGTGTGTGAGGTTAGTCAGTGTGTGAGGTTAGTCAGTGTGTGAAGTTAGTCAGTGTGCGGTTAGTCAGTGTGTGAGGTTCGTCAGTGTGTGAGGTTAGTCAGTGTGTGAGGTTAGTCAGTGTGTGAGGTTAGTCAGTGTGAGGTTAGTCAGTGTGTGAGGTTAGTCAGTGTGTGAGGTTAGTCAGTGTGTGAGGTTAGTCAGTGTGAGGTTAGTCAGTGTTTGAGGTTAGTCAGTGTGTGAGGTTAGTCAGTGTGTGAGGTTAGTCAGTGTGAGGTTAGTCAGTGTTTGAGGTTAGTCAGTGTGTGAGGTTAGTCAGTGTGAGGTTAGTCAGTGTGTGAGGTTAGTCAGTGTGAGGTTAGTCAGTGTGTGAGGTTAGTCAGTGTGTGAGGTTAGTCAGTGTGAGGTTAGTCAGTGTGAGGTTAGTCAGTGTGTGAGGTTAGTCAGCGTGAGGTTAGTCAGTGTGTGAGGTTAGTCAGTGTGTGAGGTTAGTCAGTGTGAGGTTAGTCAGTGTGTGAGGTTAATCAGTGTGAGGTTAGTCAGCGTGAGATTAGTTAGTTTGTGAGGTTAGTCAGTGTGTGAGGTTAGTCAGTGTGTGAGGTTAGTCAGTGTGTGAGGTTAGTCAGTGTGTGAGGTTAGTCAGGGTGCGGTTAGTCAGTGTGTGAGGTTAGTCAGTGTGTGAGGTTAGACAGTGTGAGGTTAGTCAGTGTGTGAGGTTAGTCAGTGTGTGAGGTTAGTCAGTGTGTGAGGTTAGTCAGTGTGAGGTTAGTCAGTGTGAGGTTAGTCAGTGTGTGAGGTTAGTCAGTGTGTGAAGTTAGTCAGTGTGAGGTTAGTCAGTGTGTGAGGTTAGTCAGTGTGAGGTTAGTCAGTGTGTGAGGTTAGTCAGTGTGTGAGGTTAGTCAGTGTGAGGTTAGTCAGTGTGAGGTTAGTCAGTGTGAGGTTAGTCAGTGTGTGAGGTTAGTCAGTGTGTGAGGTTAGTCAGTGTGTGAGGTTAGTCAGTGTGAGGTTAGTCAGTGTGAGGTTAGTCAGTGTGTGAGGTTAGTCAGTGTGTGAGGTTAGTCAGTGTGAGGTTAGTCAGTGTGTGAGGTTAGTCAGTGTGTGAGGTTAGTCAGTGTGTGAGGTTAGTCAGTGTGTGAGGTTTGTCAGTGTGTGAGGTTAGTCAGTGTGAGATTAGTCAGGGTGTGTGAGGTTAGTGTGAGGTTAGTCAGAGTGAGGTTAGTCAGTGTGTGAGGTTTGTCAGGTTTTGAGATATCAGTCAGGGTGTGTGAGGTTAGTGTGAGGTTAGTCAGTGTGTGAGGTTAGTCAGTGTGTGAAGTTAGTCAGTGTGTGAGGTTAGTCAGTGTGAGGTTAGTCAGTGTGTGAGGTTGGTCAGCGTGAGATTAGTCAGTGTGAGATTAGTTTGTTTGTGAGGTTAGTCAGTGTGTGAGGTTAGTCAGTGTGTCAGGTTAGTCAGTGTGTGAGGTTAGTCAGTGTGTGAGGTTAGTCAGTGTGAGGTTAGTCAGTGTGTGAGGTTAGTCAGCGTGAGGTTAGTTAGTTTGTGAGGTTAGTCAGTGTGAGGTTAGTCAGTGTGCGGTTAGTCAGTGTGTGAGATTAGTCAGTGTGTGAGGTTAGTCAGTGTGAGGTTAGTCAGTGTGTGAGGTTAGTCAGTGTGTGAGGTTAGTCAGTGTGTGAGGTTAGTCAGTGTGAGGTTAGTCAGTGTGTGAGGTTAGTCAGTGTGAGGTTAGTCAGTGTGTGAGGTTAGTCAGTGTGTGAGGTTAGTCAGTGTGAGGTTAGTCAGTGTGAGGTTAGTCAGTGTGAGGTTAGTCAGTGTGTGAGGTTAGTCAGTGTGTGAGGTTAGTCAGTGTGTGAGGTTAGTCAGTGTGTGAGGTTAGTCAGTGTGTGAGGTTAGTCAGTGTGTGAGGTTAGTGAGTGTGAGGTTAGTCAGTGTGTGAGGTTAGTCAGTGTGTGAGGTTAGTCAGTGTGAGGTTAGTCAATGTGTGAGGTTAGTCAGTGTGAGGTTAGTCAGTGTGTGAGGTTAGTCAGTGTGAGGTTAGTCAGTGTGTGAGGTTAGTCAGTGTGTGAGGTTAGTCAGTGTGAGGTTAGTCAGTGTGTGAGGTAAGTCAGTGTGCGAGGTTAGTCAGTGTGTGAGGTTAGTCAGTGTGTGAGGTTAGTCAGTGTGTGAGGTTTGTCAGTGTTTGAGGTTA